>OX387349.1:13817500-15017500 GCA_947563465.1 Archips xylosteana
AGAATAATTAAAATTATTAATCGATTAACAAATAGTATTTTGTTTGTATTATTATGCAATACGGTTTTATTGCTGATACGTTGTTATTTCTTAACCTCTGACGTCGACTAAATATCGAAACTGATTCGTTTGCCCGACTATCTTCGAGAGGCGCGGTTGTCCTACTCTCGGCATTTAAATATTGCGTTTTATCGGTATGAATTCCGCAAATTGTAATTTTTGAGTAGTGAATTTAAAGGATTAAACTGCTTACATGGCAGGGCGTGTAGAATTTTACATTTGTCCCAGCAAAGAATTTTGTATAACTGCGAATTGTAGTAGTAGCGGGATAAAAGAAGACAAATATTACAACCATCGTGTCGGCGCTTATACTTTAAAACACCCATTTTGAAAGTTAAGGGCTTCAGTTAACTAGGTAGACTGTTCCGTCAGTCAGACCGATTGAGTCTGCTCAGTACATACATTTTTGCGTTACCTGAATTACTGACATATTCATTTAGGTGGTAAAAAAAAAATTTGTATGATGTGAAAACCCATACCATGTAAGATAAAAAAAAACATACAGACGAATTGAGAACCTACTTTTTTTTTTGAAGTCGGTTAATAATAGCAATAGACTTGTGTAGAGTACTTAGAGTCAAGATAGATGAGATAGATCTGACAGCGAATCTCGACAATAAAGTGAAATCGAATAAAACTGAATTGAAAAAACTCGAAAGGAATTGACGATTTTATTAAATTTTAAACTGCAGAAACTAAGCTCACTAGCGCCGTCCACTGCCAACCCAACGCTTTTGACATGCCATGTGTTAGCAAATCAATTATATAGCCCGTACGCTGTCTCAGCTGTAGTTTACTCATTTGCATTCATACATTTATATCATATCATTATTCATTAAAGTTTTACTGTAAATAAAAAGACTACACCTATTTAAGTTAGTTTCTAGATAGGTATAGTGACATTTTTGTACATGTAGTCATTCCTTTACGCGTAAAGCAGTATTTATGTATATCTTAGTGTTGTCATATTGTTCCATACGTCATTTAACTTTTAAGGCCGTGAATAGTTTATTGTGATCATTTTGTGTACCTACCTATCGGATTATAGTGATCTTAGCAAATACGTTCCGTAAGCGGTACAGTCTAAACCCTATAGTTGTTGGAAAAATTCACAAGTTACAGTCCATAGTAATTTCTTGTAATGAAAAAAAAATCAGACAGAATGCTGTATAATGATACTGAAAACAATGCATGTAATAACCGCTCTCAGAATTAAAAAGGAAATAATTTTGCTTTCCTTTGCAATAAACTTTGACTTCATCACAGTATGTGTTTCCGAAAATAAAATTGCTTGTGGGTTTTTTTTTATTTAATTCCAGTTTTGAAGACACTTCTTTCGGTTGTAGAAGCCCCACTGCTTTAAATTTTTATATAATTTTGTAGTTAGCAAAAATTTAGTTTGACATTATGATTTTGTAAATAATTTTTAAGTACCTAATTCGCTGCAGCAGATGGTGTCACAAAACATTCCAATGTGTGTTGTGTTGATAGTTTTTTTTAAATTCCTTTTAGCAAATAATTACCTAGTCATATTTAGCGTAAAGGACAGACATAAAAATATGTGATAACATTTTGTTTGAAAATATCTTTCCCGTGTGATGCGGCTTTTAACTTTTTGATTAACTGCTTCAGCAAACTAACTAAAAGGCTTATGTCTTGTTCCACCTTGAACAATGTGCCAATGTTAGTGTTACATTTATTACTTTTAGGAAAATAAATACAAAATACAGGTACTTGTGAGACTAAATATTTGATACGAATATTGTCGCAAATTTGATTTCGGTCGATAACGACAAGCGCTTGTAATAATACAAGCGTTGGAATTGTTCTTAAAATACGTGATGGATTCCGACACTTAAAATCGCTTCTATATACATTTAGCTATATTTTATATGATCGCACAAACGCTACACAATAATATGCTGAAATACTTTGCAGAGTATTTTAGAATAACCAGTCATTAAAATCTTGTACGGAGACGTGTGGTACGTGCATATATTATAGCTACGTGTTTTATAGGCTTAATTGAGAGCGATATATTCATATCAGTAAATTTCTTTCTTAGGTTTTTCCTATTGGATTTTTACTAGATTATTGTCTATTTTACTGCAACAGGAAACGTAGTTTCGATGAATAAGTTTTATTCAATAAATAACATGTCCTCCATTCCTTGTGATTTTAAAACGGGACGGGAGTATTCGCGAAGTGGATAAGTCCATTTAGTGGTAACTCGCTTCAGATTGTACAGTAATTAATTTGTATAACTGTTTTGTAATATTAGTAAGACAAGTAAAAATATTGTAATCACATTCTAATTGTTTTTCTTAATTATCCTTCTTAGGCTCCCCGTTTTTCGTCTGAAATAGATCTGAATGAATAGTGTTTTGAGGAAACACTTCATAACAAATACGAAATTCTAAAGCTGGTGCCTAGCTAAATTTTGCTCTTTACGGCTTCTTCTTTCCGAATAGCCAGACTCGCCATGTTCGACTGAAAAAAAGTTACGCGTTTATAGTACTTATTCGCTGTATACGTCGAAGTGACTATGTATATTGTAACGTGTGGACACTTTGAAAGAATAATTTGATTGTTAACGTTTGCATAAGTCAAGTTTTTGTGATATGTATCTGTGTAAAAAACGTCAGCACATTTTGAAAAAAAAAATGGTATTTATTAATAATAATAATAATAATATTAGGGGACAATCTCACACAAATCGACCTAGTCCCAAACTAAGCAAAGCTTGTACTATGGGTACTAGACGACGATAGACATACTTATATAGATAAATAAATACTTAAATACATAGAAAACATCCATAACTCAAGAACAAATAGTCGTGCTCATCACACAAATAAATGCCCTTACCGGGATTTGAACCCAGGACCACTTGCTTCGTAGGCAGGGTCACTACCAACTAGGCTAAAGCGGTCGTTATTACGAATCAAATATATTCCCGCTTTGAATACGACCCGGCCTTGGCCATTTTCAACAATTCGTTTAAATTGCCTTACTGTTTCCCACCTTGCACACAATTGCTCTTCGCCCACCAAGTCGACGGAGCTCTGCATAGCTTATTACTAAGCTACACAATGAACCTAACATACCTAGATCTAGTTTCTTGAATATCCACTACCTGGACACAGGGGGATTATTGTATGAATGAATGAAGTTAGCTGGCCTAGATACTGATAAAAACTTTAAATTTTGGTATTATTAATAGTAAATATAGTGTTAGATAATAGTGCGATAATCATTATAATTTGCTTTATTAGTAAGTGTAAATAATACATTACTGTTAAAAAATATAGTTACGACTAATTATAATAGATAGAATGAACAATCTCAAGGCCAAAACAAGATGGCACATTTAAAAATCGGTGGACATTTTAAAATTTCAAATCGAAATCATACGCAGGTAAAAGTTTATTTGGTACAATAAAGAGTACAAGAGAGTGAAAGAGGCTGCTGTACAATCACACCATGGGAATGTTAAGTCACTTACTACTCTTCATACAGACATTTAAAATATTGTCATTAATAAACCAGACTGGCATTACGCGGCCAAAATACGAACTGTCAAGAATCCCGTACCATATACAGGTCGATTCCCAAGAGCTGGCACGAATGAATTGAACAAAAGTATTGTAATTTTGACACTTTTGTAGGAAAATGACTTATGCATGTCATTTTCATATTTCGTCACTACTTTGAAAAAATCTCTCTTCTCTCTTCTCTCTCTTTTTCAACCTTTCACCACCCAATGCTGAGTGTAGGTCTCTTCTAATGCACGCCATTCTTCCCGGTTTTGCGCCCTTCGCATCCAGTCCTTACCGGCCACTCTAACAAGGTCGTCGGTCCAACGCATCGGTTGCCTGCCCACATTTCTATGCCCTACTCTAGGCCTCCACTCAAGCACCCGACTACCCCACCTGTTGTCCTGTCTACGGCATATATGGCCCGCCCACTTCCATTTTCTGCTAGCGATCACAAGGGCTATGTCGACCAATTTCGTTCTCTTCCGGATCTCTGTGTTCCTGATTCGATCACTTAGAGAGATACCTAACATAGCCCGTTCCATGGCTCTTTGGGTGACTTGGAGCTTGTGTATCACCTGCTTTGTCAGCGTCCATAACTCGGCTCCGTAGACCATGACTGGTAGGACGCATTGTTCAAAGGTCCGACGCTTGAGGTAAAAAAAATAAGGTTTAAAAAAAGGTTTGAAAAAATCACGTATCTTAAAATCGAAAATCTGCCAAGTGAACTTTACTAAAAGTATATCAAGGTTCAATTTGGTTTACGTATTGATTTGAAATACGAGGTTTTTTCAAAGTACTTAGTGACGATTTGTGTGAAGTGTATTCAAATAGGTAACACATAGGTACTTTTATTCGCTAATTCGATCCATTCGTGCTAGTTCTTGTAAATCGACATGTCTATCTATATAAAAGCATAGCTTATAATGAATCCAGAAAAAAAATACCAATTATACCTATATTTGGTTAGTCCTCCTTTCACTCCCTACATAATTATTTTAGACAGTACAAGCAAGATTTCCCAATGTTCCATAGGTACTTAAGTGGTACAGTACATGTGGGAGTAGCCCAAACCATTTCCTGTAGATTCTATAATAGTTGTGTTCTACTATAGTTGATAGGTACTTAACCATACAGTCTTACAAAGACACGTGACATGAGTTCTCGTATGCTATCCATTTTATTTTAAACTACTTAGTGATTGTTTAAAACATTCGGTATTTCTGAATAAATAAGCCACTTAAAAAAAGTGGTATAGGCATTCATGCAACTCATAACATTAATGTTGCTTGAATTTTCAAGGAAAACGTGTAGACTGAAATCGGTCGGAGATAAAGCAACGCTATGTTTCTAACAGATCAGATCCGCTACCGCTTTAGCATTCAATGGGTCCAGAGTTGGAAAAATGGCAATGGCAAATGTGAGTGCATAACGACAATTGCAGACCTATTTGAGAGTCGAAAAACTTCGCTAACAGTCCATGATTAGCATTGGAGCACATCGTCATACCAAAAATAAGTCTACGATACAAAAAAAGGGGACAAATTTTCAAAATATCGGGCGTCCTTGCTATGTACTTCTATTCACTCAGGTTTACTAGTTAGTTAGGTTATCAAGGTTGATATAAAACTACAATATGTGACATAAATAGTTTTCACTGCCTATATTTCGCTCAAACTTTACTTAGTTAAGACATACCCTGTCATTAGGATTACAGAATATCAGCATATTAGTACAAAATAAATGCTGGCATCAAAGACTTTACTTTACTTTTTACTTTAAAGGCATTAGCGCTTATATGATTTACTTTAAATAACAAGTACTTCTTTTTTACTTCACTGAATTATTTGGTTTTGTTCAAATATAAGTTTTTATTTATTTCAATTCACTGGCTAAAACTTACAGGTTAAAAATGTATATTAATTTACAAGCAAATAAAAACCAAGATTATTTATAATATTACAACTAGGTAAATTAGTAATTACTCATAGTATGCATAAGTTAACAGATTCAAAAAATGTTCAAAACTTAAAATAAAATAAAGTCATCAATAACCATTCTTATTAAATCTTATGGTATAGAGGTAATATTTAAACAACAGGAAATAATTTATTTTCAAATACAACATATTGACTTTTTGGTAGTGTTTTTGTTTCTTACATAAATGCTAACAATAATAACAACAATAACTATGAATGATTAGTTATTTTAAAGATGTGCTTGACTAGCTAACTAAATAAGCTTCATTACTGTTGTATAGATCGTGTCATTCATTATGACGCGTACCGTGGTTCTTATTGCAATATTATTAATGTCTAATTTTGACAAATTCACGTGTCTTCGTGAATGGCACTAGCTATAGATATTATGCCACTAACAAAAACAAAGCCTCCATTTCTGGCGGCAGACATGTAGGTACTAAAGTAAAAAGACTACTTAAACGATTGTTTGTCAATCTTATCACAGATGGCAAAGAGTGACTGGGTTGGTAATCTAGTGATTATTTTGAATATACAGAGTTAAGATACTGCAATGCAGGATAAAGTATAAACTTCTAATTTAAATGAAATCAGTTTTTTTAAAAGCTGGGTCAGACAGTATTTATTATAAATATTGATTTCCAATTACTACATACAGTCATCAACATAAGGACCATTCAGAAACATTATTTTTATTAATGTGTCAAAGTGCACTTGTATGCTGCTGTAACAGCCAATTGGTTAGGTTATGTTTACCTGTTGTATCTTAAGCAGAAAATGTGAGTTCTGCTCTCGAGCTCTGTGTTTAGGAATTTATGCATGTGTGCAAACTACAGCCCAAGCCCTATCGTTCCGTGAGGAGGCCTGTGCTCAGCAGTGGGACATTCATAGGCTGGAGATGATTATGACATTGATAATGAAGTTGCAAAAATGGTCCATAGGGTTATTATAAGCATACTAAGAAAATTAGTGACCTGGGATGTGAATGGCAAAATAGTACTAATGTTCATCTTAAAATACCTGCATAAATTATATTCACTGTAGACCTTACACACTAACAAAATAATCTAAGATTTATTATATAACCTTAAAATTAACTATTTTTCTAAGTTGTGTATCAAGTCCTGTATAATGCCTTGTCGTTTTTTAGTAATATTATCAAATACTTGGCCCAGATACCATTTTGGTGACAGTTACACATCTGTTGGCAAGATGTCCGGTATTAAATATTGACATAGATCCATCTCAGAGCTCACAAATGTTACTTTGCTTGAAGTGTTTTCATCCAACCTGCAGATAACAAAATTTCATCATTTCAAATTGATCTGTACTTATTTATTATCTTATCTTGATGTTCTAAAATTCCCTAAATTTAACCTTGTGAGTCCTAGAGTACTTTAAAAAGAACAAATTACATAACTAAGAATAATTGCTGAATACTCCACAATGTACATAATACATAAAGTTCAAATTATTCAATGCATAATGAACTTCAAATATATGCTTCAATAAGTTCTATAATTACAAAACTTGTGACTCTTGTTTAGCTCTTAAGCACTATACTCCATTTAATTTAGAATTATAAACCACAACAACATTATATTGCGGCTTGTGAACTGTAATCTCTTTACAATTTGTACTAGAGTAACAATTGACGACACGCAAATAAAGTGTCATTAAAACAATTTTATTCTCCCAGACTATTGTACTGTACTATTTATTTGCTAGGTAAGAAATAGTTGACAAGCCGCAATATAATGATGTTGTGATTTCAATTCTAAATTAAATGAAGTATACATCAGTTAGAAACAGTTGGGACTCAGAAGGTTAAAGTTTTATAGGGTTAAATTAAAATACCATATTTACGAAAAACCCAATAGGTAATTAATAGACATCAAGCTGACAAAATTAATACACATTAAACTCATTCATTAAGAACATTTGGGACATTTTAAGCAGGATATGAAGCATTTAGTCTGGATATTTAGTACTGTTAATTATACCACTGCAAGCCACAGTAATTTAATCTGTCGCACAACCAACAACTTTTTTTGGGTCATTTAGTGTGAGTACCATATGGTAAAAGGTGATGGAAAGTAGTATGTAACAAAAACATCACATCACAAACAGTTAGTCACGCGCCACTGTAGCGCGTGGGACATCCCTCTGGTTAAGTATTTATTTTATTGAAGTACGTACCATCCTTTGATAACAGTCCAGCAGCCTGAGAAGAATGTTGGGGCATTGATAATCAAACAAACTCCGAGGCGCTCTGGATAATGTCTGCTGAGGAGCCAGATGAGGTTTTTCAGCACTTGGTAGTCCATGCACGATAGGGTGAACCCATTCAGGTCAAACACTATGCACAGGTTGTCAACCACTTCCTCAAAACATCTTTTACTGGCATCTTCCTAAAAAATAAAGCAACATTTTAAAATGAAAATTAAAACTTCATATATGTTTTTATCTTGTTTATGTTTTAAATAATGAGGTTGTTTTTTTCTAATCCTATAGTAATACGGCATCTTATCTGAGTGCAATGTTTTCCACAAAACAATACAAATGGCACCTCGCATGCTGGATGGACATAATCATGATCAGATTAACTAAATAAACTATATAAATGTTGCGCAATATCTGGTCATTACGGCAACTGGTTGTGGGAGGTTGTGCGAGAGGTTCATGGTTATTATAGTCATGATAACAAAGATGTGAGAAGTAGAACTAATCAGATAATAATTTGTAAAGGATGTGTCTATGCCCAGCAATGGGGTAATAAATAGTTATTAAATTACCAGACAGTAGACTATAAACTTAGTGAGATCGTCAATGTTGCGGTCATTAGAACTGTGGTTCTTCGCAGGAATGTAAACAATGGGACGCCCTGTAATGTCCCGGTGCTTTAGTACTCTCGCCTTATCCTTGTACTTCTCTATTAGTTCAGTATCCTTATGCAGCTCAGTCACTCCATATTCTGCGCGCCATTTGTTGGTTTTAATGATAGCCTGAAACATTTATTCAAATGAATACATCAAAGTGCCCGATTGTTATCGTTGTTGTTGTAGTTTAGGAAATTCGTAAAAAGTGCAAACATTAGACAAGATTATAATTAAATATATGGTCGATAAAAAAGTTACCTGAAATGCATTATCTACGGTTTTGAAGGCTCGTAAATATCTTCGTAAAGAGAAATCATTGTGGTACTGTGCTGGATCGGCACTTGCTATTAAATTCATCCTTTCTTTTAGTTGCTTCAAATCGTCTTCGTTTACAGGCTTCGGTTCTTCTGCCATGTTTGCTGCAGTAATATCAAATTGCTTTCAAGGAAAAGCGGATTTGCTTTATTCTTAAATTGATTTGTAATATATCTTAGAATGAATAATCAATAAATTTAAATATTTTTAAGAAAACACTTCATTCTCACGTAAAGTCAAAACACGTATCATAGATAAGATAAGATTAGTGTTGGACCATAGAAGTAATAAGTACTACGTACAACCGGAATGAACTGTTGTCGCAAAATTGAAGCCGAACGAGAGCTCAGTAACTGTACCTCTTATCCCTCTCTGGCGGTGGTTGATTGGTTGGCTGGTCCATGTGGGGTTATCAGTAGCGTTGAAAAAGTCCGGAAAAATTCCCGTTTTTTTCGGATATTTATGGAAAAAACCACGAAACTTTTCGCTCTCACTTCCGAAAAAAACGATTAAAACCGAAAAAAATGAAATGGAAAAAAACGAATGAAGTTTTCTATATGAATGTTGTTAATTAGAATTGGTAAGTACATACTTTTTAAGGTTTTAAATTTTTTTCTTAGTGCCAGCGGGTACTTTGACGTTTAGGTTCATTTCGTCCACATTCCCACTTCATCCACATTCCCATCTCGTCCACTTTCCCATTTCGTCCTTTTCCCACTTCGTCCACATTCCCATTTAGTCAACATTCGAAAACTTCCGAAAAAAACATTGGGAAACAATCGATTAATAAATTAATTTTTATTCGGACTAATTTACACCTACAAACGGACTACACCGACGACATGGAGGTAGAAATTATTGAAATAAATGAGAGTGACAGTGAATAAAAAATAAATAAAATTTAATGATTTATTTCTTATTTTTCTTAAAAAACCCGAAAAAATCGGAAAAACGAAAACTTCGAAAACTTCCGAAAAAAACATTTGATTTTTTCCGGCTTTTTCAACGCTACAGGTGTCCGAGTGTCCGTATTTCATACAAATAAAAGAAAACCTATACGACAATCGCAAAATTTTTGCGTTAATAAGGCTTTACACGTAGCAACAAATAATATTGCTTTAACATGTCGGTAATAAATTGTTATTTATATTTAGAAACATTTTAGAAATAAATGTTTTTACTTCATTACATTACACCAATCGCATATTGTTCTACAAAAATCAAAAGAATTGAAATAAACTTAACTCTGGCAACTCTAGGTCACTGTTATAAAATAGAACGGGACACAGCGGTCACTGGTTGCGCTCTCACTCGGCAAAACACGGCTTCATTTTTATTTTGCGTGTAACAAGACTCTTACGGCCTAAGCATAAGGTTTTATTTTCTTTATTTTCGGAGACACTTTTTGTCGCAGTACTTAGTCCAGTTTAGGTAGTAGGTCCATGTGTTGGACTTATCATTCTGTCACTGTCAAAATTACTGAGGAAACCATAGACAATCTTCGACCGTGCGGGATCGTATACCATGCTCCATGGACTTAATACCTAACCAGGACTGAGTACTGCGAAAAAAAAGTGAGGCCGTTAAAAAAAACTAGTGCATTGCATCTCGTTCTAATTAGGGTGATCAAGTACTGGTGCGAGTGGGACACAATTCTCTAGTTTCTCTAGTTTGTATGTAATCTCTCGGACCGCTGTCTCTAGTTGCCATTATTAAACTGTATGTCCTGGTAATATGGGTCACTTTTGATTGACTAATAAAAGTTAGTACTCAGTCCTGGTTAAGTATTAAGTCCATGCCATGCTCTTAACGAAAGCGACCTCTGTTGGCACGTTGGAGCTTGAATGTGGCGCATGTTTTTAAATAATGTCATCTCTCTTTATCTACATACCTACCAACCTACACAGAGCGACCGTGACGGCTCAATTAAGCATTAGCCGCTAGTTTATTATTTTATAACTAGCTGACCCGGCAAACGTTGTTTAGCCATATAAATTATAGCCTACAATCTATTCTCAGACCTACCGAATACAAAGAAAAAAAGTTTCATAAAAATCGGTCGAGCCGTTTCGGAGGAGTTCGATAACTAACACCGTGACACGAGATTTTTATATATTAGAAGAAGCTTAGATAGATTAGAAGACTAGCGGTTGCCCGCGACTCCGTCCGCGAAGAATAGGTGCATTGCATTTTGTAAACCGCAACTTCTGATAATAAAAATCTCGTGTCACGGTGTTTGTTATCGAACTCCTCTGAAACGGCTTGACCGGTTTTTGTGAAACTTTTTTCTCCGTATTCGGCAGATTAGGTAGGTCGGAGAATAGGTCATAAGCTATTTCTTTATACCCCTATTCTTCGCAGACGGAGTCGCGGGCAACAGCTAGTCTAATATATAAAAATCTCGTGTCACGGTGTTTATTATCGAACTCCTCCGAAACGGCTGGACCGATTTTGTTCATTTTTAACCCCTGTATTCGTTAGGTCTTAGAATAGGTCGTAGGCTATATTATTCGCAGGCGGAGTCGCGGACAACAGCTAGTAGTTTAATAATAAACGAGATTTTTATATATTAGATATACCTATTGTGAACATGTCGCACTCGCATCGGGCTAATCAGCCACGTAAGGTGTTGTGCACAGGCACGGATGCACAGGCAATACGCCATATTAATAATTTCGTCTGCAACAGACATATAGGGCTAAGTAGAAGTAGTAGTATTAGTAATACGGGGTGGTTCCTATACTGACCTATCTCAACGGGGCACCTAGTGTACAGAATTTTGTATTACTTACCGCAGCACGCACCCACTGTTCCTAAGACGACTTTTGTAAAAAAGTCCACGCTTTCCCTAGTACGGTTCCCTTATGGGCGGTCACGGTACCTACTTGCCGTGAACAGTGAAGTTAATATAATAGCGACTGGTAGTTTAAGGATCACTTTCCATACATACATATATAGATACATATAGGTTATAGGTAGGTACAATAAAAGAACAACAATTAAAATAAGAAGATTGTGTTGAGCATTTACTAACGATGGTGTAGGTACCTAATAAAACACATGTGTCTCATTATGCCATTTAAGACAAAAGGCCGTTAACGGTGAAAGCTGGTAGATGAGGGACGGTCCTTCTGAAGTCATCGACATCGCAGCAGAAGCTGTATCCCAGGTCGATTCTGTCAATATGCCAACCGACCCAGTTAAAGGCAGCATTGTTGCGGCAGCGATCTGTGCAGAAGGTCAAAGCGCGAACCTCTGCTTCAGTGTAGTATGGGTTGTTGATGCTCACGAAAGCTGTACCCAGGCGTCTCGATTCATCGTAGACAACCTGGAAGATAATGTACTTTACTTAGTATCATCAACATGTACTTACTTAGTTCTCGCAAATGTCTCGTTCATGACTGATATCCTAGTGTTTGGTGACCGTGATTACATATACATGTTATAATATAACCTGTAATATTATTAATAATGAGATTGCTTTACTAATTGAATATTGCTGTAAACTTCAAATGTGAATCTAATACGCGAATTATTCACCTACGGTTTGTATTACTCAAAAATATTTTTTCATTTTCACACGTAGTTTAGAGTCATAGATCCACAGCGTCAGAAACAAGAGTTATCTCTTGTGTTGACATAAAATTAGTGACTCCGAGTCAGTAAATTAAAGAAAGAGACGGGAGAGAATCAAACAAGAAAATGTGCACAATGTATTGAGTGTATGACCGTTTAGTTACAAACTAGAGTCCTAGTATCCTCTGAAAGACCTTACCGCAGAATAAATTTATCTCGGGTAAAGATGAGTTATGGTTACCTTGTAGTAGTAAAGCGGCACGGGCAACTGCGGGTTGTTGTTGGCGTCGCGATGCAGGTAGATGTCACGGAGGACGTTGTTGCCGTCACGCAGCTGGGTCACGCCGAATGTGCCGGTGTAGATCACCGTGTGGTAGCCAGCGGCACCGATGCGTGCACGCAAGTTCTAATGACGAGATGGAATTAATAATTGCAATTAATTGGAGTGGTATGTATTAAAAAAGCAAAAGGAAGTGGCTAACGCTCGCTTGCTGGCCCTATACTACGAAGCGCGAAATTCGAACTTCGTTTCATGCCGTTCCGCTCACGCTAATGGTATTTATTACGAGAGTGAGAGGGACCGCACGATCCGAACTTCGAACTTCGAAGTTCGTAGTAACCCCCCTGAAGTGATGTATCCATTCTCATAGATAAACTATCTTAAGACAGTCAAACATGGAAGTTACCTGTTCCAGCCAGTTCCAGTTGCCACCGTTGAATGGCTGCCACTGTGGAGCGGCGTTGATGAACCAGAAGGTGGCTCGCTGTCCGGTGGCGAATACATAGTCGGACTTGGCAGCCAAGTGACCACGTGACAAGAACTGGATGTTGGTGACGTATTTATCGGCTTGCTCTTGGCCAACAATGTTCGCGATAGCGATTTTCTGTTGCACCTGAGTGTAAGCAGTGTTTACAGCCAGACCAGGGAACCAGTTACCAGCTGTAAGATAATAGAGACTAATGCAAATACTTTCCCTTTTGTTCATAATAATACAATCATGTACAGCCAGCTCAGCCAGTCAGCTGCAGGGAAACATGACCCCCACTGCATACAAACTTTGGATGCATGGGAGTAACGTTTCTCTGCAGCTCAGTTAGCTACATTTTTTACAGCTAAATTTTTTATTTTTGTATCTTTGTCTTGTAAAGTTGTAAACTTGAAAGTGATAATGATAATATTTTAGTATCTAATGGAAGCCTAACAATCGTTTTTGAAAGCGGGTTTGCGCGTACTACCAGTGTTAGCTCTATCATATCCTGTCCTATTTACTATATTGTAAATAAGAAAGTTTGTGGAGATGTTTGGATGGTTGGTTGTTTGTCACTCAATCACGCAATAACGTCTGAACGGATTTAAATGAAACTTAGCGTACTGAAAATCTTGATTGAGACATAGAATACTCTATATACTCTATCATCATCATCATTTCAGCCGAAAGACGTCCACTGCTGAACATAGGCCTCCCCCAAGGCTCGCCAAACAGATCGGCCCTGCGCCATCCGCATCCAATGCGTTCCCGCTCCCTTCACCAGGTCGTCGCTCCATCTTGTTGGAGGCCTACCTACACTGCGTCTTCCGGTGCGGTTCCGGTACGGACATAGCTCGAAGAATCGCTAGACTTAAGTGGCAGTGGGCAGGGCACATCGCCCGTACTTAGAACCGACGGCCGGTGGGGCCGAAAGGTTCTCGAGTGGCGTCCGCGGATATACTCTATACTCCGAGTTAATTGGCGACTTTAACATCATCCTTAATACAAGTTTAACAATTTAATTTTTAGGGTTCCGTACCCAAAGGGTAAAAACAGAAACCCTATTACTGAGGCTCCGCTGTTCGTCCGTCCGTCCGTCCGTCTGTCACCAGGCTGTACCTCGGGCACCGTGATAGCTAGAGAGTTGAAATTTTCACAGATGATGTATTTTGGTTGCCGCTATAACAACAAATACTAAAAAATGGAATTAAGTAAACATTTAAGGGGGCTCCCATACAACAAACATGATTTTTTTGCTCGTTTTTGCTCGATATTGATAACGGCAACAGGTAGACACTTGAAATATTCACAGAATATTTAATTATATATTGAATTTAAAAATAAATCATTGATTTAAAATAAAAAAAATATTTAAGGGGGGCTCCCATACAACAAACGTGATTTTTATAGATAATTGTACGGAACCCTTCGTGCGCGAGTCCGACTCGCACTTGGCCAGTTTTTAACTCTAGGCGGCGGCGGTCCCGTTGAGATTTTTTGTTTAAGTACCTTACCTACGTATTTTTAAAAAAATATTTAAGTATGAAAATTTGTTGTCTTACCTAACCAGCTGGGTCGGTCTACTCCAGTTTGGTGGACGGCGTGGGCGGGAGTTTGTTCATACATTACGTACAACACCTCCAAGCGAGACTGGTCGAAGCAGGACACGTACAGAGGATATAACCATCCGTTAACAATGAAACCCACTCTGAAAGAAAACAAAAAATAAGTTAATAGAGGAACTACAATTTTTCGTACAAAGCTGTTGCCATATTTAAGCATTAGCTGTGTTGCCCGCGGTTATCGCTATCGCGCGGGAATTACGCACTTTCCCGGGATAAAAACTATCCTATAGCCTTCCTAGTGTCTCAAATTATGCCAAATTTCATCTAAATCGGTTTGGCGGTTAAAGCGTGTAGTGGCAACAGACAGACAGAATTACTATCGCATTTATAATATTAGTAAGGATTAGTAATGACTTTACGTCTAAAGTTTAAGCGTATCAAAGAATGTGACGCATTCACCTATTTTTACTCTTTATTGTTGCATATTTCCATCAGACGTTTCGATGCGCAAGTTCATAATAACTGATAAGTATCATGGCTATAAACAAAATTACGTGTACTTCTCAAGCCCTCACTCCGCAACTTCATTTTGATGTGGGGTTTTGAGTATTTATTTATTTAAATTTCAGTAACATTTACGAGTGTTTTGAGTAGTTGAGTTGGAATTAGATAATCCAATTTGGTGTCAGTGGCCTTAAACGCTATACGGATAACGATATACAGATATGCCCCTCTGGACTTGTGTTGTTGTAGGCATGATACCAATTGAAATTTTTGGCAAAGGGTAAAAAAAAGGTTTCAATATTGACTGCACTTAGTGTTGAATATAATTCACGTTATTAGATAATTCTAGATGTTATTTAATTTTATGTAGGTATCTGTTGCATTTCGAAACCAAACAAGCAACAACCATTCGTGGACAAAATCACGGGATAAGACATAATCTAATGAAGGGATCTGACCCGAATTTCCATCGGCGGCCATGTAGTGTCCTGAAGTGAAACTTCGGGTTAATGCTCTACTTATTCCGATCACTCTTATGAAATTTGTATGTATCGATTATTTTATACTTAGTTGTATTCAAAAACCGCATGCAAACACGCACTTGCATTTTTTTTAAGCGCAAGCCACACAGAAGAGACGCGGAACGGGGACGCGTCTGCTTTGGATTGGGACGCTTCTATACATTTAGTATTAAAACTGATTCATGGGGCGTCGCCCCCGTCCCACGTCTTTTCCGTGTGGCTTGCGCCTTACACAGTTGTTCCTTACTGGATAATCAGATTGTTGTTGTAGCATCGGTTGTTGGTGCCAAGAGTGTCGTGGTAAGCGTGTCCGGAACATGTGAGCCCGCCGAACGCTCCGTTGCCATTCAACCACCCGGCGCCCGATACCAGATTGTCGTTTACACAGGTTGCGGTCTGCGGAGGATAAACGAGTGAGAACAAGTGCTAGTCCTGAAGATATCATCAGGTCTACATTGAACGGATGAGTCGATGTTGTTTTTCATTTTGTTGTTATTTATCTGGCACAGTCGAGAGCATAAACAATTAAACAGCAACCTTATGATTAGTGATGTAGAGGTGTATAGATATTTTTAGCAGCTTGGGTACGTTAGTACATATATTTATGATCTTGACTGTACCTTGGTACAGTCGAGGTTATAACTATCTTTACAGCCATATCGCGTCAATTTACACAACAGAACTGACAATAACAACGTTATTGTGTATTTCCATCTAGAATCGTTGTCGCCATTTTTTGACACATTTTCATTATTTCAGCTACATACGTCCCACTACAGGGCAAGGCCTCATCTCAGGATGCAAGAGGTTGGGGCGTAGTTCACACTCGGGCCGAGTGCGGATTGGAAACTTCACATATACACCTTTGGAATCTTCGCTGGTGTGTGCAAGTTTCCTCACGATGATTATTCGTATTATTACTTCTAAGATTTACACAAAGGTAGGTATTGAACTTGTAACTTTGACTGTACAATAATGACTGGGTAGCTAAGTGGCAAGATTGACGATGCAGCTATTTTTCCGGGTTCCAAATCAAGCAGGCACTTCTACGAAGAGTATGAATGTCTACTTCAGTCATGGTTGTGACATTTATGTGTTTATCTTTATCTAAATATACGAGTATATTTATCCGTTGCTTAGTACCGGTTGTACAAGCTTCGCTAAACGGGAATTAAGGTTAATTGGTGTAAATATATCAGACGATATTTTATTACTTTACTAGCCTTTACCTGCGGCCTTACACGCATAATGATTTATTTATTATTTATTTAGGTCCGGCCATTTATTTAAAATTGCGTGATTTTAACTAAATTCTTATGGTAATTCCCAAAACTAGGTACTGAAATAGCCTTAAAACATTTCATGTTTCTCCACGTAACGGGAGACCTATGTCCAGCAGTGGACGTCCTACAGCTGAAATGATGATGACGTTAATGATACATAACGGTTAAGGTTTTCGAATATTATGTTTGAATATCGGGATAAAAACCAAAGATCCAGTTATCTATACATATAAAATCCTTTGTCCTGACTGACGGATCAACGCACAGCCTAAACCGCTGATCGTAGAGACCTGAAACTTGGAGGGTGTGTTCTTTGTATGACGTAGGCATCCGATAGAAAGGATTTTCCGTAGTTCTACTCCGAAGGGGGTAAAAAGGGGGGGCAAAGTTTGTATGAGACATCGTGATTCCTTGGTCCAATCTACTTCAAATTTTGCATAAACATTCTTTAACAGAATTGATGGAAGACGTGTTTCGTATTTTATTGAAATTCATCCCTTGACGGGGTCAAAAAGTAGTAGAAAGTTATTTTGGGGGTGATTTGCTTCGAAGTTGATATCAATACTCCTTAGTGCTTTTGATTTAAATTACATTTTATTTTGACACATTGTAAACGAAACGAAACTTCAAATATTGCAAACCATTTTTGTCTACGTTTGTCAACCACGTCTTGATCTGATCTCTGATAATAGCTAATTATATGTATTAAGTATTTGCATTTCACCAAGCTTTTGCTTTTACAAGCGCAGCGTGGGACGTCCACCAACGAGATGGACGGACGTTTTGGTGAAGGCCGCAGGTTCAGGGTGGATGCAAGTCGCTTCCAACCGTAATGATTGGACGTCAATGAGGGAGGCCTATGTCCAGCAGTGGACGTCCTACGGCTGAAATGATGATGATGATGAAGCTTTTATGCGAGTTCAACCTTTTTCGAATAAAATCGAATTGAGTATTCAAATATCATTGTTGAACTCTCATAAAAGCTTGGTGCAATGCAAATACATATAAAATGCTTTGTCCTGAAGTCCTAAATGACTGACTGCCGGATTAACACACAGCCTAAACCGCTGTATGTAGAGACCTAAAACGTGGAGAGTGTGTTCTTTGTATGACGTAGGCATCCGATAAGAAAGGATTTTCCGGAATTTCCACGGGATAAGGAATAATCGGGATTTATATATTTCATCAAGAGTGACCCTATGCCCATAACGAAGATTACTAAACTGTACAAATTGGGCATGCAATTAGACTATTAGAATATAAAGCGAATATAAAGAATTTTGAAAATTTCCACGGGATAAAGTTAAATCAGGATTTATATATGTAGGTACTCAAATCAACTGGACCATATCTCCGTAACTACAATTACTAATCTTTTCAAATACAGTATTAACGAAAATGACCATAACAACAAAAAAACTTATTGCAGGATTTTTGGAAATTCCTGTGGGATAGATAATCTCTGAAACTTCCGAGCCGATTAAAAAAAAAAAACTTTTACCAGTAAAAAGTTACACTATCCTTTATTGACATAGGCTACTTTTTTCCGGGGAAAATCAAAATTCCCACGGGAAAAAAATAAGTGAACTCAACTACGCGGCTGATTTTAAAAGTTCTTTTATCGGTAGAAAGCTTTAAGGACATAGGCTACTTTTCTCGGGGAAAATGCAAAATACCCGGGGGATAAAAATAAGTGTAATTTTGCAAAGAATAAGGACAAATTTGTTGAAATTCCCGCGGGATAGGGAATAAACGGGATTTATAATATTCACTAACTGATACTCATGATGAAATGATAATAATGATGGATGTTGCCGGTGCCGGATTTTTGTTTTATACAATGAAAGAGATGAAGAAGCTTTACCACAAATTGGAATTCTACGCGGACGAAGTCGCGGGCAAA
Source organism: Archips xylosteana (assembly GCA_947563465.1). NCBI lineage: Eukaryota > Metazoa > Arthropoda > Insecta > Lepidoptera > Tortricidae > Archips > Archips xylosteana. The sequence continues at coordinate 13,836,371 of OX387349.1, forward strand.
AGCTAGTCCGCATATAAAATTTCATTCCTTCATTCAAATTAATTAAATGCGTCCAGTCGTTTTAGCGTGATCTTTCATGCGTGTGTGTGTTTGTTACAAGAGTAATAGCCATATGCGTGTGTGTGTCACGTATCAGTTGTAATGAACTAATGAATGAAACTGTAAGAAAGATCGCACACTATGTGCACGCATCTAGTGCGCCATCTTTCTTACAGTTTAATTTATTACAACTGGTGCGTGTGGGTGACGTGAAACGCATCTGATCTGCGCCGGCCTTAATAAACGCACTCACGTATGCACGCACACACGCATTCACAAACCTCCTTCGCATTCAAAAGTCCTGATACTTACAGCGGTTTGGACTCCGGATTGAGCAAGCTGCGGATGCTGGATGGTGCGGCCTGAGCCGGTACAGGCAATTGTGACTTGTTCGCCGGTGTTCAATCGGATCTGACCCGAATTTCCATCGGCGGCCATGTAGTGTCCTCCTCGAAGGTACACTGGTTGAGGTTGCCCGAGATCACCGTTCACCCGGATGGTGCAGCCTGAATAAAACCATCAATCCAGTTCTAGATCGAAATTTTCTGGGAGATAAATAAAGATAACTTTAAAAAATTACTGTTTACCGCTGCGAGCGTTAGCTTTGCTAGTGACGTTCGAGCCCCATTTTTGCTCCTCGACGGCCAGCCAAGCGTCCAGGTAGTCATCCCAGTCGTCTTCGTTGAGTACGAACACCAGCTCTCCGGGATCGGGCATGTCAGCGGGCAAAGCCGCTGCTGCCGCCGCCAAAGCGGCAACCACCAAAACCAGACGCATCATCTTCTGACGGGCGTTTATGCCGCTGTACTTAGAGGACTAAGTCACCTTAATAACATATTACAAAGCATTTATATGTACGCCGTATCTTAATTCAGAGAACGAATCAGCGTTGAAAAATTAATTGATAAAGGTTAATCAATCATAGCTGAATATATCTTGCTGATCGATAATGTATGCGGGAAACGAAGTACCTGATCATGATAAAGACTGGCGTCAGTAACATGAAAAATTAATAACGCTAATATCAGCTCGTCACACAAAATTCTAGTAATTATCACGTCTTTAAACGAAATGATAGGTAGGTGCATGGTGCGTGGGTGTGGCCCGCTTTTAGGTTTGATTCAGATGTATTTTGTAATACAATTTTGTATATAGTTTATTTGTCTGACTTCATACTTCGGTACCTAACATTTTTATTCTGCTTAATCGTTAATCGTTATAATCTCATCCGGCTGTTTTAAATGAAATGCATTTTGTGTGACTATTTATTTTATGCTCTTTTGTTTAAACGATAGTTTCAAAAAACGTTTCTGTTTCCTATCAGATCATCCTATAGATTTGGAATTCTCTTGATCCACATAGGAAAGTTTCTCAAAATGTTTATATTTATTTATGTCCGATGTGTCCCCTTAACAGCGTTAAGATAGCCTTGATGCATTCATAATACTAGTAATCCTTATTCGACACTATCTCCTCTTCTTTATCTTTGAGTACTTAATTAAATTACCTATTTGAAGTAATCCCATGGTTCGAGTTGAATAACATTATTACCAATTAATCGAAGTTTATACGGAAGTGTTAATACATATTGAATTGAAACATAATAAATATTTCAACTGGGACTTAATAAAACAATCAAACAAAAATTTGATTGTTAAATCTGATTTATTATTCAAATGACAATTATATAAGAGTAGGTGTTTTATATAAGTCAATTAATGCTTAGGCCAAAAGGCCGTTAACAGTGAACGCTGGTAAATGCGGGATGGTCCTTCTGAAGTCGTTGACATCGCAGCAGAAGCTGTACCCGATGTCGATACGATCTGGCTGCCATCTGAGCCAGTTGAAGGCAGCATTGTTGCGGCAGCGGTCTGTGCAGAAAGTGAGGGCGCGAGCCTCTGCTAGCGTGTAGTACGGGTTGTTGATGCTCACAAACGCTGTGCCCAGGCGTCTCGATTCATCGTAGACTACCTGTAAATTTATTTCACGTCAATCGTCGGACATGGGCCATCGGACGTCGACAGGAGTCGCCATGTTTGAATTTTAGTTTATTAAGGCTTCAAAACTTAAAGATGATGCTTAGGTACAAGAGTGTTCGAAATTAAAACGATATTAATCTGTATTACACTTACTTCTTTACTGTGGTTAATGTAGCTCGGTATTCGAATTTTGTAATAAGGAATTACTTGGCAGTCGTTTTTACCTTGTAGTAGTAAAGCGGCACTGGCAACTGTGGGTTGTTGTTGGCGTCGCGATGCAAAAAGATGTCGCGGAGGACATTGTTGCCGTCACGAAGCTGGGTCACACCGAATGTGCCGGTGTAGATCACAGTGCGGTAGCCAGCGGCACCGATGCGTGCACGCAAGTTCTGTTAAATAATTAAGTTATCTTAATATAAAACCACCACCATGACCATGCGTACACCAAATAAAATAAGATTATATTTATTTTCTCCACCACCAAGATACAAAGTAAAAGTAAAAATCAGACAAATACAACGTACTTAGTACAAATTAACTGACTTGAGTAGAGGAGGCTGGTGCCTGAACTAGGTAGAACAACTTAATTACAATAATAACATTTAACAAGATTAAACAAAACTTATACTTAGTGCGTATGAGAGTATGAGTGCATGCGTACGCATGAGAGTAAGTGAGTGAAGAGTGTGTGTGAGTGAGTGTGTGTGTGTGTGTGTGTGTGTGTGTGTGTGTGTGTGTGTGTGTGTGTGTGTGTGTGTGTGTATGTGTGTGTGTGTGTGTGTGTGTGTGTGTGTGTGTGTGTGAGTGTGTGTGTGTGTGTGTGTGTGTGTGTGTGTGTGTGTGTGTGTGTGTGTGTGTGTGTGTGTGTGTGTTTGTGTAAGTGAGTGAGTGTGTGAGTCTGTGTAAGTGAGTACGTCAGTGAGCGCGTGTGAGTGAGTAAGTGTTAGACCTAAATTCATGTAAAAACTTCAATATAAATTTACGAGACTGGGTGAAGTAAAACTTCAGTAGCATCATAGTCAAGACCCTGTAGCCATTTAGATACAGTCAATTTGCATCGAGATAAAGTAAGGGGATAAATGGTTACTTCCTTGCTGATTTTATTATACTTATAGGAAACCTCCTAAGTAACAGAAAAATCTGTGAGTGAAACATGTGTTAAGCTTCGATAGTAGACATACCTTATCCTTCCTACGTTTAAATGATAAAATATTCGGATCATAATGAGTAAGTGAGTGTTGCTTTAAAACTATGTGAAGGATGAAGAGTTGACGTACGGAAAGGACTTCAGATTTTTTATAAAGACTAGCTGTAGGGTAAAGGTAAGGTAAAAAATGGATCACTTTCAGGATAGCCCTTTGGGCTCGCTCAAGCTTAAGGATGTGGGTTTTATTAGCACCACCCCACAACGAAATACAGTAAGTGAGTAGCGACTGACACAGTGCAAAGTAAACGGTTTTGATGATACTACCGTGAGACTCACTCATAGTGAAAATAAACGGATCACTCACGTCTCAAAACGAGTTTAACTCGACATGTTTCGGGCTAATCCGTAGCCCTTCCTCTCGGAGTCGCACGTCACGGCGGCTGCCAAACGTTTGCCGCCGTGACGTGCGACTCCGAGAGGAAGGGCTAAGGATTAGCCCGAAACATGTCGAGTTAAACTCGTTTTGAGACGTGAGTGATCCGTTTATTTTCACTATGGTTCTGATGATTTTAGGGTTAGCAATATGGCGAAGATTCTTAAAAATGAAAATCAGTTTGCGAATTCTTGCTGTAAGAAGATCTAGGTATGTGCGAATGGAACGATAGACCATGGTCTAAAATAGCACTCTATTGGGCATGGAATTAAAAAAAAATGCCATATTAGAGTTAAAAGGTCCCTGTTTTTACTACTGTTCATACCTACGCGCTATTGTGTCGATCAAGCCATTCTCAGAAGTATTATTTTTTAGTGACAATAATAACTGCCGTAAAAGCAATTTTTGATTCATCTGTGTCTAAATCAAGATAAAATAAACCTGTTCAAGCCAGTTCCAGTTTCCGGCGTTAAATGGCTGCCATTGAGGTGCGGCGTTGACGAACCAGAAGGTGGCTCGCTGTCCGGTGGCGAATACATAGTCGGACTTGGCAGCCAAGTGACCACGCGCCAAGAATTGGTGGCTGGTCACGTACTTATCAGCCTGCGCTTGACCGACTGTGTTCGCGATGGCGATTTTCTGCTGCACTTGAGTGTAGGCATTGTTGACAGCCAGACCAGGGAACCAGTTACCAGCTGTAAAACAGTACAAGTACAGATGTGTAATCCTATAATTAAAACTGTGAAAGTTGGGATGTTTGTATGGTTGGATATTTGTTACTCCATCACGCGAAAACTGATAAATGGATTTGGATAAAAATTGGTACACAAATTGTGTATGATATGGATTAACACATAGGATAATTTTTATTTTGGTAAATTGCATAGTTCGTATTTGCCGAAGGAATTGCGGGCAATAGCGTTTATTAATAATTCTGACAGGCTGATTTTGGACTTGTGAAAAATATTCTGCATCTTACCTAACCAGCTGGGTCGGTCTACGCCGGTTTGATGGACGGCGTTGGCGGGAGTTTGTTCATACATCACGTACAGGACCTCCAAGCGGTTTTGGTTGAAGCAGGACACGTACAGAGGATATAACCATCCGTTAACAATGAAACCCACTCTAAAAAGAAACAAAACTTTCATAAAAGGGGAATTAACATTTTTTTTACCAACTACTTTTATGCATATTGAAGTATTTTTGATCGAAACTTGACACACGGACTATGGACGGTCGGACAGACAGCGGCTTTAGTAACATGGCCTCTTTGGCACCTTTTGGTTAGTTAGGGAACTATAACAGAATACTGTTACAAAATCGTGACGGTTAAATAAATCTCATCATCATCATCATTTCAGCCGAAAGACGTCCACAGCTGAACGTAGGCCTCCCCAAGACTCGCCAAACAGATCGGCCCTGCGCCATCCGCATCCAATGCGTTCCCGCCACTTTAACCAGGTCGTCGCTCCATCCAAATTCATGTTTTTTCAGGAGGGCACTATTTAAAATTTAATTAAAATTTAATTTTTATTTGATTTTGTGCACTAATACTTTGAATGCTCCTTCGATGCATATTTTAATTTCCTCGTCATCATCATCATTTCAGCCGTTAGGACGTCCGTTGCCGGACATAGACATCCCCATTATCCTCACCATTTTAATTTCCTGAGCATTTCTAAAAAAGTTTGTACTACAATTAATTTTGGACTTCGAATTGCATAGAAATTTACAGGTAAGTAGCGTGAATTCAGCTGAGCTTAACTAACACAGCCTCCTAAAATATCCTGTTTGTATGGAAATTTTCCTTTTTACACATATTACCACCCACCACAATTGTCACCCAACACGAACCACATGTGTATGTATGTAAGAGGTAACTACCTCTTGTTTATTTTAACTTCGAGGTAGGGAACTGTAACTAATTACTTTTTTCGATTTAAATACAGCGATATAGGAATTGAACAAATCTTACTAACTGTATAATCAGGTTGTTGTTGAAGCATCTGTTGTTGGTGCCCAGAGCTTCGTGGAAGGAGTGGCCGTTGCAGGTCAGTCCACCGAAAGCTCCATTGCCATTCAACCAACCGGCGCCTGACACCAGATTATTATTCACACAGGTAGCAACCTGTGGGTTAGAACATTTGTACTTGTATACATGTACCTCTTTATTATATGGTAGTACTGATTTGAGTTCACATTACGTGGATGACTCATTAATCAGTGATTGGCGATTCGGTTGCCACGAAGCAGGATATCAAATAGAAATATTAGTATGGATACGTCACTAAGCCCGAGATATCGAATTAACTGTACGAAAAAAATATTTTTAATTTTAGATGTAAAATAATAGACGACATTTTTTAGCTGCGTTGATTAGAAATACAAATTGTATGGATGGTTATGTTAAATTAATTTAAAAGAACTTTTTAATATAATAAAGGCTTTTTTTATACAAAAATGGACCACAATCACGCCAATGGAAAGCGAAGACGAGGTCTACGATAGAGCACGCTTGTGTAGTAAATGCTCATTCACCCTAGTCTTGAAAACGGCCAAATTGTAATGTTCAGGAAACACAGTCGCAAGTAGGGAATTCTACTCCTTAGTCATACGGTTGATAAAGGAAGAACGAAAATGCTTTGTGCGGATTTTGGGAATACTAACAACCTAAGGGTGGAGAACCCGCCTACTTCTGGTCGACCCTTATTCAAAACATTAACCTTAAACGTTGACCCGTTTAATTGATCCTCCTTATAGCCCAGAATCTTGAGCCATATCCATACTAGTACGATTGTAATTGTACGACGATTGTAATAGTCATTCTCCCAGTGGAAACTGACTTGGCTATTAGGTACTCCTCATTATTGTTTCGATACTTACAGCAGTTGGTCTTCCTGATTGTGAAAGCTGGGGGTGCAGTATCGAGCGACCGGAGCCAGTGCAAGCGACGGTGACTTGTTCACCGGTGTTCAAGCGGATTTGACCAGAGTTTCCATTGGCTTCCAAGTAGCGATTTCCTCGAAGGTACACGGGTTGCGGCTGGCCCAGATCACCGTTCACTCGAATGGTGCAACCTAAAGACAGTGTAAATTACTTCAGGGTTGGAGAATCTTTTGGAAAACCTGTTATTGTAGATGGTTTAACGCTGAATTGGCGGCGCTTATTTATTTGCTATTCAAATAAATGTGGAGCGACATACAAGACAAAAGAAGTAATCAAGGGTTTATCCACATTTTGGGTTGCTTTCGCTTCGAAGTCAAGCATCACACGACAGGATTTGTTATTGTTTTGTTAAGACGATCAGGTAGCCGAGTACTTAGAGAATCTGAGTACAAAGCTTGAGGTTCCGGGTGCGATCGCCGGTTGAGGCACTACGTATATTTGTGTGAAAAATACTGATGTAATATGTATAAATATAAGTATGTATTTATCTATGTAAGTAAGTATATTTAGCCGTTGTCTAGCTTTGCTTAGTTTACGACTAGGTCAATTGTAGGTACTCAACCGTCCCATGATTTATTATTATTATTACTAATTTAATTTTTTTGCTTGAAACACGATCATCTTCGAAGCTTTCGATTGTTTTGGCTACCTTATTAATAAATAACACATAGGTATTTACCACTACGAGCATCGACTTTGCTAGTGACGTTGGAGCTGCCCCATTTCTGCTCCTCGATTGCCAGCCAAGCATCCAGGTAGTCATCCCAGTCGTCTTCATTGAGGACGAATACCAACTCGCCGGGGTCGGGCATATCAGCGGGCAGCGCCGCCACCGCCGCCGCCACTGCAGCAACCACCAGAACCAAACGCATCATTTTCTGAAGCTTCTGATACTTCTATACCGAGGGACCTATGTCAGCTTAATAAAGTCATTACAAAGTATTTATATGCACGTCCTATCTTGGTTCAGACAACGAGTCAACAAATCAGCATTGTCTGCCACAAATCCGTACGATTTGACCTGGCGAATCAGAGGGTTCCGTACCTACTTTAATGAAAAGTGCAATACTAATACTGTGCTAGACTTAAATAAAATAATTATATTTACATTCATTGTATTAGTAGTACAGTCGACCAAAAATATGGTCTACCATCCTAAAGTTGAAGTTCATTTCGATGTTGTGATATGAGGTCGATTTTTCCTTGCAATAATAATGATGAGATGACAGTGACTAATGACTTCACTCAGTTAGAAAAGTCAACCTTAGCAATATTTTTATCTCACAGTTACTTTTCTCAAAACTGGTAGTCCACTTTCTTGACCGACCATACCTAGTCGCCTTTATAATAGTATAAAATTATCGAGTTTCTATAGAACATCTCAAGTTGTTGTTATTGTACAGTCGAAGTCAAATGTATCTCTACACTTTAGTATCTTGTCACTGTACCTATACCTTCTAACAATTATATATTAAAGTTCAAACACGGAGTGAATGCGACAAGGATAGTAAAGTCTTTAACCTCTACTGTACTTTAATACATGGAATATTAGGAATTTATGCTTATTTTTATTTCTAGGGTCCGCGTCAACGAAATCGATGTGGAGGATATATGGTTATTATCTTTATTTCATGAGTTATTCGTTGACGAGGATGTCGTAAGACGTAAAGTTTACTCAGTGACAGGAATATTTCAGCCAATGAATGCTCAGAGTTAATAAAAGAAGACTGATAACTAGTCCCTCGGTCATGAAAATCCATTCATTTGTAACTCTTACCTCACTATGTCATATTTGCTAATATTTCGGTTTTGTTACATGCCATAATACTTATAAAGATAAGTAACGTAAACAATCATGATCGAGTTACTTCTAAAACTTGTGTAATGGTTGCCTTATTTACCTAAACATAAAATAAATCGAACCTCCTCCAAAGAAGTTTTACAAGAAATGAAATGAATGATTGAAACCCTAAAAAATAATTGATAAAGGTTAATCGTAGCCGAAAATATCTCTTTAGTATCATGTGTTGCTGAATGATAATACGGACCTAAAGTAGGGTAGGGAGGGGCATGTTGAGCAAGCGGATAAGTTGGGCAATTAAAATATCTCCAAAACTAAGCATCTAATGCGGGAATCCAATATGGCGAAAAGTGAGGTCCCTGGCAGGGGAGCACAGTCCATCGTTAACAGTGGCCACGCGGCGCAGGAGTTAGTAGCAGGCTTCGTTTTTTTTTCGGACTCAAAAGTAAGATAAGCGCAAGATAGCGTAAGATAAGTATTATTAGTTAATAAATTTACTCATCTATAAATATCATAAATCATAAATTAACGTAAGTATTAGGTACTCATTTTACTAAACTTTCATATTTACTAAAAAAATGTGGCAGGGGGTTAATTGGAATTTTTTTTATGGGGCTAGTTGAGCAATGCTCAGTGCTTGAGATATAATTCATTAGTGAGTATTTTCTAATTAATTTTGTTATTCGTTCTAGAATGTAGAAATGATGCGTTGTAAATGCTGATTCGATTATAATGTGAAGTTTATAAAACATTATTAGGAACCTATAACAGACACCGATTAATAAAACGAGATTGGGAAGTGAAGAACTCCGTAAATATGATTAATTATAAGATTGATTGTTGTATCTTGGTAAAAATAAATAAATATGAGCCATAAATACCTACAATGTTTTTTTTAATTTATGCAAATTTTACGTTGCTCATCTTACCTCATAGCTATGCTCAACTTTGCTATCGGGGCAAGTTGAGCATGTCGAACCTTGGTCACTTTGCAATTTTCTGCTAAACTATACAAAGTACAAAAAAAAAACAAATAGGAGACATTTATTCCCAGATAAATTTCCTAACAATCAAAGTAGGTATCTTAATTCTACTGCAAACCATCTTCGAATAAGAAGGTGATAAATACGAAATTTCTCAATGTGCCCCGCTCTACCCTACCTGATCATGATAAAGACATTTTGGATTAGTCGGCTTGATTTAGCTAATCACTCAATTTCAATGTGTAGTGCCTATTCTCGAAAAAATAAGTAACACGCTCATGAACTGCATAAGAATATCTTCGCTGCGTGATACCGGAATGGTACATGTTTGGTGTGTGTGTGTGAGTGTGGCTCACTGTTTAGATTTATGTAATTAAGTATGTGTTATCAATTATTAATCTTTTAATTTTCTTCATATCTTGTACAATGTTAATCCATTTAATCGTTGTAATCGGGTCCAATTTTTGAAGCTAATGCAATTCGTGTGATCTTTGTTTTTCTGTTGCTACCTCCCTCTCTCTCTTTTTTTAACGAAAATGCTTTATGTTTGCTAACAAAGACACGAATTTAATACAACATTAACTAACGGTACAAATACAAGACCGAAAAAGCAAATTAAACAAGAAATGCACGTTCTTGATGTCTTTTTAATAGGTACAAAAAGTTATAACTTATTATAACAATAACAGTAACTATAATCACGCTGTCAAACAACGCTTAAGATAAAAGGCCGCTGACAGTAAAGGCAGGCAGATGGGGGATGGTCCGTCTGAAGTCGTCAACTTCACAGCAGAAACTGTATCCTATGTCAATGCGGTCAGGTTGCCACCTGAGCCAGTCGAAATCAGGGTTGTTACGACAGCGATCTGTACAGAAGGTTAAAGCGCGAACCTCTTCCTCCGTATAGTAGGGGTTATTGATGCTCACGAAGGCTGTTGCCCGGCGGCTAGCTTCATCGTATACGACCTGTTGATTAAATAAGAAATATATATGTTGATTAATTGGGTTAGCAAAAATTTTCGAGTATTTATTACAGTAACATGATTGTAGATCATATAGGAAGGGTTGTAGCTACCCAAAGTACCAACTGAAACCAACTGAAAGAAATTTCAATTTACGCACAAGACAAGGAAACAGTACTTTATTTATTCGTGAAATTACCTTGTAGAAATAGAGAGGCACTGGCAGTTGCTCATTATTGTTAGCATCACGGTACAGGTACACTTCATGAAGGACACCACTGGCATCGCGTAGCTGACTCACGCCAAATGTGCCAGTCCAGATCTTGGTGTAGTAATTAGCGGCACCAATGCGAGCTCGCAAATTCTGTAAAGTGAAAAAAAAAACATAGATAAAAAGTATACTTTCCGTAGTGTCTGCAAGACAGTCCAAACCACACCACATTACGGTAAGATGTAAATATACCTGCTCGAGCCAGTTCCAATTGCCAGCGTTGAATGGTTGCCACTGAGGAGCACAATTGATGAAGAAGAAGGTAGCGCGCTGGCCGGTAGCGAATACAAAGTCAGTCTTAGCCGCTAAATGCCCACGAGCCAGGTACTGAAGATTGGTAACATATTTGTCAGCTAGTTCTTGTCCAACTAGGTTGGCGATGGTAATCTTCTGATTGACCTGAGTATAGTGGCTGTTTATACCCCCAGCAACTCCCGGGAAATGACCACCAACTGTAAGTAAAAACAAATTATAATTTGATATCATGAAAGAGTTTAGAAAACCAAAATGTGTAGGTACTCATAATTGTAAGATTTATTGCCTTACCTAACCAGCCAGGACGCGTGACACTGGTCTGGTGAACAGCATTAGGAGGAGTCTGAGTGTACCAGACGTACAAGACTTCCAAGCGGTTTTGATCGAAGCAGGACCAGAAAAGAGGATAAAATGTGCCGGAGACATCAAAACCAGATCTGGGTATTAACAAGAAAAAAAAAATTAACACTAGGTAAATCGGATCGGATAGTATTTAAGTAAACCACAGACTAAGTAAACCTATTTTACTTCATAGTTGACAGATATGTTTGTATATTTAACGTTATTAGCAGAGTGTCCTAAGAACGAGGTTTTAACGTTACGCACGATTTTTAGTCACTAAGCTGTTTCTGAGTAGGAAAAAATTGCAAAAGTTAAAGAAACAATTATACGAGTATTTGTATGTGCTTATGCGAAAATGCAACGAGATAGTTTAAGAAAATTAAGTGTACGGTCGGCCAAGAAAATGGTCTACCAGTTTTGACAAAAGTTTCTGTGAGGTCTAAATGTCGCTAAGGTTGACTTTTCTAACTGAGGAAGTTATTAGTCACTCACTGTCATCATATTATTGCAAGAGAAAATCGAACTCTTTGTATCATGACGTGCAAATGAACTTCAACCATACCTTACCATAGGGTGGTAGACCTTATTTTTGGCCGACTGTACCAGAAAATGGTCTCTCAATATACTAAGTTGCGGAATTACACAATATACGTACTCAATGACTACGTTGTTGCCGTAGCATCTTTCATTGGTAGCGCGTGCTTCATACTGCGCGTTGGAGGAGCACGTCAGTCCAAGAAAATCGCTGTTGCCGTTCAACCAACCAGCTCCGGAAACCAGATTTTCATTCACACATGTTGCAGTCTGTTGGATGATGGTCTTCACTTAGTTGATTGTCACTCAGTAAAATTATGCCAATGGGTAAGGTCGATTAAATTTCCTCGCATAAGGTCTTTTTCTACAGAACAGCGACGACCTGCTCATCATCTATGGGATAGGTTCCCAAACTTTTATAATATCCGTTTCACCAGTCTGTTTTCTACAATTACTGCCCTCTCCTTTGCCTGCTAGAGTAAAACTATAAAGGGCTGTATGTGCGAGTCACTAGCGCTCATTTGGGTTATATCGCAAATATCGTAATGTCAGCATAATCTTTTTTATGTTCCATGCTCCCCAAGGAAGGCGCGCCCCACAATTGGGAACGCATGCTCTGTGGGCATATTATCCTCAGGTAGAAAAGATTGATAATGCTATACTTCTACTAATACTTACAGCAGTCTGAAGCCCTGCTTGGACGAGGTTGGGGTGCACGATGGTGCGACCAGAGCCAGTGCAGGCGATGAGCAACTGCTCGCCAGTACTTAGATGGATCTGTCCAGTGGTGCCAGTAGCTTCCAGGTAGGCACCATTGCGCATATATACCGGCTGAGGCTGACCCAGGTCACCGTTTACCCTGAGGACACAACCTACAACGAAATCGAAAGTCAAATATAATAATTCTAATAACCGTAGAAATATACAAATATATTATGTATGTTGTTGACTTACGGGCTTATCGTGCTTTATCATCATTAGTGATTTTATTTAGATTATTAAGTACACTATTTTGCGTGAAATGTAGAATAAGTAACTTAAAATGGTTTGAATTGAAATAGATATGGCAGAAATTTTAAACGATTGGTCCCGGTCCCGTCTTATTTTTATTTGATTACAACAGCAAAACTGAGGCCGTGTTGTCTAACGCGCGAACGCTTGCCTTTGCTTTCACCATCTCTTTCTGTCGCCATCTTATGCTGTTTGACAGAAATAAATAGTGATTGCGAAAGCAAGAGTCAGCGCGTTAGACAAATAAGCCTGCTAGTCTTAAGACAAATTTAGGGCTGTTGATATCTTGAAAGAACGGAAGATGCTCAAGACTAAGTGTGTCTTTATAAAAGGGCATCCTGTCATCTTAATTATGACGAACTTGCGTTTCGGGTTCACGTGAAAGATTGAGTTGTTCACTTGTATTTTTTAAATCATTGACGGGTAGGCAAATAATAACTCAAACACAAACATCTGCTACAGAAATGTTAGTATAATTTGATTTACCATTGTTACGAGCGTTTTGACTTGTAACGTTGGCACTGATCCATCCCTGCTGCTCAATAGCCAGCCAAGCATCAAGATAGTCGTCCCAGTCATCTTCATTGAGGACCAGAGCTAAGTCACCCGGTTCAGGAATTTGGGCCGGCAGGGCCACCGCGGCCGCAGCCAAAGCCGCGAGCACTAGCACTAAACGCGACATATCCAGACAAGATATTAATACTCTACGAAGCTGAAAGGGCTACCCTGCGGGCTATAAGCCTCTGTAGTGTAAGGGACTATGTCGGCTTGTCCAATCGTTACTCATAATTTATATAGAAACCATCCATATCTTAATTAACCTCAGAAATCAGCGTACAAAATGTATTTGATAATGGATAATCAATCATAATGTTTTTCAGATATATCTCGCTGATTGATTCATGAGGGCATACGTGCCTGCCAATATTTGAATTAGATTCTGTAATTTTGCTAATCACTATTCGTAAAGATTTTGGGAAAACTGAGTGGTCTGACAGAGATTCGGCGCGTGATAGTAGGATGTTGAGCGGGTGTGCCTTTCTGAAGCCGATTATTCAACTTTTCGACGTAAACTCATTATCAGTATAAATCTCGATAAGACGACCATTGTGATCTAATCAAGTTTCTGTTGTTTTCTTTACTGCGCCGGGTTTTCGAATTCCCGACCCGCCTTTTATAACCAAAAACTTCGTCAGGAATCAGGACGATCTCATCTAAACATTCCTTTTAGCGTAGTCACAAGGGATAGCATGTTAATACCTATTTTGCCAATTGGAAAAAGCGCTCAAAAATATGAAACCCAACTTTTCTATCAGATAGTATCAGATATTTTAGAATGCATTGACCTATCCAATATTAATGTTTCTCACCGCACTGTACGTAAAATCAAAATATTAAATTTCTTTATTTGCCAAAATTAATTAATAATTTATCACGTAGTTAATTATCATGCATGTGACTTTTCTTTAGCTACAATATTCTTAAAATTAACTTCCGATGTCTTTTTCCCTACTCTACCTTTTGTAGAGCTGAGTCCCCTTGTGTTTGCTACTACTTAGTAATAATATGAACCCCTGATCTATAAAATGACTCATAATGATTGAGACGTAAAAGCGTCTGCCGCATTCAAAATGCGCATATGTTAAAGTTAGCAAATACTTTAGTCTGGGCACATTGCGCTTCTTGGCGGTTGGCGCGACGGTGTGGCAGACGCATTATTAAAGACCTTTTTCGCCACTCCCCGTTTTATTTAAGCGAAAGATACCTGTGATGCCGACACATATCGTCGATCAAATTGCAATACCGCGTAACCAATAATGGCTAATGCCGCGTAATTAAATAATGTGTCAAATTTAAGTTTGGGTAAGTCTGGCATCAATAAACACAATGATGTTCAATTTTAATGCTCTCCTGTGAAAATTGCCAATAGTCAGTTACGCGGTATTAGCAATTGTTGGTTACGCGGTATATTGTAGTTTTATCGACGATATAGCATCATAGTCATCATTGGCATACAGGAAGGAGAGTGGTTAAGCGGGAGGTAAAATACCCTTTTAATTCCCTTAGAGTTGTTTATTACTGTTATAAACTACTTAATTTGTCCAAGTTTTGTGTTCTTGGTATGTTTTTGGTTTTAGGAGTGTCAACTGAATTCTGATTTACCAGTCAGTTTGAAGTCAGTGACTTTTTTACTTTGTAGTCAAATTCAGGGATCTTATGAATACGACTTTATGGTTACGAAGAACTGGCCACTATTGTACCACAGCACAAGTGAGCTGTAATTAGAAAACTAATAATTTTAATACCGTAGTACCAGGCCTAGCAGGCTTTGCCTTTTTTTACCTATACTTACATTCTTTATTTATTATTTACACGCTTTTTGAGTCTCGGATTGCACAAAAACTAACGTTCGTAAACGTTTACAAAAAGAGTGACGAAGATAAAAAAATATGTCGTGTATATTTTATCAGCATTAAAAACCTTGTAAACATATTATGATTGGTACTAATCGAGCTTAAAAATCGATTTATTTAGAGATAGCAAACGTTAGTACCTAATTAAAAATATTGTACTTATGTAATAATGCGTTTTAAAATTCTTAATCAAATAAAATTGTAAATTATTAAACTTAATATGGGATCTTATCCATTCCAATTGCTTTCATTTAAAGTCATAATCAAGTATACATTTTGGGTATCAGAGTATATGTAATTACTTAGATAAAAAAAACCCTAAAGGCAAGTCTCGTCATTTACCGTCACGGTGATTAGATCGTGATATTTTATATTTTCAAACGCTGAAATCAAACGTTCTAAGCTTTGATTTACGGCCCGGCCACGACTTCGCGCGACCGACGGCGCGGCGAGCATTTTATCAGTTCATTGCGTGTGCCGCCAGATAACCACTGTGTGGCGAGCGTCTCGGCCCCGCAACGAACAGAATAAACGCTCGCCGGCCAAGTCGTGGCCGGGCCATTAGAGCTATCTAAGTATCTAACTATATTATGTTATAATAAAGGAATAAATTTAGTTTCAGTACCAAAAGTGAACTTTTATTGGACTGGAATAATTGAGGATATAGATCCACTTTATGCCTAACGAACTGAGTATCCTCCATACTAACATAATAAAGAATTAAGCTTTATTTGTTTGTTGAAATATCATGCACTACTAAAAAGCTACAACTAATGGCTCTATGCTAGACCTCGTGAAATGGCTATTTTTTACATTTCAACACCCATAGCTTGGTCTTTTAATAATTTAATTCGATGAAAAAAAATCCGTTTAAATATCCAAACTGCTCACGAAATTTACCAATAATCGGCTGAGAAATGCGACTTGTAGAGAAGAATAGCCTGACATCCGTCGGACATCCATTGGACAGACATACGAAAGCTTTTGACCAAACTGAAAAGGAGCCGCCTCGCGCTCGTTCGACCATCAACCGAATATTAAGTTGACATGATTAATGAGCGTTTATAAATAAGGGAGTAAACCATGACTACGTAAGCGACATACTGAAAACCAGCACTACGGTTTGGCGCTGCATTAAGCAGAGTGTTTCCCTTATTGGCACTTTTCGAGAACTTTCTTCGTTACATATTTTTAAACATTTAATACTATCAGATAAGAATTACTGATCAGTAAAAAGTCCTTGTATAGTTGGGGTAAGAAAAGGTTCGTCACTTTTCGACTCTATGTCAACGAGTTAAGGTCGAAAAGTGACGAACCTTTTCTTACCCCGACTATACTTACCTATATATTTTTAAATTTTTCACTTATGTTTCTAATTTGGTTCAATACAGTGCAGTAAAAATGAATATAAGTATTAAGTATTAAGAGGGTTGTCGCCTTAGCCCGCTAGTGAAGTTTCGGTGCACACACGCGTAACTATCTATGTGTGCGTAGAGAATGGGAACGACCCAGACTGTTTGCGGCACCAACCAATATTGATACTTTAATCAGGCGAATTGTTTAATTTTAACTTTAATAATTTAATTGTTGTTGTTAGTACATTTTATAATAATAAATAATAATAATAATAAATTTAGCATTTATCATTTAGCATTTCAGTGACATAGTTAAGTATGAATATAAAAAACGTTATGCTTGCGATAATTCACGAAAATTAAGTGAGTAAAAATAGTCAGAAGCGAGCCCAACTTACTCATAGGTTTTGAATTGAATTAAAAATAAGTCTTCGCGTTACGAGCTTTTTTATAATAATTTGATCGCTTTGTTTACCGCTGTAAATGTGTAAAATTAATATAAAAAACCGTGTTATATTTATAAATAATGTAAGGTTATTAATTTGTCACATCTTTTGAACTACCTCAAGATCAATAATTGGGTTATTTTGGGATTGGTATCAAAATTGGGGAGATGCTGGCAGAATAGCCGAAGAAACCAATTTTACTAACCTATATTGTACCATATTCTAAAAATTAAATGATTGATTGACCAATAATTGGGATTTTAGTCAAATATTTGAATAAAACTTGTGGTAAGTATATAATTTGCAGATACGTAATAAAATTTTCCTACTCCTGTACTTTTATCTGTTTTTTACATGGTCGCGAACAAATATATAAGAACATAGATAATAATATGACTTCAGAAAGTCTATACTTAATCTATTCGCCATAACAGCACTTGTGTCGTAATGTCGTTATTACGATTACGATACACCTAGCTGCCACATAATATTAAATGTAAGGTACACTCAACACTAAAGCCCAGTTAAGACCTGGGGCCGTATTGTCTAACGCTTCTGACGCTTGCCTTCGCTTTCACCATCTCTTTCTGTCATCATCTTATACTGTTTGACAGAAAGAGATAGTGATTGCGAAGGCAAGCGTCAGAAGCGTTAGACAATAAGCCTGCTGCTGAGTTGAGTAGAGTAGGGTACAGTCGGGTACAGTAGGGTAAAATAGGGTACAGTAGGGTATAGTCGGGTACAGTAGGGTAAAATAGGGTACGGTAGGGTATAGTCGGGTATAGTAGGGTAAAATAGGGTACAGTAGGGTATAGTCGGGTACAGTAGGGTAAAATAGGGTGCAGTTGGGTACAGTCGGGTACTGTAGGGTAAAATAGGGTACAGTAGGGTACAGTCAGGTACAGTAGGGTAAAATAGGGTACAATAGGGTACAGTCGGGTACAGTAGGGTAAAATAGGGCACAGTAGGGTACAGTCAGGTACAGTAGGGTAAAATAGGGTACAGGAGAGTACAGTCGGGTACAGTAGGATAAAATAGGGTACAGTAGGGTACAGTAGGGTACAGTCGGGTACAGTAGGGTAAAATATCCTATTTTACCCTACTGTACCCAACTGTACCCTATTTACCCGACTATACCCTACTGTACCCTATTTTACCCGACTATACCCTACTGTACCCTATTACAGCCGACTGTACCCTACTGTACCCGACTGTACCCTACTGTGCCCTTTTTTTTTTTTTTTTTTTTTTTATGGTGTGGAAAATGCACCTTATGCATCTCCCCGTTCAGGGAAACGGGGAGTATGTGGGGCTCTCCTCTCACCAGGCATACCCACTAACGACCACACGGATTCCCTTATTTGTCATTGTGAACGCCGCGGGAGAATAAGAGACACCGCAACGCCCACTGACCACCCCGGGATGGGGCCCCTCACTGACACCGTTTAGCGCGGGCTCGGTTCTCCCTGCCCTCCCCCGCTGGTGCCGGATTTTTTATAGAGGTTTACTCCTCATAGCCCCCGCAGCGGCCCACGTTCCCGGCGCTAAGGCTGGGGTTACGTGCCCTCACGTCAGCTTTCATGTCCTCGTGTCCCACTCTGCGAGCAGAGCGGTACAAAGAACACGATCGCTTACGTCCCCATCGGCACCCCAAGGCACCGCCCTCTGGATTTTTTATAGAGGTTTACTCCTCGTGGCCCTCGTCTTGAAAAAGACAACAGCCCACGTGTCCGGCCCCACGGACCGGGTTACGTGCCGTCCGGGAATGACCGAGGTCATCCCAGACCGCGGTCAGGACCCTTACAGGTCGTACCGCTTCGACGTCAAGCTTTCGCCTGCCGCCCGCGTGAGGTTCACCCTTGCCGTTCTGTTGCTCGGGCCACAAAACAATTACTAGGTTTAGGCTTACCTCCATCCCTCACCCCAAGGCTATCCCTCCCCAAATATATACATATATACATAATGGCCCACATCATACATATATAGATAAGTCCCTCCCGCGTGAGGTTTACCCTTGCCGTTCTGTTGCTAGGGCCGCAAAGCAATTACTAGGTTTAGGCTCACCTCCATCCCTCACCCCAAGTCTGACCCTCCCAAAATATATACATATATACATAACGGCCCACATCATACATATATACATAAGTCCCTCCCATTCTTGACTAACAACTACAGGCCTGCGGCCCGAGCGCTACTCTTCCCCCCCCTTTGCGGCCCTCTGCCAGGGGGGGAACCGTAACGCTCATGCAGCCCAAGCCCTACCCTTTCCCGGAAGGGAATGGTAACGCTTGAGCACACGTAGGAGTCGTCAAACCCACAGAAGCCGAAGCCAACTCGCCTCCGTGTGAGGTAAACCCTTGCCGTTCTGTTGCTCAGGCCACAAAGCAATTACTAGGTTTAGGCTTACCTCCATCCTTCACCCCAAAGCTATCCCTCCCCAAATATATACATATATACATAATGGCCTACATCATACATATATACATAAGTCCCTCCCGCGTGAGGTTCACCCTTGCCGTTCTGTTGCTAGGGCCGCAAAGCAATTACTAGGTTCAGGCTCACCTCCATCCCTCACCCCAAAAATAACCCTCCCAACATATATACATATAAACATAACGGCCCACATCATACATATATAAATATCCCCCCCAGTCAGTCAGTCAACCCCACAGGCCATGGGCCCAAACGCTACTCTTCTCCCCCTTAACCACTAGGGTTAACAGGGGAGAACCGCAGCGGTCGTGCAGCCCGGATGGTAGTAGGTCAAAGTACTACCGCCCAGGCACATGTGGAGATTGCTGACCCCCCACCGAGGCTCCCCCTCGCTTTTCCCTGCTCGGGCCACAGAGCAGGTACTAGGTTCAGGCTCACCTCCAGACTTCCGTCCTCCTCAAAACCCCAAGGCTATCCCTCCCCATCAGGCGTTTGGCGCCTCCAGAAACCTGCCAGTCCTTGAACCTTTCGATAGCCCAGGCCGTGCCCGCGGCAGGGCTAGTTACTCAGAACAAGGTTACAGTATACCCTTTAGCAACCGAACGCCTATCCCTCCTATGCTTTCCCTCCCCATATAGGGCGTAAGTAACATCCAGGCGGTTGCAGAGCGGAGAACCTTTCGGTAGCCCAGGCCGTGTGGCGAGCACGGCGGGGATACTTACTAAGCCCAAGGTTGCAGAGCCTCATTTTTTGTTGCGATTCCTGTCAGTTACCTTACGCCCGTCCTCACGAAATATATACATAAAATACATACATGGCCCATAAAATACATATATACATATCCCCCCCGGTCAGTCAGACAACCCCACAGGCCATGGGCCCAACCGCTGCTCTTCTCCCCATTAATCACTAGGATTAACAGGGGAGAAACGCAACGGCCGTGCAGCCCAGACCGTCTGGGCATGATGGCCGGGCACATGTGGAGATTGCTGACCGCCCCCCCCCCCTCCCCCCCAGTCGGATATTAGCCACCGGTAAGATAATGTACGAATACATTAGCTTACCGTTGTTGCCCAGGGTGCACCGTCCCAGGCGTTACCCTTCCCCACCCCATGAGGCCTACGCCTCGGATAGAAGGGAGTGGTAACGCCCGGGCACTCGAGGATGTTTCCGACATCGCACCCCACCCTACTGTGCCCTATTTTACCCTATTTAACCTACTGTACCCGACTGTACCCTACAGTAGGGTACAGTACAGTACAGTAGAGTCGAGTCGTAGAAAAAATATTGTATGTAACGGTGTATAATTTGGTCTTAACGGCTCGTGCCGTCTTCCATTGCAATACTCGCATGATTCGCTCGTATCGCAACTCTCGTCACTCGCCTTTTAAGACCTCACTTATACAACCGTTGCATAAAATACTATATCACTATCGGCCTATTTACAGTCTACTGCTAGGCACAGGCATAAGAATAAATAATAACAGAGTAGAAGGGAAACTCCCGCTCCGGCCGGACTCAAGGTCACGATATTAGAAAGAGAGAACTCAGTCAGGGTGTCACGGCCGGCGTCGCCGCACGCGCGTTTGGCTGTTAACTGTTTGCGCGTTCGTTTTATTGGAAACAAATAACAATTAATGACGTCAAGTTATTGTGGTGTATTTGGGTGTATAAACAATTCAAAAACGATGCCAAATCACCTTAAATGGCTTCTTTTAGTATGGCACTTGTAATAAATTCTTACTTAGAAGTACCTACCTATAATATGTAGGTACGTACAGTCAAGGATTTTAATTGTTAGGCCACTTGCCACTGTTCGCATTTTAGCCGTGTAATGCAAATCGAGTGAAGCCGCTTATAATACTGGTTGGTATATGCTGATTTGCATTACACGGCTAAAATAACAGTGGCAAGTGGCCTAACAATTAAAATCCATGACTGTACCTAATGATTTATAAATCTCATATTTTGTAAAACTAGAATAAAATAATGATTTCAAAGTAAATAATAACTTAATATTTTAGCGATTATTATCTTTAGAGTAAGTAATATTTAACAGTAAGCAACCCTAGCAACACGCCTGGACGTCAGAGGGGTGTAACGACGTGAGGGGGGAAGTAGGTATGTAGGTATATAAATGGCGGCGTTTTGGACGCAGTCAAAAGAGATTCCCTTCTACTCTGTTATTATTTATTCTTATGGCACAGGCCTCCTCTCACTATGAAAGGGTCGGGCTATAGTTCTGCGATAATAAATTAAAATTAAGTAAATAAAAATAGCCAGAAGGAAGCCCATGTCACGCTCAGGTTTTGAGTTTAATTAAAAATAAGTCTTTCAGGTTACGTTTATTTTTTTTTAATAATTTGATTGCTTCTTTTTCCGCTGTACATGTGTAATCTTAATATTATGTAAAAATCTCGTGTCACGGTGTTTGTTATCGATCTCCTACGAAACGGCTTGACCGATTTTTATGTTTTTTTTATTTGTATTTGGTAGGTCTGAGAATAGGTCGTAGGCTATTTTCAACCGACTTCAAAAAAGGAGGAGGTTCTATGTTCGACTGTATGTATCTTTTTTTTTCTATGTATGTTCATCGATATCTCCGCCAATTGTGGACCAATTGGCTAAGTAAAGTTTTTTTAAGAGGTGCTAATTATATTTTTTTTCGACAGTCGGCGTTCTGAAGATCGAGAAACTGCAGCTGTTTTATTTTTATCTCCTACTGTTTACTGGAAATATTTTTTTAAGTGTTTGAGTTGACATTTGTGAGATTTAATGGCTGACAAGCGGTTTGTGCTCAGTACTTAGTAGAAACAGAAAAAAAACTAAGTCATCTGTCACTTTTGTCCATGTCAAACCGTTTGCGTTTTGTTTGCTTTGCGTTTTGGTGTGATTTTTGGACTATTTTTAACAACCTCCGCACAAAATCCGGATTTACAATTTTACCGCATTTCTCCACGACTTATACGACGATAATTGAATCACGATTGAATATTTTTGATCATTATTTTGGAACTGCTTTTTGGACAATGCAAAGTAAACGAAACGTAAACGGTTAGATTTCATTTGACATTGACAATTGACTTTGTTTTTTTTTCTATTTCTGCTAAGTACTGAGCACGAATCGCTTGTCAGCCATTAAATCTCACAAATGTCATCTCAAACACTTAAAAAAATATTTCCAGTAAACAATAGGAGATAAAAATAAAACAGCTGCAGTTTCTCGGTCTAGAAGAAGACTACTGTCGAAAAAAAATATATTTAGCACCTCTTCAAAAAACTTTACTTAGCCAATTTTCAAAATTCTTTTTTCGTTTGAAAGAGTATACTTCTGAGGTGGTCCCATTGGCACCAAGTCAAGATCTGATGATGGAATCTTAGGGAAATTGAGGGAAACCTTCAAATTTTATAGGCACACATATGACGATTTTGGCATTTTTAGCATCAAATCAAGCATTTCCATTCAGAAAATGTCATTTGGTAAACTGGATCTGATGAAGAGGACCACAGATGACCAACAGAACTACTCAACGAATCAAATCTTGCAAGTTAAATTTGACCCACTTTGCGGTTTCCGATGGAGCTGAAATTTTGCATACATGTGTGAATCAGATAACAATGCAATATTATTATAACATGACGCTGATCAGATGATGGAGCTGGAAGGTGGCTATAGAAACTCTGTAACAAAACTATACAACCGCATCGAGTTTGGGCTCGTTTGATTCGTATTGACGAGTACTTTGATCCTTGATGGTGGTAACAAGGGTTTGAGGATGGAGCTGGAAAGTCACCAGCCAATCTAAGAGGGCTCACCAGGACAAATCTCCACTCCACTCCACACTCCACACCACTCTCCACTCTTCATACTCCACTCTCCACTCTGTACTCTTCAATCTCCACACTCCACAATCCGCACTCCGCGCTCCACTCTCCACTCTCCCTACTCCACACTCCAAACACCACTCTCCACACTCAACACTCCACTCTCTACACTCCACACCACACTCCAAACTCCACTCTCTATTCACACTTCACACTCCACTTTCCACTCTGTACTCCCCAATCACCACTCTCCACTCTGTACTCACCAATCTCCACACTCCACTCTCCGCACTCCACACCACACTCCACACTGCACACTCAACACTCCACACTCCACTGCACTCCACTCAACTCAACTCCAATCCATGTTTTCATCTATTAACTTTAATTATGGCAAACCGTTAACCGTTCATTGTTCCTGTCATAACCTTCCGAGTACTCCATCAGGTCCTGGAGTTCTGGTCACCAGCCAATCTAAGAGGGCTTACCAGGACAAAGTATTTGAGTCCAAACACGGAGCTTTTACTGTTAGCCATTCATAGTTTCTGTCACGACCTTCCAAGTACATCATCAGGTCATGATCACCAGCCAAACTAAAAAGGCTGACCAGGACAAACTATTTGAGTCCAAACACGGAGCGTTTACTGTTAGCCGTTCATAGTTTCTGTCACGACCTTTCTTCTTATCGTACATGAAGCTTAGGTAACGACCGACCGA
Organism: Archips xylosteana; assembly: GCA_947563465.1. Lineage (NCBI taxonomy): Eukaryota > Metazoa > Arthropoda > Insecta > Lepidoptera > Tortricidae > Archips > Archips xylosteana. Next base: position 13,860,264 of record OX387349.1, read on the forward strand.
CTGACCGCCTAAACTGATTAAAACTGGGGGAGGTACTCAAAAATGCCCTCCTGCAAGTTGGTTTTCACGGGGAAAATGATGAAAACCAAAACTAAAACTATTTATTTAGTCTACTGGTTTGTTACGATCAAATAACAAGAAAAAGTAAATCAATTGATTTCTCAATATATATATTTAAATAAGTTACATTAAGTATATTATTATGTAGATATGTATATCAAATTACAAAAACATAAACATTTGCGTACGCAAATAATATTTACAACGGAGTATGGTACATTGATTGACTTAAATAAAGCAGTATGCTTACTGAAATTAAAGCATAACTTAACCGTAGGTTCACACCACTAGAGAAAAGTCCGGTTACATCAAACTGAGGCAGATAGGGAACAGTTTTTCTGAATTCATCAACATCGCAACAGAAGCTATACCCGGTTTCTATACTGTCAGGCTTCCACCTCAACCAGTCGAAGTCAGGATTGTTGCGACAGAGGTCTGTGCAGAAAGTTAAGGCTCGAACTTCCTCCGCCGTGTAGTAGGGGTTGTTGATGCTAACGAAAGCTGTGCCCAGGCCTCTTGATTCATCGTAAACAACCTGCAAAGTGTTTGAGGTCAGCGTCATGTTAAAATACGTTGTTACATACTTCCCTAAAGTGGCAGGGAAGCTGAAGATTGGAAGTAGGAAAATGCGATGGGTTCGCAATATCAGGGATAAGACCGACATCATGATCGTTCAAAATAGCTTTTGATCAAAATAGATTTCATAAACTGACTGCCACCTTTCAGCAAAGAGAGGCACCTAAAGAAAAAGTTGATGCCTACTTTCTTAAAACTTCAAAGATATAAAGCGGTCTTGCCTTAAAGGCTTGGCAACACTGCGAACTTATTTGTAGCGGAATGCGTGATAGTTTGATGGCTCGTATTCATTTTATCATCACGGCCGCGGTGTTTTAAAATTTTAGCGGTAGGCAAAATTTACTTACCTTGTAGTAGTAGAGAGGTACTGGAAGTTGCTGGTTGTTGTTGGCATCACGGTACAGGTAGATGTCTTGAAGTACACCATTGGCATCGCGCAGCTGACTCACGCCAAACGTTCCGGTGAAGATTTTTGTAGAGTGACCGGTGGTACCAATAATACCACGTATGTCCTGTTAATCACACAAATAAAATTAGCTAAAGTTCTATTACCAAATAAGTCTGAAAACTAGATAATTCGTCTGTAGCAGTTTACATCTATACCAGCTGGCTTATTGTCTAACGTTTCTGACGCTTGTCTTCGCAATCACTATTTCTTTCTGTCAAACGGTATAAAAGGATGACAGAAAGAGATGGTGAAAGCGAAGGCAAGCGCCAAAAGCGTTAGACAAAACGGCCTCAGGTGTTGCTCGTAAATTAATTAATAAAAAAATAATAATAAAAAATGTATAAAAAAAATGTAAATGTATGTTGTCTTTTGCCGGGAGCGGTCAAAGCTTGACCAAAGTTAAGCAAAAGAGGCAAAATTTTAATTTAAATAAAAAAGTGAAAAATTACAATTTATTTTTTAATTCTCTTTGCATGTGGCAGCACAACTAATCAAGACTGTTTTGCAATAAAACAATTGTAATTATTAAATTCTGAATACACTACCTACTAAAGAACTTAGTGCAGGTGCACACTTTTCAAAATATCAGAAAAATCTAAATATATCGAACCTGATGAAACTTTTACTAAGGTGATTTTTGTATATTAGGTTTGTAGTATGTAGGACTTGCCTACCTACCTTCCCTTTAACTTTGTCGTCTAACTTACGGTACATCCTACGTCTCGGGCAAGCAAAACTCGACTTTACGATGACATTAATTTTTGTCATTCATCTTATTAAGGTCAATGACCTTTTCTCTGTGACCTAGTTTAATCTAGGGTTGTACCAAGCGTTTTTTTGCAATAAAGTTTAACAAGCTGTAACTCGAAAATGGTTATAAATATTAACGTAGTTTATTTGGAAAAAGATAGTAGGCCTAAATAACATCCCATTTTCGTAAAGGTCTAACGTTCTCTTCCACCCGGTATTATAATGTTAATGTACGAAATTCTTAAAATTTAGGGAAAATAGTCATTTAAGTGAAACTACGCTTTTACTAAACGGATATTAAATCTGCGCCGTGGTCGCTTCTGAGTAGGTAGGCGTTGCTTTTTATTTTCCATGTGTTTCTCAGTGCGATTTCTGTTGTTAAAAAAATGTGTACAAAATTTTAACTCGAATTAATTCAAAACTACTTGGAATTATTACGCATATGAAATATCTTAATAATTGTTCCCGTTACAGGAAACATCTGGTGTAGCTAGTAAAGGTTGATAACCTGTTCGAGCCAGTTCCAGTTGCCAGCGTTGAATGGTTGCCACTGAGGAGCGCAATTGATGAAGAAAAAGGTAGCGCGCTGGCCGGTGGCAAACACGAAGTCTGTCATAGCTGCCAAGTGACCGCGTGACAGGAATTGAGTGCTGGTAACATATCTGTCCGCTTGCGCTTGTCCAATAATGCCTGCGATAGCAATCTTCTGGTTCACCTGAGTGTAGCGGCTGTTAACACCCCCGGTAACCCCCGGAAAAAAGCTGCCGGCTGGAAATGCATAATTCAAATATTAAGTTGTTTTAAGGCTAAATCGTTCACTTAGTGAATTTGTTTAGATTAGTTTTGCAAAGGTAATTTTGCTCTCTCTTCGTTACGACCCACTGCTGGTGATAGGCGTCCCTTCCGAATCAGCCGAGCTTATATTGCGCGGTGTCGTTGAAAGGTAGGTAGGTAGGTGTCATGCCTAGGCGTCCAGTAAGTGTCGTGATAGTGATTACGGTTAAATAACGACCCGGAATGAACGACAATATTGCACGGCCAAATAATTCAAACCCTTATGGAAATAACACGAGGCTTCGCATTAACAGGTCGTACATTATTGTCGTTAATTACGGGTAGACACTTTAAAGGTCACAACTTTAAACGACTTTTAACCGCACCCCTGGTAGTCAGTTCTCGCACCCGCCCACACTATATGGCCATGAGGAAATTCGTGTGATCTTTAGTGGGTACGCCCATTCTTGTGGGAGAACCCCACATAGGGTGACCAGATCTAATTTCCGGTTTTACGGGACAACTGTGTTGAAAAAACGGGATGTGAGGTTGAAATACGGGACAGGCTGTATTTTTTTTATTAAAAATCAACATCTATTTTTTTTTACTTACTAAAATTTGACTTAATCAATTAAATAATCGGTAAACACCGCTGTGTATGAGAAAATAAATAATGTTCGAATAGATATTTTTATCATTAACTAGCTGATGCCCGCGGCTTCGCCCCAGTTTTCTTTTTTTTTAAATTTCTTTCATAAGAAGTAAGAACCTTCTCCTGACAATAACAAACACAATAAAAAACCGGCCAAGAGCGTGTCGGACACGCCCAAGATAGGGTTCCGTAGCCATAACGAAAAAATCAAGTAATATTTTTCTAAGGATTTCGTATGTGTACGGAATCTTCCAAGTTTAGGTACCTATGTTTTATACCTTAGGCTACTATTTACTCTTAAACTACAAATAATTCAAAAGCAATCTTAGCCGCTATAATTTTCCTTGTAAATTTAATATATTTACTACCATTCTGAATTTTTTCAAATTTTTCCACCCAACAGTTTAGATTTTAGAGGAGGGGACGGTCGATTTTAATAAAAATTTTCACTTTAAAGTTGAATATTTCGCAAACAGATCACTGAATAGAAAAATCATGTTAGCAACCTTCTAATGGTTTTAAAAGACCTATCCAACGATACCCCGCATTATAGGGTTAGTCGAGAAAAAAAAATCACCCCCACTTTACGTCTATGGGAGGTACCCTAAAAAAAAATATTTTTTATTTTTTATTTTACCACTTTGTTGGCGTAACTGATATGTATATTCATGCCAAATTACAGCTTTTTAGTACTAACAGTCTCTGAGCTTAGCCGCGGACAGACAGACAGACACGGACAGAAATGGCGAAACTTTAACGGTTCCTAGTTGACTACGGAACCCTAAAAAGAATTATCCAATTTGGTACAGTCGATCGGAAGTTATGTGCTTAGCAACACATTCAACGATTTATTTTTATATTATAAGAAGAAGATTGCCATTGAATCATAAAATTACGGGAGAATGTACTGTCCCGTATTGGTTTCTCCAAATTACGGGACAATGAAAAATTCGTGCCTGAAATACGGGATATCTGGTCACCCTAGCCCCACATCATGTACCTCCTGCTTCCCCGAACAGGGCAGATGCGTGATGCGTATTTTCCAAACCGTAAAAAAATACCTGTACCTATAGTTCGCACGCGAGCTCAGTGCGCATTGAGAATTTACACGTATAGTCAGGGTAAGAAAAGGTTCGTCACTTTTCGACTCTATGACAACGAGTTAAGGTCGAAAAGTGACGAACCTTTTCTTACCCCGACTATACCATTGAATTACATCGCAAGTGCATGCAAGTTTCCTCATAAAAAATTCTAAAGTTAAGGCAACTTTATGCTTTCTTATTCTAATCAAACCTTACCTGACCAGTCGGGTCGAGTAACTCCAGTCTGGTGAACGGCGTTAGGGGGTCGCTGCTCATAGGTCACGTAAAGCACTTCTAGACGGTTCTGGTCGAAGCAGGACCGGTACAGCGGATAAAACACGTCAGCGACATTGAAACCCACTCTAGAATTACAAATAATAAAGTTATTTAACCTGAAAAAGTCTTCTATAATATCAACCCAAGATAATTATGATCACTAGTTACATTATGTCAACTCTTTACTTTTTTTAAAAATAATTTGCCTTCTCGGCTTGCATTTCATTTAATTTTCAGCGTTAAGAGCGCACAGTCGTGCTGCACGGCAAATTGATTTATGACGAGCCTCTGGCCTCGTAGTGGTTTTCGTAACGTGATCTGCGTTCTCTGAATTGGAACCTAATTGTATTTGTGGATGTTGCCATATTTAAAAGACACTTGTTTTATATCTTTACTAGCTGTTGCCCGCGACTCCGTCTGCGAAGAATAGGGGTATAAAAAATAGCCTACGACCTATTCTCAGACCTACCGAATGTAGAGAAAAAAAAAGTGTCATAAAAATCGGTAAAGCCGTTTCGGAGGAGTTCGATAACAAACACCGTGACACAAGATTTTTATATATTAGACTAGCTGTTGCCCGCGACTCCGTCCGCAAAGAATAGGGGTATAAAAATAGCCTACGACCTATTCTTAGACCTACCGAATACAGAAAAAAAAGTGTCATAAAAATCGGTAAAGCCGTTTCGGAAGAGTTCGATAACAAACACCGTGGACACGAGATTTTTATATAAATAATAATAATAATAATAAATGTATTTATTTATCAACTCACAAAGGATTACATTAAAATATTTTCACAGAATTTGTATACACAAGATTGCAAATACGAAGAATCCTTTGTGAGAGACTGGAGTCTGAACTAGGCGGGCACCTGTATTACAGATTACCAGGCTCTCACCCTAGGGACAGATACAGATCAAAAAAACTAATAGTGTAACAAACTTTTAAAGAAGCAATACAGCTATATCTATATATGTAAATGTGAATAATAGTCAATATTTTTATGTGTGTGTGTGTGTGTGTGTGTGTGTGTGTGTGTGTGTGTGTGTGTGTGTGTGTGTGTGTGTGTGTGTGTGTGTGTGTGTGTGTGTGTGTGTGTGTGTGTGTGTGTGTGTGTGTGTGTGTGTGTGTGTGTGTGTGTGTGTGTGTGTGTGTGTGTGTGTGTGTGTGTGTGTGTGTGTGTGTGTGTGTGTGTGTGTGTGTGTGTGTGTGTGTGTGTGTGTGTGTGTGTGTGTGTGTGTGTGTGTGTGTGTGTGTGTGTGTGTGTGTGTGTGTGTGTGTGTGTGTGTGTGTGTGTGTGTGTGTGTGTGTGTGTGTGTGTGTATTAGGTACATTTTACTTTCATAACAGTTGTAGTATTCCTGTAATGTTTCCTAATCTTGTGCGTTTTGTTTCAAGTGCCTTCCTTTTATTAAATTTGGCGTGGAAATAGTTTGAGAACATGAAAGGAAATAGGATAGTTTTTATCCCGGAAAATTGCATAGTTCCCGAGGGATAGCGACAAACTAATTCTTCGCAGACGGAATACTTTACTATTTAACACGGGCAACAGTTAGTATTGTCATAAAAGTAATGCATACTAGTTCAGTGGCGTGGCGAGGAAATTTTCGGTATCCAACCTAGAGCAAAAAAAGACTATCTTAAAGTGCTGAGTGAAGAAAGGTCAAATGAGATTATATGGATGGGTGGTGAAAATTTACTTAGGCATCCCGGAAAATAAATTGCGGTGTCACGGGGTCATACAGTGGAGGATCCATAGGGGTGGTCAGGTAGGTCATGACCTTTTCGGCAGTCACAGATGTGAAGTTCAGTAAGAAATTAATAGTGTGGCACTATTGATGTACAAAGCCGACTCGCATTTGATCGTATTAGGCGTTCGACAGTTGGTGAGTAGTTACTGACAACTCCAAATCTAAAGGTTGGGGGGCCACGCCACTTAGGTACCTAGCGAAATTTTTCACAGTTTGTAAATACATTTATCATCCCATCTCAGCTTATCATTAAAAGTTACAAACCTGTTATCAACCGACTGCCGAAGGAGGGTTATGTTTGTATGTATTTATGTATGTATCTATGTATGTATCATTCTTTGGCAAGCCCTGCAGCCTGAACGGGTCAATGGATTTTGAAGTGTGAGTGTCATTAGATTCGTCACAGTTCCGAGAGTGACATAGTGTATGTATTTTCCTGGAATTTCCATGGGATCGAGAATTGAGAGAACAGGCGGGTTTGTTTCATTATCCAGTATTGAAATTAAAGTTATAAGAAAGTTGACGTTACCATAGTCTGTTTTTGTCAAAGTGTATATTAAATAATTAATATTAGTGTAGATTAAATCATTAATTATTAAGTATGCGCTCACCGATTTATATGGTAATTTAAAATAAGTTTGTCTCATGTAAGTGAATATGTATATTCTTATGAGATAATAAAGATCTTTGAACCTAAAGGCGAATGTCGAACACAATAATGTTGGTTGTCGTTGGCACCTACCTATAAGTAAAAGGTAATTTATAAGTAACTTACTCAATGACTATATTGTCATTATAGCATCTCTCGCTGGTAGCGCGAGCTTCGTAGTACGCGCTGGCTGAGCAGGTTAATGCGGCAAACTCGCCGTTGCCGTCCATCCAGCCGGCGCCGGACACCAGAGTGTCGCTTACGCAGGTAGCAGTCTGTAAATGCAGAGTACATACATGACTTCGTTAATAATACGAGTATAAGGGTCATACACACCGTAAGAAACAAAAGTTATCTCTCCTGTCAGTGGCGTAACTATAGCCAAGGATGATATAGACAAGGGTGATATAATAAAAACAAAGGATGATATGATATAATTAATTAATCACGTAGTTAATTATCATGCATGTGACTTTTCTTTACCTACAATATTCTTAAAATTAACTTCCGATGTCTTTTTCCCTGCTCTACCTTTTGTAGAGCTGAGTCCCCTTGTGTTTGCTACTAGGTACTTGCTATAGCATCGCCCATGGCAAATTCTTCGGATGGGGCTCTCCCGCTAAAAATCGTCACGTTGTAATTTAATTTTAATGTTATTTTTGAGTTAAGGACCTCTTGGGCCGGGCCCTTCTAGGGTCGGGGCCCGTGGCATTTTAATAATAATAATAATAATAATAAAAACTTTATTGCCAACGTACATTTACAAAAAATAATAATAATAATAAGAAAAACAACTTAAAAAGTAATAGCTACGCTTGACAATAGGTACCGGGCTCAGCATTTGCTGGAGAGAATGACAATTTCCAGCGCTGGTTTTCAGCCCGGTCCTTCTGGCAAGGGTGGCCGCAACTATAGCTAAGAAAAATAAAACAAAATAAGAACAAAAAAATAAATTAAAAAAAAAAAGAAAAGAAGAGAAGAATAGGCAAACATTTGTATGTGTATCTTGTGACGTGTTATGTTAGTCGTAGTTTTTTTTTTGTGTGTTAGTCGTAGTTTGTGATGTTTCTGTGACTTAATGGTTGTGTGTGTGTGGCTGTTATATTTTGCTACTCCTGCCACCCTATAGTTACGCCACTGTCTCCTGTGGAAATAAATTTAGCAACTCTGGGTCAGCAAACTTAAGATTTATTTAAATGATTCGATAGTAGGCCAGGCGTCCCACACCCCGATGTAGACTTGACTAAAAAAGATTGGTTATGGACCCTTAACTTTTGCCATGTCCACAGGAGAGACGCGAACAAAAAAATCTGTATGTCCCATAAGTTTCTTTATTGTGAGGAGGTGACATACGTACTTAAGACGAGGACATTAACCCTTTCAACGCCACGCCTCGACAAAACGTAAACCTGCTTTGAATCTTATGTCATTGTGTCAAGATCACTTTGACAATGTACTTTGTGACACCTATATGTGTCGTTGGCGTTGAAAAGGTTAAAAGAACATGCGAGCTATGAAGTACGCGTTAATTCGAATACCTATGCTTGTTTGTGTCAAAGGCCATATTGTCTAACGCACGGCCACTCGTTATCGCTTTCATTATCTCTTTCTGTCACCGTCTTATACCGTTTGACAGAAAGAAACAGTGAATCCGACAGCAAGTGCCCGAGCGTTAGAAAATAAGCGTACAGTTGCGAAGTGCAAGATCGCGACGCGAATAGTTTAAACTTTTCTAAATTCATAAAATGAATAGTAAGAGGAGCACAAATGTTTTCATATTTCCTTTCAAGGTTGGTGCCGCCAGTTTTTTGTAGTAACTTTTGTGTTAGCGTAGGTTTCAGTAGATATGTTATGGTCTTATACATACCTACACCAATGAAATTTTACCTTATTTTGACCACAATCTCTACAATAACTTTTTACTCACATAGGTGCCACGCGCTTTTAACTCTTGTGACAATTCTTCAATTCGATTGAGGTCCCGGGTCCTATCCCCGGTCTGGGCAAATATTTATTTATTAATATGTATGTATGTGTTTTCTTAATATTAGTCCTGTGTTTAAATTGCTTATTTCTTGATAGTCTTGGATGCTGAACACTTCTTTACTTTCCTAATAAAAAATCCAGTCGAGTGCAAGTGGATTCGCATACCGAAATTTCCGTATAAATGTTTAAAAGAAAACTGCGAAAGTGACCCGTCAGTACCCATTCTGTATCAGTACCGTGTATAACACATAGGTTTTATTACACACAGTTTTGTATAAAAATACGATGTCCAAAATTTATACAACGTGCGGACTTAAAAATTAGAGTTTCAAGAGACCTTTACGTATTTGATATAACTTAACTTCAACTTGATATCTTTACCCATTTTTGAGAAAATATTCTTGACAGGCAGACAGACATGCAAGCACAGAAATGGGCAGTGAATTGTGCAATGTATGTAATCCTATAAGGGTTTTATTGTTATTTAACTTACTGTGTTAGTTAGTACCAATGTATATTCGTGTGGATCTTGGAAAACGATTTTATCCCACTTCATAATAATTGTTGGTTGGATGACAATGCAATGACAGATAGCAAAAAATTACATATCAACAAAAAATCCTAATGAACGCAACTCTATAAATAGTTTTTTTATACTAACAGCAGTCTGGAATCCTGTTAGCATAAGGTTCGGGTGCTGGATTGTTCGTCCTGAGCCGGGGCAGCCGATGAGAACCTCCTCGCCGGTGCCGAGATGTATGGCCCCAGTGGTACCAGTGGGTTGCAGATAGCTGTTGCCGTGTATATACACTGGCTGCGGAGTGCCTAGGTCGCCATTCACTCTGATGGTACACCCTTTAAAAATAAAAAAAATATTTTTAAATAATATCCCTTTATTCATTCTCTCTGAATTTTTTGTTAATATAACACTTGTTTTTTTTTTATACCTGACACTTTGAAGTTTACCTTTATCAGACACATTTAAGCTCTAACAGTATTACAAGTTTCTTTGCATGTAAAGGTAAAGAATTAAGAGTAATAAATAACCCAACTTCATGTCAAATATATTGATGTTCTTATTAGTGATTAATATCGTACCTATCAGAGAGAGTTAGCTAGTATTAAAAATCATTCCGTTATTGTGAGATAAAAGTAACTTAAAATAAAATCTGCAAAATAAATATCATAAGATTATAACGCTTCCGCTGTCGACTGTCAGATTCGAAACTTCTTTAGGTGCCACAAACGTACATGTCCTTTTAAACAAATGCCAAACTACGCGAACGCGCGTTTAACGCGGCATTACGGAAACATCACGAAAACGCATAAATGCGATCCCGGATGTGAATGCGTTAAACAATTATTTTTAATTATAAAGTTCTGATATCTAGAAATTTCATAATGTTTTTTACCGCACTGCAAACTGAAATATCTTACCAGTATTACGCCTAGCCGTACTATGAACATTAGCGCTGCTTCGCGCCCCCTCCTCATTGGCAAGCCATTTATCCAGATAGTCATTCCAGTCCTCTTCATTGAGCACCAACGCCAGATCGCCTGGCTCAGGTTGTTTAGCTTTTATCGCCGCCACCGCATATAACACCGTAATCACAAGCACTAGACGCAACATCATGTCTAATCTAATCAATCTGCCCTAAGAACTTTAATCTATAGACAATTGTCCAAGCTTGGTAATACCAAAGACACAGACTTCTTCGACAAAGAGACTAGTGAGATGGTAAATATTTGTCTCAAAACTTTTATTAGAAAATGCGTATGGCTGATAAAGATTATCTAATATACTGACACAAATTCGCTATCATATCTGCACTGATAACGCCATCGTTTCAGTAGCTTTGATTAGATACCTTTGGCTGGGACTCCCCTATCATAGAGTTACTACTTAGTAATTTGATGGTTGCGCACTTCCATGTTCAGAAAAAGATCATAGGTACATACATATATGTCAATAATTAAATTTACTATCTCGGTCTCGCGGGGAAAAAATTAACCATGTGACTTAAAAAATAAGGGTAAAGTAGACACAAAATCAAAGTTGCTTCGCCAGATGTCCTTGCGTTTAACTAGTGTGTCAGCATACTTTGACCATGCATCGGTGTCCTCAAAGGCATAATTCGAAAACCACTAAACCGTTATAAATTACTTTATTTTCTTAGAAACACTGATATTTAAAAACTTTTGCATGTTTTATTTTATTTTTTAACCCACTAAGGCTTTGTTCGCGATCGCCTAAAACTGCAATTATTGAGGTTGCGCCGCGTTTGGTTCTGACATGTACCTAACGACATCAAAATAATAATTAACTACGCTTAGAGTCAGTGAGCACTGTTAATTTATTATTTTGACGGGCCCTCAGGGGCGGGCTGTAAGGCGTGCTCAAGTTTCGTAGATTGCCTTTGAGGCTTTTACAAAATTAATGGCGGGAGTTTTTTGAATAATAAATGCATAGCCATTTGATACGGATATAAGGTCGGTAAAGTAATAATATTTGTATTATGTTAATTGTTGTAGAGGTTTTTAAGTAATAAACTTAGCGCTACTTATACAATAAATTCATGTCGGTTGAGAAAAGAGATTATATCTTTGCCACTGAAGTACTTATCTACTGTGAGTGGAATTAAAAGTAATTCTAGGAAGCATTTAGCAATAATATTAAAACAAAAACAATGAAATGCAACATATTTATTTAAGCATCTATTGAATAAATCATTGTTTAAATATTCATAAACGCTTCCAATTATTCATTAAACGCTTGCTTGCTAACTTTGATTATTTGCCTAAATCAGTCAGGCAAAATATACTTTTATTAGGTAGGTAGGTACGCGCTATAACGGGTTTGTATAATTTTACAAATAAAGGGGTTTTTAGATAAATACACTACTGGGTCATTCTTCAGAATCGGATTCTTCATGTGATTCCCTTGGCGTTTTTTACTTTTACTACTTTCAACCTATTTACTATAAAATATGAAATTGTATTTAATTATAAGCAGATTTATTGAATAGGCAATAATTTTGGTCAGTTTGGTATTAAATATTCTACTTTAAGTTTTCAGTGCCAGGGGAATAAAAAAATTACAGGGGAATAAGAAAAACGCCAAGGAAATCATACAAAAGGACAGGGGAATAAAAAGTAGAACATTGAATAGAATGTAATATTTAAGACCTGCTATCTATTGAATAAATTTCTAAATGAATAAATCAGCGAATTAAAAGAAAACTATTTTTCTTTATAAGAAAACGCAAGAAAACTATGATTCCCTTGTTCAATACCCAAGGGAATAAGAACCAGGGGAATAAGAATAGGTATGTTTCTTGTCGATTCTGCCGAAACTGTTATTGTTATAATAATTACTACTAAATCAACATATGCAGGCATTAATGTAGATTTCTTTTTACTTAACACTATGTACTAATTGCATGCATAAAATTTTATATGTAAGTCCAAGAGAATCAGAATCACAGTGAACCAAAGCGAAGGAAATCATACATTTACCTCCATAGCTAATAATTCCAGCGTCGAGTCACGACCTCTCCCGGCCGTGCTGGAAGCGTTGCTGACGTTTGTCGAGCCCCGCGATCACAACGCGTCATATGACGTTTAAGTAGGGATGAGCAGGATGTTGAATGAGGCACCAAGGGAATCATAGCTTAGCTCTGGACAAAGCTTTAAGATCGTTTTTTTTTAAACTGCGATAAACATAGGAACCATATTTTTTCTTTTAAACCAATAACTTATATTGCAACTATGTAACTAAATACAAGACTTGATTTCAATTCATAACATGTTCTTTTCGGGGTAGTTTGTTCACAAAATGTGTAATGGACGCACCAAGGGAATAAGGTTTTAGAGGTTTGATATTTATTTACAGTTAATTATACTTACCTTAAACAAAAAAGGAATCGTGCCCCAGTTAGATTAAGTGCTAAAGTAATGTATAAAAAATATTCTAGTCAATTATTTGTACATTGCGGGTACTTTTTCTGCCTGGACGGTGTAATTTGAGCCTCTGAAGAATGACCCTACTGTAACCATCTCTGGAGGGAGCTCCTTAGGCGATGAATTGATTTTAATCATTCTCTCAATACATAGTTTACGTAAATTAACGAGTAAGTGGGTCATTTTCAAATTTCGCGCAGAACACTCTATTACTATTTGTATGGAGCTACCACTCTGTTTCCATGCATTATTATTATTATACGTATAAATAAACATCACGGGACAATTCACACCAACTGACCTAGTCCCAAAGTAAGCTAAGCAAAGCTTGTGTTATGGGTACTAAGCAACCTTAGATTATTTATGCACTAGATAGAGTTTTGGTGGCATGGAAACGTCCCGTAAAAATATAAGCCAACAGTTGGCTTATATGTCATTTGCGTCATTTGCAGGGTTGCCAATAGTAATATGCTAAAATCCCCAAACGCATTGCCGAAATTCCCCACGTGTGGGGAATGAAAAATTATGTGGGCCGAGTGACTTAGTTTAGAGCTATTGCGAATAATGAATTGTAGGAAATTAATCAAGACTAGCAGAAATTTGATGTCAAATGTCGCGTATTTGTGTTCATACTTAAAATCTCCTCATTTTCCCCGAATTGAAGCTCTCCCCACACAATCCCCAATCAGCTTCACTTTCCCCACATTTTGGGGAATGTGAAATTAACTGGTATCATTAAGCACGCACACAGTGACAACCGGAATGACGTAATGCGATCGTAATATGAAGCTGTCAAATGGATTTGTGGACGTTTTGTATCCCTATGTTTGGTACTGACGCTCCATCTAGTGCATAAATAATCTAAGTAAGCAACGGATAAACATACATATATAGGTAGATACATACTTAAATACATATTAAACACCCAAGACCCCAGAAAAAACATTCGTATTTTTCATACAAACATCTGCCCCGACACGGGAATCGAACCCGGGACCTCAAGCTTCGTAGTCAGGTTCTCTAACCACTAATAGGCCATCTGGTCGTCTTAATAAATACTAAGCATCTTTTTTGACGTGGCCGCTAACGATGGGTCTTATAAGGAAGCTCAAGGTCACTCAGAGGGCGATGGAGAGGGCTATGCTTGGAGTTTCTCTGCGGGATCGCATTAGAAATGATGAAATCCGCGCAAGAACTAAAGTCACGGACATAGCTCGAAGAATCGCTAGACTTAAGTGGCAGTGGGCAGGGCACATTGCTCGTAGAACTGACGGCCGATGGGGCCGAAAGGTTCTCAAGTGGCGTCCGCGGACCGAAAGACGCAGTGTGGGTAGGCCTCCACAAGATGGAGCGACGACCTGGTGAAGGTAGCGGGAACGCATTGAATGCGGATGGCGCAGGGCCGATCTGTTTGGCGAGGCCTATGGAGGCCTATGTTCAGCAGTGGACGTCTTTTGGCTGAAATGATGATGATGATGATCTTTTTTGAGTCCGATAATCAATAATTGTTTGCAAATCATCAATAATTTGATTTAAATATCCTCAGAAAATGGACATTGTAAAAGAAAACTACTTTTTTAAGGTGGGCCAAGTTTAATTGCGCAAAATTTGAAAATGACTCAAGTATATTTCTATGTTTCCACTTTTTTGATATTACCATTCGTAATTAGTTCATATATACGCGCTAATACGAGGCACGTTCTAGGCCCTAACTATTCTAGGAATTAGGTATCGATAAATAAGATCAATCAATCATTTCACGCCTACCCATTGCCAAACACAGGAACGTTCCTTGAATCTGACACGCTCCGTAGTATTCGTGCCCGGGTTAGAACATGTTGATTAACAATTTTGATATCTGTCATGAAATAAAAGACAAGTGCAGCATTTTTTTACATCTTAATGTTTTAGGGACTACTGTCCCTGACGTACAGTCGAAGAAATTTAATTGCGTACCTGGCAAATATCGTGTATTAACACTAATATTAATAAGAATATTAATTCTATACTAATGTAAGCCTAACAAACTATTGTGAAATTGTCTCTAAAAAATTTCTTGATTTAATTTCTGGTGTGTATACAATTTTTTGAAACTACCGCTAGTTTTATTCATACAGTAACACTATGGCCAGTATCTACTACTAAAGGGATGAATAGATGATTAAAGAGCAGCCAACGAGACATAGCGCTGACAAAGCTCGGTTAGGAACCGCAAATGCACGGTAAGCAGACTCTTCCTCACTTGGAGTTAGCATAAACTTTTTGCTTGCTGGATTTGTATTCTCTGGATCATTAAAACAGGTCAAATAAAACTTGAAGATTTTGTGCTAAACGCCACAATTTCTCTGTCGTTGACAGTTCTTTTGAACGCGCAATCACGAGTTTCACTTTTAGAAGTTGAAAATCGGATACAAAAATATTGCGACTGATTTTTAATGAGGGAAGGAAAACCAAAGCAAAAGTAATACACCTACAAATTCAAATCGCCTCTCGTGCATAAAATACCACTTATCCAAAATAACAGTTTTTTCAAAATACTACATTATCTATTTACTACATTTCTAGTTTACCAGATTCTCGATGCACCATTTTTACAATATAAAGCGTGTAAAAAAGAAGCGATTTTTTGGTGGAATACAGCTACAATACAACATACAACTACAATAGAGAAATATTTCTCTAGGCAGATGTTATAACAATTACCAGCAAGGTCAGGTGTAAATTCAAATGGAAAGGGCAAAAATTTTGATTAAAAGGTAACTGAAATTTTTGGCGTTCCAGCCGTTGGTACTTTTAACGGTGGTCGTAATGACGCATTTACATTTTTTACCTTTTATTTATTTGAAATAATGTGGACTCTTGTTGGTAAATCGCATCTATTTAGTTACTATTATATGATGAACAGTGGCAGATTTAAAAATATTGCTTCCGATCATAACATAATACGAGTATTATTTTTACTATCATAACTTTTCGACAATCTTCACACAATGTATAAAAACTTTGCAACAGATTACTCTTTTTATTTATTTTTACGCAGCTTTGAAGGCGGACCCATGGCGGACCCTTGGGTCGTTAGGTAGGTATATCAGGAGCAAAGGTCGCGGGGCCGGTGCCATTAGCCAGACACGGGTGCCGCGGCCGGATCTTGTCCGGATTAGCTCGACTCACACAACACCGCAACAACTGAAACTTGCCTAACTTCACGACGGATTGTGGCAAAGAACGTCACATAGTCTAATTTCTACTCATTAAACCGGCAAAAGTAAGTGTAAGCATAATTTCTGTGTGAAACTTTCGTAATGAGATTTTCTGGGGTCTCGACTCGATGACGTTCGTGACAAATTATGATTAGACAGGCATTTCAGTGTTATCAATATGCAAGACACTTCAATTACCATTACCCTTTTGCCGTCAACCTTCGTCGGAAATTCGCAATCTCTTGTAGAGCATTTGCAGGGCCTGCCCAGCTGCCCATGTCACACGTCTACCTTCTAACTGTGCGTGACATTTTAGTATCCAGGAAAATGGGATATTTTCTAACCGTAACATTCTCCTAGTCGGACACTCGTAGTCGTATTAAGGGTACTTAATGCAAGGGGACAGTAATAACTTCGTATTAAAAATTTAGGCAAGGATACCCGACAAGTTCGCAGGGTTTCCATTCTAAATGCTAGATGTTGAAATTGCAGTAAGTAAATAGCCTATGTGATTATTATGAAAGTTGTGACTCGAGTCACGTATATTATTTATAAATATATATACGTATATAGTTATAAATAAATACGATTAATGTCCGTTGTCTAACACCTATAGGTACTACAAGCTTTGTTTGAGCTTAGGTCAATTCGTATATAGGTATTCATTAATACTTAAATTTTCTGGCGAAACTAAGTTTGGTACCCCAAAATAAGCTAATTCAGCCATAAATATATTATAACTGGCACCCAATTCGTCTCGTCGTTGAAAGAATTTACCATAGTAATTACATAGTTAAGCAGCACAGAAGCGTACTAATGTGTTCTCAAACTATGGGCTCACAACTTTAATGAGTTCATTCGACATGTCGTTACCTGATTATTCGAGAACAGTAATTTAGAGAGAGCGTCTAACAGAATTACCTCTAATTTGTTACAAAATCGAGAACAGAGTGTGCGTGTAGGGAAGGAAATGTTGAAAATTAAGTAATTCACTTATTCAATTTAGGTCTCTTAGGGCACGTTAATATACACATGTAAATTGCTGTCTGCTCCGTGTTTTGGTGAAATTCACTCCATCTAGAGCCTTATCTTTCCTGCGCTATTCTCGAATTAAACGTCATGCCTAAGTTTTGCCAGATAGCAAAGTTATAATTTTAACAAACAAGCGTGTCACTCAGTGTTCTTAAGTGTTCTTATGGTCTAAGAGAAGTGAAAGACACCTAAGTGTAAACGTACTTTTAAAATTCTATCTAGTTAAAAATAAACGAAGTTAGATATTTATGTATTTGTTCAATGTCAGTTGTACGGTTTTACATAAAACTCAATGTGTCAATCAGCTGTAAGTATTGTTTTTTTCCGATGTAGGAACCATCGCAAAAATTGGTACCTAAAGCACTTGACTAAACCACGACACAAATATTGATGTTTTAATTACACAAAGTACTTATTTATTTAAGTAAGGTGGTATGATTACAATTAGACTCTGCGTGCATTCACTAGAACTATTCGAGGTAGCTACGCGGTGTCAAACGAAAAATCCACCAATATTTTGAATTTAGGTAAGTACCTAATGTTCCGCTTTGCGGTATTTTCTTATTGATGAATTTTTTCTCGTATACCACCTCAGTTATTTAGCACAGCTCTGGTGGATGAGAGATTGTGAGAATATATTTGATGAGCACCTTAGATTATTTATGCACTAGATGGAGCGTCAGTTGCAAACATTGCGATACAAAACGTCCACAAATCCATTTGACAGCTTCATATTACGATCGCGTTACGTCATTCCGGTTGTCACTGTGTGCGTGCTTAATGATACCAGTTAATTTCAGATTCTCCAAAATGTGGGGAAAGTGAAGCTGATTGGGGAATGTGTGGGGAGAGCTTCAATTCGGGGAAAATGAGGGGATTTTAAGTATGAACACAAATACGCGACATTTGACATCAAATTTCTGCTAGTCTTGATTAATTTCCTACAATTCATTATTCGCAACAGCTCTAAACTAAGTCACTCGGCCCACATAATTTTTCATTCCCCACACGTGGGGAATTTCGACAATGCGTTTGGGGATTTTAGCATATTACTATTGGCAACCCTGCAAATGACGCAAATGACATATAAGCCAACAGTTGGCTTATATTTTTACGGGACGTTTCCATGCCACCAAAGCTCTATCTAGTGCATAAATAATCTAAGATGAGCACTTATTGACAACGTATTCTCTCAATCAAATGTGATGCGTTGCGTCATGTTGGGAACACACTTAAACTTCTAAACATGGATAGGAAAAAAACTATTCCTGTTTCGTATAGTAGAGACTTCCTTAAGATGTCATAACATGCTTTAAGGTGGAACGGCACGCTCTAGGCGCGAAATTCAAAATTTTTACACGTTTTAATTTATTTTGGGTAAACGGTGTAACTGTTTAACTTCATATGGTACTTGCGGTTGTAAAACAGTGTTCTTTATATTATTGTGTAAAGCTTTTTAAGAATAAAACTGTTAGCTTGATATAAAAGTTGTCAAACATAGAAATTCGGACTTTCAACGTTTTGACAACTTGTATTTCAAGCTAATAGCTATATTCTTAAAAAACTTTACACAATAATATAAAGAACACTGTTTTACAAGCGCAAATACCATATGAAGTTAAACAGTTACACCGTTTACCCACAATAAATTAAAAACTGTAAAAAGTTTGAATTTCGCGCCTAGAGCGTGCGCTTCCACCTTAATGACACCCGTAGACTGAAAAAAAATCGACTCCTAAGTAAGTCCTAAATTGTCGTTATGTATCACAAGTGAAATGACGGGCGTTTTTCCGACCATTGCTTCTAAGTAAGGCATTGGTTTTTTTTGGAAATTAAATACCCTTAATAATTAAGTATAGACAGTTGTCTGTTCATTCCTCCTTAAAAGCAAATGCAGTAAGACTGATAAGACTCTTTTCTTGCGTTTGTGCCTAGATACTACGTTTGATGCCATCTTATTAGTAATCTTATCCCTCACGAAACACAGTATTACCCCTTTAAGGTTAATTACACCAGCTTCGGAAACAATGCTCTAAGGCCTAACTCATAATGAGCACGATCAGTCATTGCGTATTGCGCCATCTGGCAGCTATTACTGCAAATTCATGTCATTTTCATCAAGTTATTAGGTTTAATATCAATATCGTCCCTACTTAGTTTAATGGCATATGCCCCAATTAATTTATTGGTAATCGCTTTTGTCCGATACTTAAGTTTTCATCCCAGCCCTTCAATTAGTGGAAAACAATTCAACAGTTAGTTGGTAAAGATAATTACATTAATCGTTATTGCAATAAGTCCATAAAGTAAAAAAATATATACTTACAAACCAAGTAGATAATTACTTAATTACAAGCATTTGGAATGTAAAAAAATATGTAAGCCCGTTATTCATAAAAGTTTATTAAGCTTGTGTTAACTTAATATTCGTTAGTCTTTGTCTGTGACTTTTAGACATTTGCCTATACCAAACACACACAAGACATAGATTTTGCTACAACGCCTGCAATATTTAACGAATAAGGCCCAATAAGGGGGACTGATATGTTACCAAGCCCTAACCAGAAAATGTGCGTCGCAAGTTTCGGACCCTCTTTTGTATCACTTAGAACAAGGTGATAAATTAAATCGTGTAATCACGAAACATTTTCACTACCGCAAACGTGACCGTCAACTGAATATTTAATTTTGCACTACATAGTAAATAAAGTGTCTCCGAGGGTATCATGGGACAGACACAGATTAGTTCATCCTAGAAATAAACTTGTTGTTAGTTAGGGCCGTTACAGACGTAATCTGGCTGCAAAAGTGAAGTTTGTATATACCTAGTTCTTTTGCAGCCTGACATCAAGCTGACATACAGTAAAATTACATAAAGTTTACCACTGACAGATGTTTTGCATTCATTTCATATTCAACTTTAACGACCTACAAATAAAGCCAATTTTAGAATACTGTTACCCACGTTTGCAGATTTTGTAATAGCTACTTTATTTGTATGGTGATAAAGTTGGAAATTAAATGAAGGCAAGTCATCTGTCAGTGGTAAACTAAAAGTAAACGTATTGTAACTGCCTCGAAGCTGCAAACTGAGTGGGCAATCCGCTTGCAGTTGACTTGCAGATCTGATCACTGCACACCGAATGCAAACTAGTTGTAACGGTTGTTATGTTGTAGTTGGCACAACTGCAACAGAACTGCATCACAACTGCATTAAAACTACAATAGCCCGCCTCACCTGTACCAACAGAAACATGACTTGCTTTGTATATAATATATACTGGATGTAGGCTTATTTGTAAGGAAGCACTTACACTTCTTTCGCTTTGTTAAAAGTGAGCGACGGAAAAACAAATTGCAACTCTCAGAACCTAAATTAAATATTTATAAATGGGACCCGTACGTTATGGTTGTAATATTCTAACTTGTATGAATGAGTTCGCAGTACGGTACCGCACAACCGTTCATATAAGTTAGAATATTACAACCGTCACCGGCGCCACGCCGCCCCGCTATCGCTTTCAGTGCGTTTGATGCTTTATTGTACTGGGCACGATATTTTAAATGAGTTTAAGCAAAAATAAAAATCTAGTAAGTTAGTAGGTATTAGTAGCAATTGGGCTATGTAAAAAGCCAAAAACAACGACTTCTTAGATAGGATAGATGCCCCACTTTTTGAAATAGCTTTATAATTCAAAAACTTAACAAATTATAGCATTGCAGCCGTTAATCTATTATTTTACTGTATTTGTTTTAATATAAATCGTATGGATTTTGTGTAAATCGTACTTTTTTTGACCCCTTATAAATGGGATAGGTGCCTACCGTGGGGGATAGACGACTCGTCGCAAAAATGCGTCAGAGGATAGGTGCCCTTTGAAATTAAACAAGTTAAATAAAAGTTATCAGTCTTTTATATTCATTGAAAATTCGCCTAGTTTGATCAGTATGAGCCACGAGCCTCTTCTCATTTTAGAATCCTAGTACTGGATGTTTTACTGAAACAAATTATTAAAGCTTAATCAATTTCATATAAAATGTGATTTTGCTTCTATTTGCAAATACAGAAAAAACTTCACTAAATACCAATCAATATGTACCTACATTACATAACTACCTAGCTAGGGTCAATTGTTTTTCGTCATTTTTGGCAAAACGTCGTCTTAGTGTTAGAAGGTATTCGATAGGTCTTCATTGACTCCTTTTTCTCCCTTATTCATTTCCTCGAAGGCTGCTAGCAAGCTTTCATCAGACCAGGCGACTTTACGCGGGACTACGCCCTGTTTTCTCTCATATTTACAAGGCATTTCGACCCTCTGCAACATAAAAATTCTTTGAAACAAGTTGAGGATAGATGCCCTTAGGGGCATCAATAGCGATCGAAAACGGGGCAACTATACTTTTCGCAGAGGATAGATGCCCTTTTCGATAAAAAATCAAGTAATTATAAAATCACTATAAAATATACCAATCCATGCAGCCTAAACTTCAGTGCAACCAAATAAGTTAGTTAAAAGCACAAATTATAAGCCAGTCTAAAGTTATTCAAAAACAAATACTTACGAATATAATTTTCACGCTCTGCGAGATCTCGCCGCGGAAGGTTTTGGCACTCATGGACTAAACGCGTTCGCTCTTGCTCATAATAGCAGCGGCCCAGAGGTTTGCAGGGACTGGGCTTGCTATTATTTAGTGGAATTTTGGTCTCATTGCCTTGCTACTAGTAGAAATTGAAATCGAGGCATCTATCCCACTAAAAAAGATGAAACGAACAGAAAATTGCGGTGAAGGTATGGTCGTTGGTTGTTTATAGGTCCTTATGAAATAATCACTTCTGAAAAAATACTTTCTGCAAAGCTTCTTAGGGTCTATTCTCCTTAGTTCTGGGCAATAATGGTCTTTCCGAAAGAGCTGCTAGTGTTTAATAGTTATGAGGAAGAGCCATTTATAAATTTTGAAACAAAATGACCATTTAGTTGCTTAAGATTTTTTTAAATTTAAACGATAAACATTGATTGAGCTTTGAGAATATTTTCTGTTCTAGTAAAACATTTGTTTTGAGATTCTAAATTAAACTAATTTAGAGTAATAACCTGCCCATTTCTGAGTAAGTAAGTAGCTCATTCCATATTAAAACTGATGAATGATGATCCTAGACGTGGATTTATTGATATTCTCAGCTTGTTATTACGCTATGAAGAGTGAAACGGCCAGACGTTAGTTTCACGACTAGGTAATAATTCAAAACATGAATAAATTGCCCTTCTGTGGGTAGTATCAAATTATGTTATCAACTGTTACAATGGAGACTGATTGCAACTATTTTTTAGGTCCAGTTTTCAGGCTAAGATATAAATAATATGTGAACTGCGCAAACAATTTTTATTAACGCTCAAATAGATTGTAGACACTTCGTATTTATATATGTCGTGGCCATATCGTAGATTTGCTCACTTCATGACGTTTGTAAATTATTGTTGTTTTTATGTTGTAAGCCTTTAAATTGAATAAGGACCTTTCATGGACTTAATACCTAAAATGGACTGAGTACTGCGACAAAAAAGTGAGGCCGAAAAAAAACAAACCAGAGAGTTGCATCTCGTTCTAATTAGGGTGATCAAGTACTGGTGCGAGTGGGACACAATTCTCTAGTTTTTCTAGTTTGTTGTTATCTCTCGGACCGCTGTCTCTAGTTGCCATTATTAAACTGTATGTCCTGGTAATATGGGTCACTTTTGATTGACTAATAAAAGTTAGTACTCAGTCCGGGTTAGATATTGAGTCCATGGGACCAAAAGGCAAAAGTCTTGGCTAAAATTTTCGGTAATTTCTGGTTCCAACTCCATTCGTTTAAATTTTGTTACATTCTTTCAATCACAAACCAAAGCAAAACTGTTACAAAATGCAAAACATAACGTTTCTCATCACCGCAATGGTCAGGTAATTCGGCAAAGAAGAAAATTTCTAATAAAATTAATCGCACCAACAATGTGCAGCCAACACATAGCAAAACAATAACAACTACTTCATTCTTATTTTATTGTAAGCAAATAACTTTAATTGAATTGAAAAGTAATTAATAAAAAAAGTTCCTGCAAGATTTATCTAGGCAAGCCTGCGCTACTTTTATTTCAGTCAGATTTCGATCACAAACAGATTAGTGAAAGAAAGAAAGGAATCATTTATTGCCACAAAAAATATACACTCCTTTGCAAAAAAAATGGGCACTTTTGATTTATTCGAGTATTTTAAGTATTAATAGTTGGAAAAAGGATTCGATGCAACGAAATAAAATAAATATTATTTACTGAGGTAAAAACACTTTTGGTTGGTAATTAAGTCATTCTTAATTTGTTTTATTTTGATTTTAAGGAAATTACTCATTTTGGAAAAAAATAAGGTACCTTCAAATGACTTTCTCCTTTGTTTAGTAAAAGTTACAAACAATAAAGTGAAAAATTAATATCGAGTGTGGCCTCCTCTGGCTGAAATAACTGCTGCTATTCTTCGTGGCATGCTTTGGACGAGGTTTTTTATGAGTTCTTGCGGAATACGCTCCCGTTCGGTCGTAATAGCAATTTTGAGCTCTCGGATGTTCTGTGGGGCTGGGTGTACAGCTCTAACACGTCGTTTTAGAACGTCCCATAGATGCTCAATGGGATTGAGGTCGGGACTTCGTGCTGGCCAATCTAAACGGCGGATCCCGACCTCACTTAAGCAAGCGTTTACGTCGCCCGCTCGGTGTGCTCGAGCATTATCGTCCATAAACACAGCAGCACTTCCTGTAACAGCTAACGCTGGTTGTGCATGAGGGATTAGAATTTCCGTGATGTAGCGTTGTGCATTTAGAGAGCCATTTTCTATGAAAACTAACTCCGTACGATCTTCCGAAGTTATGCCAGCCCAAAATATGACAGAGCCCCCACCGTACGGCGTAATTTTTTTCAAAACATACCTCTGCATAACGCTCTCCTGGTCTTCTTAGCACTTTACGACGTCGGTCCTCACCAAATAAAGATATTCTAGCTTCATCAGAAAACAAAACCCTACTCCATTCCACATCGGTCCACATCGCACATTTCTGGGAAAATCTTAACCTTGCAATACGGTGCCCACGGAGTAATTTAGGACCCCTAGCCGGTCTTCGGCTGTGTATATCAACTTCTAAAAGTCTCCTCCTGACGGTCCATACGCTAACACTCACATTTCTAACATCTTCAAGATTGTTTTTGATGTTATTGTAGGTAGACTCCCGATTTCGTAAAGCTTGGCTCACAATATATCGATCGTCTCAGTACATCGTTTTCTTCCTGATCCCGGTCTTCTTTTCAAATAACCGGTCTCTTGAAACCTAGTCCAGGTCCTCTGAACAGTGGAACGACTAACACCAAACCGTTCCGACACATAACATTGAGTACAGCCTTCTTGAAGAAGAGTCACTATATTACCAGCGATAATTGTCTTGTCTGCCATTTTACGGTGTAAAATTTGACACGAAAAACCAATTTAAACAATTTTACATCAATATCAATCCATTAAAATTATGTAAAACGCTTTTTTATTTATTTATAGCACAATATCTAAACACAAACTGCGAGCAAATACACGAATTGAATAGAATATTTTGAAATAACTTTCAAATTTTCAAATTTGGAACATTTTATTTTACCTGCCAGAACTTTTTAATACGTAGACAATTGTTTCTATTTAATTGAATGCATATAGAATCTCTTTTGTTTAAGATTTCCATAGTTGTATAGAAAAGTTTTGGGTGCCCGTTTTTTTTGCAAATGAGTTTACATTAAACAAAATTTCATAAAAAAAATACGTTCTAGTTCAGTCTGTGACAATAGGTGTCGGCGTCCGAATTAGCCATGCGCTATGTAGCACTATGTTTCAGTCAAAACTTGCTTCGATATTCTCCTACAATACAATACAATACAATACAATGACTCTTTATTGTCCACCACAAAGAAAACAATACCGAAAAACAAATACATGGAAAAAATATATAAGGTAAGCAGTAGGCGGCCTTATCGCTTCGAAGCGATCTCTTCCAGGCAAGCTTTTAACAAAAGAATGACAGCAAGGAATATATTACAGCAGGTGGTGCAAATATATAAAAATAAATAGTAATATAAACAAACATTATACAAAAACAACCTATTAATATACAACATAAAACACACAA
Organism: Archips xylosteana; assembly: GCA_947563465.1. NCBI lineage: Eukaryota > Metazoa > Arthropoda > Insecta > Lepidoptera > Tortricidae > Archips > Archips xylosteana. The sequence continues at coordinate 13,885,651 of OX387349.1, forward strand.
TATATTATATATAACGTATACCTACGTGTATACAAACACATAATATACTTATATTCGGCTATAATTTATAAACAGGCTATAATTAAAACAGTACCTACCTACTGCCACAAAATTTTAGGGAGGATTTACCTCGAAAGTATAACACTGTTTTCGCGGCAAAAGCAAACGGTCTGATCCAACTGGTATTCATGCCAAAGCTACGTCAGCTTTGAAATTAAATTAGAAACTTTGTGAAAAAGCCGCAGGTGCGAGCCTCGCCAGCCGATGTGATCAAACAGCACAGTTTTCATTTCTCCCCGTTTGGATGTTACCATACATTATAATTTACCCTGGTACGTCAGAATTCTAAGCCACCTTTCAACACCCCAGCCAGAGTTTGGAACGGTCAGAATTTTTCTACGAAAATTCTTTCGAGGAGGGAAAATTAGCGTTGAGCTGCCGATAGTGCATAAGATATTTTGAAATTTTTACGGCCCATTCGCAACTACAAGCGAACGCCGGTACGGTGAGTGTTTTCTCTGTTCATTGCACAGCCAAGACATTCACTGTTCGCTGCACAGTGATTGCCTGGTACAACATAAATAAACGCTTGCCAATCCGCTAACCGCAACTACTTAGTCGTGGTCGGGCCGATAAATAGTCTATCAAACCGCTGTTAATCACAACGGCGGCAAAATAACAAGACTTTTCTAAGATATTTGCGTTTTTCGGTCGCAATTTTTATTTTACATCCAGTTAACCTAACTCTGTTCTTATTTTATTTATTAACGAAGCCCTTTCTTTCACCTACCGCCGTGAAAAGTGCCAATTCCATAATGGATCAACATGAAACCTTTGGGGAAGTTAGCATTGTTGTCCAAAAAATACCTGTTCTTCTATTTATTGTAGACTTGAAATTTAAGTGTCAAAATAACATTGCGAATTGTTTTAACTTCGAAATCATGTTTCTTCTTGTATAAGTGTGTGTAATACCTAAATAAGATAAGATTATAATGTGTAAATTAGTAGGTATTTTCCACTTCTGGCAACGGATTGGTGAGAAACGAACGCAAGTTTTATAATTCAATTCCTTGCCCGAGTCTAAATGGGAGGGACTGATAAGAACGTAGATTCCTTCTTACAAGTCATTCATGAAGCTCGCTAGTATTTAAAAAAAAAGGAATATGAATAATCTTTATTAAAAGTTTATGGTTTTTGAAAATAGGTTTCTACAGACATATTGAGAGTAAATAGACATATTTAGAAACTAAAACGTATATAAATACAACGAGTAAGTACTCGTTCAAAATTAAGAAGTTGATTTATCCCGGATTTTAGGTTATAAATGGAAAGCCGCGCGGCTGCTTGGAGGCACTTAGCCTGTTTACAAAATGGAAATTTTATTTTAGGAAAAGTGCCATGGTTACTTGTTTATTTTTTTGTGCCGAAAGCTCTTTAAATTGGCACCAAATCTGTAAATAATTATTTAAATCCTGAACATCCTTAACATACAATAAACCTTTCAATACACGGCTCAGAAGAGTAACGTAGTCCTAAAGTACCTATTTAAGTAACTATATAGTTTTGAAGACAATATTAACTACTTACTTGTTTTAAATGCCTAGTTTTAGGTTTTCCCCATCGAAATCAATCATATTTCGGTGGTTATTAAAGATTAAATATGTATTTACTTTCTATTTCTACGAAAAAACACCCACCAAAATATAAAAGAAAAAATATTTTTACATAGGTAACCTCGTTGCTCGACTATATCATAATTTTGTAACATTGCCTCGCTTACCAAAGCTGTCAGGGTAGGGAGTCGAGGTAGATGCAAGGTGTAATAAAACGAGACAGGTAACTGGAGCTGTAAGAAAAACGTCTTATACTTACTCATGTCTTCTACTTAATTGTGCTGTGGATAGTTAGGCCATGTTCAGATGACAAGCGCTCAACGCGCATTATGATAACGCGCGTTGAGCGCTTGTCATCTGAACATGGCCTTACTGCAATAAACAGAAATCGTATTTCTTGATTTTTTTTAGTTACTAGGTATTTGTGCATTTGCCGATCAAAGGTCTAGTTGATCCATTGTTAAAACCGATCTTGTTCGGTAGGGACCAAGACTAGGTTCACAGCTGAAAAAAGAGCTCTAAAATATAAAATGTCCTGAGGGCAGCCGATCAGATTTGTAAAAAAAAATTGATCGTCGGAAAAACTCGTCATCCATTTGAATAGGACACTTTTTTGAGTTCACTTAACATATCCTCTGAATATCTGACACGCTCGAATAACTTTTTTTTATTTTTTTTTCTACCCCTATTTACAGCCACCCCTCACTAATTAATCGTCAGATTATTATCTCTCGGTTATCAGAAAGGCATTGCGCGTCTACACTATAAATGTCTGACGCGCTCGAGTATTTCCATGTGATTGTTTTTTTTACATTTTTGAAAATTTATACGCGCTTTGCCCCCCACTAAAATGAAAAACTTTACATAAACTTTCTTTCGTTTTAGGACCTAATCTTCACGATCCAACAGGTCCCCATGACGCTTTAGTAACTGCAAATTTAGCATCCTGGACTCCCCTACTAGAGCGTTGTCGGTTTTTGTCCATGCTCAAAGGCGCCTCGGTACGCTTTGACGGTTGTCTTTTGCCTCGCTTGTTCATCGCATGTTGGCGGTCATGGATATGGAACAGTGTCTTAAATTAATACAACTATGAAGTGAAACTCTTCAAACAATCTGTTCCCAGCTTGTAATCTGTTTTGGTATAACAGTTGTCAGTTGCATCCATAAAGTTTAGGTTTCTGTTTTCTTTTTTTACAAGAATTATTAGAAAGGCAGTGATGTCGAGAGCTTTCCGAACGTGTGGCCTCATGGCAATTTTGAGCAAAACTGGCTCGGCTTTTCATCGCGCGGCAAATCTTATACTTTTTTTACTGCACGAGGCTGCCTCGCCGAGGCAAACGTAGCGCGGCAAATGCCCGAGGCTGCTCGCTCAGTCAGTACGCGGCTGTTCGCTTGTTTTCCTGTCATATTTTATGTTTGAGTTGATTTTAATGCTATTGATGATTTCAATTAGTTTATAATAATATCAAATTAACCTGTTTTACCAATGAAAAATGGTTTTCGAATTTGGCTTTAATTGTTCCGAACTTGGTTGTTTTATCATCCCTACTCTACCTACTCCCTAGTATGAACTCTTTGTCTCTTGATTTCTTTCTGGATTCTGGATTTCTTTTACAACACCATGTGGAATAGTCAACAGGATTGTCTTGGTCCTTTTGGATATGAATCCCCAGCAAAAAACCGAACAACTGAGATAACGCTTTTTCCTAACGCAAAAGCAACATAACATTTCTAAATATCTGACGAAGAATGATAAATCGCTGATACAAAGCAATTGAAATCAATTTGCTTCTGAATTTATTTTGTTTTTTTTTTTTAACGGATCTCGGTAAAAGTTCCCTTGGGCATTTAGCATTTATAAAATCTGCTGCTAAAAGGGACATGCTAGATAATACTTGTTTTTTTAGCATTAGAAATAAAGTAAATAAACTTGCCCTGTCTTTTTACTGAAAAAAATAAATATAAAAACATGATAATAAAAATAACTAAATAGGCCATTCTACTTTTAAGTGACCACTAATCTATTGTGAAAATAAAAGGCATACTTATCTGGTGATTCGTTTCAAGTGTAAATAACTTATTTAACTAAATTTAATCTTGTCGAACAAAAAAAATTAAATTTACAGAAATTTTGTGGAAAAAATTGGTGACTCAGCGGGACATGCATGTCCACTGCGCTACTTTCTTTATTCTTAACTAGCTTTTGCCCGCGGCTTCGCTCGCGTGTACCATGAGTATTCCAAAGAACCAAGATATCAAGCAAGCAATCATGCAAGCATGCAAGCAAGATGCAAGCAATCATGCATGCACGCAAGCAAGCAAGCGTGCAAGAAAGCGTGCAAGTAAGCGTGCAAGCAAGCGTGCAAGCAAGCGTGCAAGCAAGCCCGACTAAACTTTCTTTATATACAATGTTTTTCACTAATTCGGAAGCGGGCAGTAAAACAACCAGGATTATTAATACCTAATATAAAACCTATTATTCATTTCCCCTGCCCTGCATTAGGTATCATTCAATATTTTCTTACCTTCTACGGAAACTTGAGTAACTGGAAGCGCTGTGTACCTACTTAGCATTGATATTATACATATTATAGTATCTTGTTAAGATGTTGTGTGACCTAACCGTTAAGGAGTTATACCTTCCATCATCAGCTCATCTGAATAACCAGAAAGAATACAACTAAAGGTCTATACGTGCATATGATATTTAAAGAAACTTCCTATAACTCCTAACCGTTAAGGAGTTTAACCTTCCATCATCAGCTCACCTGGATAACCTGAAAGAATACAACTATCGGTCTATACGTACCTATAATATTTGGCAAAATATCCTCAACACCTAACCGTTAAGGAGTTTTACCTTCCATCATCAGCTCATCAACATGAGATGATGTCTACCAGACGCAAACACTTAAATAGCTTGAGAAAATATATGAAAAGCGTAATGCGTGCCTACAAAATTTGAGGGTTGCCCTCGATTTCCCTGAGATCCTGTCATCAGATCCTGATTTGATGACAATGGGACCATCTCAGGAGTATATTGTATTCTTTCGAATAAATAAACAATTTTTATAATCGGTCGACAATTGACCGAGAAATCGGTGAACATACTACATAAAAAAATACATAAAGTGGAATGCATAACCCCCTCCTTCTTTTGAAGCCGGTTAAAGAGCCCTTTGCGGCCTACTTACAGTATAAACTTATGAATTTTGAAATTTTAGCTTTCTACAACCAGTCAAACGTAAAATCCCGTTTTATCCCATTCCCGTAAGAATTTCGGGAAATGCTTTCTTAATACGGGGAAAGTCCTCTCTCAATGCTCCTTTTCACACCCCAAGCAACCTCATGCCGAATTTCAGCTTTCTACGACCAGTAAAACGAAAAATCCCTTTATTCCCGTTCCCGTGGGAGTTTTGGAAAGTCCCCTCTCAATGCTCCTCTACACTCCCCAAGCAACCTTATGCCGAATTTCAGCTTTCTACGACCAGTAAAACGAAAAATCCCTTTATTCCCGTTCCCGTGGGAATTTTGGATAGTCCTCTCTTAATGCTCTTCTACACTTCCCAAGCAACCTACATGCCGAATTTCAGCTTTCTACGACCAGTAAAACGAAAAATCCCGTTTTTTTCCCATTCCCGTAGGAATTTTGAAAAGTTCTCTCTCAATGCTCCTCTACACTCCCCAAGCAACCTATATGCCGAATTTCAGCTTTCTACGACCAGTAAAACGATAAATCCCGTTTTTTCTTTATCCCGTGGGAATTTCCGAAAATCCTTAAAACTTATTTTTCACTATTATAATTACCTACGTCTATGCCAAATTTGAAGAGTAGTGATTATAATTCATAGGATTCCGTTGAACTGAATATATAAATCCCGTTTATTCCTTTACCCGTGGGAATTTTGAAAAATCCTGAAATTAATGTTTTAATTATTGTAATAACTACTTCTGTATCAAATTTGAAGAGTCTAGTTATTATAGTTACTGAGATACGGTCACTCGGATTCGAATCTATAAATCCCGTTTTTTCCCGTTCCCGTGGGAATTATCAAAAATCCTTCCCTAGTGGATGCCTAAATTGTATGGTATCTATGTGCAAAATTTCAAGTCTCTAGGTCCAGTGGTTTGGGCAAAACCTTAAAAACGACACCATATTGATATTTAGACATTTCAACCCCAACGCTCCCCATGAGGAGATGGTATTTTACGTATGCCACATCAGTACCTCTACCATGAGTTACACTAGTTTGCAGTGACCGTACTCGCTAGCGACGGCGTAAATGATTTGTATGGAGAAGTGTACTTCCGTAAGTGACCGCTAGAGGCGCTGTATGCTTAGTATAAGTTTTTTCTTCACGAAATACTTCTCGATCGCGTTTTCGTAAAAAAATCAATTACTAGGGAAACATGGACAGCGCCTCCGCGCACGCGCGTCTATGTTTCCATAGAATTGAATTTTTTACGTAAACGCGATCGAGATGTATTTTGGTGAAGTAAAACTTATACTAAGCGTACTGTACACAATTCTCTATACAAATCATTTACGCCGTCGCTAGCGAGTACGGTCACTGTAAACTAGTGTAACTCATGGTAGAGGTACGGATTTTAAAACCGTTGTTGTTTTCATAACCAGCGACCCGATAAACCAAAGAAACAACACCCATGTTGATTTTCGGACTTTCTTACCCCTTTCCCCTTTTTAGGGGTTGAATTCTCAAAAAACCTGAAACACGTGTTTACTCATTTATCATTAGGAGTACTTCTGTGAAGTTTCGAATAAAATAGTCGAACTAATCTTGTTTCCCCACACAAACTTTGGACCCCCTTTTCACCCCCTTAGGGAGTGAATTTTGAAAAATCCTTTCTTAGTGCACCCCTAGACCTTATAAGGAACCTACGTGCCAAATTTGGAATCTCTAGGCCCAGCGGTTTGGGCTGTGCGTTGATATGTCAGTCAGTCAGTCAGTCAGTTTCTTCTTTTATATATATATATATATAGATAGATAGATACGTAGTGATAATTTTAAATATAAGCTTAATTATGTGTATTAAAAATACATACATATTTTTGCGGTTTTGATAAAAAAAATGTGAAGAGCACAAGACGAAAAAATACTGGTCCTCGATAAGTAGAATGAGCCGATTATGTCATTGTTATTATATAGTTACTTGCTTTATATTCTTTTGTAAAAAAAGTATTTATACTTAGAGTAATTGCGTGACTGACCGACAACTCACAGCCTAAACCACAGTAGCTATAGAAACATGAAATTCAGCAGACATATTTCTAGAGGATCACAAAGAAGCGCACTAAGATGAGATTAGAGAGAGATTCAAAATTTCTACAGAATAGTTTTTAGTTTTCCACGGAGGAAAAGCCTCGAGCATTAGCTAGATTTTTGATAAAAAGACACATGAAGATAGTTTTTTTTTCCACTGAAAAAAAAAACGAAGGGTCGAAAAGGTCCCTCCTTTGCCGCTTACTATAAATTCAAAATTATACACAATTGTATAGTTAGGGTGTAGGAAGGTGTAACAATGATTTTGGGCTTCATTCACGCTACATAATCCACTTGTGCTATTGACTGTACACGCCCGCGCCCGCAACGGCCTGATTGAGTTAAACTTCTTCGTGGCTGCATTAACATACTTCACAAACTATTTTATTGGCTTTCAACGATACTTCGTTTTTTGCGTAACTTTTTCGTTAACATTTGTGGCTGCTTCCAAAGTACTACAAGGGTTCAAAGGAAACCCGTTTTCTGCGAAAGGATTTTCTGCTTTTATTTAACTACATAAATCTTTTTTAATCTTTCGTTTTGCATGCGAATAAAAAAAGGTCATATGTTCAACTCTAAAGGTGCGTTTCCATTTAGCTGAAGCGAATTTTTTTTGTCTAAATGTATTGTTCGGTTGAATGATTGTTGATTAGACCGAACCTAACTCTAAGTAGACCAGGCAAAAGATTTCCCAATATATTTTTAGTTTCAAGTGGACAATAAATGCAAATATCAAATTTCATTCTATCAAAGATTAAGATTACATTAGGACAGAAAATATACGACATTACGAGGGGATCCCGAGGCGGAGACTTGCAGAATCGACCAATGCCTAGTCGAAATCCTTTAGTTCGTATTTTTTTTGTTTTCAATCAATCAATAGATTCTATACAATTTAATTAATAAGTGCATGATAAAATTATCTCGGTAGCCCTAATTTTACCAATTATAAAATTATGAGGATAAAGTTTACTAAAACATTTCTTCATTCTTTAAGTTACACAATAATGTTAGGATAGAAGTACAAAAGTTTTCAAATTGCTATCGCTGTTCGAGACCAAGCTACGAAGAGTTTAAATGCCAGGGCGTGTCCTCGTCTGCCGAACTTTTAAACAACTGCGGTTAAGCCTAGTTCTTTTTATAAAGTATTTGGGTAGCATTTTACAGACAAACACAAAAAATTTTTTTTCAAACATGTTTGGAAATATTCACGTTAGTTAGGTACTTTTAAAAAAAAAAGACACATAGTTTATGGACGATTAAGTGCATTGCCGGCCTTTGCCAGCAATATATGTATGAGAATCCATTCTTAGCCACTACGTTGACTTTTTACAAGCTTCTTTTAATATTCAAATTTAAAATGTGACCAAAGAAATATTAAATGTATCTAAGTACAGCCTGCTGACATATTGTGTGCGTATGATATTGACGTTCATATTTACATTTACTTAATTACAAAAAGGGTTCAATATATATAAAAAAAAACTAAAAAACGCCAGAATATACGAAAAACTACTCTATTTCTCTGTGTTAGTTGGATTTCAGAAGTTTATTTTTTAATTCCTCATAATTTTTGATAAAAGCATTATACTTAGATACGCTCGGTCTTTTACGTCCTCGTCCGTCGATCACCTACGAGCTGACCTCTGCAATACTGTATTATTCTTTACCGGACTCATGTAACTACACATCATTTTGTTACGCGTCTTTCTGTAGATACGTGGGTTTACAGCACTATATTTTTTTGCCTGGTCAGCAACTCAGAAAAAATATAAGTTTCACGACTCCAGATTAACTTCTTGCCTATAGAAAAAGCAATAAAATCAAATTTAAAATCACTAAACCGTACAGAAATACTTTTTACACTCTTTTTCATCGCTTGTCGGTAATAGCTTTAAAAAATTAATCCAGATAATCTACCTACTTACAGTCATTGTTAGCTTCAAATTCATTGCTCATTTCTGAGATCCTCGGATAATGAACTAAAACAATTACTTTGCTCACCCGCGACCTTCCACGGATATGTTAAAAAAGGTCAGTTCAGGGTGGATTAATAGTTAACTTCAAAGAACAACTAATAAGAAGAATAAATAATAGATAAATAAATATTACGGAACATCTGAGACTCTGAAACAATTCGTAAATTTTTCATACCTAATCTCTGCCCCGACCAGGGATCGAATCCGGGACCTCGAGAATACATAGTCATGTTCTCTAACCACTATACTCCATTTAATTTAGAATTATAAACCACAACAAAATTATATTGCGGCTCGTGAACTGTAATCTCTTTACAATTTGTACTAGAGTAACAATTGACGACACGCAAATAGTGACATTAAAACAATTTTATTTTGCGGCTCCCAGCAGACTATTGTACTGTACTATTTGCTAGGTAAGAACTAGTTGACGAGCCGCAATATAATGATGTTGTGGTTTTCAATTCTAAATTAATGTCATCCGCCCGTCATGATAAAAATGTTATGACGAGTAGTTTCTTCCAGAATCGAAGCGACCGCTTTTTCGGTTCTCCTAATATTAATGCACGCATTGTTTTTGTGACTTCATAAGTTTCAGTACATTACGGTACTTACCAAAGAAATGTTTCAACCTTTTTAAATTGAACCGCAATCTCTGCATTAACCCATTTTTTGAGCAATTAACTTTGTAACAGGCTAACTGAGAAAAGAAATATGTGGATTTTTTGGTCATAGGTATAGGCGCCTGGCGTTTCTAGTTCGCGTGACGCACGCACGGACGCATGAATACTGTCACTACAACTACAAGAAAACCTTCTACTGCGTAATGTTCATCATAAATTTCTATATACTTACGTGCTATAATGCAAAATTTGTGTCTACGGAGAATTAGGATCTTTCTCAGGACAAGAGTTATTTTCCGCCGTAGTATTGTTGATCGAAGTTCCGCCAGCATATCAATAAGATAATACCATCGTTTCTCAATCAGAAAGTTCCAATAAAATCTATTAGTAACTTTGTTTTTTCAACTTTACAATTAAAATATGGTTTATACAAATTAATTTTTTATTAAAATGCACAATTTTCACTGATGGTATTTTATAGGTATCGCATTGTCGTCGACTCTAAATAAACGATATTTTAAAAAATTGCCAAATTTCAACAATAGTTATACGAAAATCTGTTGAGGTACTGATGACACTGACTTGGCCAAACCTGCAGAAGCCAGAGGTTGATTAGTTGACTTGGTTGTGTTTCTACGGAATCCGTATGAGGTGTCTGGCGCTGCTGCCGTTGTCCGCTGTGCACTTATTCATTATTTATTTATTACTGTAATTATTACCTGTCACCTTTTACGATACTCAGTATTGAAAGAAAACGCCATTTAAGTCGTACTTCATTTTATTGTTCTTTCAGTGTACTTTGTTAACATTTTATTTAAAATAGTGATTTCATTGAGTGCAAAAATAATGTACTTAATGAAACGAGTGCTCTCAAAACATTATTTTAATAATTTTTATATTAGGTACTTCCCAAATTTTCAATATTTTATATGAGATAAAAGTTACCTATTCAGGTAGATCAAGGGGGTTAAAAATTCAGTATAAGTCTTACATCTAATTAGACATTATACGTTTCAAAAATTGCTACAATGTCAATAATATAGTTAGTAGGCACTAACTTGCCATGAGGTGTGCCAATGTCCTAAAAATCGCAATAGAAAAAAAAAAATCGTTTAGGAAAAATTCAAGAGCGCTAAGAGTAAACTATATTCTCGACGTGCGGAGCTGTAAGACCGCTTTAACTATTGTAGGGAATTATTCTTTGGCCCGGATCCATAAAACAATGCGCTGCCATTTTGCATTACAAATGTTTTATGTACGAAGTAATTGTAGAGTCCTTTCACAAAAAAGTCATAGTAACTTTTCGCAATGCATATCGTAATATTAAATCAATGTCTACATGTAGGTACTTACAGTCAGCGCCAAATGCAAAGGAGCGGCCAAAGTGCTCAAATATCAGACCACGCTCTAACGCCTTTAACAATGCAGTGTTAAGATATTTGTGAGTTCCCAGCTGGTTCCTTAGGTACTCGTATATATATTTGACGCTGAATGCACTTTTTCTACAGCTTTCTTCTTTTTTCTTTTTTTTTGAAAGAAAAAATACTTTATAAATACGCTTCTACCTCCATAGCTGGTATCCAGAGCGGAAAAATTGCTTGATAATATCTGAATACGCAACAGCATAGCATTAAATATTCACAAATCAAATATTTACCTACTTTTGAGAACCTTGGCCACACTAACTTTGATACGCGATTATCTGTGACAACACATCTCATAGCGACTTAGACCATATCACAATATTTAAGAATAATTACACTGGTATTCATTTTAAGATCTTAGGTTTCTAAGTGAAATTTTAATTAATTTGGTGTCTTTTATAATACGTTTGATTATAAAGTATTCGAGCATAGATGAACTGTCTCCAATTGATAATATCGGAGCGACGAAAGAACAGTCGAACCAGTTGAATTCTGACCCACTGAACAAACAGTTACACTGTGTTGCCTTGATAAGTCAAATCATTATGCCTTTTATGCGAAGACTTCATTGATTTTATTGGGTCGTAATTCAACTGTACTAATAAATATTATCTGAACACGCTTGAACACCTTTGATAAATTAGGGCTGTGTTCACATATCTCAGGCCCCCTCCCCGCTCCGACACCTTTATCTAATGGCGACTGTATTAATAAACGCGATTTAGGAGCGATTTGTATTCAAATGTCAAATGCAAAATATGTCTGACGAAATTCATACGTACCTAGTACAACCCTTGCAAAGGAACGGTACAACCCCATTTTGATTTACATGTCAATTTCTTATCTAAACCTACAAATAAATTAATAACATGGAAACGACAATTTAACACATTATCAACATTTACATTAAAATCAATTAATTAACAGTTGTAGTTGTTACACAATTACACCTGGAGCCCAGGGTATAACAAAAAGCCAGAGTTTAAAAATAAATAAATAATATTACACATACTTAAACGGACGTAATGCTAAATTACAACAGGGTAACTAACAAATAGGTACTGCTCAAAATTGAAATGGTAAACCTAAGAATCATATTATACCTACAGGCATAGATTTGTACGCCCTGCATACCCGGACCACTACTTGATTTGTTACGATTTTAAACTAAAAATTGAATAAACAAAGTTCGTCTGAACTGACTACCCTTAAAAGATCTGCAATATTTTATTTAACACAAATAACTCACTTCGCTTTTATAAGATAGTAAAGTCTAAACCAAAGATAGGTCAAACTTCAGTAATTTAAATTATAATTACTAGGTATTAGTTTTTTCTGACTATCAAACACTTTTATTTAATTGACGGAACCAAAACAATTTTATTTATTAATTTAAACTTTAAATATGTAACATAATGTATTTGGTACTTATCAATGACCTCTGACTGTTTATTTTCAAAGTGTGCTAAGTAAACGAAAAGTGGAAACAGAAAGCCGAACTGTAAATTGCCCGTTTCCCGCATTGCTTAAGCGCTTCCAACCCTAAACAAAATTAAAACATTATTAGTCAAGAGGTTTCTCAAAAATACTTGTGACCTGGTGGTGCTGGAAAATTTTTCGATAAAAAGGGGAAGCAAGAGGTTCCGATTTTACTCATAATAACTATCTCAGTGCTTAAACCTCTAATATCTAATGAACTAGTGATATTTCATAATAGAAAATCAGTTAGATAGAAATTGGTCGCGAAGTTGGTAATACTAATGTAATTATTTTATAAGAATTATTATAATATTAATATACTACACGAAGGCCTCCAGTATAGTATGTAGGTACAAAGATACTATCTAATAGGAAAGTATCACTAACAAGTTGGCGCGGGTACCTATTACGATACCTGCTCTATCTTACTCGATAGCTTTACTTTTAGGTTTGTCATCTTAGTTTACAACATGTATATTACATTTTAATCCGGTTTGAAATGAGCATACCAACATATATTTCAAACGTAAACATCTTATCGTTATAGAAAATACTTATCTTATTCCCATATTATGAGGATCGATCACATAAGCAACGTGAAAGGAAGATATTCATCGGAACAGGAATGAATAGGTCGTTTTGGTGTAGGGTGCGTACTTTAAATTCTAACACATAAGTAAATATATTACACTACCACAGAACAATAATGCCTCTTACTCTATCTACAAACACAAAACTTAACCCCACAAAACAGCGTTATTGTGTAGTACAGTACATCGTTCTTGCTTATGATAAAAATGAACTTACTTTTTACATTATGACCAAAATTCTCACAGCTTTGTCTTTCATTGTTCGCTTATTCGCGAGTAGTACGAGTAAATTCGTTAATCACTAAACTATTAAGTACACGTCTACACGTAGAGGTATTGGCATTACATAGTAATAAGAAGATAGGTCACACTATGACTCCTCGAGTCACATCACATACAATATTATGAAGATGAAAAACGAAGCACTGGCTAAATACAGTAAAAAAACTATATTTTTTTCATTATTTTTCCAAAAAGCTAAATTATGACAAAAAGACCATGCGTTACAAGAAGCAAACATAATTAAGTGTAAACGGATAAGAAATAGGCATTAGTCATTTTTTTAATGTCATTTGCCCGAAGAGTTCATATTTCTTCAAAGACGACCTCATAAGAAAATAAATTAAGATATCAAGTCTTGTCTGATACGAAATAAATTTGTTTGACATTCAAATTACCCATTAGTTACTAACAACAAAGGCAACAAAAACACACTTTATAAACGCAAGGCGCTGAGATCATTAAAAAGTAAAGTTTACATCAGCTTTATTACAACATTAAGAGACGAAGATTTAGTCTTAGACTTCATTATTATTGCCAAATATAGGACTGAAACACATTTAAATAATAATCGTTAAATTTGACTAAGAAGAGTTCAAGTTCAATGCAACTTGACACACAATTAGGATATCTTAAAATAACAAAAGATAGGTAGCTTGTAAGCCAGATTACTGCACACGTTTGAGGTGATTGTCAGGTTGGTAGATAGGTCTTACTGAACATATACCAGAAGACCCTCGTTGTTCTCCTTACAGGATTCATTAAACGGAAAGATAAAAATTTCTCCATTGATTTACTAAGGGTCCTTCGTTTACTAGAACCTCTTTCCATGATGATGTTATAATGAATAAATAATATAACAAAATCGATTGCAGTGTCATATGAAATAACAAATTATTACTTAAAACTTAAAGAATCTGTTAATATTCGATTTATTTTTGTTTAGTGAGAAGGAAATGATCTCTACTAAATATTAATGAAAGAGACTGATTTTAAAAAGGATAAGAAATATTTCGTAATTTTATATTAGCGTTATGTTCGCTTTTTATGTTAAGTAAATATATTGAATAAATATTTGTTTGCATATTATTATGTATGCACAAACTTAGATTTAGAAAGAAGATTGTGAATATTACATTGAAAAATACTGCCGTGAACTTTAAAAATAATCGGTATTATCAATAATTCATTATTTTACACTGCTGATCCTCATTTTTTACAACGCTCATCAAATGTGCCTAGGGTTATTTTTATCCCTAGACAGTTTTGAACATTTCAATATAGGCATATTACTACTGAGTCAAAACATAAAATTTGTTTATGGATAAAAAGTATTCCTTGATACTTTTAATGAGAGTACTACATACGTAGACGTAAGACCAGATAAAAACAGTACAGGACACTTCTTATTATTTATATACTAGCTCTATTAATATATTACGGCTGCACAGCTATATGAAAATGCAATGTCGTTTAAGCTCCAATCACTTGAAGCTTTAGATGCCGAATCAATAGGACGTTTTATAAATAAGATCAGATTTAATGTCATGCTATATAAAAGGGATCCTAAAATATACCTACCTATACAGATTTATTTTAATTCATATCATTCGTAGTCGTAGCTTCATAATAACTTAAGTGCCAGCTTCAAGCTGACTCAATAAATTCACAGAGAAATCACACCTTACTACTAAATAATCAACTTTTTCGATGACAAGTATATGTATGTATAGAGCTACAGTTAGTGAAATGTTTAATTTAATTATCTTAATTCCACAAGATCTAAATATCACTTTGGTGTTAGAGTATAATATTAATAAAAAGTCATGTATGTAGTAAGTAAAGTATTCTCACAACACGGTGTAAACCACTCTTATTTATTTATTTACACTTTGCATTGTCCCAAGGCAGCTACGCGCTCGCCAGCGTTACTCTTTCAAACGGCTGTTTCGAGGTCCTCCGACACTAATTGGAAATGTTCTTGACCTGAAATAGAGACTGGTTTAGCGATAAAGTTCGAACTTCAAGTGTTTTGCTGCAGATCACTTAATAACAGTAATTCGAAGGCATTGGTACGCGGAGTTACAGACATTAGTTTGGGAGGCATTAATTAGAGTAAACACCGACATAAACTAGTTACAAGGAAGGAATTCTAGCGTAATATGTCTACCTAGATAACAAAAGATGGTATCATCAGTTATTTTCGGTTATCAGAATGTTGGGAAAAAGAAAAAGTTTGGTCTCTCAGGAAACTGGGCTCTACTCTACCCCCGTAAGTAGCACTTTGATTCACGTTGCTCAGTCAATGGAGGTAAAAACAAAAAAAAAAATGCACGAGCGTTTGGCTACTTGCGCCTAATACACGGTCGCCGCGCTACCAACTGAATATGCTTCTTTAGCTAGAATAGCTTAGACCGTTCAAGTTAATTTAAACCTACTCACTTTCTAGATAAGCAGCGAGGTCGTGATCATCGGCCCGCAACGCGAGATGCCGCGGCGATAGCCCAGCGTGGTCCTGATGCGTCAAACTTGCACCGCCCGCGACCAGCATACAGCAAATTGCGCGACGTTTGTGCGCAGCCGCCTTGTGTAATGCCGTTTGCCCTCTTTCGTTATCGCGCATATTTAATATAGCAGTTGGAGCGCAAGCGATGAGGTACTTTACGATCTCCTTGTTCCCATACCGAGCCGCGATGTGTAAGGCAGTTTGGCCGCTGGCGTCGATAGAGAGGAGCGAATACCCTGCGGCGTGTAACTCTTTCATCTGGGAAACAATTTGAATGAATTTAAAATTTGTCAGGCTTAAGCTGAATTCTCGGTGGAAGGCGGAGAGGTGGAATCACAAACGTGAGTTGTCCAGAGAACAAAATTTTGAATTGTATTGCGTTCCGCTTCCGGTCGCGGTTGTCCACCAAATACGCTGCCTTAACTACTGATGATCCTTATTGAAATTACAAAAGCTGAAGCGTATCTTTGTTTTTCTGTCTGGTACGTCAGGTCTACTGAACATATTTCAGTCAAACTTGAAACTCATTTCATTATACCAATTAGAATAACTACCAAGGAAACGGATAAAATTATTTAGTTCTTTAAAATCACAATTCAAAATTTGAATTGGATTTCTACTATATCCTTTTAATTTAATTTATATTTGAGTGTGAAAATCGTATTATATTTGAAGTTAGTTTTACCATTTTCAAATCGCCAACTTTGGCTGCTTTTAGGAGCGTGTCTGACGTTTTTTCCAGCAAATTTCTGAAAAAATTGAAACATTGTCAGGTTGTACAGTTATCTTATCTTATCAGTCACAACACAACACCTTGTCGTAGTAACGTGTCATATCTTGTAAAATTTCTTGTTATTGAAATACCATGTATTTAGGAATATTTTTCTTGCTCGTTTCATTTTAGTTTGTGTTTGAATTTACTTAGTCAATTTTCATGTTCTATACTTACAAAAAAGTATAACTGTATAAGTACCTACTGCTAGACTACGGCCAATATCTACTAGTAAAAAATACATAAGTGTTATTCTCACCTATAGCCAAACACTTCCTGATCAAGTCCGAAAAGTTTTTCATGAATGCTGCATGCAATAGAAGAAAGAAGAAATAGAGTGCAGATTTCAGTTACAAAAACCTATGTGCGACGTGCAGGTTTTATAGAACTATAATCATTACATCAACTATCCAACTATTGCGTAACTAATGTAGGGTACAATAGTAATAGTAAACGCACCCGCATAGCTCTAATATCCTCGAAGCGTGCACTCTACATATCAACCCCAACCGAACCCCCCGTTACTTCGACTTTTATTTTGCGCGCCGTGTTAACAAACACACTTTGCCAATTGACAGCTTCGACATTTACATTTATATTAAGCTACACAAGCTCGACAAGGAAAGTTATTATTGTAAACATGAAGTTTGATTCAGTTTGTTGCAGTCGGATAATGTCGAAGCATTCAATAGTGGGTTACCATAGTACGCACACATATACGGCAGTGGAAAAAATAGACGACTCACGTTTTAAAGCGTGCGATCGAGTCGTGTGTTGGTAGATGGTCCTTCGATAGCGGACTGGTGCATAGCGGTGGAGAGTTTGAATCTTGCGTCGCCGTTGTCACTTTGGGTGCCACGTGTTTTGGAGTCGGTGGTGGTTGTGTTTTGGGGGTAAGAGGAGCTTGGGACTTGGGGGTAGGAGGTGCTGGAGTTTTAGGAGTCGCAGGGGTGGGGAAGGACGGCGGTGGCGTTTGGGGAGTCAGCAATTCTTCTGATGTGCGCGCTGGGCTGCCCAAACCAGATTCACTGTCGAAAAATAAATATTATCACATTTACGTTTTTTTTAAGTTATCACAAATCAGTAGTTTGATGTTAGAGGATTAACTATATTTTTCTCAGCTGAATAGATAAAAGTAGCAGTAGATAAAAGTAATAATTAAAGACGAATTGAGAGAAATTGTTTATGGTTGCACTTGATAGACATATCCAACTATAGCGAGATAAAAGAAAGGGCTTAGGTACCTAGCGTGAGATTCAGGGACATCAAGCGAGACACCAGCGCTAGGCGTGTCGACGCTTTGTGAGATATCGAGGGACACGGAGAGGCCGGTAGTGGTCTCGATCGACATAGACGGCCCGGTGTGGTCCAGCGACGTCGTCGTGTCAGGATGCGCCGTCGACTCCGTGTCTGGCGTCATCGGCGCTGCATCCAGAATATAGATATTCTCGTGCCCAATGTCCGTAGCGTAGTGAAGGTTCTCCTGAGCTTTGTCAATACGAAAGAACCGCTCCGCTGTCACCGCTAAAAAAATTAAACAGCTTAACGAAACTCGTTTACTACACAAAATAATTTAGGTGTTTCCAAGCTGTATAGCAAAAACTTTATTGAGAGTCTTCCGCAAAGAGTTTTATACGAGAAAAACATGCAAGATAAAAGATATGCCAAATTAAAAAGGACTCGAGTAAATATAAAACGCGAAGCCTTGCGTGTAGTGAACTCACAGTCGACGAACCACCAGTCGACGAGGTTCGAGTACGCTTGAGATTCTTTGATCATGTTCTGAATGAGACTGCGGATCTGCTCCAAGTCGGCTGCGGGGTTTACTTCTAAAGTGCCCACCCTTTCAGCTGAAATATAAAGAATTTAATTAGCCCTGTTCACGCTCTCTGTCTCTACTTAATGAACTTTAACGAAGAATGTGCCTTACCTGTCTTAGCGAGTAATTCCTTGTCGTAATGATGGCGTTCGTAATCAACCATTGTAATGAGATTCACGGTGAGGGAAAGTTGGTCAAATGTCGTTTGACTGAAACAAGGAAGACAAAAACTTACTTTAGAAATTTTAAACGGGTATTCCATTTTAAGATTTTTTGTAAATCAATTGTAAAGATAATTACAAAATTAATTATTACAACTTTGACAAGTTTCATTGTAAACGATAAGATACATTATATATAAATAGAAATAGCACTTGTGTATTAAAATCACGGAAATCGTGCCAGAATAAGCAGAAGTAGAAAATAATTAGTCATAGAGCTGCTTCTGTTCTTAAGTTTAATTCTGCGAGGAGAATTGTTTTAGTATGGATATTTTTAGTGAATATTGTTTTAATGTGAATTTGATAATGTGCATACCAATCAGCATCAAAAGTATCGTTAGCGTTTGGAACAATTTAATGTGTTGCTATTGTGTTTGACATCAAAAATCAATTCACATACTTTTTATGAGCTGTCAAAACACTATTGCCCCATAATTTTATATGTTATTAGTGAACTGTATCGTCATTTATCCTAAGCCAACACTATTGATTAACTATCTAAATATTTATTTATTTCAAAACTAGTACCTAAAATCTAATCTACAGTTCATTGAAAATCAATGTGGTTTTCATCTTTAAAATTAATTAGCTGCGTCTTAGAATTATTCCTAAAGGTGTCAAACAACTCATTCGATATTGTGTACAAATATAGCTAAAATAATTATGTACTCAAAAATACAAACATCATTTCAGCTCAGTTTACTGCTCAAAATAAATAAGTAGCGAGTTCAATTATATTTACTCACTTTGTAAGCTTCATTTCATTTGACGTTGAATGTACCACGATTCTTGGAAAAAATGCTTTGACGAGGGTCCTTTGACCTAACTGAACAATGGGTCGACGTGTTTTAAAATATCGAATGATTTCTCACAAAACTACATTCTGGCTAAAATTTCCCAAAGTACAGTACCCTTTTTCCATAGAACTCATGATTTTGACAGTATTTTAATATAGCGTTAGCGCTTTAGCATTATACGTATGTTGGATGTAACTTTTAAGGATATATAGCTATTTGTCAAGATGAGTAAGGGTCTAAATCCAGAAATAAAGTGAGCAAGTAAAGCATTATACGCGTGTACTCACGGTGCATTGACCCTGCCGGGTTTCCGTTTGGCGAGCATGGGTGCTTGGTTGAGCCGAGATAGTGTGATGACAGATGGCGCCAGTCGACACGCCTCCCCGTCAACTTGCATTGGGATGACTTTCGTCGTTACGATCTTCGCGGTCTTGCATTGAGTAATGCACGTTCCGTGCCCGCCCGCTTGAAGCAATGGCTGCCGGAAAGTAAATAAATAAATCGTGGGACAATTTGACACCAATTGATCTAGTCCCAAACTAAGCAAAGCTTGTACTATGGGTACTAGGCAACGGATAAATATACTTATATAGATATACATACTTAAATCCTACTAATATTATAAACGCGAAAGTTTGTAAGTATGGATGGATGGATGGATGGATGGATGTTTGTTACTCTTTCACGCTAAAACGGTTTGACGGATTCTGATGAAATTTGGCACACAGATAGTTTATAATCCGGATTAACATATACTTTTTTACTTTTTATCCCGGAAAATTGCATAGTTCCCGCGGGATAGCGATAAAAGAATTCTTCGCAGACGGAGTCGCGGGCAGCAGCTCGTACATAATAAACATCCAAGACTCGAGCACAAACATTCGTATTTTTTACATAAATATCTGCCCCGACCGGGAATCGAACCCGGTACCTCAACCTTCGTAGTCAGGTTACCTAACCACTAGGCCATCCGGTCGTCAAGTATTTTAAGATTAGGTACAGTCCAACCAACTGAATCGTGACCCACTCGGGAACCTTTTCACAAAAATGTCACAGTGACATTGTATTGCGTGACATGGAAAATGATTAAGACGCTTACTGTGAAAACGATCTATGGTGGGTCAAAAATGAAATGGTTCAACTGTAAAATTGATGAGGCGGCTGTAATAAAACGTTTGCACGACTTTCTAGCAACTGTTAGTCGGCCATGTTAATGTAAAAGATAAAAATCCGAAAAGAAAAAAAAAATCCGAAAGAAAGAAGAATCCGATCCGTATTATGTAGATATAAATCCGTAAAGTTTGAGGTTTCTTTTCCTCGTTTATTGATCCTTTGGGTACCAAATGAGGGGAATGCCTTTCAGTCGTCACATGTTCTTTTTGTCTTTACTTCAATACAAATAAGGAACACGTAACACGTATTAGAAAATAGACTTACCTTCTCGCTTTGATATATTGAAAATGTTTATTCGGATTACGATTATTAATTAATATTGTAGCAATCCCCCAATACGTTATTAGGCCCGAGTTTCACGGTACAATGTGCAATTTTCGGTGAGAAGTGGCTGACACATTTCGTAAGTCGTTAATCATACCTTGAAACCATGTTTCAGTTACGTTTCTAATGCTATTACAACAAAGATTTATTGTTTTGCAAGCCGCTGGGTACCCAACAATTCCATTCTGAAATTAGCTCTTACAAAACGTTTAACTTTACCCTATTTATTATCTTAAATAGCTAACTTGTTCTTAAATGTTGTTTCAAACTCATTTACCTATTTTTGAGATCACAGAAATCCCTGAGCTTGTTTTTATGCGCGACTTTTTATTATTTTATCCGAAGTTATTCAAAGTGCATCTCAGAATTTCCAGACAAAGAGAAAATTTGCCGGGGCTAAGAAAAGAATTATAAAACGGACTTGGTAACTTTATCCATTTAGGCACTGTCACTCGCTTGCTCGTTTTCCCCCTATCATATATAAAAAATATGGCACATAACTGTAGCCTGAGGCACGTTGCATAGTGGTTACTTGGAAAATGTTCACCGCGCTGCCGGCCGCGCATAGTCGTATGCAAGAGGTTGTAAGAAGAATATAGAATGATGCCCGCACCGTGCAGCGAAAACCCCTCAAAACTTACCAATTGATATGTGGTGAGTCCGACGACTTCAATAAGGCCGTCTTCCGTTGAGGGCTCGAAGGCGCCTCCCGACTTGTTCCACGGGTGCGTTCCTCCCCCGTAGCTGCGAACAATGATCGCTTTCAACAATAACTATTACGCTAATAGTTTAGAATTAATGACTTTCTCTATTTAATTAGACAACGGCCCAACTATTGGCTCATTTTGTACCCACTAAACTTCCAAACCGATAGCACAGAATATATAATAGTACTGACGTACAGAATGGAAACGGTCCGCCCCGCACCGATTCGAGTTACCCCACCCCTCAAGGCGCAGATAGCCGGAAACCGCCCGAATCCAGAAGAGTGCGCGCGCGATGTATGTAGGCGTACGCGTGTACAGACGTCGTCGTGCTTATGTAGATTCAAGAACGCGTATTTGTACGTCGTGTCCGCCGGGTGCCGATAGGTAACTATCGAATTAGGTATGTATACCGTGACAATCTATGAATCTAAATCTTTTTAAATTTGTCTTTCTAAATTTCTACTTTAACTTACACCATTCGATCCTATTTATTAAAAAAAAACTGGCCAAGTACGAGTAAAACTCGCGCACCGAGGGTTCGGTACAAATTTTTAGGTAAGTATACATTATCAAAATATACGCTGTAAACCGCCGTAACTATAATATTCCAGTATTAGCACAGCCCTACTTCTAAGTAAAATATACGGAGTGTAGGATCATTTTATATTGGTTGGTTGGGAGCTCCCTTTAATTTTTAGCTTTATTTTATTTCTAGCATTTTGTTGTTTTAACGGCCACAGTAATATATAATCGGTGAAAATTTCAAGTGTCTGTTTAACGCCATTATAAAGATCGAGTTAAAACACTGACTAAACACGTTTCTTGTATGAAGACTACCTTAAATTTTTAACTTTAGTTTATTTTTATTATATGTTGTCATAGCATGTCATAGCTATTAAGATTCAAGAGATAGAGCCCTGTAGGTGGCAGACGGACGGACACGTTGACACCCTTTGGGTACTGGACCCTAAAAACAGTACAATAAAAGAAGCAAAAGGAATCGGTGCTGTAACAAACGAATTCAAAATGTTCCTCCTAGACCTCGAATTCGCATTTAAATATCACCTTGTCTACCTACTTCAGAGGAAACTGTAACATAATACCGGTCGAATTTAAATACCTATTAGTCGTATCGGGTTCAGGGATATGAAGCCATGTAAAACTCTGAGTCGATTATTGTTGGTACTTGAATGGAAAAGGCGATTGTTTTGTGTATTTTATGAATAGAATCTAGAAGTCAATTTTGTGTAACGGACTCTGTGTCACCTTTTAAATGGAATTAGCTTGGTTGGGGATTGGCCGTTCTGAACAGCCGACCGATTTAAAAAGCAATCGAAATAATAAATCGCTCGGCACAGGGGACGCTCTCGTCGACAGTTAGGAATAAATCCAGCTTATCTGCTCTGCTACCTCGCCAAAAGAGAAATAGTTGTACTTAGCTAGCATTGGATAAGCGAGTTATTAAACGCTAATTTACACTCTTAGCCAAGCGCATTATACTTACTAAGTACTTCAAACTTAATCCACGTTACAATGAACAATGTAACGTACGAATAATCTCGCTAAACGGCGACAATTATTTCTCGCATTCGTATCTAAGCACTGTAATAAACCTTCCAAAAAACTTCGCACAAAGTTGAGCACCATGTCATTAACATACTTTTTTGTGTATTTAAAAATGGTAATACATAACTTTAACACTTACATACATGAGATAAATTGTGTCGGTATGTTACGCCTATTATCTCAAGTGAGTTGTAGGTAGAGAGCAGATATTAAATGACATATTTATAAAACCACTACCATCAATCAGTTGATTTTATCAGACTTAAAGTGACATAATAAAAAGTACAATTATTTTCTGGGTATTAAGGGAATAGATAATCGGACACTAATCAACTTATTTTTTGTTTTTTTGTATCTGTCTGTTCCTGCCAAATGCATTTTTTTACTGTGTATCGAATATGTGTAAATAAACACATCTCTCTCTCTCTCAATCTCTTTCTCTATGATTTATGTTAAATGTTCCGATTACTACCAGTATAATTCAAAATATCATCATCATCATTTCAGCCGAAAGACGTCCACTGCTGAACATAGGCCTCCCCCAAGGCTCGCCAAGCAGATCGGCCCTGCGCCATCCGCATCCAATGCGTTCCCGCTACCTTAACCAGGTCGTCGCTCCATCTTGTTGGAGGCCTACCTACACTGCGTCTTCCGGTCCGCGGACACCACTCGAGAACCTTTCGGCCCCATCGGCCGTCAGTTCTACGGGCGATGTGCCCTGCCCACTGCCACTTAAGTCTAGCGATTCTTCGAGCTATGTCCGTGACTTTATTCAAAATATATTTACTCTTTATCATGTCATAGATTAACGTATGTCAACAAAAAAAATCGTGTTTTTCAGACAGACGGCCAGACCAAGTATGGCTCTACGGAAGTATCCATTTTTTGTTTCTACAACGAAAGACAGGAAAAATAAATGTCTTGTTCTTTTCAAGAGCGAAAGACGAGTGTGATTACTCTTAAATCAACAATAACAGGTGTTTGGATAAGGACAGTACGGACATGTTTTTCTTTGGATTATTCTTCTATTACCTTGTTTTTCAACGATTTCAGATACAAAAATAATACTTGCAGTCATTTTGGAGTGTGATAGATAATGAAACACAAAATGAAATATGGCACATGCCTTCTGAATCTGGATTTTGCAAAATAGCCATAATAATCCCCACTATTTACTTTGGTAGTAAAAAAAGAGTATAATAAAACAAGTATTACTTATTACTATTATTAGGTACTCCATTACTCGCCACTGTGGCCATTTTCGTGGTACCTTTTAGCAAAACTTTACTTGGAGCGTATGATACACCAAGCTGGCAGGAAATGGCGGAATAAGTTTTACGCCTTCCAATAATGACTTTTCTTATCTTTAGGTGAAAGTTACTTAACTAATTTTAAACCGTATTTTAGTGATAATGATGCTGAATAGCTAAGAACAATTGGAATAACTTGATAATTTTGTAGATGTTATAACATTTACATTTGCAGTGTTACTTTGGAACTACAAAGGTTTCTGGGAAACGTTCTTGCTTGCTCCTTGATGGACAGTAGGGAAGGCATTAATCCAATCAAAGGAGAAATGCAGAACTAGGCCATTAGCAGTACAGACCTGTTCACTCATCAATATACGTATGTGTGTATCTCTTACTATTGAATAAAACACGAATAAAATCACGTATACTTAAAAAACTGTGCGTGTTTAACGATACCGACAGCGACTAAGGACGTATTCGTGTTACGCACGCATATGTATAGGTACGTGTTTATGCTACATTTACAATAAAACCGGCCAAGTGCGAGTCGGACTCGCGCACGAAGGGTTCCGTACAATTATCTATAAAAATCACGTTTGCTGTATGGGAGCCCCCTTAAATTTTTTTTTTATTTTAATTAATAATAACATAATAATATTAGGAGACAATCTCACACAAATCGACCTAGTCCCAAACAAAGCAAAGCTTGTACTATGGGTACTAGACGACGATAGACATACTTATATAGATAAATAAATACTTAAATACATAGAAAACATCCATAACTCAGGAACAAATATTCGTGGTCATCACACAAATAAATGCCCTTACCGGGATTTGAACCCAGGACCTCTTGCTTCGTAGGCAGGGTCACTACCAACTAGGCTAAAGCGGTATGATTTATTTTTAAAGTCAATATCTAATTAAATATTCTGTGAATATTTCAAGCGTCTACCTGTTACCGTTATCAATATCGAGCAAAAACAAGCAAAAAAATCACGTTTGTTGTATAGGAGCCCCCTTAAATATTTATTTTATTCCATTTTTTAGTATTTGGTTTTATAGCTGCAACCGAAATACATCATTTGTGAAAATTTCAACTCTCTAGCTATCACGGGACAGCGGAGCCTCAGTAATAGGGTCCCGTTTTTACCCTTTGGGTACAGAACCCTAAAAAAGCCGTGGTAGCCTAGGCTAGTGGTTTGACCTATAATAGAGGTATAGCCTCTTAAGCAGAGGGTTATGGGTTACAATCCGGGCTCGCACGTCTGAGATTTTAGAAATTTATGAGCGAAATTACATTGGAAATGTAAAAGTGGTAAAGGAAAATGTCGTGAGGAAACCCGCACACACCTGCGAATTTTTATTAATGGTTTTTGTGAAGCTCTTAATCCGTGCTGGTCAGCGTGGGAACTATGGTCCAAGCACTCTCATTGTAAGAGGAGGCCTGTGCCCTGCAGTGGGACGTATATAGGATGGGATAATGATCTTACATTTACAACTACCTACATTCACAAAATGTGGAAAGGCACGCCTTCGTGTGTGAACATTCATAACTCACGCTACACTCTTATTTACGGCTGATTCATCATGTTATTAATGTTATTATTTATCTTGAAATCTTGTTTGTTTATGTTCCAGATAAAAAAGTATCACGTAGTATAATGTTACCTTGGAATGTTTAAAAAAACGATGGCGTGAACTTTATGCTCCCTCAACACGGGCGTGAGGTCTTTCCCGTCGCACTCCATCGTGACGAAGTCCGCCAGGCCCTTCCATTTGCGCTGCATCAGATCCTTGCCGCCCGCTGTCCCGTAGAACAGCTTGTTGCGGATACGCGAGTTAAACTTCTCTGGATGCGCCTCTAGGGGACAAAAGAACGGTGAAAGGGAGCGTTTACAAGGTTCAGTGAAAGAATACGGTCTTGTAATTATCTGAATTAGTAATGTGCTGGGCTTTATTCACTCTAATGTTGCGTATCGATAGTCAAATATCGATAGTTAAGACAAAACTAATAGGATAGTCTATCGATAGTATCGCCACGTGTCAATATTATCGATAGTATCGATAGTAACGATAGTATTGCTAAATCAGGCAGCAATAACCAAAAACGATCGATACTATCCATACTATCGACACGTGGTGATGCTATCAATAGCTCTATCGATACCCTGAATAGTTTATGAGGTCAACTATCTATAGTTAAACTATCGATATTTCTGCAATACTGATTCACTCACCAAACTAATGCAAATGTCACTTGTAAAATTAGTTGTATTCCGCAACTTCGTTTGTGAAAACTCACTTATATACACACACTTTGAGTAATAGACTAACAAAAATCCAAACTTATAATATCTGTAGGATATTTCTTCCATCTAATCTAATCTTCTAATATATAAAAATCTCGTGTCACGGTGTTTGTTACCGAACTCCTCCGAGACGGCTCAACCGATCTTCATGAAACTTTTTGCTCTGTATTCGGTAGGTCTGCGAATAGGTCGTAGGCTATTTATTATACCCCTATTATTCGCGGACGGAGTCGCGGGCAGCAGCTAGTATCTTATAAATATTGGAATTTAGGGTCAGCCTCGGTCAATGCGGTGTAAGGATAAGGGTGGCTTCATTCAATATTTTGGCGTATCTACACCTTGCTATTATGCTAATTGTATGTATATGTACCTGATCCCCGAATTAGTCTCGGTTACGGGTAGATAATGTAGCGCTTATGTTAATATCGCCGCCAGTTTCTAAAATATCAAAGAAAGCCTTTAACCCCTTGGACCGCACTTAACCTGACCCTACCTCTCAATTAGAACTCACCGTAGCGGAATTTGTTTTAGCAAAATTTCAGAGATTGCGTTATTATTGGTACTTAATTGCTACAGAGCTCTATCCAGGGGCTAAATTCAGAAACAGCCCAATACGGTTTGCGATCGGTAATTCAATCGTTTGGGAGAGGATAGGAATGGGCTGAGCTTGGGATGATCTTTATTTTCCTGTTAACTGACAAAAGTTTCTGTGAGGTCTAAATATCGCCAAGGTGACTTTTCTAACCGAGTGAATTCTATAGTCACTGTCATCATATTATTGCAAGGGAAAATCGACCTCATGTATTAAGACGTGCAAATGAATTTCAACCGTAGGGTGGTAGATCATAGTTTTGGCCGACTGTACGTATATACTAGGTACTATGCAATTACTAGCTGTTGTTGTAGCTGTTGCTGTTGCCTGCGAAGAATAGGGGTATACAAAAGTCTATGATTTATTCTCAGACCTACCAAATATGGTCAAAAATTTGATAAAAATCGGTCAAGCCGTTTAGACGGAGTTCGATAAAAATACCTAGTATGACACGAGATTTTTATATATTAGAAGATACAAAAAGAAGATTAGATTAGATAATATTTCGTAATTTTTATTGCCATCTCCATAATCTTAATCTTACTGTACTTTGCCCCTGATTATCCAACTAATATTTTAAATGCGTAAGTTTGTATGTATTGTGTGCGTGGGTGTGTTTGTTACTCCTTCATACTAAAACGGCTGGACGGATTTGGATGAAATTTTATATGAATGTGTAGCTGAGAATGAGGTATAACACATAATGTTACTTTTTATTTCGATATTCCCGTGGGATCCATGTAAAATCCCAAAATCTTAACCGCTAAGTCATCATATATGAATTATTACATGGGTTTTCTTCGTACAACGATGACTTAGACCACGATGTAGGTATAATGTTTTAAACTTTCGCGATTTTCACTCATAACATAACTAATATTTCTCGGGACTTAATAACTAACTATTTATTGCTAAAATTATCTCGACGTTCTGACCACATGCAGTATTAGGCACGATGTATTGGCAAGTAGGAATTTAGTAAAATCCCGAAATTTTAAGTCGACTGCCAGACAGATTTAAGGTTTACGCAAGCGAAGAAGCGTTTAAAGGCTAGTAATTTAAAATACAGCTGCACTGGAATATTATCTAAGGTTATTATTAAAACATTATTGTGTAGACCGCTTAATGTTACGCTTATATTCAAAGTTATCGGCTGATACCCATAAATCCACTTAGTCTAATTTAGAGTTGTTTGGAAACTAAAGTTGTTATCGATTTCCATCTAACAGTCAAAAACAGAAACGGAAATTACCTCTTGCCTCATGGAATTCGAGGGCTATGTGGGCGTCGACACCGAAGGAGAAGTAGTTATTGACGACATTCAGGGGCAGCTCTGGTTTGGCATTCCTTGTATCTTCACCGGCTGCGGCCTGGTTGGGTTCCACGGTCAGCTCCCATCGATCCAGAAGAACTGTGTCGCTCTCACCTATGTTCGCCAGAATCTTTGATATAGGCTCGTCTTCATAACCCTGAAGAGAAGGCAATGTTTTTTTAGGATGTAAATTCACTGCTGTAGAATCAAAGTTAAAATTCTATGGTTTATTTTATTATTATTATTTGCCTAGTGTGTTTTATTTCTGGAAGAGCTTTTTCTGACATATAAATCAAAATGAAGTAATTAATGTAGAATACAGGAAATATAATAAAACTGACAAAAT
The DNA here is from genome assembly GCA_947563465.1 of Archips xylosteana. Lineage (NCBI taxonomy): Eukaryota > Metazoa > Arthropoda > Insecta > Lepidoptera > Tortricidae > Archips > Archips xylosteana. Next base: position 13,914,617 of record OX387349.1, read on the forward strand.
TACGACTTATGACTACCAAAATTAGGAGCAATGAGTTTACAACAAGGGGATCCGGTATTTTTTAAATCTACGCAGTATAAGAAGTTGTATGTTATATTAGTATGCACTACCTCTTATTTGATGACATTGAAATACAAATCATATAAGCACTTCAAACTAAGTTCAAATAATGTATTATATTGATTTTTTGTGACAAAGCAGTAAATGTTAATAAAATAAAATGAAACACTTGACTAAAATATTTATTCACATGTTAAGTAACGATATTTAATGTAACGTATATTTTTCCATGTTACTTTACACCTTTTCGTAGATATTTGCTAATGTCTAGTGAGTAATTATATATCAGTAAATATTTGACGGACCGTCAGAGATAGATCAAATATCAAAGAGACAAAGAACGATGAAAGAAAGATCTGAAATGCAATATTTGATAAAAATAAACAATGTTAGATTTCTTCAAGGGATGTTAAAACAATAGGACTACGATCTTCTATCGCCGAGATCACTCACAGCAAAATATTAATAACCAGTTTAGGGGGCGTCTTAAATGACATGTTGCCTTTCAAGCAAGGGCAAGAGAATTATTGCTGGTAAAAAAAATCACGAAATAAGATCTCCGTTCTTATGAAGTCTCACGTGTAGGTAATTATTTCGAGCATTTCCTTTAACGGAAACGGGTTAACAGAAAACAGTTTAGAGTTAGAAAGTGAAATAGATAAAGATAATTTGCTTTAAGTAAGCTTTAAGTAGTATTCAAGTGGGTAGAGCAGCGGGGGATGACCAAATATACATTGAATAACCGCCGCGCGTTGCGTTTTAACGACCGCTTTAGCCTAGTTGGTAGTGATCCTGCCTACGAAGCAAGAGGTCCTGGGTTCAAATCCCGGTAAGGGCATTTATTTTTGTGATGAGCACGAATATTTGTTCCTGAGTTATGGATGTTTTCTATGTATTTAAGTATTTATTTATCTATATAAGTATGTCTATCGTCGTCTAGTACCCATAGTATAAGCTTTGCTTAGTTTGGGACTAGATTGATTTGTGTGAGATTGTCCCCTGATATTATTATTATGTTGGTACGGATTTCCGATCACGGGCCCATGGGGACCCGGTCATTTGAAAGGCATTCATGGGGCCGAAGCCAACAATTATTATTATTATTATTATTATTATTAATTTATAAAGAAAATAGAATGTGATCCATGAAGAACGAGATTTTTGATATAATTAAACTTATGTATAGCACAGGAGAAGTACCCAAAGATTTTAAAGTAAGTAAGACAGTAACGTTGCCTAAAAAGCTGAATACACTTAAATGCGAAGAGCACAGAACATTAAGCCTTATATCTCATGCGTCAAAAATCCTACTTTAGATTGTGCAAAGTAGAATAAGACCAACAGCAGAAAGCTATTTAGGGCCTGATCAATACGGTTTCAGGCAATATAAAGGTACAAGAGAGGCTATTCTTGCCCTTCGCCTAATAATAGATAGAAGGATGGATTTCGACTTGGACACGCATATCGCATTCATAGATTTACAAAAGGCTTTTATAGGATAGACTGGGTAAAGATGATGAGCATTTTAAAAGAAATAGGCATAGACTACAGAGACAGGAAAATTATCTACGAACTGTATAAGGAACAGGAAACTATAATAGAAGTAGGATAAGAAAAGGGAAGAGCTAAGATAAGACAGGGTGTACACCAGGGATGTCCACTTTCACCTTTAATTTTCAACATTTTTATTGAAACTGCCATTAGAAAGTTATTAGATTCTGGGAAGGGAGGTATCAAAATTAATGGAGAAAGTTTCCATTTCATACGGTTTGCTGATGACATCGCAGCTTTAGCAGAAAATTCCGCACAACTGGAACAACTTGTAACAGAAATGGACAACGTATTCAGACAATTTGGACTTAAAATTAATATTAAGAAAACAAAAAGTATGATAACATCAAAGCATACCCAAGTCATAGATCAAATACATATAGGAAATTCTACCATTGAGCAGGTCAATAGTTTTAGATATTTAGACAGCGTGATTACCTGTGACTCCAGATGCACCACGGATGTGAAAACAAGAATAGCCATGGCTAAGAAAGCATTCAATGATGAAAAACACATTTTTAAAGGCAAAATCTCAAGGAACATTCGGAAAAGATTTATTAAGACCTACATCTGGAGTATAGCATTATATGGGAGCGAGACTTGGACATTGACTCAGCGGGACCGAGACAGATTGAGTGCGTTTGAGATGTGGTGCTGGCGGAGAATGGAGGGGATTAGCTGGACTGAAAGGAGAACTAATGAGGAGGTTTTAGAGTTGGTGGAAGAGGACAGGCGGCTGTTGAGGATGATTGAAAATAGGAGAGGGAATATGCTGGGGCATCTTATACGACATGACAGTTACATAAAAACCATTTTGGAAGGGCGAATAGAAGGCAGGCGAGGCAGGGGAAGACCGAGACGGTCATTTATAGATTAAACCAAGGAAAAAGTCAATGTCATGTCGTATCAGGAGCTGAAAACGCTGGTAGAGAACCGAAAAGAGTGGCGATTACTCAACCGACAAGAGCTAAGCACTTAAATTAATGATGATGATGATTTCCTTTAAAAGTCACGTGTAACAGAATGATAAAAAGGTTCAGTGAAAAAAGTAAAAGCTGAGTCCTAGATTCTCGTCCATATGTAGTCATAAGTGAAACGTCGGGCGTTTTTCCAACTCATGATAAATTAACCCGCTGAGATTATTCAGCAACTGCACTAAATATTGTTGGCAAACTTAGATTGGGACTGGAATTGGAAGCTTCGTCCTGGCCGGCCGGATGAAGATTTGTGATTACAGATTCTGGATTGTTCTCCTACTTTATGCTGCACAGGGGACAACTAAACTCAAACTTGGAATAGCTATTGAATCGATAGATTAATAGTTGACTGAAGAAAAACAATTGAAGTTAATACAGTTTAAAAGTTGGCGACTGAGCAAACAATACGGACAGCCATTGTATTTTTTGTAAAATACTTTTTTCAATTATATTTTATACCAACTTAATTTGTCTCTCTATTTGTTGAGGAAGTAAATGCATGTCGTTTATAAGGAGTTTAGACATAAGACCTATTATTATCGCAGATCTATATCTTTTTATTACATAATATATTATGTATTTAGCAGTCTATATATAAGATACGCGTGGGTAAATTTTATCTTCGATGAGTGTGAAGTCAAGGTTTGAACATAGTAGGTAACCACATGGCAAGCCTCGTTTGAACCCCTCACAAGCGACATTGTTTTAGAAGTTGTCAGAAATAATTACATGCTTTTACACAATCCATTTACCTCGCATGTTTCCCAGTATTGACTCAAAGTGTATGTAAACATACATTATATATGAAGCGGCTGAAAAAGCTAAAGCATGCAAATATAGGGGTCTAGGCTCCGAATATGATTTTGTCCCATTCGGTGTCGAGACCCTTGGTCCGTGGGGTCCTAGCGCCATAAGGCTTTTTAAGGAAATTATAAAAAGGTTAGTCGACATCACAGGAGACCGAAGAGCTGGCAGCTACCTCGGACAAAGAATTAGTCTAGCTGTTCAAAGGGGGAACGCTGCCAGTATCTTCGGAACCTTGCCTAAAGGGACTCCTTTTAATAATGTATTTTAGTTATTTACTATATTATATTTTTTAAGGTTTTCAGTTTTAGGTTAATTGTTCTAGTATATATAATTTTTTTTTTTTTATTTCTGTATAATTAGTTAGTTACTTTAATGTTATGTTATTAATAAACTTATTTATATATTGATAATCCAAATTATATACACGGGACATAATTCTCAAACAGTTAGAAGGGATCTGTCATTGTTCCCTCGTTTGGAGTTCTGTTTGTCGTTTTGTTGAATAATAAAATTTTGATGTTCAAAGTAATACGCCTTGTTTATGTGCTCGTTAATGTTGTATGGCAAAAAGCTACGGGGGATAATCATAACGGTTGCTTACATTGTTAATTTGTGAAAGTCAACACAACAGTCACGAACGATTGTAACATAGGTAGGCACTTTTACGATTTATGTCGTTGTTCTTATTTTATCCATATTTAAATTGGTATTGAGGCCATTTGCATGGCTGAGCCGCTTTAAATAACGTAATTTGTCAGCTGAACCAATGCCTGTAGATAATTAATCAAGAATTTGTCTAGATATTTGACGCAAATTTATAGGTACGAGTAAGTCGCTCATATCTTTAAAATTTGGCGATTAAAAAGTAAATGAAGCAATTACTTTGTGCATATGTAACAAAGTGCCAGATCCTCCCTTCCTTAAATGTATGACGGTAATTTATGGATGGTCGTGTAGGAGTTTCAGGCTTTTAGCTCGATTGTCATTTCTATTTCTCTTATTTTTAGTTCTGTGGAGTAGATGCGATGTCAGGCTCACCTCGCCCCGAAGTCGTTACCGGTATTCCGACGGTGTTCTGGTACTATGGAGTAGACTTTTGCTATTTCAGTGCTTACCCCACCCCAGCCGAGCGCCCAGGTGAGGTCGTTCCTGGTACTTAGCGGCAGCACGCCGACGGTGGGCCCCGAGCTGATGCGGTCCAGCAACAACAGAACATAACCCTCGGTGCCGTCGCCCCGTACGCCAGCATGCGAAGAATGACTACGTGCCAACGATAGCGGTGGGGAAAGTACTCTATTGTATGGAGTGGCGGTGCTCTGGCACCGTGCAGTAGTTTAGGGTGTCAATGCTTACCCCGCCCCAGCCGAGTGCCCTGGCGAGGTCGTTCCCGGTGCCTAGCGGTAACACGCCGACGGCGGGCCGCGAGCCGATGCGGTCCAGGACCGACAGCACCCAGCCCACGGTGCCGTCGCCGCCGCACGCCAGCACACGAAGGTTTGGCACCTTGCGGAACAGCTCCAGGCTATTAGGACAAAACATCTCGTTAACAAAGTATTAGGTGGTTAATGCTGCCGGGTTAGTGAGGATGATGGCATGACTTGTCTTAGTCTCGGTTGGTTGACGATGACAAAGGTCTTCAAGCACATCCGTGAGATAGCACAGGGACGATTACATTATCCCAGTTTATCGACCCACTTGAGTCTAATAGGGATAACAATATTAGCTCCCATTGATTCCAAGTGCCTGCAGCAGATGTTCTTGCTTGCGCACCAATTTAACTTTGGCCGAAGGGTGCGGTGTTCCGTCGTTTTAGGGAGACGAAGATAAAAATCACTAAGTAAATAGGTTACTGTAATGCCGTAAATTCTTATTGATAGGTAAAGAAATGAAAAGAGCTTAAAACGCGCGAATTCATGGTGTACGTCTTGTATAAAATTTGTGGAGTTTGTAAACAAGCGTTGACAAAACGGGTTTAAGCTCTTGCTTGTCATCTGAATATTAAGTAGGTATTATTATTATTTATGTATTCTAAAACGTTAACGTGACCTTACGCATAAGTCACACCACTTTACTAAACCTTAGTCTACTTATTTTACCTTTAAATGTAACTTGTACCTAATTTTGTATCTACATGTATTTCATTTACTTAGTTAAAGATTTTTCGTATAATTATTTAAAGGAAGAGGTACTTCTTTGTTTTTATGACTGCATAATCCTAGCAAATATAATTACCGAAGCGAAAGGTATCCCTATTGATAGACCAAGAAGGCAAGCTATTAAAATAAGTGGGTATTGTTCTTGTATTGTCAACCCGATTACATATTAAAATCCTACGCCATAGACCTACCTTTACTATTCTAGATTTTTTATACCAACAGGTGAGCGGCACGCTCGATGTGAAGCAATTAGCAGAGCTTATAAATTCTTCCAGAATCACAAGTACCTACGCAAAATTCTCGAGTTGTTTTTGTTGGCAACAGAAAAAACTGCCCAATAAAAAAACACATTGGAAACTTTACATAGAGTCGTAACGAAGCCCTCCGTCTCCGCTAAGAATAGCGGAGACGGAGGCGGATGCGGAGTTGAAGAGCTTCCCTTTCGCGGAAGCGGACGTGAAAGTGAAAGTAGAAAAAATAAAAATTCATAATTTATTACTACAGTAATATAAAGTCTAAAGTCATATAAAGTTTACTTTTTTAATAGAACTAGTGAAACTTAATAATCAAAATTAAAAAGGGACAAATTATTTTTATTATACCAGTTTTGCGGCTTTGTTCCCCTCTCCTTAGAGATTCATAAATTAAATAAACGTCCGCTACAACTCCGCAAAAAATCTACGGAGGAAGATGCGGAGGTGAAGGTACGATTTCTTGCGAAAGTTCCGCACTTCGGAGGTGGCCAAATTTAGCAAAAACCCTACTTTATAGCAAGAAACACAATGAAAGCATGTAGTTTTTAGTTTTTATGAGTCGAACTTACTTCCCTAGTCTAGCAGTTACTATTTGTTCAAACGGAATAGGTAGTTCACAGTGCTTACGTCTCTACGTCTACACAAATACCTAGTTGATACGAGTAGTACAGTCACCAACGCTCTTTAATTGATAAATAAATAAATAAAATAAATAAATAAATATCACGGTACAATTCACACCAATTGACCTAGTCTCAAAGTAAGCTTAGCAAAGCTTGTGTTATGGGTACTAGGCAACGGATAAACATACTTATATAGACAGATACATACTTAAATACATATTAAACACCCAAGACCCGAGAACAAACATTCGTATTTTTCATACAAATATCTGCCCCGACACGGGAATCGAACCCGGGACCTCAAGCTTCATAGTCAGGGTCACTAACCACTAGACCATCTGGTCGTCTAATATAGTTTGCGTACCTTGTCATACTGTGCAAATAAGGTTCATCAAATAATCAGTGCACGTAGTTATTGCTAGACGAAGCTCATGATAGGACATAGTTTCATGCGCTTCGTCTAGCATAGACCTTCTTAGACATAAAGCTTGCAGAGTGATAAAATTTCCCGTGTAGCGCATAGCTCGTATACAGGAGTCATGATCCGGACCAACTGTACATACACAGTACATGATAATGGATCGTTACCATTATATTGTACCTATAGTTAAACAACCACACATTTACTTTACTTAACTTTACCTTTACTTTCGGAATTTACGTGCGAAGCGAAATTTACATCTGAAATTTACCATGAGCTTTACGGTGAAGGAAAACATTGTGAGAAACAGCTGTACACACCTGCGAAGGAATTTAATGGTGTGTGTGAAGCTTCCAACCCGCACTGCGCCTGCGTGGGTACTGCAGCGGGACGTGTATAGGCTGGTATAATGACCTACACCTTTTTTCAACTTAAAATATAGCTTTATTCTCTACAACAACTAATTGACAACAATTCAAATGTACTAAGTAAGTAAAATAAAAAAACCGTTTGTAGATTTTTCACTGCTGATTACAGGAAAAATATTTTGGGATTTTTTTATGCAGTAGTTTTTTTTATATCTAGGAAAAAGAGTAAAAAAAGTTGGATTGTGAATGTTAGGCGTACACTTAGCGGCTCATAGTCCATTTATTACCATAAAATGAAAAAAAAACAACTGTCAGTTCATTTTTTATCTGTCTTGTCTGACGGATTACTTATTATTCTAGCGACACGCTTTCGGTTCTGTTAATATCATTGTTTTGAATTATGCTTTGATAACACTTTCAAATGGAAGTGACTGGCAGATTCGTAAAAGCTGATAGTCCCAATCTGCCCAATGTCGACGAATGGATGTTGTTACAGTTCATGCGAAAAAATGACTGTTTTAATGTTGCGGAAACTTAAGGAGCGAAGGTTCTCATGTCCTCTAGCACATTCTCACGCTACGCTCGTAACCAGTAAACCAGTACAAAATACAAATGCACGCTACAGGAAAAAGTAAGACATGATCTCGTGTGGTTGATCCCAGTTTAGAGAGAACATAAGTAATCAAACATTATTGGCTTTCATAACATCAATCATATATGTTAACTGGTGCAGAAGAATCTCAGAGTATTTATACTAGAAAAAAGTGTGATTCTACTACATTGTAAAAGTGTTACTTTTATATTACAATACTAACCCACAAATTCAAGTTTTTTATTATCACATCAAGTCATGAACCCTTATGTTTACATTAAAATCGCTGTCAATTGAAATTGTGAACAATGTAAATAAACCATATCCATATTCTACCACTTGTTTATTGTTTTAATGGTTTAGGATAGTGTTGTGGTCTTGTGGTAAGTATTGATTAAATAACACATGGATTTAGCAGTATTTGATGAGGGAAAATGGAAAAAGACATTTTAAATAGGTACAAGATTTGTTTACATTGTTTGCAATTTCAATTCACTGACAGTTTATCATACCTAGCTAAAGGAACTTATCCTGTACCTGTACTGTACTGCACAAAGACGAGTCACTTTATAATTATTTCAGAAAATTCAAGTTCACAACAGTAGGTACCTGCTTATACTGTTTTAGTTGAATATTTTCCCCAGTTACCTGTTTAAAGTACCTGACTGTAGTCAGTGGTAGGTTACCTATGTCAACTTTGAAATACCGGTAGGTCTGAAGGATAAACAAATAAAGATTACAGTGTTTTATTATGGTTAAAGAACTTTATTTCTCAAAGAAATTTACATTTCACTTATCGAGAAAATGCTAAAACATAATAATTTAAACTTAGTATCAGCGAGCACCGAAAAATACACTAAGTTCTTAACATGCAAATTTTAAGACTAAGTTCTACCTAAATATTATACAATGTTTGTACATGTACCTACAGTTTACAAGGACCTAAGACTTATCTATGAATCAAAAACGTTTACAAGCTACTTGTTAGAAAAATAACAGGCACGAAGGTACTTTTTCAACACTAGAAGTTCAAAATGTGGGTAAAAGTATAATCCACACAAGACAAAATGCAAAACTAAACTACTAGTAATTTTGTTTGTTTGATAACTTTATTGTTGCATCTAATTTGGACCTATATATTACATTATGATGTATTTACTATGTATTTAGGAGCAAAAAGTAACAATACATGTCATGTTATGTAAATTTTCAATCACTTGCCGGAAGATATCAAATCACTAGATGGTGCGCAATTCAAGAAGAAGCTTAAAGAATTTCTTCTCTGTAAATGTTTTTATGATTTAAATGAATACTTCTGTGAAAAATATTAAAGTTATTTGAGTCCAATGAATGACATTGTACGTCCGAAAAGGACAAGCTGTTGAGACGATTTAAGCTATAAATACTACCACAAATGTACACAGTTTGAACAATAAACTATTCTTATTCTTATTCCTATGTAAAAAATATTTATATTTTATTTGGTTACAGTTCAAAGTTCTTCAATTTTCAATTCCATCCAATTCCATTAATGCCATGTTTTTGCAACTTGAGAAGAAACAAATGGTCAAGGCATCTTGATGCTACTTTTTCCGGTCGTCATTATAAAGAAATATTTGAAAACTCAAAGCAACAAACGCCGAAAATAACAAATTCGTGAATTTGCTACGGATGGTTGACAAAATATGTGGCGTGAATTGACATAATGACATATTATGACAGTTATTTTTTTTTTTAATTTTATATCATGCTAAGACTGCGACATTATTATTCCTATCTTTGTATATACGGACTTTATAATGATCATTTCTTTAATTAATTATTAACGACAAATTTAAGCAAAATAAAGGAAAACCGAGAAACACGGGTAGTCTAATTTTTAAACAGCTATTATAATAGCAAAATAACAAGAATGATTTTTTTTTTGAAATGTTGTCAATTGATAAAGATGAAATCTATTTAACTGCTACGATGACTTTTTTGATTTTGAAGAAAGTAAATTTTCACATTTTGACAATTTTAATGTGAAGTAGATAAATTAATTGTAGAGTAACCATGCACTTAGAAAAAAAATGTAATAAGTACTTTTTATTTTCCACATTAAAAAATTAACTTTAATCTCATCTTTTCTCTCTGATATAGATTAATACGAATGTTTGTGCTCGAGTCTTGGATGTTTAATATGTATTTAAGTATGTATTTATCTATATAAGTATGTTTATCCGTTGTCTAGTACCCATAGTACAAGCTTTGCTTAGTTTGGGACTAGGTCAATTGGTGTGAATTGTCCCGTGATATTTATTTATTTATTTATTTAAATTACCGAGAGCGTGGAATTGCATATGTAGTGGTATTGTGTGTTTATAGGCTTTTTACTTTAGTGAGAGAGAGAAAATATAGAATTTGCTCTCTCTCCAATGGCACACACAATACCACTACATTATAAAATTCCACGCTCTCGGTAATTTATCTATACCTACCTACTGGTAAGAAATGCATAATAGGTTGGTCCTGTTCATGTCTCATGAATCAACTACTAGTGTTTTGTCTAGGGTCGCAGTTAACAATGTTGGTGACTGTACTAAATTTCCATTAGACCGGTAATCCCGGTGCCCGTTCAGTTAAAGCGACAAAACAAAGCTATCAGGAGAACACCGCATCCTACGAGCTACGTTTAGAGTATTCAATTCCTGTCGTTCCTTTGGTTGTGCTCCAGTTCTAGTGAGATGGCCGCTAGGTGAAATAGCCAACCACCGTTAACAGTTTCAATATTAAGTGCATATTGACCTAGATACGCACTGCTGAACTTTGCTGTTCCCGGAAATAAAAGTTGGATCTCGAGGATTTGACCAGTGTTGATGTGGTATCACTAGAAATTAGTTAAGCTGTACAGTACAACACAGGTCGAAGAGAAAAATCAGGAGAGAGCATGTACCTACAAATTGGATTTAAGGTTTTTGGAATCGGTTTTTTTTTAAATCAGGAGAGTGCATGTTCAAATTGGATTGACGGTTTTATGACTGCGATGCTAGAAATTTTAGAGTGTGACGAATCCTGTCCATCCGTACTATCCATACATACTAATATTATAAATACGAAAGTGTGTCTTTCTGTCTGTAACCTCTTCACGGCTATACCGCTGAACCGATTTAGATGAAATTTGATATAGCGATAGTTTGAGTCCCGGGAAAGGACATAGAATAATTTTTATCCCAGAAATCATCCTTAGAGGAGGTGAATAGGAGGGTGGAAGTTAATATGGGAAATTAATAACCACGAAATCGATTTCGATGAAATTTACTATGGAGATAGTTTGCGACCCTAGGGATAACATAGGTTAGTTTTTACGCCGGAAAATTGCATAATTCTTGCGGGATAGGGATAAACGAATTCTTTGCAGACGGAGTCACGGTCAACAGCTAGTTATCTATAGGTACCTATGTGTATATTTTTTTTATTGAATTACGAGTAGCCCCGTGGTACAAGTAGTGGGTATATTTCTCATTCATTGATCATAATTATATTGGCTGAAATTTATACTTTAATTAAGTTAGATTACAACACTAACCCCCTGTTTCACCATCCATTGATCAAATTTATTTGACGGATAAATGTGTTGCCGTCTCTGTTTGTTTTGTTCGAATAGACGAAGACGGCATCACATTTATCCGTCGGTTAAAATTAATCAATGGGTGGTGAAACAGCCCCTAAGAGTACAGTCTACTACACAGAGATTGATATGGCCAAAGTTACAATAATATGTATACACGCCTTAATGTTAAGTCAAATTAAGTCATGTATATCTACATGTTTTAGGCGTATTGATCTTTTTGTAGTCGACTGTACAGTATTATCTTATCTTATTAATCTCAACTTTTCTGATATTTTCATTTAATTTCGCTGAAATACAATCCGTAAATCGTTATCATACAATCCAGTGGTTATAATTTGACAGATCTCAACTCCATAATAATTGTGGCCACTAGAGGCGCTGCCATCGCGCACAAAGCGAATAAATAACGACGATCAAATAGCAATGCAAATTGATTATGAATTTTGTGGATGCATGGCATGTGCGTAATACGTAATGCCGGTTTATGGACAATCAAAGCAAGATTAAATAATGCAGATTAAGTAATTTTGACATAATACTGGTTAGGTCAATGTTGGTTTAATTGATTAAACGTAACTGATTATGTTTAGAGTCTCGGTAATCTAGAGTGAGTGTATACCGCTGTCACAGATTTCCCATAGGTACTTAAAGTACCTACCTAATTAATTATAAATTATTACTTACACAAAATGGCAAAGCAATATTGTTATTTCAGGTGACCTAAAGCTTGATAGACTTTTATTCCATTTCAAAAAGTTTCCTCCCGTTGCTTTAGCTTTAATTAAACCCACCGAAGCTTTTGTAACGATATAAAAGCCTTAACTGTTTTGTTTGAAAATAGTCTGCTCTTATTTTACCACAATCCATCATAACGTTTAAGAGAAAGAAATAGTAGATCTATCCAATCGCGATGGTGGATTAAGGCAATAAACCTATGTTAGGTTTGTGTAAGACTCTCAAGTCACACTCTAAACTATCTATCTTCAATTTAAATAGGCTGAATGACGAAGAATCTACCATTTCTTCCATCTTAAATTTCTTGATTTTGGGGGCTTGATTTATCACTTAATTGTATTAAATTAAAGTAATAAGTTCCACTTACCCAGGTCCTGGTCCACCTTGCGTGAGATCGAATACTTGTCGAGGGTTCAGCAGCCACTGGAATTTCTGTAGCAGTTTGGCTCCCTGGTTCCCCCCACTCTTTGGGTTGATGAACACAAGGACCGGGTGGACATTCGCAGTAGGTATGGGTTTTATTACGAATGTCTTCTGATCGTTTTTTGAATCTTTGCCTTTCTTTTTTGACGCGTTTTTCTTTTTTGGCGATTTTCTTAAAGACGACTTGAAGCTGCCTCTCCTTGGTAGTTTGACAATCCATGACGGCGGGACGATTATATTTGACTGCGAGCCTGGTGGTTAAAATTATAAAAAGTTAGGAGCATTACTACTCATTGTTAAATTTCTACACGTAAAATAATCAAAGTACACAAACTTTACATGCTCTAAATAAAGCTCAGGCGTACAACAAGGGGCATATTAAGAGACAAATATTACCAGTAATACCATGCACTGTGTTTGATAATATTATTATAATAACTTACAAAATAATGAAATGAAATCCATGATAGGAGCACACTAATTAGTGACCCTTGCTAAGAAGCAAATTCGGGCAATTAAGCAATTTGAATTTTAGGGTACAATTTTGCATTGTCATTTGATCACACAAACTCGAGTGTCATAAAAGGAAAACTGTTTCCTTAAATTCTTACCTAATGAACATTGCTCTCCTATCCGCTGGAGGTTGAAGCAACTCTCTTTGTTGTGGTAGGCGTCTTTGCACCACGAACAGCTCAGGGCCACAATCTCTTTCGAGCTGAAGGACAGTTTTGCTTGCAGCGACTGTTGGCAAAATATTATACATTTATAGTCTGGGTGTTAAACGTTGAGCCAATTGGTAACTTTGAGCTTAAAGGTGACACTGTACGTCTTAAATTTATCGAATATTTGCTCGGATGTTTCCATTAAATCTTGCTCTACATAAAAACTTTTTTTATATGTTCAAAATGTGTTCAAAATGATTTATTAACTATATAAGGCCTTTATTCGAGCGTTACAACCGCCTTATTTATCTGGTCACTTTTTTAAGAAGCGGCTGTAGATTTTGATGGAGCTTTCAGTTATGTACATACTAGAGGTCCTGTACGTCTACCATATATGTAACTAGAAAAATGTGTCAGAATTTTCTGCCATTTCTTAAAAAATGTGACCAGATAAATGAGGCGATTGAAACGCTGGAATAAACGCCCAATAAAGTCTTGCTTGTAAACAAATGCCGCTTAAGTTTGCCAATAAATTCTTCGAGCTATGTCACACACTTAGGTTTTTTGCGGATCTCTTCATTTCAGATTTGATATTGTAGAGAAATTCCGAGCATAACTAGCCCTCTACGTTGCTATTTGAGTGACTTTGAGCACACGAGCGCGTAAATAATTACAATTTAAACAGCCAAAAAGCGTATAAAGCATTTGTTTCTTTTGGAGATACGCACACTTTCCGAATCGTCATTCACTACTTCGTTAGCCGTTTCTACGGAATTCTGCGTTTGTGAACACCACCAACAGCAGCGACGCCGCAAGTACTGCACAATAAAACCATGCAACACACAACACATGCGATAAAACACAACATAAAAACTTAAAACAACAACAAAACAAGGGTTCAATGAACGCGAAATGCAACTTAAAATTGTTCATTACTCATATGAAAAGCGCGTGAATAGAAGCAGTGTAACCTAGAAACCTCGTTTTTTACGCGGCTGGCGATATGCTAACACGTCATTAAAAATGAAGTTTTAATTTCGCATTGAGTCGGCGTGGCGTGCCGTGTCACGCGCCCCGTGTCGCATGCAAGGCAAATGCAAATGGTGGCGACGTGATGTGACGCTCTGGGTGCTAGTACTCCGGTATTTGAAATTCGAACTTCGTATCGTGCCGTCCCTTTTACTTTCCCATAAAATACTGTTAGCGTGAGCGGGACGGCACGATACGAAGTTCGATTCGTAGTATAAGGTCGGTGCCAGGGTGCCATCACTCGTAACGCCTCTCTCACGCCGGATGACAGATCGCAACCGTTTGAAATTCAACTGACTACGTGATTGAAACCTTGCGATTTAACACTTTATTCAGTGCCGTAAGAGTCTGATAACATCTGCGGGATGGTAAAAAATGTTCTTCTCGTGGTCTTTGAATGTAAACTTTGTTCGAAATGACATTTGCACTGAACAACCACAACGCGCACTAGGACGATTGAGAATTGGGAAAACACTTTAATGTTTTTTCAGTCACCATTCATTAAAGAAAAACTACGATAACTTAATTGAATCTTGAGTTAGTTACGTTTTTCAGATACTTATGAGAAGCGGAGTATTTAACATGTGTGAACGCACCAATTTCACGCTTGACATAGAAGCGCCCACGCTGCGCTCGTATGCCAAAAGCTCATGTGTACGTCAACTTTTATCCCTCGATGGACAATCTACTATAATGCCATTCAGGTGACTGCAAATGATTAAATATTAATTCCGACGTAGTTATTGATGCTTACGGAATAATCCAGACGCTCTGATGCTACGTATAATGACGTCAAAGGACTACGTTATCTACATAACACGAGTCTACATACTATCAGGGCATATCTCTAATATTAATGAACACATTGCAGTCATGCGGAAGATGAAGCCATGCCGCATAGATATGTACCTAGTTACGCTGAATAATAATTTAATACATTGTTGAATTGTTACTAAGACAGCTCCTATTCTAAAAGCGCAAGGTTTAAGACGACCAGATGGCCTAGTGGTTAGAGACCCTGACTATGAAGCTTGAGGTCCCGGGTTCGATTCCCGTGTCGGGGCAGATATTTGTATGAAAAATACGAATGTTTGTTCTCGGGTCTTGGGTGTTTAATATGTATTTAAGTATGTATCTATCTATATAAGTATGTTTATCCGTTGCCTAGTACCCATAACACAAGCTTTGCTAAGCTTACTTTGGGACTAGGTCAATTGGGATGTCCCAATTTTTGGCAACGTATAATAAATCGAAAACTGTTTGGAGAAATAGGCTTTGTGAAGCGTTTTCAGAAATCAGATTCCAAAAATATGATAATCTGAATTAAATAAAGAAAATTTAAGTAATGACCTTCATTTGACCCCTGCAGTGAATCGTCACAAAGGCAGAATCAGATATAAAGCAGGTCTACACTCTAAAGCAAATTGACAGTTTGAAATGTTGCTGTCCTGCTTATAATAGCAAAGAGTGACAAAGACAGAACTTTAATCACATGATGCACACCTGGCTTTAAACAGTTGTCATTTATCATAAAGTCCGAAATGTATACAATACTCGCAATGTATTTTTACAAATTTAATTATTAAATTACTACGTTACAAGTAAATATGAAAGAATTTAAATATCAGATTTTAATAAAAAATATCTATTTACTATCACACCATTAAACAAACAGGAATAATCGAAGCTAAAAGAAGAGAAATAAATAAAACTATTTTGTCATGGTTCATTTAGGACCCTAAGCCGTGCTTGTAATATTGACAGTGACAAGACAAATCAGGGGCACTACTACAAAATTCGAAGTTCGTATCGTATCATCCCTCTCACTCTCGTGTCAAATCATATTAGCGTGAGCGGGACGGCATGAAACGAAGTTCGAATTATGCACTTCGTAGTAGGGTCTCAGTAGTGCCGTGGTAGTGCCACAGATTATGTTATGTACGACTTGAATTTTTCTAGGCTATGGAACGTGGCTCTCTCACTGTGACGTCATTCAACGTATTTCTAAAAAAAATATAAAAAATTAAATACTCAACCAAATTCAAAATCGATGAAAATGGTGTCTTAAAATATCCTATTCTTTCCAAAAAAAATATAAAAACTATAGGTTATTTTTATTGGTGCATCCCAATTGGTGTGAATTGTCCCGTGATATTTATTATTTATTTTATTTATTTTATTTATTTAATATTGATTATATTATTACTGAGAAATCGTTGACACCATGAATCAACTGACGTACTTTTTATAAGCTGTCAAAACATGATTTTCCCATTGATTTTTTCGACAGTTTAGCTAGTTATGACGTTACTTCAATCGATTAACTATTTATTTTTGCATTACAGCAGCTAAAAATCTAATATTGCAGTTAATTGAAAATTAAATTGGTTATCAGTGCTGAAATAAAGTGTTGTTTTACTAGAATCGCGTGATAGAATAATTGTTTTTAGTCATCGACTCTATTATAACCAAGAATAGCGATTAACGAATTATTTGTATATTAAATCGTTAGGAATTCTTAATATTTATAACAGTAGGTACAGTCGCGGAATGCAACTCGTCGTCGTCGTGGAATGTGACTCTATGTTAATGAGTTAAGATCAAAAAGTGACGAACTTTTTCATCCGGGATTATACGTAAGTTGAATACCCTTCATTAACTGAAAGAAAAGCCGTGGTGGCCTAGTGGTTTGACCTATACCAAGCAGAGGGTCGTGGGTTCGACCGGGCTCGCACCACTTGAGTTAGCTTTGCCGTGGGGGGAAACATTCGTGAGGAAACCTACCTAAAGCGACGAACAAATTCAATGGTGTGTGTTAAGTTCCCAATCCGAAATGGGCTCGCGTGGGATCTGCAGCCCAAGCCCTCTCAGACAGCCTGTGGCCTGCAGTGGATCGTATGTAGGCTGGGACGATGATGTTGATGACCTATTTAAATAATTGGAAAGTTCCAATTTCTTAATACGGCTTAACGAAGCTTAAATCAAAATTTAAAGTAGTGGAGTGTTACCCGAGTCGAGGAGAGCGGCGTGCCAGCACGCGAGCCGCTTTGTGTTTTAATTGCACTTTCAGAGCGCAATATTTGCATCCCACATAAATAGGCTAGGTACAGGCGAGCGTGCGATGCAAAACAGACTCGAAACGACTTGAGCACGCTACTTTAGTCGACTTAAAATGAATTTCAGACAGCGCAATGTGACCTTTGCGAAAAACAAGCGAAGAAATGGAATATGAAAAATCACAGACTTTTTTTAAATACCGCACTTACAACTATGGAATAATGTGAAGGTCCTACATCAAAATATGTGCTTATAAGAAGCTTGTTTCGTCAAATTATTTGAGTTGAAATATGTCTAAAAGCATCTCTCACGAGTTAAGTATTTTAGTTGAATGTCGTCTCATTAGTTTACAGAACTGTAAGAAATGTAGTAAAGGCGACTTTTAATGAACGTCTCTAGCCAAGCTTGCCTTGAATGCATGTAAGGGAAATAATCCTGCAATTAAACTGCTGCAGAACGTATGAGTATTCAGTGCGAAATAAATTTGAACATGTTGTAACAAGACAAGCTGAAAATTCCTGATTTTACTTGTGGCACCTACAGTTAGTATCAAATATTAATAATATTATACACCGTTAGATACCGTTATTAGATTGCCGTTAACGTCGACAAATTGTCGATGAAACTGCAATATCGCGTAACCAACAATGGCTAATGCCGCGTAACTAACAAAATGTCAAATTAAAGTTTGGTTATGTCTGGCATCAATAAACACAAACACATTCAATTTTAATGCACTCCTGTAAAAATTTGACGCAAGTGAGTTACGCGATATTAGCAATTGTTGGTTACGTGGTATTGAAGTTTCAGCGACGAAATGGTTTAGTTAGTGCATCAATAGAAACTACCTGGTGATTAATAATTTTTGCCCAGTCTAAAAAAAATAACTTTTTTGTACATTATAAATAAATAATTTCGTTCACAGTCATTGTTATAATTTGAACTTACTTTTTGTTACTCTAAGTACCTTTAAAGTAACAAAAAGTAAGTTCAAATATAACTGTGTTTTAACTTCGACAGCTTAGCTTAGTTGTACATAATGTACCTACCGCACATAAATAATTTAAATTGCTTTTTGATTATCTTTTAAACCATAAGAGTTTGGACACTAGTGTCTTAGTGAAATTAACTTCAATTGACCTGTATATGTATATCCTCTTAAAGTTCACGAAAAAAAAAAACAAAGTGTAGACGAGCAAGCACGGTGCTTAAATATATCGGAACGCTTGTTCCCTAAATATCAAAATTGCAAAATACTAGATTGCCGACTAAAACAACAAATTCCCAGAATACCAGACTTTCCTGGCACAGTGTTTTTCTCTATATCGGATTGCCAAAAAAGCTTGTTTTAAATACACCATGTTCCATTTAAAACCGAATTCCCATAATACCAGATAGTGAAATCACCAGGCTCGTCAGGCAGGTTTTCGTGGACGTCGTGGGGAGGCCAGGGGGTCGTGTTTTACGAACCTGGTGATTTCACCATCTGGTATTATGGGAATTCGGCTTTGAATGGAACATGGTGTATTGAAAACAAGCTTTTTCGGCTATTCTATATAGAGAAAAACACGGTGACAGGAAAGTCTGGTATTCTGGGAATTAGGTATTTTAGAAATATGCTAAGTCGGCATAGTAGGTATTTTGCAAATCTGATATTTAGGGAACGAGCGTATCGGAACGCGTTCGATCGCCTTTGAAATATCCTCGATTGGGGATGAAACCCAAGACCTCAAACTTCGTAGTCAGGTTTCAAAGCCATGACGGCAATTCGGTCGTAAAACAAGGACTTAAAATAAAAAATTCTTAAGCTATTTTTTAATATGTAAAACTCTCTATCTCCTGATATGTACGTGCAGATGAGACCGAAGGTAGCTCACTGGTTCACTAACACTATTAACAGCCTATTCACTCTGGCCTTGAAAACAAATCTAATCTAATCATTCTTTATTCGTAGCCTAAGATAATATAGCTACAGTTGCATAATTTTAGATACTTAAGAATGTGAGAAAATGTATGGTATAATATTTAAGTCACGGCTTAATTTTTACAACCAATGCACACTTCCTCGTGGCAATAGTTTCTGTGTTTATTCCAACAAAAGTTAGACGTTCATAGAACTAGGCACGTATTACAAATTAAAGATTTAATCATTGATGTTTTCAATTATTCCGTAAATTACACGGAACTTTCGTCCGCTGCCCACGGCGGTCCACCTGCCATTAGATCGCTACCTTAATTTATTAACGAAGTAATTAAGCCGAGTCTGAAGACCCTCTTTTAATGACTTTCTCGCAGTTTTGATTAACACGTAAGTAGAGTTGTTCCAAAATTTCACGGACCCTCCTTTGCTCCAGGTTTGTTTTAATTTGCTTATAAAAATTAAACCCTTGCACCGTGATTATACCTACATGCAGGACATTACATTATCTCACAATGGAATTGAAATTGCGTGCTATCAAATCACGCGTTTTTAAATAAATGTTCTGGAAAGTTCCATTATCGTGATGTTTAACTGTTTGGCTTGTTTGTAGCCGCGTGCGCTAGATTCGCGCTTTAAAGTAACGAAAATTAATCTACTGCATGAACACAGAGAAACACACATATATTTACCGCCGCTTTGTGACACTTTAAATAATACTTAAGCCGTTCTATTACATATTTTTGTACGAAAAATATATAAGCACAGATGAGTTTGCATTAACAATAATTGGGCACTTTTATAGCTCGTCATGCGAGGACATGTAGGTAAATTATTTAACGAGATAGCAAAATATATATATGAAAAAGTATAGAAACACTATAATAGACACTCCTGTGCATTTATAGAGAAAAATACAGGTATGAAACGTTTAATATAAAAGCACCCAATTTATAGCGGTTGTGAATGAATGAACTGACCTTCCCGCAAGCCTTGCACTTGCCCTTTTCCGAGCGCCGATGCACCCAGTGGTGATGAGTGGTGGTTTGCTCGCGGTACTGCCTCACACCTACGTCCCTGAACGTCGGCTTGCACGTAAACTGAACGCGGTCCATCAGTATGTCGATGCATACTTGGTGCGCGACAATCTTGCACGCCGAGCATTTCATACGGGAACCATGTTTCTGTTGAAAAAATATACGTTTTTTTAGAGTGCAAGTCTAGCTCCGTTGACGAACCTGCACTTAGACGTCACTGTGATAATTTAGTTTTAGCCTCTGAGTGCAGCTACAAAAAAACAGGCAATTTATTTGCGAACACTTTTTATTCATATTACCATTTTTAATGCTTATATTTTGTAACTTGCGTTAAGTTTTGCCCCATCGCTATTACGCGTTTAAAGTTCACTCTACTAAAAATTCACTTACATATTTTAAAAGCGAGAATATTATAAAACTTTAGAACATTAAAAGGTCTCGGACGGCGGCGCGCCAGTGCGCGGAGTTGGTAATGTAGCGATTAGTCGGCGATTGGCCGCGGCTGTATGAACTCGAAGACTCTTTTGTTGTAGCGACAGTGACGGGTCACCGCGACGATAATGTTGGAAGCGGCTCATTAATCTTACATTCAACTACGACGGCGCTTACGACCAACCAACAGCTGTCACACAATAGGCAGGAAACTTGCTAATGGCTGCCGAGGATATTACAATTTCTTACCCTGTCGCCTTCGCACCAACCAAATAACAACTGCTTATTTACAGGGTTATTTTTAATTCACTGACATCCTCTTAACCCTGAATTCCTATCACTCAAACAAATGTTTTTTGTTTTACGACTTTTTAAAATGAAGCACTTTTTTTCCCATACAAATACACAGAGTATCGTAAAAATAAGAGGCAGAATCAAATTTTCAGAACGTTATTACACCAAAAATATTAAGTTATGACAAAAGCCGTAAAACAAAAAACATTTGTTTAAGTGGTAGGAGTTTAGGGTTAAAAGGATGCTAGTGAATTACAAATAACCTTGTATAAACACCATAGCAACGCTAATATGTCGGAATTTGCACGATCTGTTTGCGATGTTCAGTAGGAATATTGTAGTGACAGGATTTGTTGCTTTCAAAGGTTTCAGAACAAAAGCGAAATAAATAAAAGAAAGGTGAGAGATTTGTGTGCTCCGTCGACGCCCAAAGTAAGCCTTATTCTAGCGAAAATCTGCTTTTGAAATGTAGGTACCTATTAGTTTCAATGGAAAAAAAAACAATAATAATAGTGTGAGAGCAAAATATGTCCTGGCTTAGGGACACATTTCAGATTATCGTTGACCTATTACGAATTTTGTAGCAGACGTTTTCGGTTCATATTTTTTATGTGGAATGTTTACAACATAAGCAAAATTATAGCAGGGCGTAATTGGTATTTTAAATGGTTATAAACCGTTGGCAACAATGTAAAGAAAACTAAGTACTGGATTTCATTACATTTTCGTCGTAAGGTGAGAAATTTTCCGACACTCGCGCGTCGGCGGCGGCCTCAGCGTCGTTAACGCCGCGTGTAATCGTAAATTGACATGAGCTGTAAATCTACGACAGGAAAATTTATTCTTATCATACCAACGAGAGAAATAATTTCTGACTAAAATTACCCTAGAGCCTGCATGCAACCCTTATTGCCACTCGTTCTCCACTGTTGTGATATCATATAAAATTCTGTAATAAAATTGTCTTTTCATTTTTGGCACAGTTTTGTGTTGTACAAAAAGATATTTAAAAAAAAACATACACCTTTATTGAGTTCGTACCGCTGGCTGGCCGAATGGATTTACGATTTGGGAGTACCTACCTACCCCTTTGATATAAAAAAAAAAACATTCATACAGCAAATACAGAATGCGAAATGAATTTGCTATTTCATTTTATACCACAGTTAATTTCTGCACCGTTTTACGTTATATTGTTTTGCGGTTATTTACGTTTAGGCGTGTTATTTTCGCGTGCGTGTTAATTTCTAGGTAATTCCGGAAACTCAACAACATTTAGAGTATTATTAAAGTTTAAGATTGCCTACAATGTTGCTAGTATTATGCAAATGACAAAGTACTACTTTATTTATTTGAATAAATAAAAATTACTTTTAAATCGCCTGCAAGGAGTCACATGATTAAAAGATGTTGCATCATTGGATTGTTATTATACCTAATTAAATTGAAAAAAATCTGCTGGATACTTCGATCATACTGAAATGCAATAGATACTTACTCCATGGTGTGAGTAAGCTGATACAGTAAGCTGATACGGTATGAATAAGTTTTAGGCAAAAAATAATTTTAAATACTTACTAGACTTTTTGATAAACAAAATTTGGTATCAAAATACTACGGTTGGTAGATACTACACATTATATTTATCACATGGTTTAGTCGTCTGTTGATGTATCTACTTGCATTTTCATGCAACTACTGGAAATGAGTGAAGTTTAACGTGTAACATTTGAAACATTCAAACTTACACACGAACATTGCAAATAAAATAAAAGCTTTAAAGGATAAAATAAAAGAGCTAAATGAAGAATGAGAGAGTGCCTACATTCCAAAAAATTTCACTTCTTATGAGAACACTTTTCGACTTCATTCACCCATTATCAAGCTTATGATGATACTTGTAGGTATATCTAGTATTTATTATGTACTCGTCTGCACGTCTGTCCGATTGCGACGTGCTCATGAATGCGCTAATAGAAACAAGAGTGAGGGAAACATTCATATTTATTCAAACGTAGGACCGTGCTGTGTGTTCATCTCGGCAGAATACGAGTTTTGAATTGTACGACTGGGGATTGTAGTGCGTGTGTTAAACACAAAATGACAAATTTCAGCTGATGCGTCTGTTTTTGTGTGCGGTTCACTTGACATGACGGTCGGTTGATGAACAGCTCAAAACCGAAAAAAAGATTTATCGTGCAGAGCTGTTCTGGATTTGATACCATGGGAATATAAAAATACTAGTTGGCAGACTACAAATGAAGTAGCAAGACGGCATAGAAATGGCGGCCACAACTGGACTCTCACTGGTCAAAATGGATCGGAATGGAAGTTGTCGATGGTACCTACTGTACAAAGAATTTGGTAGAAGACGAACAAGAAGAATAGAAAAGGCGACCCTGATTTAGCAGGTATTGCTGAAAATGGAGGTGGGCGGATGGAAATGTTGATTGGGCTCACCTGGCAATCTACAATTCTACATTGCTAACGTAGCACCGTCACTGAAGTTCACAAAACGGGTAGCTATCATTATATCGAAATTCGTTAGGTACGCTGATTTTCATTTCATCGAAAACTATTCCACGAATTTCATTTCATTACGTTTTTTTTCTAATCATATAATCTTCAATTCATTACTTTTTATATACCTAATCGATCAACTTTTCATCGTAAATCGTTTCAAATTTGACACAAATTGTAGCGTAACGATTCCTCGAAATTATCTTTCATAGATGAATAGTTATTAATAGTATCAAATTATCGAAAGGTGATTCGATGAACGGCTATGTCGATATAGAAATAAAATGGTGAAGTAAAATTCGATGAGTTGATTCTTGTGTAAAAGGTAATTCGAGCAATTGTATGAGCGATGTAACGAAGTTCGATGAATGATTCCTACGTGTTGATAAAATTCTGCGAATAGTGTCATGGGAGACGAAAATCGAGGAAACTATTTTCGGTAAAATGATGGTTTGACTCACAAATCTAATAATAATAATTAAGGGGTATAGAATCAAAGTCCGCTTAATCCATTCTGGTTTTGTATGTAAATCCATACCAAACCAAAATGGATTTAGCGGACTTTGGTTCTATATCCCACAATTAGAGAAAAAAAATGTCATGTGAGCTAACAGGTGCGTTGGAGTTGGTTGTTACTGTGATGCGGTGTGGCGTGTGATGTGGTATGTGGTGTGGTGTGGTATGGTGTGGTAAGTGGTGTGGTGAGTAGTATTCTGTGTTGCGGCTCACCTGGCATTCCGCATCACCTACGTAGCAGCAGTCACCGGAGACTGACGTGGGCGACCAGAGGTGCTCGCCACTCACGGCCGCGTCGCCCCAATCGGGGGTGGAGCGCAGGACACGCGCGCCGCCCTCTTCGGCAGTGCGTCTGGATGGACAAAGATAAAAACAATACGTAAATACCATGGATAGGTACATCTACGGTAGGATAGTCGACCAAGAAATTTCTTAATCACCCTAAAGTTCAATGTCAGTTAACCCCTACAACATCAAAACAGCAAAGGCACTTGCAAGTCAATGTGACAATCAGCCTTATTGTTTTTTATTTTGATGTAGGAATTGCCATTAAAACAGGTCAGCAAATCGGACTCACGCACCAAGAGTTCCGTACAAATTTGTATGCCGTATTTATTATAATCCAGTGTTCGCAGAACACTAATTTTAAGTATAGTCGGGGTAAGAAAAGGTTCGTCACTTTTCGACTCTATGTCAACGAATTAAGGTCGAAAAGTGACGAACCTTTTTTTACCCCGACTATACAATGGGATCATTTTATATAAGCACGCGGCGGACACGACGTACAAATACGCGTTCTTGAATCTACATAAGCACGACGACGTCTGTACACGCGTACGCCTACATACATCGCGCGCGCACTCTTCTGGTTTCTGGCGGTTTCCGGCTATCTGCGCCTTGAGGGGTGGGGTAATTCGAATCGGTGCGGGGCGGTTTCCATTCTGTACGTCAGTACTATTATATATTCTGTGATATTGGTTAGGTGGGACCCCTTTAGTGTTTAGTTTAATTATTAGAATTCCATATCAAAAGGGTGCCAACGGGACCCTATTACTGAGACTCCGCTATCTGTCTGTCTGTCCGTCCGCCTGTCACAGAGCTCTATCTCTGTAACCGTAATAGCTAGGATAAGTACTTGAAATTATTATTATATTTATTATTATTTTTCGGTGTGGAACGGAACGTTTCGTGTACGAGTCCGACTCGCACTTTACTGTGACTCGCGTGGCGTTAGATTATTCGCAGTAGTTCTTTTAGCTTGTTCCTTTGAAGGGATTACTGCGAATAATCCATACTGGAGTAAAAAAAACGCAATTGTTCCTTCAAAAGGAACTACCGCGAATAATCCATGGCGTTTGAATTTATAATCAAATGTTCTAAATAATCCGGCTGCTACGGCTTTCGGTGTTTTACATTAGCGAAATAACATGAAATCTAAAATTTTGTGACGGCCCACGAGACTTCCTGTACAAGCAATGAAATTATAAACAAATGATCGCTCAAAATTATAGGTAAACATACTTCTCCATAATATTAAGTATTCATGGATAGTCATCGCTGGCTGGTAAAAATTGCTCACGAACTTGTGGACAATTAACACGAATAAAAGGAATTTAAAATAAAACTAATTCAACTGGACATGATCGCGTGCATTTAACAAATAAATATTTTTCGTTGCAAGTCTTGCAACATTTGCGACGCGACGTGTCGACCTGTTCGTTACAAAAATACTTCAGTCCTTGTTGTCTGCTAAAATACACAAATTAGCAACTAAAAAGAAAATTAGTCCATTCAAGGCGGTTAAATATTAAACTATGCAGTCTTATCTACATCAAATAGTCAAAAGTCAGTTCTATCGAAACCCGAGAAATGCAAGAAAAGATCTAGTTATATAAGAAAACAACTAGTTTTAAGTTCCTATCGTTCAAACCCTTATCGAGTTGTGTAGGTTATCATACTTATCAGTTTGGTACAGTCAGCGCCATAATGGTTATGGTGTACAAAGGGGTCAAAAATATGTGACCACAAGTTTTCATCAAATAGTTTCATTTGGCCTAGTTCAGACGAAAAGATCGTTATAACGGCTTGCGGATTAGAGTGGTTTTCCAACACAGATGTGATACGAAGCTACGTTGCGAGGATGTGAAACCTACGCTACGAAATTATGTGACCGTTTACACTAAAGTTCAGCTATGTAGCCGTTCAAGGAAGGTCCAGAGCACGCACCCACAGTACGCATCTTTCTGTACATACTTATAAAAAAAACATAGCTTAGTTGAACCCGTTTCCACCAGGAATATTATATCTATCTAAAGTCATACTTTATTGTTCGCAAACAAAACACTGATTAGATTGCACAATGCAAGGAGGAAAGCTAACTTAAAATATATATCTATACTAGCTGTTGCCCGCGACTCCGTCCGCGGAGAATAGTATTGGTTTGTAGTACATGCTATGTATCAGAGATGGCGCTGTATGTGAAAAAAGATTTTCCCGCTTTTCTGTTGAAATTTTTCCTGAATTTTCTTTGCTATAAACCTCACGGAGCCCGAGACCTTTCCAACGAATGCAAAACCGTGGAAATCGGTTTGTGCGTTCTGGAGTTATAGCGTCAGGAAGGAAAACCCGACTTATTTTTATATAGTAGAAGATATCTATCTATCAGTGCTATGCTATTTATGTGGACCAATCAATATGATTGTTGCATATCAAACATAACCATAGCAACGTAGCATAGCACATTTTGTTGGAAAAGTACCCATAATTACGACACGTCATCACGTGCACTGCACGTACAGTCATGCTCGACAGATTTTGCCCCGGTCGAAATTATAGCGGCGGGCGGCATCTGCCAGTTCCAGCCTTATAGAGCGCTTTGTACTATTTCTCTATCGCATAACTCGCCCAGTCAAATGTGCTTCACCAGGAATTCCTAAAAGCCTTTGTATGAGAAAACCTTCAATATCCCGCGCTCTCATCTTTGCTATAACACTAACATTGTTGGTCCAGAATATTTCGAGCACTAGGTACAAAGGCTTGTGTTTTTCGAAATTTACTTAGTTTAATTAGATCAGTTTCATCATCACATGAAGTGTTTTTGTTTCATATAAATTCCAGATTGAGATGAAAAAAAAGCTAATTAAAATTTTTAAAATTTAAAAATATTTTCAAGGTAACAAAGATAACAGGATGGATTCAATCTTAAGGTATGGATGTGCAAAAAATGATTCAGTCGAGCAAGTATGGACTCGAAACCTGTACGCTTAGTATAAGTTTTGCTTCACCAAAATACTTCTCGATCGCGTTTACGTAAAAATTTCAATTCTATGGAAACATGGAAGCGCGCGCGCGGAGACGCTGTCCATGTTTCCCTAGTAATTGAATTTTTTACGTAAACGTGATCGAGAAGTATTTGGTGAAGTAAAAACTTATACTAAGCATACTGTACGCTTAGTATAAGTTTTACTTCACCAAAATACTTCTCGATCGCGTTTACGTAAAAATATCAATTCTATGGAAACATGGAAGCGCGCGCGCGGAGACGCCGTCCATGTTTCCCTAGTAATTGAATTTTTTACGTAAACGCGGTCGAGAAGTATTTTGGTGAAGTAAAACTTATACTAAGCACTCTGAACTGTGCTAAAAATACGATAATAACAAAACCATGAAGTTTGTCCATGATAATTGCTAAAAAAGAAGTAAGTAGCTACAGTATTAGGTACTTATATACTCTCTACAATCTAGACTCCTAAAAGAAAAACAAAATTGCTTTTTACAAAAGCCCTAGTAGGAAGCAATATTGTTTGAATGTAACATCACAGAGGATTGCCTGACCTGTCACTGACAGTATGTTCGTTCCGCTATTTGTTTCCATAATGCTACGTATCCACAGATTCTTTTATTTACCGTCATAAAATAAATAAATAAAGCAACAAAATCACTATTCAGAAAACTGTTAATAATTAAAATAACAAAAACAAAACAATCACCCCCTTCATTCATAAAAGCCAGGTAATTTAGAGTGCATTTTATTTTGTTAGAACTCGTTATCAGAAGTTGTAATAATCCTAGGTTTCCGGAATATAGCGAGCTCTCTTTGAGTTTATAACGAGACTCTCTAGAGCTTTACATATTGACACGAAAACGGAGTGATTGCAAAGCAGCAACAGTCCTCAAAGGGGAAGTAGCGAAACTTTCAGTTCTTACTAAGCAAAACAAAATCAGTCGACAGCAGGCTCTTATATTACTGCTGGTACAGTACGAATTTTTTGAGGTGTCCCGATCTCGTTAACAGCCCACCTTTCAAACAAAGCCATTGTATTATATTATGTCCTTAATTGCATAATCCTCAGTTTAAATTCTTAGATTATTTATACACTAGATAGAGCTTAGGTGGCATGAAAACGTCCCGAAAAATATAAGCCAACAGTTGACTTATATGTCATTAGGCCCCCTTTAGTTTGAATGACGTAACGCGATCTTAAGATGAAGCTGTCAAATGGATTTGTGGATGTTTTGTATCGCAATGTTTGCTACTGACACTCTATCTAGTGTATAAATAATCTAAGTTTAAAATGAACGAAAATATAAGATAAAATAGCTCATTGAAATAACGACTTTATTACTTACAGTAGAGAGTTCTTTTTAAATAAGTATACAAGTGAATACACTTGAAGACATAAAAGAATACAATGGCTTTGTTTGACAGGTGGTATGTTAACGAGATCGGGACACCTCAAAAAATTCGTACTATAATATATGAGTGGCATTAATTTAATATGGAATTAGGAAGTGAGAGAGTATACAACTTATTATAAGGTATTCTTTATATACATTATGTCAATGTCATACACACTCAAAGGAGAATATTAGTGTTCCGAATCTTTGGGATGTATGCGTGGAGCTGAAGCTAAGATTGAAAGCTTGATTAAATTGTTTGTCTTAGAAACTCTATAGACAACTTAATGAAGTTATCCCTGTAGTAATAAACCTTGTTGCATTGTTTACCTACATACCTAAGTCATCCATTACTACATGGGTACAAAAAAAAACCGGCCAAGTGCGAGTCGGACTCGCGCACAAAGGTTTCCGTACCATTATCTACAAAAACGGCAAAAAAATCACGTTTGTTGTATGGGAGCCCCCTTAAATATCTATATTATTCTGTTTTTTAGTATTTGTTGTTATAGCGGCAACCGAAATACATCATCTGTGAAAATTTCAACTGCCTAGCTATCACGGTTCTTGAGATACAGCCTGGTGACAGACGGACAGACGGACGGACAGCGAAGTCTCAGTAATAGGGTCCCGTTTTTACCCTTTGGGTACGGAACCCTAAAAACGAAGTCTAATCGAGATCCATTGACCAGGTTGTTACGGATACAGGTGTGACATACGGATACACTCAGAAACAGTGCCAGTTAGGTGATGTTAAATAGGGTAGTGTCCTGGGTAAAAAAAACACTATTACAATTAGTCCGACATTTAAATTATCAAAAAATATTGAACACGTTTTTTTTTCTTTTGTCAATTGAACAAAAAA
Organism: Archips xylosteana; assembly: GCA_947563465.1. Lineage (NCBI taxonomy): Eukaryota > Metazoa > Arthropoda > Insecta > Lepidoptera > Tortricidae > Archips > Archips xylosteana. Next base: position 13,944,204 of record OX387349.1, read on the forward strand.
CGACAAAGATAAAGCGCGACAAAGTTCGGGAGTGGGGGCTCGTGACGTCACGGTTCGCTAAAAAGTGTAGCGAATCGTGACGTCACGCGGAACTTCAACATACAATATCTCCGTCATTTTTTGTTCAATTGACAAAAGAAAAAATACGTGTCCAATATTTTTTGATAATTTAAATGACGAACTAATTAGATTTTTTTAGGAAACTAGCCTATTATAAGAGATACAATAACTGAACGTGTTTAGTCAGGCCACTGCGTCTTTAAGTTCGTTAGGTACGATTTTTATCTGTATCACAGCTAGTCCTGTCTATTTGGAAATCTTTTTCATGAATGTAAGTGCAACTGGTCATGCTACCGTCGCGCCGTTCGCTCTACGTAAAAATAACAAAAATCCATTATTTTTATTATTTTATCACCACAGGTTTAAAACGAATTTTTAATAAAAATAATGGAACAATGTGTGCTTGTTGTCATCCTGAAGAGCAAATAAAATATTTATTCCATACTTTTAAGAGTAATTAATTTCATGCCTTGCTAAATGAAAATGCAAAACGGCGCCTTTGGGTAAAACTGGAAATTGTAACTGAGATTATTAAATTATTCATGTTTTAGAACAAATTCATTGCGTAAACAAACATGACATGACATTACCTATTAGACATTATGTTGAATCACAGATAGAAAAAAACTGGTTTCATCTATAGCTTGGTTGGATGGTTCATGTGGGGTTGTCAGTAGCGTTAAAAAAGTCCGGAAAAATTCCCGTTTTTTTGATATTTATGGAAAAAAACACGAAACTTTCCGCTCTTAATTTTCCGAAAAAAAAAAACGATTAAAACCGAAAAAAATTAAATGGAAAAAACGAATGAAGTTTTCTTTATGAATGTTGTTAATTAGAATTGGTAAATACTATCGGCCCAAGCGCCAAAACTTCCGAAAAAAACATTTGATCTTTCCGGCTTTTTCAACGCTACAGGTATGTTTGTATTTCATACAAATAAAAGAAAACCTATACGACAATTGCAAAATTTTTGCTATAATAAGGCTTTACACGTAGCAACAAATAATATTGCTTTAACATGTCGGTAATAAATTATTATTTATATTTAGAAACATTTTAGAAGTAAATGTTTTTACTTCATCACATTACATCAATCGCATATTGTTCTACAAAAAACGAAAGCATTGAAATCAACTTAACTCTGGCAACACTAAGTCACTGTTAGAACGGGACACAGCGTTCACTGGTTGCCCTCTCACTAGGCTAAACTCGGCTTCATTTTTATTTTGCGCGCAACAAGATTCTTACGACCTTAGCATAAGGTTTTATTTTCTTTATTTTCGGAGACACTTTTTGTCGCAGTACTTAGTCCAGTTTAGGTAGTAGGTCCATGGTTGTTGGTTATTTTATTTACAGCAAAGCATCAACAAACAGTACACGGCCATAGGCCATAAATCCATACATTAATATTATAAATGTGAAAGTGTGTTTGTTTATTCTTCTTTAACGTAGAAACTGAGCGACGAATTGCCGTGATTTTTTGTATGGACATAGTTGAAGGGCTGAAGAGTGACATAGGCTACTTTTTACCACGGGAAAGTATCTCATTCCCACGGGAAAACACGTTTTAATCTACTTCAGCCGGGTAGAAGCCGCGGGCATCAGCTAGTAAACTATAAAAAGTAGAGGTGAAAGTTATTGTAAAGCTGTTTTGGTACGAATTACTTTTAAAATAGTTAAATGAGAAATGACTTTTGTAACCTCATTGCTGTTCTTGTACAGTTCGTATGAACTATTTGAAAACTTTTAATGCTGGCTGGGTGCCAACATTATTATTCAAATTTCAAAATTAAAGAAGAAAATAACAATTCTTCTTTTTCCATTTTCATTCTTACTAAATCTGTCACGCTTTAAACATCGCAGTTAAAATTGAATAAAAAATCTAAAAAACTTTTACAAGTTACAAAAATACGTCATCTACTATCGGGATTCCTAGGATAAATTAATCGTATCACTAATACTAAACAGGTACGTTAGTTTAGCCTAATTTTCGTTGTAGGAAGTCGTTAATTTTGTCTATCAACGCTGGGACACGACTTCGCTCTTAGCTTACTTTGCGTTGAGCCGACATTAGCATGCGGCTTCTGCGGTGTTCGGCGGGTAATTGTATAGTATTTTAATAGCGCACTAAAGTAGAGTAGCTTGCTCATCCTTTCGTATTAATACGACCGTGTGGACCTATTATTCTGGGAGAGCGATCGATGAATACAGTGGGCGTTTACAAGCCTTTTTTGGGTTCACGTATTTTTTATTTATTACGTATTTGGCAACTACGTACGGTCAAGGACCATTTAATCCAAGGAGTTCCAAGGAGGTTTAATTCATGAACCACCATGGAACCATTTCACAGTCAACGTCATAGTGACATCGCATTAATTAACAAGGGAAATCATAATGACTTTTCCTTTGTAAAGGTTCCACGGTGGCTCATGTATTAAAGTCCTTGACTATACTATGAGTTCATAATCAGTATTCACCCGCATCTGTAAAAACCAGCAGCACGCAGTTTATTCATAATAAAAACGAGACCGAATGTGACACAGATAAAATGTAACGGACTTGTTTTTCATTTGGTTACAGATAATCTAAAATGGACTGCGCCTTTTGCAACCGCACGATGGAGGGGTGCGCCTCAATCAAATGCAGTGCGTGCTCCTCGCAGTTCCACCTGGAGTGTCTGAGCAGCGAGCAACTGCTGCCGAGCAGCAACAGCTGGCGATGCTGCAAGTGCGCGGGCGCCATCCATCCCCGCAATCTCGATACGATTGTCAGTGCATAATTGACTTATATTTTGTAATTGTAAATTGCTAGTCCGTATTGTTTGGCCTTGATCCGTTTAGAAATAAAAGCCTTGAAAACCAGTGTTTGTTACTAATTTTTGAGTATTGACGTTGCTGATTGGTTTCAATTGGCTTTCCTTTTGTTCTTACCAATAGATAGTGTTGTAGAACTAACGATAGTTTGACTATAGGTGACCTCGAAAACTATTCAGGATAGCGATAGTAGGGTACTATTGGATAGCATGGCCTAATCGCTTAGATTATTTATACACTAGATAGAGCTTCGCCGGCATGAAAACGTCCCGAAAAATATAAGCCAACTGTTGGCATATGTCATTTGCCTCCCTGCAGTTTGAATGACGTAACGCGATCGTAATATGAAGCTGTCAAATAGATTTTTGGACGTTTTGTATCGCAATGTTTGCTACTGACACTATCTAGTGCATAAATAATCTAAGCCTAATAATGGTTTGACCTACGGTCTCCCAAGCAGAGGGTCGCGGGTTCGAGTCCGGGCTCGCACCTGAGTTTTTCGGAATATGTATGTATGTGCGAAATTACATTTGTAAAATTACCATGAGCTTTACGGTGAAGGAAAACATCGTGAGGAAACCTGCATACACCTGAGAAGAAATTCAATGGTGTATGTGAAGTTCCCAATCCGCACTGGGCCCACGCGGGAACTACGGCCCAAGCCCTCTCATTCTGAGAGAAGGCCTGTGCCCTGCAGTAGGACGTTATATAGGCTGTGATGTTGATGATTTTATTTATTGATTTATTTAACCACTTAAAATTAATAATAAATAATACGCCTAACCCGTGCCTCAATAGCAGGCATGAATCAACATTCACTATATGGAAAAATTAACGAACAATAGATGATAACGGAAGTAAAGCCTGACCAGTAATATGTGAGCACGAGCCATGTTGTCAGTGGCGTAGCTAGTTAACCAAAGGCCCTGGGGCAAAAAATAAACTAGGGCCCCAACCCGTGTTTGTTTACCTACATGATACGACAAGTAAGGATGAATGCACTTTAAATTCACTAGACTCGCGCGCTTGTAAATTCACTAGTAGCGTTTTATAGCCGCGTTTCTCATAGGTCCGCGTTTATAGTTTGTAATTCAGAGTCCGAGGGCCCCCTGAGCTTGGAGGCCCCGGTGCACTGCCCCGCTTGCCCTACGGTAGCTACGCCACTGCATGTTGTGGATTTTATTGGAACTAATTTCTGGGTCTGAATTTGAAGCCACTTGCCCTATGAACACCGAATTTGATTATAGTGAATAAAAGTAGGAACCTAAGTCTAAATAACAAGTGGCCAATCCACATTGTTCAGAATATACTGAAATATTCACACAAATGAAAACAGTAGCGCCCTCTTGACAATGATCAGGCTTAACTTAATAATTGTTAAGTTTTCCAATATATTTATTTACGCCTACACTAACTATTCAATAATAAATTCGGATTCTCAGTAACACAAGGTAATTGTGTTCAGTATGTTACTGAACGCTTATTTGTGTAAATATTGGAGAACTTGACTGCATAGGGGACCTTTTTGAATTATTTCTCTATCGGAACTGAATTTGGGGGCTGAAGTGTCTGCTTGCCTTGCTCCTTGGCAAACAATAAGTGACAATTTGGAGGTGCTTCATATTTCATATACATAGAAGAAGCCCCACACTATAAACACGAAACTTTTTTATTCTTTCGATATTCCGAATATTCTTTCATGTAACGTACCACGTACCTTGTAATCAGATCGAATGGCCAGGTCGCTCGTTTCGGACTAAATCGCACTAAAAACGGTGGCTGAGGAAGCACCAAATCGGACAAATGAAAGTTTGGAGTCCAGTCACTGGACGTCCAAGAATGCCTGTTTGTGCCATCCATTGGAACACGCACCATTCACTTCAGATAAATTATAATTTGTTCTTAATAGTTCTTACTGACATAGTGTCAGCCAAGAAAATGCTTTACCACTTTTAACGACAAATGAATTTTCATGCTCAAATTTCACAAAACAGACGAGTCACGTACACGTTGACTGTGTAAAACCTCAAATAAAAGACACCAGTTGAGAGACTAGAGTACATCAATTAATAGATCTTCCCTAATATGTCCTGGTTACAATGATGTTTCAGAATATCGTAGATTGTCACCACACATGATGCAATCGACCTCACATTACAACAATTACAACCAAGTTACAACGTGGAACTGTAACTCATTGTAATCCAACTAATGTAAAGATAGGGTGAGGCTATTGTAACTGCGGGGCATACAAACTGCCCTTAACAATACCGGAATTGTCCATGATATCAATGATATCTTTGCTTGTTTTGATCTGAAGTTAAAATGCACGAAAACACAGAAAATTAGACCTTAATGTTTATAACCACCAAATGCCAGCAAAAGACATTTTGTACACCTTTCGTCTGATAAAGCAATTTGTTGGCCGACTTTACGTATCAACTGTATATTTAAAAGACTATGTACACGACGTTTCTAGATGCATTGTATGCCGTAAACTGAAGTTTGAAGTTGTCGTTACACCAATCGTCTGATATTTTATTGATTTAGATAAGAATAATAACAATGCGATAAGGAATTGAAACTTGAATACCTACGAGTATGTGCAATTCACTGTTTTGTTGAAAGCGATAATTGGGTAATTTGTGCCTACCTTCATGGTTACGATTCATTACAAACAGTGTTGTCATATCCATTTTATGTAAATCCGTAGGTCCAGGCGAACAAATGCGTAGAATTCCGTAAATCACCTGAAGAAAAATCCGTAGTTCTACGGATTTTTATAAGTTAGGTATGTTCAACTGCACCTAAACCTTTAAATGCTATTCAAAAATAGATTCGAGTCTGGCTAACGTAAGTTGGCAATAAAAAATCGGCACAAATTCCAAAAAAAAATTGGCAATCCATTCTGACAAGAAATAAATTTTCTATTCATACGCTTCGGTTTCTCGTTCATTCCGTTCCGTTTTGTTCATTTTTGCTAGTTATCAACGAAACTAGTAGGTGAATTTAAGAAAAACCGGCCAAGAGCGTGTCGGACACACCCAAGATAGGGTTCCGTAGCCATTACGAAAAAATCAAGTAATATTTTTCTAAGGATTTCGTATGTGTACGGAATCTTCCAAGTTAGGTATCGTCAATACTTTGAAAAAAGCTCGTATCTCAAAATCGTTAATCTGGCAAAGTGAACTTTATTACGCGCATATCAAGGTTCAGTTTTGTTTACATGCTGATTTGAGATACGAGTTTTTCAAAGTAGTGACGGTATGTTTAATACCTTAGGCTACTATTTACTCTTAAACTACAAATAATTCCCAAGCAATCTTAGCCGCTATAATTTTCCTTGTAAATTTAATATATTTACTACCATTTTGAATTTTTTTGAGGGGGGGACGGTCGATTTTAATGAAATTTTTCACTTTAAAGTTGAATATTTCGCAAACAAATCACTGAATACAAAAATCATGTAAGCAACCCCCCAATGGTTTTAAAAGACCTATCCAACGATACCCCACCCTATAGGGTTAGTCGAGAAAAAAAATCACCCCCACTTTACGTCTATGGGAGGTACCCTAAAAAAATTTTTTTTAGTTTTTTTTATTTAACCACTTTGTCGGCGTGACTAATATATATATTCATGCCAAATTACAGTTTTCTAGTACTAACAGTCTCTGAGCTTAGCCGCGGACAGACAGACAGACGGACAGACATGGCGAAACTATAAGGGTTCCTAGTTGACTACGGAACCCTAAAAATGAGGCTAGTCTGAAATTCCGTAGATAAGCCAAGCATTTCCGTAGGTCTGGGCACAAGGCCTAAAATTCGTAGATCTATGGACTTTGCCGTAGATCTGGCAACGCTGATTGCAAATCTAAATTCCTGATACACTTATGTGCCGATATGATAGGCCTATCCAGACGCGCCATATTTTATAAAAATAATAATAATAATTTATTTCGTAGAAAAATCTATTAACGTGTTATATTATTATAGGTTGTTGGTGTTGCACTACAGAGCGTGAAGCGTAGCACTGATGTGTGCACGCTACGAGGTTTCGAGGTGCTACGAGTAGCTTGTTGAGACCTACCTAAAGCAGAGGTTACGGGGTACTACGGACTACATCTGGCTACTACGAAATTCGAAAATCGAAGTTCGTATCTTACGTACCGTCTCGCTTCAATCTTGTATTAAATACTATTAGCGTGAGCGGGATGGTACGATACGAAGTTCGAATTTTGGAATTTATAGTATAAGGCTTGTAAATTTCCTTGCTTCTGCATTGTGACGTCAATCTACTTAACCCTTAATTTTGGATACCAAGTTTTTGAGCTAATTTGGTTTTTTTTACATGAAATAAATATATGGTAGGCGTCAGATATTTTGAGCTACTTTCCTTTAATATTGCTAGTGTTTGAAATAAAATAAGACCCATTTTTTAGGGTTTCGGAGCCAAAATGGCAAAAATGGAACCCTTATAGTTTCGCCATGTCCGTCTGTCCGTACGTCCGCGGCTTAGCTCAGAGACTATTAGGGATATAAAGCGTAATTGTAATGACAACCTTACAACAGTATAGTAATTATCCGGACAAAGTGAAAAATAAAAACTTAGAAAATCATTTTTTTTAGGGTACTTCCCATAAGGTAGGGGTGATTTCTTTTTCTCGTCTAACCTTACAGTGTGGGGTAACGTTGGAAAGGTCTTTTAAAATCATTCTAAGGCTGTGAAGACGATTTTTCGATATAGTGACTCGATTGCGAAATATTCAGCTTTAAAGTGCAATTTTTTGTTAAAATCAAGCGTAAACCCAATAAAAGCTAAACTATTTGTATAAAAATTTTAAATATCTTTATTTTGAAATTATTTTGAAAACCCTATGCTGGACGTGTCCGACACGTTCTTGGCCGGTTTTTTCAACGGATGTTTATGGGTGATCATAATAACATACGAGTATATGAGAATTGAAAACAGCGAATACTAGACTATAAAATAATAACAATACAGAAAATAGTACAGTTGCTTATTTATGCAGGACCTGAAGACGAGGGATACTTATTTTAAAATAATGATTATGTAACTAGTTTACGTTGACATTTAGAGACTATTAATTATTTAATTTTTTATTTATTATTAACTCAGGGACTTTATACATCCCTTTGCTATATATTTAAGGCTGTAAGTATATTGTTAAGCTTATGGATTTAAACTTTTATATTTTAATTAATACTTTATTAACTAGTCACAGGCCCGCTACGCCGAAGTTCCCAAGACGGTCCCATAAGGCTTATGGGAACGGAAGCGATACATGCCCTCGGTACCGCTCTGCTTTCAGAGCATGACATGAGTGCGTGTGAGCCAACTTTGGGGGCGGCAGGCGTAAGCTTGCCTTTGGAATCCAAAAGTTTAATGGTTACTTGACCTGAAATGTGTTTTAACAAAATCATTTTTAATTATTGTGACATTGGAAGACTATCTCCAATATTATTATTTTTTATTTTTTTTTTGACGGTGGAAGCATTCTACACTTCCACTAAACGTAGATATACTTAGTTAAGATGTAGGTATAGTTTTAATTTTTTAAACTAAGGGACCCGATACATCCCTGTATTGTTTTTTTGATATACTTAATTATTATTTTTTTTACTTAATTCTATATTTGTATGGTTTTTTTAGTTTGTAATTTTTAAGAGTTTGTAATTTATTATATTGTAATTTTAAAAGATGACTTCCTGCCAAGTTTCTTGCGGCGCATTCTTCTTGGCAATGATGGTCCTTACGAAAGCGCTGGTAGTTTTAAAAAAAAGTGACATGTAAAAGAGCCCTTTGCGGCCTACTTGCAGAATAAACGTTTTGATTTTGATTTTTTTGATTTTGAAAATTACAAGGGACTTTGTGCTGTGGTAAGTAGTCGTCACGTAATGGGAGTTCTACGATTGTTTAACCAACATCATAGTTTTTACTATTTATTGTACTACTTAGTACTGTAATGATTTGAATACCTAGGTACCAACCACGTCGAATGAAGAAATAAAATTAAAGTGAAACAAAATTAGAATAGAATAGTGAAGAATAGTGAAACAAAATTAAAACTAAACTTATTTTAATTAAACCACGTTCGATTGGGACCTACGCAGTGACCATCCACTATGTTTCACTATGTGACGTATGCATGTATATGCTATCGACGACACTTTACCTTAACACGTTAATACTATACCTGATATATAATATTACCTTTGTGTATCACATATTAAGTATTCAATGTTCGTAAAGCGTAATTTAAGTTTTATTTAAATAAGATTTGTTAAACATCGTTACTCCATTAAAAGGCTTTTAAGTTTAAGTAATCGCTCTAAACAAAGTTCGGATCATTAATCATTCGATGTAATCTCTGCTATGTAATATTTACTCAGACGTTTTCATGTAAAATATCAAATTATTTAAATACTAAAATATGAAACTTTAAAAGTCTTTTAGATTCGTATGTACCTAGGTACTTAGTTCAAATAAAAGGTTGTAATATAAAGTGAATAGTATGGTGACAGGTATTACATAGCTATAAGTTCTGAATATAACATGTATTGCGAAATAATAATACATAACTAAAATATTATGAAAAGGAGTCCTTATACCTTACTTTCGTACCTTGTCACTATCAGTTGCTATATAATTTCGTATGGCTTTTGAGTCATGACGTTAAAATGATAAGGTACAAAAGTGTTCACTTATTTATGACGTTGAGCCTACTATAGGAATTAAAAAAACCTGCATAAGTACTTACACGGCTTTTGAGCAACATAGTGCAAGAAGTCCAACAAACATGTAACTACTCATATTTAGGTAGGTACAGCATGTACTGCAGAAAATTAAATAAGTAACGTCCTGTAAGTGTCCCACTGCTGAGCATAGGTCACCTCTCACACTAAAAGGGCTTGCGCTGTAGTTCTCACGCAGGCCGAGCACGGAATGGGAACTTTACAAAAAACATTGTACCGCTTCAATGTGCAAGTTCGGGTTTGAACCCAAGACCTCCATAGATGTACCTAACCACTACAGGCTACCATGGGTTCTACGAATAGCAAATAACTGCATAAGTATAATATTTCCAAGTTCTTTAAATGCAATAAAATTCAAAATAAATGCACTTAAGTCGTCTCAGTCAATTTTCAATAAAGTGCTCCTTTTTAGAATCAATACCCTCTAGCTAGACCACTAAATTGCGTTCGAATCTACGGCTGCATTTGAAATAGCTAGATGAAAAAGAATGGTCAATCAAAAAAAGGCAAATTCAGAAATTAGATGAGGCAAGAGGCAACAAGACTGGACTGTTGACAGAAAAAATGTAGCTCCTGTTCAAATAATCAGTCTGAAGATTTTTACAACGAACGTAGTAGATTGAGATAAAGTTTGTGATCTCTCTGTTTTGAAGAAAAAGGAGTTAATAAAGTTGAATTCAACCACGTTTATTCACGTTTTATACCGAAGCGATAAACCTTTCGTCAAAGACTTTAATTTCATTTAACCTGTTTCCAATGAAATACCCCTGTCCTTTTAGCTCAAAGAGAATGTTTTTGTTGTATCGTAGCAGCTTTATTAAAGTCTGACCCAATAAAGAAATCCAATTGGATGAAAAAAAGATTAATAGCCGGTGGGTTTCGGCGTCTGCGGCGAGTCCGCCGATGCTCGCTGGCCCCGGCACTAATTCTCAGATTATCCCCTCATTTGCCTCTTATACCTACACTTCCCTATAATTTACTTAGCCTTATTTGAATATTATAACAGATTTTTAATAAAGCTTATCCGAAGACCTTTTCCTGGAGTTGCCATTTGCTACATAAACTGGAATATTTTTTGATTAATTGGGAGGAAAAAGTTGACTTAAAACCCAATAAGTTTATCTTTTATAACCGCAGGTGCGTAATCACGCTGTCATTTTAAACACAAAGATAATTAATAGTCATAATGGTAAACCACACCGATTGTAAAATTTGTTGCACCATTTTTTACCAAAGCAGCTGGGCGACTGAGCTTAGTTGGGCTAAAACTTGAAAACATGCGTTTTCCTAGAGATAAGACCAAGTTAGATCATATCCCGTCGCCCCCTAAAAACCCCCACATAGCAAATTTCATCGAAATCGTTAGAACCCATTCCCATAATAAATAAATATACAAGAACTAGCTGTTGCCCGCGACTCCGTCCGCGAAGAATAGGGGTATAAAAAATAAATAGCCTACGACCTATTCTCAGACCTACCGAATATGGACAAAAAAGTTCCATAAAAATCGGTGAAGCCGTTTCGGAGGAGTTCGATAACAAGCACCGTGACACAAGATGTTTATTTATTAGAAGAAGATAACTCTTTTATACCAAGGTGGTATAGTGGTTTGAGCTATGGTCTCTCAAGCAGAGGGTCGTGGGTTCGAGTCCGGTCTCGCACCTCTGAGTTTTTCGGAATTTTTGTGCGAAATTACATTTATTTTGTAATTTACCGTGAGCTTTACGGTGAAGGAAAACATCGTGAGGAAACCTGCATACACCTGAGAAGAAAATAAATGGTGTATGTGATGTTCCCGATCCGCTCTGGGCCCGCGTGGGAACTACGGCCCAAGCCCTCTCATTCTGAGAGAAGGTCTGTCACCTACGTATATAAGCTCTCTTTTAAAAGTATTAGATTAGGCAGATAGACGGAATTTGTGGCATACCCAGGCTAAGATCTAATTAGAAGGTGAAACAAACTGAGAATTTTGCCTGAATCGCGACCCTTGGCAAGAATGAAGAAATTAAATTTGAGGGGGACTTAGGCAAGAGACCTATTAAACGAAAATCACTTGAATGGGGGCGCTGGAATAAAATTTCCATTTTACTACCTGTGTAAAAGTGGAGAGGGGAAGTACAATATTGGATCTTTATAAGCCTTCATCAAAATAATGGATCGTTTACAATGATTGAATTAAATTAACAATATGGCTTTAATACAATGGAAAGTAAAATTTATTAAGTTAGTTCTTGTTGAATTTAGGCAGAAACTTCGGAACCTAAGAAATCTATTGACTAGAACTAAAATGGACTGACCGCGAACGTATTTTTTGGAATAGAAGGCTACTTTCAATGTGATTGTTCTTTTCTAAGTTTGTTCAGCCGTTTTTGAGATATCGGACTTTGTAATTAAAATGTCGGATTTTCAAACTTTTCTAAGTTGCAAGTTATCTTTTGTGATTTTCAATAGATGGTCCAAGATGGTCCGTTTCAAATCGAAGCTACTTTTGTGAAAGTGCAATATTTTGTGTCGGCGTATTCCAGTGAATTGCAGAATTTTCATTCTACTACCTGTGACGTTCTTTAGAAAATATAATATCCCACCAAAAACATAAATGTAAAAAATGTTAGCCAAGTTCAATACTAAAAATATACTTGATTATGGACTTCACCGACAAAAGGATTGAGATCTAAATGGGTGCCAAGTTCTGCAGGTAATACTGAAATCTATTTGTAAGAACAAATAACATCCTAAACAAGTAAAACACACTACCTCTATTTCATTGGTTTTTCTACTCCAACTGTGTTTCATATTTATAAATATAAATTCCTAAATTTAACTATCTAATAAATAATAATAAATAAATAAATAAATATCACGGGACAATTCACACCAATTGACCTAGTCCCAAAGTAAGCTTAGCAAAGCTTGTGTAATGGGTACTAGGCAACGGATAAACATACTTATATAGATAGATACATACTTAAATACATATTAAACACCCAAGACCCGAGAGCAAACTTTCGTATTTTTCATACAAATATCTGCCCCGACACGGGAATCGAACCCGGGACCTCAAGCTTCATAGTCAGGGTCTCTAACCACTAGGCCATCTGGTCGTCTAATAATTTACACAAAGTAGAAAACTTATGTTAAATTGAAGCTTAACATTTGACTTGGCTACTTTTCACATACAAATCATCTTATATTTGGCTAATCAACTTATCTTCTACATTCAATTTGCTGGTAAAAACTAGCCAAGTCAAATATTAAGCTTCAATTTAACATAAAGTTATCTACTTTGTGTAAATTATTAGATAGTTAAATTTAGGAATTTATATTTATAAATATGAAACACAGTTGGAGTAGAAAAACCAATGAAATAGAGGTAGAGTGTTATACTTGTTTAGGATGTTATTTGTTCTTACAAATAGATTTCAGTATTACCTGCAGAACTTGGCACCCATTTAGATCTCAATCCTTTTGTCGGTGAAGTCCATAATCAAGTATATTTTTAGTATTGAACTTGGCTAACATTTTTTACATTTATGTTTTTGGTGGGATATCATTACTTTTTGTAAAGAAATTAATCACCGAAGTTCAGCAACGTCGGGCGCGGTCAGTAATTGGATGGGTGTCCGCCTGGTTTCGGGAACGTATCAAAGTATATAAAGTTTAAAACGAATAATGGACGAAATACATAATGGTCATAATACATACTGAATTTTTCTATGAAACTATTGATAAAACGATTTTTTTTAATCGTGTAATCTACAGATTGGTTTAGGTTAGGTTAGATTTATTTTATGAAAATCCTGTAAAGTTGAGAATTTCCAAGAAAATTGCATTATATCAAATGACCATTATGTATTTCGTCCATTATTAATTTTAAACTTTAGATATTTTGATACGTACCCCCTGGTTTCATTTTGTGTTTTTGAAGTAAAACTTATTTAGGCACGCTTGATTTACGTAACGTATTCTACTCCCCAAGTCAAGCGTGCCTAAAGAAGTTTTACTACAAAAAACCAGGCGGTCACCCATCCAAGTACTGACCGCGCCCGACGTTGCTTAACTTCGATGATCGGACGAGAACCGTTGTTTTTGTCAAATATCTTGAAAACGGTGCATCCTACGGCACAATCGATGAAATTTTCACCCCCCCTTTGAAACTCACGCACCCCCCCCCCCCTCCGGTGTTTTCGTCAAATATCTTGAAAACGGTGCATCTTACGGCAAAATCAATGAAATTTTCATCCCCCTTTGAAACCCCCGCACCCCCCCTCCACTGTGTTTTTGTCAATTACATATATTGGAATAGTTTCAAATATCTGCTTGTAACGGTTCCAACGCTACAATTAAAAAAAATTTTTTGTTCTATGGGGACCCCCCTATTTTTTAACTTTTTTTATTTTTTAGATTTTCTCCTACGCTTACACACAATTACCGAGCTGGATTCCAAATTTCATCCTACTAGGTCATCTGGAAGTAGGTTAGGTTTAGGTACTATAAGTGAGTCAGTCAGTGCTAAAATTTACGACTTTTTGACCTTCATATCTTTATAACCGTTTGAGCTAGCTTCATGAAATTTGGGCTTCTAGATGTCCTTATGGATATAATTAAACACACGTAGTTTTATGTGTTTACGTTAATAAGGAGGTTTTGAGTTATAGAAGGGTCAAAAGTGGCACCAAGTGGTTCGTGTAATATTACACTCGGCGCTGGCTAGCCTGTTCCTTTGCTTGAACTTGGCTTGACACGCTGCCGCGTGTTTAGATTTCAACTGCAGTCTGGGAAATGACTCAGAAGAATGAAACGGAGTTGTGTAGTGAAGTAAATCAAGCTATAAATTGTTATTGACATAACAAAATCAATAACATTCGTCATAAAAGAAGCAAGTTCAAAAAGCAATCTTCTTGTAGTTCTTTCTTCGGCTTGAGTAGGTATAGACGGGGTAAGAAAAGGTCGTCACTTTTCGACTCTATGTCAACGAATTAAGGTCGAAAAGTGACGAACCTTTTTTTTACCCCGACTATACATACCTATTACAAAATTGTAACTCGCTCCTAATAATACTTATCATTTAGGCCAACTTAAGATATTATTGGTGTTCTTGTTATAATATAAGTAACAGTGGAAAGCGAGCCTTCAATTAACTTTAACGCTGGGAGGTAAGGTTTAACAGCAAAATCAGAAGTATACTTAGAAACTACTTAGTCTTAATCGATATGAATCTTTGCAAAATGATGCGGATATACAAAACGCCATAGTGAAATCGTTACCTAAATGAGTTGATATTTGTATTTAAAAATCGTTATTTTTTCGAATATTTACTTAAGCTAAAAGATATAAAATAAAGTACAATGCATTCTACTAACCTATTCTATACTTCATAGGAACAGTTACTGCTTACCATACAGTCGATATGGAATTATAAATAATGCAATTTTTTTACGATATTACGGTAGACGCGTGTGATCTATTATGAATGCGGTTTTTATTCTCATCAAATTTTGAAGGTGTCCCACTCTTTCTTTATACTGCGGCTTTCTTTACACGTCGTAATTTTTTGCGACTCTCTTATAATCTGTACTAATATAATAAAGCTGAAGTGTTTGTTTGTTTGTTTGTTTGAACGCGCTAATCTCAGGAACTAGGGTAAGTGTACCAGTGAATGAACACTTAAGGAAATTTTCGACTTTGAAAATTAATTTTAGGCAGTTGAGCACAGTTTATTTAAAATATTACTTTTTGTATAGCACAACCAACTACTCTAGTTGGCTAACATCATTATTATTCAACAGTGTTACTGCACAGTTTGAGGATATATCACTATTTAAGTGAAAAAATGGAAAATCACCAGTGAATGAACGCAAAATTCTAGTGAATGAACAAATGAAACCAGTGAATGAACAACTTTGAATATGATGTCTTTTTATACTATAAATATACAAAAGCGAAGTTATATTAATACAACTACATTCAATATACTTATTTGGTCGATTCCATGTTCTAAAACAATTAAAATACAAAAATAAGAGTATTGTTCATTCACTAGATCTTGGAAACCAGTAAATGAACTAGCTATAAGTGGCACAGTTCATTCACTGGAAAACTTGAACCAGTTAATGAACCTATATTTTACGTTTGTTCCAATACTGGCCTTTCGGTAGATAATATATTTGGATCAATGTCACTGAAAACGAAATCTTATTATGACTACTAGAAGGAAAGATATTGCACAAATAGAAAATCCTGCAGTCCCAGTGAATGAACACCCCTGTTCATTCACTGGATTTAGGCGATTTTGGGTTCCAGTAAAAAAACACTGGATTAAAAGGTATTGTTTGTAAATAAATTACATTAAACTATGTATGAATAGCACTAACAGGTCTTTAAAGCTTAAAAAATAACCATACCCAATGAATGATAGATGGCGGGGACAAATGCAGTAACACATCAGAAGTATAGTAGCTTTCGTTCTTCCTTAATACTGCTCCATAGAAAAAATGTACAACATACGTACGTCCACTTTACATCGTCGCCATTTCAAAACTGTTGCTTAGAAGTCGAAGCAAATTTACCAGAACCTGACAAGTAAAGGTGCTAGTCGAAAAAAAAATACGAGGCTTGGTAGAAACGTACCAAATTCTTATTATTTCAAAAAATTATCGTTTTGTTCATTCACTGGGTACTGTTCATTCACTGGTACGCTTACCCTAGTCGAAAAAAAATACGAGGCGTGGTAGAAACGTACCAAATTCTTATTATTTCAAAAAATTATCGTTTTGTTCATTCACTGGTACTGTTCATTCACTGGTACGCTTACCTACTGCTCCGATTTGAAAAATTCTTTCAGTGTTAGGTAGCCCATTTATCGAGGAAGGCTATAGGCTATATATTATCACGGTATAACATAACGGAGCGGAGCGGAGCGGAAGATTGTTTCAAAATCGGGGGTTTGAAGTAAAACTTCTATAGGCGCTAATCTCAGGAACTACTGCTCCGATTTGAAAAATTCTTTCAGTGTTAGATAGCCCATTTATCGAGGAAGGCTATAGGCTATATATCATCATGCTAACACCAATAGGAGCGGAAGAATGTTTCAAAATCGGGGGTTTTTTCTAATCTCAGGAATTACTGCTCCGATTTGAAAAATTCTTTCAGTGATAGATAGCCCAGTTATATAGGGCGGGTTGGGGGCGGGTTGGGAGCGGGTTGGGGGCGGGTTTGGGGCGGGTTGAGAGCGGGTTGGGGGGGGGGGGGTTGGGAGCGGGTTGGAATCTGGTTGGGAGCGGGTTGGGGGCGGATTGGGAGCGAGTTGGGGGCGGGTTGAGAGCGAGTTGGGGACGGGTTGGGGCGGGTTGAGGGCGGGTTGGGAGCGGGTTGGGGGCGGGTTAGGATCGGTTTGGGGGCGGGGTGAGAGCGAGTTGGGGGCGGGTTGGGAGCGGGTTGGGGGCAGGTTGGGAGTGGGTTGGGGGCGGGTTGAGAGCGAGTTGGGGACGGGTTGGGGGCGGGTTGGGAGCGGGTTAGGGGCGGGTTGGGGGCGGGTTAGGAGCGGTTTGGGGGCGGATTGGGAGCGGGTTGGTTTATTATGAAGTTTCACTTCTTCAAGAAGGAACTAAGGAGAGCCATAATTGATGAAAAAGCAAATTGGATAAAAAAATAAGCTGCCCAAATTACTAATTCCATTCTTTTTTATATTGCGTTTGTTATTGTCAGGAGAAGGTTCTTATGAAAGAAATTAAAAAAAAAATTTAACGGGGGCGAAGCCGCGGGCATCAGCTAGTAAATTATAAAGAAAATAGCTATGTGTAGCTCTAGGTTTGTATAAGTATGTACCGTTTCTCGACACTCATAAGACAGTAGCTTGACGCCTCTGGGCGCCGCAACGCAGTTTGGCAATCCCTGAATTAGAACATATTTTTCTGTCTTAAGTTTCTCAGTTCACTGTGTAATTTTCATAAATATCTAAATAGTTTATTGAATCGGGCGTTACTTTACGGATGTCCATATTAATGAACTGAAACAATTACTTTGCTCACCTGCGACCATATTGGTAGCATAGCGTACGGTTGTGGTACCTACTCTGAAGATGAGCTCTGGTTGAGTTCGAAACGCGTCAGTGAAGTTTGGTGGTGGTGATAGTTAGGTTTGTGTGATTTGTATGTGTTCGTTCGTATAGTGTGGAGGTAGAGGAACTACATGAACACGCATTTCTTACATAAACGTAACTATCGTAAGGTCGCGGGTGAGCAAAGTAATTGTTTCAGTTCATATCTAAATAGCCCATCCTGTGCAGATAAATATAAAGTCTTTTAAATGTACAGTCAATAAATTTGATTCCTGGACCATCATGGAACCTTGTCATCTATCTATACTATACTAATATTATAAAGAGGAAAGATTTGATTGTTTGTTTGTTTGTTTGCATTGAATAGG
Source organism: Archips xylosteana (assembly GCA_947563465.1). NCBI lineage: Eukaryota > Metazoa > Arthropoda > Insecta > Lepidoptera > Tortricidae > Archips > Archips xylosteana. The sequence continues at coordinate 13,962,275 of OX387349.1, forward strand.
CTCCGAAACTACTGGACCGATTTCAAAAATTCTTTTGCCGTTAGAAAGCTACATTATCACTGAGTGACAAAGGCTACTTTTTACCGCGGGAAAATACCTTTCCCACGGGAAAATTAATTTATCGCGGGTGCAGCTGCGGACGGAAGGCTGGTAGTAAATAATTGGGTCCATATCGGGTTGCATAATTGTTGAAGGTCACATAACATAATATACCTAATGTTTGTCATAATGTATTGTTGTTCATAACTTGTTTTGCTCTGAATCCTTTAATTGTATGTACAGAATTGTTATAAAACAAACCTAACCTTACCTATAGAATTCTACAGGATGAACATTTAAAATTTTCTGAAATATTTATGGTTTTGACGAGAGTAAAATTTATGACAAACAAAAATTATGACAAATATACATTATGACTAAAAATTGTATGCCACGAGTGACGAAAATGACGTTAATGTCACGATGAAAATATTCTCTGGTGGCCTAGGAATGAAAATGGTTGACTGTACGCCAGGAGCGTAGCATGCCACGTTATGCCAACAGGAATAAAATAAAAGTGTATTTTCTAATTAGTAGTCGCCTTTTTACCGCTAAATGCTATTAAGCTACCGGTGTTGATATAATAAGTTATCAAAGAACACCTCGATGATGTAAGAGCACGTTTTGCATCGCCGGAGCGCTACGGCGAAGGGGAACCGGTCGCCACGTCATCGCATCGCGACCGACATACTGCCAAGGTTACGGCCGCTACACTCGGGGTGCATAATTCATGCACAGAGAGCCTTTTTCTCTATTCTCGTGTTAATATATTAGAACACTAGTAATAGTATATAGAATTCAGTTAAAAGCATTATATTTTAACTAGCTACTGTATCTGTGTGTGTTACTTTTACCCATGTTCGTCGAATTGACATGAACTTTGGAATGTCTATGTATATTCGAGCAAGTAAGCGCATTACCATTTTTTAGACAGTTCCTAAATCGAAAAATAATATGATAGATTTTTGCTGGAATATTCATAGGCTCAATGACAAATGTAAAAAAAATTGCAATAGATAAACTTGTAATGTTTAACGTAAACATGTTTTAATTTGATCTATCAGCCAGGAAGAAAATTGACTGATGTTTACCGATTTGGATTGGAAATCAGATTTTTGACTTTGTGTGTTTTGTAAGCGTTTCCTCTAGCGTTTTAGCTATTTTATGATCTACATCTGGAGAACAAATTAATCTAATCTAATGAGGAATTATTTCTTCTTAAGAAACTAGGATGATGAGACTTGAGAGATCGTAAGTCTGGATGGCCATTGTCATCACAGCAAAAAACTAGCGAAGCAATTCTGCTGTATACTATAAAAGTAAGAAACAGGTTTGTAATTGATGATAGGCCGCAGGAAAATCTCACGTAATACGAGTATTTATGGCAAGCAAAGATTAATTAACGTAATTATTTTCTCTACACCTACAAGTTGATATCCTAAATATTACGACGAGCAACAAACTTAACATCATCGTAAATTTTCGAGCACATAATCCGTCCAAGTATGACTATACCCTGCAAACTGCAAAAGACTCAGGAACGTATTTACATTCTGTGGAAAGATGAAAACTTCTTAGATGTTAAACCGCTTAATCTATATTCTCATCAGACATCAAGATAAAACGTGACTACATTATACTTCTTTATTAAATATTACATTACTCTTCAACTTTTTTCTTAGTAATTAGAGTTTAATACATGTAACTCTTGAGAGACAAAATTATTAAGATGTTAAGTATATTCAAACACATAAACATTTCATAATTTTTTAGTGCGTCAAACATGTTCATGCCTGTCATATTTGCTTATATCAAGCTACAAGCGGTGATATATTTATACAGAATAGTCAAAATGTGTCTGAATTATGAACCGAGGAAGTGATAATCAATTTAGCATAGTGACTGTAAGTGTCTTTGTGTACGCGAGGACGTGTTATATTTGCGGACCATTTGAAGGTATTAAGTTGTTTATATCTTATCGGGAAACCATCACAAAAAAACAAAATCACTCTTATTCGGATTTTACAGACATTACAGAACAATCAATGAAAATATAGTGTTAAAGTGGAAAAATTATAACCTCACCAAAATTAACCACTGTGCTCTTTTGTACGACGTCACTCATCATACCATCATGTGTCATAAGAAATTACTTCCTATGTATATCGCATATTGCGAGGATTCTTCTTTTAATCTTTGGCCATTTTATGAATGTGAGTGTTAAACCAATCTACAATCAAGTGGTTATCAATCCATTTTATGTCCCTTGGATATGGTACTTACATGTACTTAGGTCAAGCTCATTACTTTCTTAATTACTCAATTTCCAAAGATAATCGATCTTTGTACAGATCCTTTAAGTTGTCCTTTTTTTGTTCCATCTAAAGAACTTTATTACATATTAGTGGATTAATTATGTAAATTTAATCAAATTTTTTTCGTATTCTGAGTAGGTACCTTTTTTACAAAATAATGAGCTACTACCAGTAAAACATCTAAGGGACATAACTTATTTGCTATTCTTTTATCCATTTGTTTGAAATTTTTGGCCATGGTTAGATAAGTAAAGCATACCTTACCCAACTACATTTGACCGATTTTTATATTATTAAGTTCAAGTATCGTTATCCTTTACTTCCTGATCCACTAACATCAAAGCAGCGTAAGACGCAGGTAGGTTACCTCAAGGGAGTGGAGGCTTATGCCGAAAACTAACCTTTGATGTGTACTAACCATTTTCATGTTCTACTAAAGGCGCGCTTGCAATTCTATAATATATGCTCTGATATTGTTTGGATAATAGTGAGATGCTTACTTATTTCTAGGTCAATAGGAACCTTTGTGTACGTTTTCTGCTTGGAGACCGATGTACAGTGAATCTCAGCTAATGATCTGAGAATAAAGACTAAACAACAATGAGCATAATAACAAAACGAGCAAAAAATCAAGGCTGTTTGCTGCTTAATCACTTCCGGAAAATATTCAAACACTGACAGCCGCGACGAGCTCGTACCTTTATTAGGGTGCTTTTCCACTATAGATGTAAGGTAGGTACTATGCAGCTATGCCGCGAGGACGTGAAAGTTACGGTATGAAAGTATGTGACCATTTCCACTAATGCTAAGCTGTGTAGCCGTTCGAAAACCCAGAGCACGCATACACAGCGCGCATCCAGAGCACGCATATTTCCATTTAAAAACATACCTTACTTGAACGGGTGCCTATCGTATCGCATAATGTTGATTGTCCTAAAATTTTTGGCCGAGAATGTTTGGCATAATGTTGAATGGCATACTACTCGTTTATCCTATTCATTTTTGCGCATACAGATTTAAAAGTCCTAAAGCATGTCCGTCCTATTGGTAACTTGAAACATCGAATTACCCAAAACCTGTCCTAAGAAGTCTAAGAATTATGTAAATAATTAACCTACACTTAGGTAGGTATGGTAGTTAGTAACAAGCAAAAGGGTGGCCGGGGGAGCGAAGCGATGCACAGGTGGGATTCGGGGGGCGAAGCCCCCCGCATGAAGAAAAACTTTTAAACCACCCCTAGTTTAACCTGGTTAGGTTCGTTAGTTACCTTGCGTGTCCTTCAGAGCAGAAATATCAATGACAAAATAAATAATGTCGGCTAATAAAAAATACGTGGAAAGCTTATGCCGTACGTTATTCGAAGAAAAGTAGTTATGCGACATAACAATAGGACCAAAAAATTTATGCCATCCGATATAAACCCTTGTTGAACCTGTTTCCAACTTTGCTATGCTATATGGAACAATGAATATGATTGGTAGATATCAAATGCATCCATAGCAATTCTCTGGTGGAAAATCACTCTTACAGTTGACACTCCATGTAGCTGGGCGTTATAATGCCATTGTAATCCTCTCTAATCATGAATACAATATGATCTGACGCGGCAAGGCCATCTATTATCTGTTGGACTAACTGTTTGTAGGTTCGTTTTGAATAAATCATTAAAAATACGTATATTCGAATATAGAACCTCCACCTTTTTGACGTGACAACGTCTAATAAATCGATGAACGCCGGCTGCACGCAGGAAAAAGGATGACGCAATGTAACGTACATGTCCCGTACAGAGCAGTGAACGCCAGGATGTACAAGAGAGCAGCGCGCGCCAGGATGTACAATCTTAGTACTAGCGCTCGGGTAATTTTTAATGGGGGGCTGTGCGGGGTGCGGGGGAGGGGGGTTGCGGAGGAGGGAGTGCGGGGGCATTAAAGGGGGATGAAAATTTCATTGATTTTGCCGTAGGATGCACCGTTTTCAAGATATTTGTTATGACGTTGTCACGTTAAACTATCGTCCGTAAACCGACTTTACAGACAACCGGTTTTTTGTACTTGGTTAGAAATAAATGACATTAAGGTACCTACATTGCTTTAACATACGCAACCCACCCTATTTAGGTACTGCAGGGCACAGGCCTCCTCTCAGCTAAACAAACTCACGACCCTCTGCTTGAGAGCCCATAGGGCAAACCACTAAATCACTACGGTTTACAGACTAATTACAAATATCCTGATTAATAATAATAACATCGGAACACGTATAGTAAAAAGTCCAGTGAAGTCAATGCTGTACTTTATTACACAGAATACTGCAATAGTCAACAAAAACAAATTATGAGTCAACATTCTATAGAAATTATCTGGAAATAAGCTTGGGTCTTTTTAAATAGGAACTGACCTTTTTAGAATGAATAGTCCTTTGTGACTTTGATTTAAATAAGAGTCGATTACCTAAAAGGGACCATAAAGTCTAGGTTGGAGAGTACAAGTTTAAATTGTAATTCATTGGAGTCAGCAGTCCGTTTCCGCGTCACGGCCATGGTTACGTTACGCAGATAGTGTTGCCAGCACAACCGATCTAATAGTGTACTTTTTCGAAGTTAATCTCATAACCACTTTTCATAATGTCAGACTGGTAGCTCATTGCGACAAGGTTCTACAGTGCTGCAACAACGTTCGTTCAGCAATTATTGTTTAATTGGCGACCTTGTCTTGTGTTTTTTTAATAAATTTGTGCAATTCAAACTATCATTGGTATTTTTTGCAGTAAGAGTATTGCGCTGTCAACTAAAACGAATATTACAGAATACGTAGGTACTTCTATCAGTTACTTAGTTGATAACATTTGGGTTAAGTATTGGATATGCACTGTTTTTACGTATGTACATATAACTCTTTACTGTACATAAAACACATAAAATTAACAGATAATTAGAGAAAAAGATGTAAAAAGGCGAACTTTTAACTTATACCTTAAGAGGGTTTATACCTGCTGAGCTGGCAACGTTGCATTTTTGTTAGTTTTTCTCGATTATTCCATAAAAATTGAATGAATATTAAAAATGTTTTGAATACAAATTGTTCAACTTATATATTAGAACAATTTGTATTCAAAACATTTTTAATTTTCATTCAATTTTTATGGAATAATCGAGATAAACTAACAAAAATGCAACGTTGCCAGCTCAGCAGGTATAAACCCTCTTAAAGGGATCTCTTCCAGTTAACCTTTGATTGAACGACTGATAGGACATCAGAAACAAGAGTAGATATGCAATAAAATGTAAAGAGAACCGAAATTTAAAATCAACCTAAATAAGTATGACGTTCATACTAATACAATAAGTACCTACCTACCTATGAATTTTGTTGTGATCAATATATTAGGTAAGTAAGTAGATTATGTTCATTCATATATGAAATGTTGAAGGATTCCGTTAAACCAGTTATTAAATATTAATAAATGCATAATTGAGGTAAATATATAAAATGATGACAAAATGGCGATAAGGAAAAACTACGTGTTTACCTACGCCGGAATATCCACGATCTCTTTTGAATTTTAAGTTGTAACGAATGAAAAAAAATACTCTAATATTTTTTTCCTTGTTGAAATAATAAAATCCTTACTCAACTTGATACTTATTTTTCTCAAACATGCTATGAAATATTGACGTTACGTTCCTTATAATACGCCACGAAGTGTCACGATGCAGGCGCGGCGTGGTGTGCGGCTAGACGAGGGGTCAGTAATGGAATTTCGTACAACATTGCTGGCCTTGGCCAGCAAAGTGATCGTCTATTGTTTCATGTGACACAGCACCATGACGTTTATAGGTCTATAGCATCATAGCATTTAGCCATTTAAAAAAAAAACTATAATCAATATTTGCGTTTTGGTTCATTATGACATTCTGCCACTACGCTTATTTAAGGTAAGGTGATTTAGACCAAATTTTTTACTTATAGTTTAAGTTTTATTATGTTTGTGATTATTTTTTAAATGTTATCTTATTAAATTATATTTTAGGTAAGGTAAGATGGTGATGGTGATGGCAATGGTGATCTGCCTAGAGAAGTATTTCACCATCAACATCACCATCATCATCATTATCATCATCATCGTCATCGTCATCATCATCATCACCCTCATCATCAACCTCAACATCATCGTCATTGTCATCATCATCATCACCATCACCATCATCATCATTATCATCATCATCGTCATTGTCATCATCATCATCATCATCGTTATCATCATCATCACTATCATCATCATCATTATCATCATCATCGTCATTGTCATCATCATCATCATCATCGTCATCATCATTATCATCATCATCGTCATTGTCATCATCATCATCAACATCACCATCATCATCATCAACATCATCATCATCATCACCCACCATCACCATAATCGTCATCATCATCATCACCATAATCATCATCATCATCGTCATTTTCATCATAATCATCACCATCATCATCATTATCATCGTCATTGTCATCATCATCATCATCATCATCACCACCATCATCGTCATCGTCATCGTCCGTCATCGACATCATCATCATCACCATCATCATCATCGTCATAATCAACAACATCATCATTATAGGCATCATAGCATTTAGCCATTAAAAAAAAACTATAAGTAATATTTGCGTTTTGGTTCATTATGACATTCTGCCACTACGCTTATTTAAAGTAAGGTAAGATGATGATGATGATGGTGATGATGATGTTGATGTTGATGGTGGTGATGGTGTTGATGATGAAAGTGATGATGATGATGATGATGATGATGGTGATGATGATGATGATGATGATGATGGTGATGATGATATGATAATGATGATAGTGATGTTGATGGTAATGATGGGTGATGATGATGAAGATGGTGGATGATGATGATGATGATGATGATGGTGGTGGTGGTGGTGATGGTGGATGATGATGATGATGATGATGATGATGGTGGTGGTGATGGTGATGATGACGACGACGGCGACGATGATGATGATGATGATGATGATGATGATGATGATGATGATGATGATGATGATGATGATGATGATGATGATGATGATGATGATGATGATGATGATGATGATGATGATGATGATGATGATGATGATGATGATGATGATGATGATGATGGTGATGGTGGGTGATGATGATGATGGTGGTGATGATGATGATGATGACGATGATGATGATGATGATGATGATGCATGTTTGAGAAAAACTCTATACAAGCCTTGGCCACGAACAGGGATTGCCGGCCTCGTATCTCTAGATGGCCTCGTTGACACTCTGCCATCTATCGGCCGGCAATCCCCTATTTCGCGGCCGCTGCAGTAATGTACTATTATTATCTATGCTACATATGTTTTGATTTGTTTACATTTCGACGGTACTCTGACTCAACCTCGTATATGAAATTTTATAAATTTGGAATAAGCACTTTAAGCCTTGTATCTAACTAAAGTGATTATTCCAATTTAGTAAAATTTCATATACGAGGTTGAGTCAGAGTACCGTCGATTTGTGTGTTTGAACTTGTTTTCCTTCTGTCTTAAATAAGTACCAAATAAAAAAGACTTTATTTCTGAGCGTTAAGAGTTGCTTTGCTTTGCTGGTTAGCAATGAACGTGATGTAATCAACAACAAATAGGTATTTAAAAAATTTCTTAGACCTTAATTATTAAAATAATTAAAATATCTTGTTTGTCTTTAATGTTTAAAACTTTGTCATTAACCTAATTATTTAGCGCCTTCCTTACAATTTTATTGTTATTACTCATCATTCATTTATGATACAAACTATTACAGTGGCCCTGTCTGTAGGATAATAAAAAAATCTAAATATTATTAATAATAATATCATAGTTATCGAAATCGCTTTCAATAATCACTTTACCGCAAAGTTCAAGGTTTGCTGACAAAATCAATACGAAACAATCAACTGGCACAAAAGTCCACAACCGTTTCATACATTGTGCTATAAAACTTAACAGTACACCATTGTTATTTATTTGCCTACCTGCACAAACTACCTACAGCGAACCGATAAGCGTTATCATTGATAACAATCACACGTGGTTCATCTTGTACTCATCTGTTACACACTCGTACCTGATCCAATACTTCCTCTTCCTCCTTCTGAGATTGGGGCACTTTTTAAAAACGGAAAACGAAACAACGTCCAGGAATCCCATGGTCAATGGTGTATCACAGATATATATCACAAGAGTTTGGAATGTGGGATTAAGTAGTTTTATCACAGGTGTGCGGTGGCCGCGGCGTGAGCCGTGACTAAGCGGTTAGCGCGAGCACGACTCGCCGTCGCGGGGGCCGGCGGAGGCTGCGAGCTGCTCGGCTCGACCATCGCGACACGACTCCGAGCATCACTTCTCCTGTCCGTTGCACGCCGCTGCACGTCACTGCACCCGAGTGACGTGCCCGCATTGTACCTATCCGACGTCACACGATTAGTAAACCAGTGATTAACTACTAAGCGCAATCACTAAATCTTAATTGGCATGTAGGCAGTGACCGCCAATGGGAGCGGAGGATTTTATGAGCTCAACCTGCGCCTACGCTCTCGCGATTGAATCAGCAAACAATCGTTGGAGAATCCGTGTTCAATATCTCGACGTACTCGGCTGTATCTTTTTTTATCTCAGTGAACTCGATGTACCTACTCTGGAGTTTACATATGTTTAAGATAAATAGATATTTATGACATCATTCTCAAAGTTCTCTCGGAACTTTTTTTTATTTTCAGATTGTTTGTTGTGAATTGTTTTAATTGGCACAAAATTTACAAAAAAAATGTTAGTTCCGTAAATATCCAGAGCAGGCACTAGGCGCTCTGTAGGGTGCGCGACAGCCGCCACAGTCTCCTGACCGTCGTGGCAGAGAGATGGGACAGTGGTCTAATTAGACACTAGTCGTCTCATCATTTAAGTTTAAGTACTAACATAATTATTTAAGTTGTAATACTAATAATTTATGGATTCAATTAGTCCGAAATAAATGCATTTTTTTTAATTTATTTTATTATTTATTTTACTAGTGTAAGCCTAATAATAAGTAATAATATAAATATTGATAACATATGTATATATAACTGCAATACTTACATGATTAAATATACGTTGAATAGACGTAGCTTTGATTCGAGATGGATTATGATCCAATGATGTACTGTTTAAGTTAAATACATAGTAATATTTAGAAATATTAATTATTTTATTGTATATTGATAGCTGGTAACATTAATAATATTTGTATGAAATACTGAATCATATTTAAGATAGTCAATTAATTTTACTATATTGATACCGCATCGGTTGGGCGAGGCAGTTAGGTTTTGACCGTCAAGCAAAGCATACGGAATATACTAAGTATCGAATTACTGGATTTTATTTCTACACCTTTTGATCCTGAAGCTAGTCCTTTACTAGGAACACGATGAATAAATATTTGTTTATTTTTGTTAATTGTACTTGCATTTTCGTTCTATCTAGGTATAGTCGGGGTAAAAAAAGGTTCGTCACTTTTCGACCTTAATTCGTTGAAATAGAGTCGAAAAGTGACGAACCTTTTCTTACCCCGACTATACATGTGTAAATATACCAAATTTGCAGACAATCAAATGGGAAGTGGGTCAAATTCGACTTTCAAGATTCACATACAACTTTGCAAAATAAAATATATTTCAAATTAGGTTCGTAATAATTTAACTCGCCACCATTATCATCGATTTCACTTAAGTTTTTCAATTCATAATAAAATAATTATTGCAGATGTTTTTCGCTTAGCCAATCTAAGGAATACAAACGCAATGCAAGGTTACTGTTACTAGTATCTAGAAAACCTTGTATGTACTGGACGCACAAGCAATCTCTCGTGGCGGACTCATTTATCTCTTACCTGTAACAAAATAAAAGATGAATTAGAACTAAATAAGTGTTAACTAACCATCTGTAAAATACGAATGGTTGTAACTAAAGTTGGATTACTGTGTGTATAGCCAGGGCTCATTTTTAGCTCCACGGATCCTTTTTCTAGGCGGTGTTACTATAAGTACCTACTCTTCCGTCGAGACGACTTATAGGAGCACCGTCTCTGCCGCGCTAACGTATGATGATGATGGATGACTATTATAAGCTACTATTATACTTAAAGTTAATTGACAAAAAACAGGCTTCACCAAGTAGTTATGTAAGATTGATGATGTGTGTAAATGGAGCGACGACCTGGTGAAGGTAGCGGGAATGCATTGGATGCGGATGCCGCAGTGCCGATCTGTTTGGCGAGCCTTGGGGGAGGCCTATGTACAGCAGTGGAAGCCTTTCGGCTGAAATGATGATGATGATGATGTATGTCATAAATTGAAACAATAACATTTAAAGAAATAGTACAGTCACGAGATTAAGGTTGACATTCCTGTCATATTGTAGGTATAGGAATTTAAAGGATATTTTTTCGAAATGGGCATTGAAATGGGTCCCAAATTAAAGCACGCGGCCGTATAGTATAAATCTTCCCAGGTGAATTTTTTGCTTCGAGCCCTTATATTTCAAAACAAACGGTATCGTAATAGTATTAAGGTTCAAATTTAATGTAATAGCTCGAAGCGAAAAATTCACCTCGAAGATTTATACTATACCTACCCGCACTAATAATACCAATGCAAATTTTCATGTCAGATAAAAAGGGGAAAGTAATGTAAGGTAGGTACATATGTGGGTTTCAATTACAAACAAAAATCAACAGTCATTTACCCGCTTAATTCTTGGAAATCTGAATAATAAACTTTTAATGAGCAGTTCTATGAAAATAGCTTAGTAGTAGCTAAGTAGTAGGTAAATATTGATTGAAGATGACTACCTACTAAAAGTTGTATGTTGTTGTTGTTGTATTGTTATATGTTGTAAGTTGTATGTAACTAAGGAGTGTATTTTATTTATTTTCATCAAATAAATGTCACTTTTAAATACAATAAAAATAAGTATTCGCAAAGCGAGTTTATTTAGAAAATGACGTGTGCAAGAAAGTACCAAAATATAGATAAAAGTCAAAATTGACTTTACTCCGAAGCGCAGTGCTACTGAGATCGTACTTACATAAATACACAGGCATAGAAATATCGATAATACATTTACCTATAGTCAATTTCAATAAAATCCGCGCGTACGGCATGACTGTAATTCAATTAATATCTAGCGAATCATCCAATAAGACGAGGGTTGCCGAATCGCGCCAAACCAATTGTAATTCTTCAGTATCAGGCGCAAAGGTTAATTGGTAATTGAGTTTACAATTCTGCAGACCCAGCCAAAATGAGAGAAAATATTAGGTACTTTAAAAAACTTTAGGGTTCCCCGCCACCGTACAATCGTCATTATTATTGAGCTACGGGCGTCGTAAAAAGTCGTTTATTTTATTATTAACTTTTTTTCTCAATTGTGTTGTTATACTTCGTTTTTTTAGTATTAGAAAGAAGGTATAGGTATCGCCACGAGAGTTGAGGTTACGCACACAACCACATGTCGTGTAATGACATTTATTCGTGCCGATAGCAAGTTCAATAGACCCAAGAGTGAATTACCAGATTGACTAAAAATGTCTTCAACCTATTTCGTTGAGAATTATTTACACACAGAAAATAAAATATTTTGATCTATTTTATTTAAAGCAGATGAGCATATTTTTCGCTATTTATGAAATACCGATCGATGTTTTGTTGCGAATATTTCTTATCACTTTTAAATTGTTTTATTTCAAAAATGGGTTATACGAAAAAAATATATAGTAAGAATGCATAGTATTGCGTAGGTATTTCATCATAAGATCATTCATATAACTCACATTTTCATCCACTCACTCATTTCATTCAGACGACCAGATGGCCTAGTGGTTAGAGAATCTGACTACGAAGCTTGAGGTCCCCGGCCGGCCGGCCGGCCGGTCCCGGTTCGATTCCCGTGTCTGGGCAGATATTTGTATGAAAGTGTTTGTTCTCGGGTCTTGGGTGTTTAATATGTATTTAAGTATGAACCTATCTATATAAGTATGTTTATCCGTTGCTTAGTACCCATAACACAAGCTTTGCTTAGCTTACTTTGGGACTAGGTCAATTGGTGTGAATTGTCCCGTGATATTTATTTATTTAACGACCGCTTTAGCCTAGTTGGTAGTGACCCTGCCTACGAAGCAAGAGGTCCTGGGTTCAAATCCCGGTAAGGGCATTTATTTGTGTGATGAGCACGAATATTTGTTCCTGAGTTATGGATGTTTTCTATGTATTTAAGTATTTATTTATCTATATAAGTATGTTTATCGTCGTCTAGTACCCATAGTACAAGCTTTGCTTAGTTTGGGACTAGGTCGATTTGTGTAAGATTGTCACCTAATATTTATTTATTTATTTATTTATTTTATTTACTACTTTTTTGCAATCAGTACTTTATGTAGCTGTGTGTGTAATCATTCACCTCAAGTCTCGTGGCGTTACCTATAAGGGATTATTTTTTATTGAAAAACACTTTTGAAAAATAAATCATAGCAAATATGTAACAATTAGCAAAGATATATTATTTTGGTTTCATAAGTTATTTACTATTTTTTTAAATGCGTTTTTTAATAAAAAGACTCATTATGATTGTTTACCCTATTTTTAATGCTAAAAAACGAAGTATAGATATGCGGTAATGTGACTATAGTACGTAACACACTTTGTGAACAATTCAAGCGTGAATCAGTAGGGTACTTCATTAAACGATAATTCCAGATGCAACTCTAATGAAAAAGATACTTCATACAATGAAAACCAGATTCTCTTCAATTTACTGTTTTTTTTTTGTTTATATCTTGCTTTCAAAGCAATAAAATCATTAAATTAGCTGACAAAAATTGTTTTAAGAGGTCATAAAAAACATATCAATTGATTGACTCCTTCTTAAGATAAAAAAAATACAGCCTCGTGACAAACGGTCGGACGGACACACAGCAGGGCCTTAGTAATTAGCACACTTTGGACACGGAACCCTCAAAACAAAATATTCTAACGGCTAAGGAGTAACGACTACAGCTTAATTTATTTACGGCTTCACCTGAAACTTCTCCAAAAATATGAATTTTATTTGGCTTAAAAGGACATTTAAATAGAGAAGAGGAAAAGCCCTCTCCATTAATCCAGTTACAATTAATTAGCCACGTTAAGTGGATTTTATGGGACGGAACGTCGGTATTTTTAGCAAACATAACGTTAGATGCAAATTAACCGAAAGATGCTTTAAAAAAACCGTCCAAGAGCGAGTCCTACTCAAACATGAAGGGTTCCATTCATGCGTTTTAATTTCAATGTACTCTCTATAAGATTGGATTTGCTGACAACTCCACCTGTCAATTTTAGAGTTGCCAGTTAGGAAACCGTGTAATCTTTTTAAAAAATTATTACGATAAGTTTGTTACCTACTGCATTTAGTTTTTTTAACGTACTTCAAAAAAAGAGATTCTAAATACATGTGTTTATTTTTTTCCAATAAACGTCTTCAAGTAATCGAATGTTTTGCCATTGCATTCGCTGCTGGCTGTCAAACTCTAGATTTCTTTAAGTACCGTAACGCACAAGTGTTTTAAAATTACTGCCAAACTATGACAGCAGCACTAGGCGAAAGTAATTATATATGCGTTCCCGGCAGAGAATGTGTTAAATAGTCTTCGTGCGCTGATCTTATTTTTATAAAACTACTAGCTGATCCCGCAAACCTTGTTTTGGACTTTTGCCATATACCACCTAGGGGTATAAAAATATCCTACGACCTATTCTCAGACCTAACGATTATGGAGAAAAAAGTTTGATAAAAATCGGTCAAGCCGTTTCGGAGGAGTTCGGTAACAAACACCGTGACACGAGATTTTTATATATTAGGTAACATTACGTTTAAAAACAAATTCAATTATATTGTTTTTTGTTAAAGCGGAAACAATAGGTAACATACTCTGTGCTGTGGAAAAATCCAGTGGCTACTTATTATGTATGATTTCAATGTACGGTCCACCAAGAAAGTGGTCTACCAGTTTTGACAAAAGTTTCTGTGACATCTAAATATTCCTAAGTCACTGTCATCATTTTATTGCAGGGGAAAATCGACCTCGTTGTATCATGACGTGCAAATGAACTTCGACCGTAGGGGGGTAGACCATATTTTTGGCTGACTGTACTTATTCGGATGGACATACAGCGAAGCTCTGGTAATGGGTATATTATGGGCGGAATCCTAAATGTACCTAAGGTCATAATTTGCATTTAAATAGGCTTGTATGTGTAACCACTCACGGCACATGCTATTGTTGATCCATCCGTGACTAATCTGAAGCTGACATTTTAGAAAATTAGAATAATAACAGCAATTTTTTGACTCTGACCAAATAAAATGTAAAGACAGAAGTTTTGCGCTGCGACAGTTACCAAGCAGACTAGTTGAGCTACGCTAACGCATACAAGACGAGGCGTAGTTTTAACCGGCCTTGATTTGCCGGTCGTGGCACCAGTGTTGTCATATCTATTTTGTGTAAATCTGTAGGTCCAAGAGAAAAAATTCGTAGAATTCCGTACCTACTTAAATCACCTGAAGAAAAATCCGTAGTTCCACAAATAAAAAAAAAGATATATTTGATTGCAAATAAACCCTTAAATGCTGTGTAAAATTAGATATTACATTAGCCAAGCATTTCCGTAGGTCCGGGCACAAGGTCTAAACTCCGTCCGTCCGTCTTTACTTTTTATTTGGTCTGAATTTGTGGCCATTTGTTCCTATTCAAAATTTTACAATTTAACGATATTGTTCAAGTACAGAAACCATCAGTTGCAACGAAGCGGTGGTATGCAGATATTGTCCTTTACTGTGTTTTATCACTGAATACTAATCAAGTATTATTTAACCGTGATGAGACTAGGAATGGAACTGAAATAACAGAATCCATACTTATACTTATTACTTATTACTTATAATATTATAAATGCGAAAGTGTGTCTGTCTGTCTGTTACCTCTTCACGCTTAAACCATTGAACCGATTTAGATGAAATTTGGTATGGAGATAGTTTGAGACCCTGGGAAGGACATAGGATAGTTTTTATCCCGGAAAATTGCAAAGTTCCCGCGGGATAGCGATAAACGAATTCTTTGCAGACGGAGTCGCGGGCAACAGCTAGTATTAAATATGTACTTAAGTCGTAGTGCATTTTTTATAATAGTCCAAGAGCGAAAAACGAGCCTGCGGGAACTCGATGGAAAGTAGGTAGGTAATCACCGTCCGGCCTATAACGCAAGTATAATTACGAGTCATTGTCGTCCCCTTGAGAAAAGAGTGGGTAGTTTTGAAGATCCGTAAGTTGGTCTAAGTTGTAAGTTGTAGTAGTGTTAGATCTTTCAATCGTAGTCTTACTGCGGCCTATTAATATAAATGAGATTTATTTTTCACTTGTCGATCACCCATTATGTTTCGGGGGCAATTGCAATAGAGAGGTTTCTCTCCAGGCAGATGTTATGCCTGGGGACCGAAGTCAAATGGATGCAAGTTGGAAGTTGTATTGTGAAATGGTATAATTTATTAACTGTAATTTAACATATGTACAACTATTCTAGACCAAATAAAAATAAGAACAATAAGAAAAAAGAAAAGAAAAACATAAAATAAAGATAATTAGAACTAAAACACATTATATGAAAGGTGGCCCCCTTAGGCGGTTACCTATCATATTCTCGAAAAGCTCATTTCCGAGTATTAAAATTCCGAAAACGAAACTCCTTTTTTTCATTTTCCATATTATTGTTTGTCCGAAATTTTATTTACCATATTATCTTTTGCCAAATGTTTTAAAATCCATTTTTTTTATTTGCCAAATGATTCAAAATCCAACTGCATGAAATTCCGTAGGATCATTTGCCAAATATATATTTATTATTCCGCAAAGGTCAGGGGTACAAAAGGCGACCATACAATTATGTGTGGACCGTAATATTCATTTTGTTGTTTAATGTTGCCCAAATATTTTATTGAGTTTGCTATGTGGGTAGGGGGTTTTGTAGGTGGTTATAAAAAAAATAACTAACACCAAAGGCTAATGCGGGAGCTTCGCTCCGCTACGCTCCCGCATTAGCCTTTGAACCTAATCTATCCGAGTCGCTTCCGCTCCGAACCGTCTTGCTCACTCGCTTCGCTCGTTCGCTAAAAATTAAGCAATGTTGTCTTACTCTG
Source organism: Archips xylosteana (assembly GCA_947563465.1). NCBI lineage: Eukaryota > Metazoa > Arthropoda > Insecta > Lepidoptera > Tortricidae > Archips > Archips xylosteana. The sequence continues at coordinate 13,978,919 of OX387349.1, forward strand.
ATGTTAGGTTAGGTAGATAATAAAAACTTACTTTCGGCTTTTCGTTACATTTAGATTATGAAAATATGGCAACTGATTAGGTTGGCAAATAAAAAAATGGATTATTGTAATTCGGGATTTTGAATTAGTTGGCAAATAAAACTGTGATTAAATGAATCCGTGGCATTGTGAAGTTGTGGAAAAACAAAACATATGGATTTTAAAAAGTCGGAGAACCGTTTTCTGATAAATGAAATTCGAGTAAAGGAGTTTCTAAACATCGATAGGTTCCCCCCTTAGGCAAGGTGCCGAAGATACTGGCAGCGTTTCCTCTTTGAATAGCTAAGCTAATTCTTTGTCCGAGGAAGCTGCCAGCTCTTCGGTCCCCTGTGACGTCGATTAACCTCTTTGAAATTTCTCTAAAGAGCTTCAAAGCGTAGGACCCCACGGACCAAGGGTCTCGACACCGAATGGAACAAAGTCGTACTCGCTGCCTAGATCCTTGTATTTGAGTCCTTTCGCTTTTGTATTTTTGTATTTGTATTTAGCCGAGTTTAGAAACTTCGATAGCCCGATGTAGTATAAAGGGAGTAAGTTCCTTATTTGATGACTAGATGGCGCTAGGAGTAGCTGTCTGTGTCTGTATGTTACCTCTGCATGCTTAATTTTTTTAAATAAAAAGCCGGCCAAGTGCGAGTCGGACTCGCGCACCGAGGGTTCCGTACAAATTTATATGTATCTATGAACATCCAGTCAGTCAGTGCAGTCCAGTGCGTAGTGTGGGATCATTGTAGATTGGTTGCTGATATAGAAAGATAGACAAACTAGATCTCGTTCAAACCAATTTTCAGTGGAAGTTTACATGGTAATGTACATCATATATTTTTTTTAGTTTAATCACTATCTTAATTTAGAAGTTACAGGGGGGGGGGACACACATTTTACCACTTTGGAAGTGCCTCACGCGCAAACTATTCAGTTTAGAAAAAAATTATATTAGAAACCTCAATATCATTTTTGAAGACCCATCCATAGATACCCCACACGTATGGGTTTGATGAAAAAAATTTTTTTGAGTTTCAGTTCCAAGTATGGGGAACCCCCAAAATTTATTGTTTTTTTTTTCTATTTTTGTGTGAAAATCTTAATGCGGTTCACAGAATACATCTACTTACCAAGTTTCAACAGCATAGCTCTTAGGTATAGTTTCGGAAAAAAGTGGCTGTGACATACGGACGGACAGACAGACAGACAGACAGACAGACATGACGAATCTATAAGGGTTCCGTTTTTTGCCATTTGGCTACGGAACCCTAAAAATGGTAAGGTATTAGTTTGAGACCTGAAGAATATAACTAGGCTAATTTTTATCCCGGAAAATTGCATAGTTCCCGATGGACAGCGACAAAAGCAATTTGTCATAGACGAAGTCGCGGGCAACAGCTAGTATCATTAAATAAGCGCAGCGTTACGTTCTAATTACTGATTCTTCTCCTTTTTGGTTTCTTGTACATAATTTATTATCTATTACTACATTAGTTTAAGTAACACAGCTGGCAACTGCTATGTTGTGGTAAACAAGTGGACAGTGAACCGTCATGGCATGTCCTCGGACATAGTAAACATGTACGTACATTGATACTTATCCACTTCTTAATACCCAAGTATCTAAACCCATGTAAAACCACAACATAAGGTTTTTAAGATAAAAGGCACTGAGGGGAGTGAGTTACTGTGTCAGCTTCAGAGAAAAGGTACCCCCCGATGTAGTTATCGCTATTACCTTTTTTCTACAGCTGATTGTACATACACCAGTAGCTCTACCATGAGTTACACTAGTTTACAGTGACCGTACTCGATAGCGACGGCGTAAATGGGCCAATCAACTTTTAAACCGACACTAATCTGTCCGCGACATTTTTCAAACAATTGCAGATTTTTGTAAGTAAACAAACATGTTTTTTCTGTAATTTAATAGATGAATAGCATGAATACATGCCATCCTACGTAAGTTTAACATATTAAACCGTGAAATATCTTGTTGGAAGCACGATTTTTTGGTAACGCCAGAGACAATTTTGGTAACGCAGGAGACGTCAAAAACGTCGGTTTAAAAGTTGATTGGCCCAAATGATTTGTATGGAGAATTGTACTTCTGTAAGTGACCGCTAGAGGCGCTGTACACAATTCTCTATACAAATCATTTACGCCGTCGCTAGCGAGTACGGTCACTGTAAACTAGTGTAACTCATGGTAGAGGTACAGGGTTCGGCAACTTTTTGGAGAACAAGGGTAAAGCTATTTGGTTATGCCTCTAACCAAATAGCCTTACCCTTGCTCTCCTGAATGAGGTGGAAGCGGACCGCTCTTTCATAATTTCGATAATAGGTAGGTATTTAGTATGAATAGTATGTAGTTGCGTCGTCTCAGTCGCAGACACGGTTTTCTCGACCGCTGATATACACCGTTGTATGTAAAAAAAACATTTCAATAAAAAATAAACCGCCGAATAAACTGAAGAGCAAAAAACAACGGGTATGCACTCCGGGAGTGCCGGCAGAAGTGAAAACTTGAACATTAACGTTGTGCCGTCTTATGAACCCCCCTCGTGTGCCTAAGAGCTATGGTTTCCTTCTGAATCCCTCCTGGTGCACCCCGGGGCATCGGTCAATAATTTTCTAGCCAATAGCTGGTGCCCGCGCCTACGTCCGCGTTAATCATTGATGTTCCGCTCCTATTGATCTTAGCGTAATGATATATAGCCTATAAATGGGCTATCAACCACTGAAAGAATTGTTCAAATCGGACCAGTAGTTCCTGAGATTAGCGCGTTCAAGTGAACAAACAAACAAACTCTTCAGCTTTATAATATTAGTATAGATTAGTATACTTAGAATTACAATACAATACAATACAATACAAATATTCTTTATTGATCACCAAAAACAGTACAGTAACATTACAAAAATAAAAATTCAGGAAAACACACACACTTACAAGTTTTAAAACTGTCCTTATATTTTTTTAAAGTAAATCAACTAAGTTGACGATTAATCAATACGAAGATTAATATTGAAATATTCAACAATTGTCTTGATCATTTAATATTTTAGGCCTAAATTATCAAGTATCTCTATTAATGACGGGCTTTTAGTGCCTCAATTAGACGACTGCTTTATGAGAACCTCATAATAAATTTTAATCGTATTACCTAGTTGAAAGTATTTTGTGCTGGATCGATATCGACAGTAATTACAAATACGAAAGTGACAAAAAAAAAATGTAACTTATTCTAAATCTAAAAACTTGTACTTATTTATAAATGTCGCATGCATAAGACTCGCTGTATTGCAATGCCGATGCTCGAGTAAAGAGGCAGACTTTATTAAGTCATCTGAAGATTGGGCCATATTCTTTTATAATATTAAAAAAAGTTTTTCAACTTTTTGCACGTGCGGCACTCGCTGAGTGATTCCCAGTAAATTTCCCGTAAATGTGATGTACACAATATATTTTTCCGAAATAAAAAAATACCGAAGAACTCTAATGTAAATTTTATGAAAATTAGATTTTGGAATATTTGGTGCTTTTGCTGTCTACAGCAAATCATTAATTTACTAGGGTACTGGGAATTACTCAGCGAGTGCCGCAAATGAATGTTATTGTGCAGAATGGAACGGAAACCAGCCTGCCCGAAGGTAGAGCGAAGGTATAGCCTGCAGCAGGGTGGTTAAAAGTACCCAAATCTAGCGGATGATAACGAAATAGGTTGAAGAAATTTTTAGTCAATCTTGTAATTCATTGTCGAGTCTGTTGAACTTGCTATCGGTACGAATAAACATCAAAATCCCGCTGTCATTACATGAGATGTTGTTGTGTGCGTGACCTCAACTCTGGTGGCGTTACCTATAGGTACCTACTGACAAATTCGCTGCTCAATTGTTCTGTGAAACGTCTTTCGCGAGTGACAAATTGCAATTACACGCGACACTTGACGCCAACTGACGCAAAAGTTTACTCAATTTAGGCGTATGATTGGAATATTTATTTACTATTTACGTTCAATATTAATGCGTCACGAAATGTACATACCTACTCTAATTGTGTTTCTATGTTTCTCTTTCTATGTTTTGCGATGTCGCATTGTAAATTTCTACAACGACGGACAACGCATCGCGGGAATTTACGAGCTACATCAGACGAGCGCGACAAGAATTTTACCACGGAATAGGAGAAAATATTACGATGAGACACAACGTGGTATTATTGAGAAAGCATCTTAAAATATAAATGAACAAAAACACTCGTAATCGCAAAGATTGGAGCTGTTTCAAGAATGTCCGACTGCATTTCGTCCACTGTTGAAATAAGGCCTCCTCCAAAGAGTTCCACAAGGATCGGTCCCGCATCCAAATGGTTTCTGCGACCTTTAACCTTCCTACGGCACGTCTTCCGTTTCGCGGTCGGTAATTTAGAACCTTACCACCCCGTCGACCGTTGATTCTACAGCAAAAATACAACAAAGGTACGGCAGTGTACAGATATTTTTGAGCACCGATTCATATGATGGTAACTCTACTTCGCCATCAAAATCTTTAAAATAATTAATTATTAAAAATATCAAGGCAAATTCTTTCACATATCAATTTGAGGTCGAATGAAAACGTAACTGAATCTTAACTCGTGTTAAACCTCTCGAGCTAATAACTCAAAACGGGACAGATAATAGTTTGAACACAATGTATCCACGTTAATGTAAAAACGTCATAAAAGTTATCTGCCATAAAACGGAGCGCCGTAAAATCAGGCCAAACGACACCTCGCATCCCCTGAGTGGCATACAAGGAACAACCAATAAATTCCTATTTTCCTCAAGTATTTTATAGCGTCCCTTTTCTGTCCCATGAGTCGTTTTAGAGTTTTTCTTTAAGTTTAATTTGAAATATAACAACATAGGATAATCAGAATTGTGCACCTCGTTCGTTGAAATGTGGTTTCAGCACGCTGCCACTCCATAAATCTACATATACATAGCCCCTTATGGGTGGGTAATATCAGTAACATCACACAGAATCATACCTACGAGTTTATTCTCAAAGCTTTAATAATTAACTTTTTACGAACCGTCTTACTATCCACATCCACACTGGCGGCGCTCTGCGAGCGTTTTATCTGTTCATTGCGTATGCTTGGCTGATAAAACCCACTTACCCAAAATGTACACTTTCTCCAAAAGTGCACTTGCCGGATAATGTTCATTCCCAAAAAGTACAATAAAATACAAAACTCTTTATTGTACACCACGGAATAAACAGTTTGGAGCAATAGTAAATTAAGAAAATTAACACTGTAAGTAATGGGCGGCCTTATCGCTACAGCCTATAATACCTAATATTTTTTTATTAAAAAATAAGAATAATATTACACATAATCATTATAATTATCTAGATATCGTTCAACGGAGTCACGGAAGAGATTGCGATTCTATTAGCCCCCAAACTAGGTAAAGATATCTGTATTTTAGGGGCTGAGGAGTTACTCAAACTTAAAGGGTTTACATAATAGCATGAACGGAGTTCCAATGTAACACCAGTACAACATGGTTCCTAAAAATAAATAAAAATAACACCAACTTTTTCATTATCTGTTAAGTACGAAAACAAATGAAAATAAATCTAAAATTAATCAATGTAAGGTTATAGTAACCAGTAAGGTAACCAGTTGTGAGAGCCAGCACCAGGCTAAGATCCGAAATCTCAACTTTATATTATGTGATTTTCTGTGTTTGCATTGCATTTATCTTTTCTCGACGTACATAATTTTCCAATTAGGGCATTTTCTCAAAATGTTCTTTCCAAAAATGTACACATTTTTGACACGGCCGTTTATTCACTACCAAATAGGTAGAGCTCTTTTATCAGAGAAAGTGCACTTTTTGAGATAGTGCACCTTTCGAGAAAGAGGTCCTTCTAAAGAAGTAAATCTTTGGAGAAGGTGACAAGTGAGTAAAGTGGGTTTTACGAGGCTAAATTCTGCCAGGCAACCACTGTGCGGCTCGTCGCGTGTAAGCGTGTAACCGTGGCCAGGCCGTTAAGCTTAGAGATTAGAATTAACTATACCAAGGATGATATAGACTGGATTGGCAGTCGCCATAGTACGGATCGGCCGCGGTTTTTGTAGTTCGATTATTAAATCTAGATGGCGCTGAAATATAGCCAGAGGCTTTGAAGGCAAAACAATAAGACTACAGATGTTTCATATTACTAGAGCTTGTCTAGTTTGAAATGACGCGCCCCACCACCGCGTTTGCGCACGGGATTTGGAGCTCAATATGAGCTACAATAGAGTCTATTGTAGCTTGAATTGAGTTTCGAATCCTGTGCGTGAGTGCTGTGGTGGGGCGCGTCATTTTAAACTAGACAAGCAGAGCTATACTAATGTATTATTTTTCAAAAATATTGCATAATAATATGTACATTTGCAGTGATATGAAACATCTGTAGTCTTATTGTTTTGCCTTCAAAGCCTCTGGCTATATTTCAGCGCCATCTAGATTTAATAATCGAACTACAAAAACCGCGGCCGGTCCGTACTATGGCGACTGCCAATCCAGTCTATATCATCCTTGACTATACTAACTAACGGCACCTGCAAAAAACCGAACCCGCAAAAAACGGGACGTTGCCCGTGTGAAAGTGGCGTGATTAGAGTTTAAAACGTGTTAGCGTATTGCGCGGTGTTGATGCCACTCAGTTGCTCGCGTGAAAAAAAAAAACGGCCATAAATTGCTCTCGCCTTGCGTTGCAAACAGCGACGCGGTGTCGAATTACGTTTAAAAATCGATTTTTTTAATATTTCTCAAATACGTGTTACATAAATTATTACACAATAAAGCCAAAGAAACAGAGAATATGTTTCTAGTAGTAGTTTGGTGGGCTATTTTATTCAAATAATTATTAAAAAATGCACAAAAAGCAAAACAATGCTTACGTACCTACGAAAATTTGGGGCACTTTTTCGAGTCGATTTCAAACACTACAAACCACTTATAACACTTGAACATATAAAAACAAACACTACAATCCTTGCCCATAACAACCGTATGCGTAACATTGTATTTACTAAACACGATATAATTTATTTCATCACAAATCTAAACAGCTGATCCGTGACCGTTACGACTCGAACTTTACTTGTGTCGTCGGAATATTTTTTTTCCATCGAATTTTGTACCATAGACCTTCGGTTTTATTTTTTTTAATGTTGCCAGTTTATCTCTCTGTATGAATGATACTTTTAAGGTCTCAATACACGTTGACCAACATAAGGAGAACACAAAAACTGTGAGACCGTTGTCTGGAAACCACAGTTGCCAGAAGCATTTTGCTAAAATATATTTGGCAACCGTAGTTGCTCAAAGCACGTGAGTGGTGTTGTTGAATATTAATTGGTCAGTAGGTGAGATTGAGAAAAAAACCGGCCAAGTGCAAGTCAGACTCGCGCGCGTACCATTATCTATCTAAACATTCTGTGAATATTTCAAGCGTCTACCTGTTGCCACTATCAATAACGAGAAAAAAAAAACCTACCAAGTGCGAGTCGAACTCGCGCACGTAGGGTTCCGTACCATTATCTATAAAAAACGGCAAAAAAATCACGTTTGTTGCTATGGGAGCCCCCTTAAATATTTATTTTTTCTGTTTTTTAGTATTTGTTGTTATAGCGGCTACCAAAATACATCATCTGTGAAAATTTCACCTGTCTAGCTATCACGGCCGCTAACGATGGGACTCATAAGAAAGCTCAAAGTCACTCAGAGGGCGATGGAGAGGGTTATGCTTGGAGTTTCTCTGCAGGATTGCATTTGAAATGATGAAATCCACGCAAGAACTAAAGTCACGGACATAGCTCGAAGAATCGCTAGTCGTAAGTGGCAGTGGGCAGGGTACATCGCTCGTAGAACTGACGGCCGATGGGGCCGAAAGGTTATCGAGTGGCGTCCGCGGACCGGAAGACGCAGTGTAGGTAGGTCTCCAACAAGATGGAGCGACGACCTGGTGAAGGTGGCGGGAACGCATTGGATGCGGTTGGCGCAGGGCCGATCTGTTTGGCGAGCCTTGGGGGAGGCCTGTGTTCAGCAGTGGACGTCTTTCGGCTGAAATGATGAGCTATCACGGTTCATGAGATACTGCCTGGTTACAGATGGACATACTTTGGGTACGGAACTCTAAAAAGTCGTGGTAGCCTATAGGCTACCACTATAGTGGTTTGACCTTGGCCTCTCGAGCAGAGGGTCGTGGGTTCAAATCCCGGCTCGCACCTCTGTATGTTTCGGAATTTATGTGCAAAATTACATTTGAAATTTACCATGAGCTTTACGGTGAAGGAAAACATCATGAGGAAACCTGCATGCACCTGCGAAGATATTCAATGTTGTGTGAAGTTCCCGATCCACACTAGGCTCGCGTGGGAACTACGGCTCAACCTCTTTTATTCTGAGAAGAGGTGAGATTTTATATGAAACAATACATATGTCACACAGATGTAGATGTCTTGATCTTGCTCATGTGGCTATGGAGTAATAAGATAATTGATTTTAGTTTAAGGATGTGGACCCCTGCAACGTCTAATTCAATTAATTAGTCAAACAGGAACCCTAAGCTCCAAAGCACTCGTATATTTATACGGTTACTCAGCTTCTTGTTATAAGATTCACGATTGAAGTACCTACACTGATCCTAATGCTAAGAAAATTGGTAAGTAACTCGTTACACGAAGATCGAGAAAGGATACTTTTATCTCGAGTAAACACAAAGTTGCGAAAAACAGAAAAACGCAAGGTAATTTATTGGAGATTCTTTTTTTCTTTTTTAGGTACTTTGTTATTTTGTGCATCTATTTTATTTCATTTGTGAAACTGTGCCTACCGGCGTAGTTTTGTGAAGTCATTTTTCCCTGATATTAATTTATCCTCTTTACTTAATTTCCAAAACAGCTAATGATGTGATTTTGTTTTGTCCTTTTATATAAATAGCCTGTTTTCTCAGTAGCTCAACAGGGGATAGGTAATTATTTGTTTCCCAGAATTTGGGTAAAAGACAGGCCTTATACTACGAAGTGCAAAATTCGAACTTCGTATCGTGCCATTCCTCTCACGCTAATAGTATTTAATACAAGAGCGAGCAAGACGATGCGATACGAACTTCGATTTTCGAATTTCGGAGTAGCCCCCCTGGTTAGTGTTCCGAGTCTTAGCTATTCCGACAGAAATATTTATTGCCTTTACTTATTCACGTAGCAAAAGAAAATTCACAGGCTTATTTTATTACAAACCTTACCTTATAAAATTACGTGTAATTATTTATTTTCTTAGAAATTTTAACATAAGGAGCAAATGAGCAAGCGGGTCACCAGATGGGTAGAAAACACCGCCGCCCACGGATACCTGCAACACGAAGGGTATCACAGGTACGTTGCCGGCCCTTTGAGAGATAGATAATGTTTTTTTTAAAGACCCCCAAGTTGTATCGCTTTGGAAATGCTGACCCCAGAAATCTGGTTGTGATAATGCAAATCAAAATCACGCATCACACAGTACGTTTAGGCTATGAAAGCATAAAGAAAGACACGCACACGCTACCACATCTTGAATAATAATTCTGCGATCTTGTATCGACAAGTATTAATTAATTACTTATCACGAGTTGAAACCAATTTATAGTCTAAAATCTGTTAACTATTATAGATCAAGTAGCAGAATTAAATTATTTTTAATGAAGTAAAATATACTACCAAAAGTAACATTGATGAGTTGCCTAGAGAAATCTCGTGTCACAGTGTTTAATTACCGAACTCCTCCGAAACAGCTTGACCGATTTTTATGAAACTTTTTTCTCCGTATTTGGTAGGTCTGAGAACTCTGAGAATAGGTCGTAGGCTATTTTATATGGTAAAACAACGTTTGCGGGGTCAGCTAGTCTAATATATAAAAATCTTGTGTCACAGTGTTTGTTATCGAACTCCTCCGATACGGCTTGACCGATTTTTATGAGACTTTTTCTCCATATTCGGTAGGTCTGAGAATAGGTCGTAGGCTATTTTTTATACCCCTATTCTTAGCGGACGGAGTCGCGGGCAACAGCTAGTCTAATATATAAAAATCTCGTGTCATGTTGTTGGTGTGTCCGTTTCGGAGGAGTTTGTTATTGAACTCCTCCGAAACGGCTTGACCGATTTTTATGATTTTTTTTCTCCATATTCGGTAGGTTTGAGAATAGGTCGTAGGCTATTTTTTATACCCCTAGGTGGTATATGGCAAAACAACGTATACATACATATTCACCGATCTTGTAACCAAATAAATGTTAAGTACACTAATTGGAAATATAAATCCTACAGAATATGCAAAGATACCTTTTTGTTCAAGGCCATAATTATAGTTGAGAGGTTTAAATAGGTAAATCTAAAGTGGTGGTAATCTTGAGCAAAAAAGTTAAGTAACCCTACGTTTGCATAATTGTTAGCCTGTAATGTAGGTACGTACTTATACCTACTTTCAAATAGAGCAAATTTTTTTTGGGTTAGTCATCGGTAAAGATATGAAAAAAAAACCGGCCAAGTGCGAGTCGGACTCGCGCACCGAGGGTTCCGTACAAATTTATATTTATCTATGAATATCCAGTCTTAGCAGACCCCTGCTCCTAAGCAAAATGTGCGCAGTGTGGGATCATTGTAGATTGGTTACTGATATAGACAAATAGAGAAAAAAAATTATATTTTTCGTAATTTTTCCTTTATCTGTGCTATAAGACCTTGCTTCGCACCAAATTTCAAGATTCTGAGTTCACGGGAAGTACCCGTAGGCTTTGATTCCCTTGCGAGTGTCGAAAATTTGCGGCATAAATAGATTTGTTACTCATATAGACAGACAGACAGACAAAAAATATATGCTTTTCGTAATTTTTCCTTTATCTGTGCTATAAGACCTTGCTTAGTACCAAATTTCAAGATTCTGAGACCACGGGAAGTACTCTGTAGATTTTGATTCCCTTGCGAGTTTCGAAAATATGCGGAAATTTGCATCATAAACGGCTGTATCTTTTGATTGCGTTGGCTTAGAAGTTTGATTTTTTCACAGCTCCAAGGAACAGTAGACTTGAGTATTTGATATAAATTTCAGCCTGATACCTCCACGCGTTCTTGAGAAAAAGGGTCTTGACAGACAGACGGACGGACGGACGGACAACAAAGTGATCCTATAGGGGTTCCGTTTTTTCCTTTTGAAGTACGGAACCCTAAAAATATGAATTTTTAAACCATAATGTATGAAAAACACAAAAAATATTTCTTTGAAACCAACTAACCGATTTCATATGAAAAGCAATGCAAGGCAAGGACTTAATGCGAACATATTATGGTTTTAGACTACTAGATGCATTAGGCACATTCGGTAAATTCATGAGGCGATTGTGCGGAAGAAGTCGCGTGCAAAAGCCAGTTAAACAAATCTTTGAATAGATTTCTTTATCCAACTTATCAACGTTATTTCTGTTAGCATATTTTATTTCATAAAAATTAAATTCCATTCGGTTACTAAACTTGATCGGTGCAGGAGAGCTACTCCGAAATTCCAAAATCGAAGTTCGTATCGTACCTACGGTCTCGATCAGTCTTGTAAAATACTATTGACGTGAGCGAAACGGCACGATACGAAGTTTGAATTTTGAACTTCGAAGTATAATAGCATGTTCGACTATCTTGTACTATTAATATCGGTACAAAGCTAATAGGTTGCCAACTCGCCAAACGGCGAGCGGTCTTGATTGGCGGACCAATTTAATTTCCTATCACAGTGTGATCCTTCTAGGACCAACTAGGACGTAATTGATTAAATTCTGCAGCCTCAATGCATAAATTCGTAAATGAACTTGCTGCGGAGGTTTTGGGTGTAAAGTATTTGTGCGTATGGATCATACGTTGTTTTGTTATTCATTAATAAGTTTTTGTTTAAAATTTCATTTTCAATGCAAGCTTTTTCGCTGACTGCACTTTTTGTTGACTGTACCTACACTTGCATTGTTATCCAACCTAACATAAGTATACCAAATTTCAAGTAAATCCGACCACTGGAAGTGGGTCAAATTCAACTTACAATATTTGACCGTACATACATAGACACATTGCAAGTTAATAAAAAGCTTTCAAAATCGTTGAAAAATGGGAAATTATAAAATATTTCAGTCTACAGGGTGATCAATCCATATGGGTCAGTGTAGAGAAATCAGACTATAGAGTCTCTCATAGGAGAGATAGCGAAATCTGTTCCTAAGAACCATGGCTTCGATTTTATATTTAACTAAAATGGCATTAAAACATGTTTTTAAGTCTCATACATAACCAGGAATTGAACCTGGTCAGAATTTATTTTATAGTTTATTTGTTGTTATTGTTGAAGTTGGGAATCGTAAGTCACAATAAACACATTTCTTAATGGAATTTTGTTTAAATAACTGAAAAATTATTTTTGATAATAACTTTATTAAAGTAGATTATCAAAACGGTGCCATTTTGTCCTGAATGCAAAGATGACCATTTGAAATAAATTGGCACACCCGCTGAAAGAATGTGTTCTAATTTCAAATAAACGCAATTTGTATTGTATTGTATTATTATCGAAGTAAGATATGCTTAAGTAGCCTCTTCAGATAAATTATTCATGTTTATGAACTAATGACAATAGGTATTTTGCAAATTATTTAAATTTCTGGCTAATGTTTACACAAGATTTCACAGCAAAAGTTGGTCCTTATAGGTACTTTAGGGATCAACTAATAACAAAACTACATGCGTTTACTTAGGTACAGAATTTTGACCAGGTTCGGTTCCCGGGTATGTATGAGAGTTAAATAAAATGATGTCATTTTTGTTAAATCTAAAATCAAAGCCATGGTTCCTAAGAACAGATTACTCTAACTATCATAGTTTCTTATTTCTCCCATTTGGATTGATCATCCTGTATATTTTTTCAGTTTTACTTTAATGATCATTTTCATTTTTAATAGTTACTAGTTGTTGCCCGCGACTCCGTCTGCGTAGAAAAAGGGTATAAAAAATAGCCTACGACCTATTCTCAGACCTACCGAATATGAAGAAAAAAGTTTCATAAAAATCAGTCAAGCTATTTCGGAGGAGTTTGATAACAAACACGGTGACACGAGATTTTATATATATTAGAGATGTATGTGTTTATACTTAATTGTATATAAAACACAAAAAAAAATACAAAAAATACAACAAAACAAAAAGAGTACGAAGGCGAACTTATCCCTGAAAGGTATCTTTTAAACCTAACCTGGCAAGTTATCTAGCGATTAGCAATGCTATTTATTTACATACTATATTACAGCTATACTCAACCTGCGGCCCGAAGACCACATGCGGCCCGCTAAGCCTCCATGATGCCCACCTGGCATAAAAATTATATTGATTTTTGACCATTTTGACTTTTAATGCTTTAAAGCACCAGCTACGCCATTGCTACAACTATCGATTTCACATTCAACACCATTTGTAGCAAAAAAAGGTTGAGTATGGCTGCTATGCTATGCTTCTTCTAACTTGAAAAAATATTCTAAAAATACCTTACATGTCAAATGAGGAATCTTTTAATTGACAAAACAAACGACATTACCAGCATAAGTAAATACCCACCTACTCCCAACATTAGGGAGGGTTTTGCATAAATAACAAAACAACCCTTTTTGCTTCACACGCTAACCGAAATGCTAATAAGCTTATTGATTATCTAGCTTACACGTGCGGCTTCGCCCCATGGAAAAATTGCCGATCCTGTGGCTATTTCGAGAAATCAGTCCTTCTTGGTTCAATCGTAAAGAGTACTTTGATTAAAAATACCGTTTGCTGGTCCGTAAATTTGGGATGGGCATTGATGAATAAGTCTGACAGTTAGTCAGAATGGACGTTTTTTTTTATATTTTACTAAGTGTTTTCTGTATTTTATTTGACAAATAAGTAAGGTGATTGTGTTTGGTTGTCTATAAAAAATATTGGAAGGCGTATTTTAATCAGTGATTTTCAGGAAATTGTTGATATTGCTCGATCAAACAATTTGCGGCAATTTGGACGTATTTCTTATTTGTTTGAGATTTTATACGGAAATTAGCAAAGAGGAAGAGCTGGCAGCTTCCTCGGATACAGAATTAGCTTAGCTATTCAAGTGAGAATTGAATTGACTCTGTGCTTGAGAGGCTTTAGGTCAAACAACTAGGCTACCACGACTTAACGACGAGTTTACAATTGTTATACATTGTATATTATTAGTTATAATTTAGGGCGTTTATTCGAGCATTTCAACGTTTCCAGTTATATGGTAGACGAACAGGACCGAAAGTCTCATCAAAATCTACAGCCGTTTCTTAAAACGCCCCTTATTTGTTACTTTATGTTTTCTGTTTAGCTTATTGTCTAACATACACTTATTAATACGTAATTATATAGACTTTTACCGACAGGGTAAGTGCATTCAGTATAAAGCAGTCTTCCAAAGACATATCACTTTCATAACTTTACTAGTAAAGGAACTACGCTAAACCCCTAAATGGAGAATTTACTGCATTTGCATTATGGGATGATGCCGTTGATACAGTCCAAACTGCGGCACCTGAAACTGTACGTGATCCATCCAGTTACGTCGGAAACTTTAATAGTTGGAAAACTGCAAACTTTAATAAAGGCGACCTGACCTGGCACCGGAATTGTGAATTATTTAAACTCTAAACCATGAGATGGCTCTGAGAAGAGAAACATATCCGATGCCGTTGTAATGACACGATCATTACCATACGGGGCGCTTCAGTAAACCTTTCGGTCCAAATTTGAATCCTGTTGCATTATACATCTCCCAGCCAGCCTGAAGCATTCAGTTGTTTTTATTTTTTTTACTTTTAGGTATTTAATTGAAATATTTTAGGTATTTTCGGTTGAAATTAATATATTGGCAGACAATACGACAGAAGACGAGTCTTTATACTTATTTTGTCATGCTCTGTTGAACAGGATAGTAGGAACTTCAAAACTAGTATCTAATATTACAAATGCAAAAATTACAGGTACTTCTGTGTAAGTAGGTACTTACGAAGAAGTACAGTCGAGGTCGTAAATTATGTATCATCTTATTAAATATGCGTAGGTAGGTATACATATACCGACCTTATGGTTAGTGACATTTAGATAGTTGAGTTGATAAAAATCAAACTCCAATATGTCCACCCTATGGTGATTCTTGATTTTTTAGTGAAAACAGAATAAAATAATGAAAATAAGGGTCATATCTCCATATCATTTATTGTGGATATAATGGAGTTTGATATTTATCAACTCGGTTATTGTTGTTAGATTGACTGTGTTTCTTTTCGAATCAGCTCATTGTGAAATATTTTTACAGGCTATTATTTAACTTTTATGTTTGTTTGTGAACTGTGGTTTCAACAAACTACTTTTCGACCACGTTTTGGTATCCCTTTGAGCTGAAACTTAGCAGTGTCGTTAATAATACTTTAAACTATTTTTCATCTCGCGTAGAACATAGAACTCTATGGAATTCGTCAGTGAATAGTCTAATTACTGAGAATAACTCAAAATTAAGAACTTAAATAACTCAATGAATATTACGTAAACAGGATCTTTTACCGGTACTGATGATATTCATATAATTATAAAAATTTAGATGGTGACTAAAAATAAGTAGTACACATTATAATCCTCCTGTATGTTTTGACGTTAGCACAAATTGAAATAGAAAAATTTATTCCACGCTATTGAACCAAGCTACGAGTATACTTATATAACTAAAGGACTCAATAAAACAATCCGTACCCAAATTTTGCAATATCGATATTGATATTGCTAATTGGGAATTAAAGTGTAATCAACTCCAAATAGCCAAGATTATCTGGGGGCTACTACGAAATTTGAAATTTGAAGTTCGTATCATGTCGTCCCTTTCACTCTTCTCTTTAATACTATTAATGTGAACAGAACGGCACGACATAAAGTTTCGTAGTAGGTATAATTAAGGCCTGATATTTACGTACACATTACGTTCACTGTCCAGTATGAAAATTAAACACGGAAGCAGCTCGTAATTACATATTTAAATATTATGTTCGTTTTTTGTTTTGTTTGTGCAATTACAAATCCTCAGGTTTTTTGGACACGTTAGCCATGGGCCGGCTCGTCCGGCGCAGTACCACCCTTTCACAGAACATCGGCGTGAAGCAGCAGTACTCGTGCTGCGTTTCGCATGGACAGTGAAAGCGCAGGGGGCCCATCACCTCTCCCCCTCCCTCTCCTTTTTAAAGGCCAGCAACAGATCAGTGACTCTTTGAGTTGTTGATATTATATGGGCGGTGGTGATCATTTTCTATCAGATGACCCGCTTGCTCGTTCGCCTCTTTTTCATAAAAAAAGCCAAAAAAATAACGCATTGGAGCGATTAGTGTTTGAGGGCAAGATATCACGTGGTCTATCATCAACCCGATGGTCGGATACCATCAAATCTGTTACGAAGATCCCTGTCAGAGTGCGCTCGCCAGGCAGCCGCTGGCCAATAGATACCTGTGGAGATGGACCACGACCACTCTTTCAAGAGTGAATGAGTCAGAGGAAGAAGATAATAAGATCCTTATAGATAATGTAAAGCTGCAACTTCGAATAAATTTGAACCCACCAACACCGGCGGCAAAGGGTGCCTAAAAGTTATTTTCCCGGAATTGTTTCAGTGCAAACGATTTTTGGATACTGAATACATATTCTGTGGTTATCATTTTTGTGATCTCATAATATTTTTGAATCGTCAAACTCTCTGAAAAAAATCTGTATATTTATTTATAAAATACAGTCCGAACAATAGAATTAAAGTTGTTTTGTATGGCACAAAATTGTCCTCTGCCAAGTACTTATAATGGGACATAGATAGGCATAGAAAATAATTCCAATATGAATTTTATGAAGTCCCGATATTAGAAATGGATTGGTCTTAGTTTATTTAGGCTAGTTCAACATTTCATATGAAAATACAGAGTCTATCTTTTATTTCCTTTCACATAATTAATAAAATATCTTCATCATCATCCGAGCTTATACATGTCCCACTGCAGGGCACAGGCCTCCTCTTAGAATATATAAATTAAATTAAATTGATAAAATATGTTTTGTCAAATACTTAAATTAATTTTTATGCCGTCAGTGCTTCTACTACTCATAATGCTAAAATAACAAACACATGTATGTACGGCGCTATGAAACTTAAAGGAGCTTACCTAATTACTTTGATGTTGAACTATTGTTGAAAACATAATTAATAATATGATGAAAAGCAGAAAATAAGCACAAAAAGGTATAAGATTTCAGGCAATAAACTTTTGACTTTAATTTTTGTTATGTTTTTAGTAATTGATTGATTAATAATTCTGACATGTAGACATTCTGACATATTTCCGACATGTTCTTAGGGAGATAATAATATTATTTACAAAAACTTTTTAAATCAGAAACGATTCGTTTTCATTGTTTTTGACCAGAAAAAAAACAACCAAAAACTATTAGGTACTAGTCAAATAGGTACCTTGCGCCGACAGTTCCGTCGACAGTGTCTGATTGACATGTCTATTCTCCATTGTCCATGATTAATGTGCCGATTAAAGGTAAACGTCCAATGTAGAATTAAATATTTGATACGACGAGGTAACCGATCTATTCTTGTGTCAGTCACGTCATCATGCCATCAATAAGTCCAAGTAGACAATAAAAAATGCTACAGCTACATAGCTAATTAATGTCGTTAAAATGCTAACATTGAAAGTTTCTAGCTGAATCGGTTTTCATCGTCCGTTTGACCCCCACGAACGGTAATAAATCACTACTAATTAAAGGAAGATGTAAGGTTTAGGG
The DNA here is from genome assembly GCA_947563465.1 of Archips xylosteana. Lineage (NCBI taxonomy): Eukaryota > Metazoa > Arthropoda > Insecta > Lepidoptera > Tortricidae > Archips > Archips xylosteana. The sequence continues at coordinate 13,996,868 of OX387349.1, forward strand.
AAGGCTTACAAGGGTTGAATACAACTACCTATATGTGTAGGTGTGCGGTTAATGTATCAAAGCCGATAATTCATAAGAATTGTTTCATAAATCTTCTATAATAAGCCAACAAAATAAATTACTGTAAAAAAACATTTACATATAAGTAAATACTGTTTTTTACTGATTAAAACAAAATCCTGTAATTTGCAAAGCTTTGCTTCAGTAGGTACGAGAGAGCAAGAGTGGATCTGGTCATCTTCTTTAGGTACTACATACCTACATACTACCTATTGGGCTTTAAATAGATCGAATGAAACGTACATAGAAACAAATATTGGTTTACTACTGTGGTAGCGCAGTAAATATTATATTCAATAAAAGTACCTACAGATTTTGGTGACCGGATAGCCTAGTTGTTAGAGAACCTGACTACGAAGCTTGAGGTCTCGGGTTCGATTCCCGGTCGGGGCAAATATTTGTGTGAAAAATTTGAACGACTGCTTGTGCTCGAGTCTTGGATGTTTAATATGTAGGTATTTAAGTAGCAAAGCATACATAGTAGCATAGTACATGCTTTGCTTAGTTTGGGACTACGTCAACTGGTGTCAGTTGTTCCATGATTTAAGTAAGTATTTATTTATATTTTATTTTAATTAGTTTTCGCTTTTTTTCGGAATTGATTCAATTAAGGTATTATTTTATTTTTGTCAACAATAGGCCAGAGAAATGTGATTTTTGCTGTGAAATAAGTATAATTATTATAATAATCTGTTATAATAATTTGTCATTCAATAAGCTCGCTAATAGGTAATATATGTACGTACCCGATACGTCATCATATTATTTAAATCAAATTAATCTTAATGGACTGGATGGGCAGGCGCTAATTTATAAGTAGAGGCACATTGTCACTAGATATGACTGTATAATCCGCTTTTTAGAATTACAACAACTATTTCTGAAAAAAAAAGTCACGAGTTTTGCCGCACGTGGCCACTAGTTTGTAACAAAAGCTAAATTGAATTGTATTTCGTATTTGGCACGTTACGTGAAACCGTAATTACGTAAAATTGTGACGTGTGCGCCAAAAATTTGTTATAGCGTAATTTATGAGGACGTAACTAAATAATTCAAGGTTCGTGACTACCTTTCCGGGATCAAGGACGGATAAACGTCATACATAAAACATAATCCGAAATAAACATACCCTGCTACCTGCCGATACCCGCTGTTGGGATCGTCGGCGCTGTAGTTGGATAGAAATAGTAATACCTAAGTTTAAACTTTCGTATTTATTATTGCTACTTCAGTTCCTTTCAGGTTTTTAAATTTCGTCCGTTAGAGCCGTCATATGTGTAGAACTTTATAATCAGTGATCGTACTTTTTGTAGCATTTTTGGTGCAGTGTTAGGGTTGTCAGTAGTGCCCAATATTAAATTGTTTGAACCAAGGATCAAATAAAATCAAAGGCATTTAGAACTAAGTAATAACTTAAAAATTAATAATTTAGAGATGGTTGGTTGATGGATGGTTGGGTGGACCCCCGCGAAAGCCCCCCGGGTTTCGAAACGCAGCGTCGAGTGTGGTGCCTGGCCAACCGCTTCCGAACCAATGTTGGGAACTCCGCGTACCTTAGGAGTAAATGAGGCTGGTGTGAGTCGGCGGCTTGCGAGTGCGGGGACCCGGAACAGACGGCTCACCACATGGTACTGGAATGCCCGATCACTAGGTTCGATGGACACATAGATGACCTCAAAAAGCTGTCAGAGAAAGCCGTGGAATATTTTAAGAAGTCTAGATTTAAGTTTTAATTGTTAGTTTTCATTTATATTTCCTTCACAGTTTTGCAGTGACACGTATCCCATACGATAAATAAATAATTAAATAAATAATAAAAACGATTCAAATCTCGTCTTGAATAACGCCTGTTATCTCCTCTATTTTTATTAAATTTTATGTTCTGTATTCTGTATTGTTTGTGTTTTTTGAGGTGTGCAGTAGAAATCGAAAACACAGAAAATTTTCTTAGAACATGTAAAGCCCAACCCAATATGCATAATGATATGAAGGGTTAATTTACTATTATGAGAAAATGTGTTGCAATAAATCCTTATCTGAGGTTATAGTTATTATTTATTATTAGAAATTGATATACTAAAAATTGATATACTATAAATACATAATATAGAAGTCATTTAATTTCTTCAATGACGTCCCGTCAAGTGATAAAAAACAGTTGCATTGATTTTGTGTGTGAAAATAAGCAATAATTATTAACTGATTAAACACAATGGAGAAACTGTTAAGTAAGCACAGTTTTTTATTAAGGAAAATTCTTCGATATTTATTGTGCTAAAAAAATAACACGATTGAAACATGTTTTGACGAGAAACATTAAAAGTATTAAAACATGTATAATAAAAACGAAATGACGTTAATCAAAAGATTATGTAAAAAATTTAGCGTTTTATTTTCAACGAAAACATAATATTACATTATTTTAAACGTCAATCATATTATACACGTCGACAACCCTAGCTCGCTGTCGTGTGTCATTTGACGTCATCGCACCAAAAATGCTACTAAATCTACGATCACTGTTTATAATACATAGGTATTAATATGATGTTATTCGTATACATATTATAGCAGTGTGTGCGATCCTACAAATTAGTATAGAAATATATATATTAATACTAGCTGTTGCCCGCGACTTCGTCTGCGAAGAATAATAGGGGTATAAAAAATAGCCTACGACCTATTCTCAGACCTACCAAATATACAGAAAACATGAAAACCGTAAAACCGTTTAGGAGTTCGATATCAAACACCGTGACTCGAGATTTTTATATATTAGACTAGCTGTTGCCCGCGTGTCTGTCTGCGAAGGAAAAGGGTATAAAAAATAGCCTACGACCTTTTCTCAGACCTACCGAATGATAAAAAAAAAATCATAAAAATCGGTCGAACCGTTTCGGAGGAGTACGAAAAAAAACACCGTGACACGAGATTTTTATATTTTAGATGTTTAGCTCTAACTTAATATATTTCTTATTCAGAGAAGCTGGTTCCTTCCCATCTCCATGGAACCTGCAATATAGCTGATGCAGCTTCAGTAAAGACTGAAAAATCGAAAGCACTCATAATATAGGGGTCTATTTAGGCACCGAATACGACTTGGTTCCATTCGGTGTTAAGACCCTGGATTCGTCGGGTCGATCGTGGGCTATTTAAGGAAATAGCAAAGAGGTTAGTCGACGTCATAGGGTACCGAAGAGCCGGAAGCTACATCGGGCAAAAAATTAGCTTAGCTATTCTAAGGGGGAACGCTGACAGTATCTTAGGAACCTTGGCTAAAGGAACTCTTTTTCATGATATGTTTTAGTTATTATTCTATCTATATTCACTGTACAAATTTAAGTGCCAATAAAAATAAATAATTTGGTATTTCATAGTATTTCCGTGGAAAACAAAATTATTTTGTGCGGATTGTGCTTTTTCTTTTATTTTCATGAGGTCTAACGCGGGAACGCATTGGATGCGGATGGCGCAGGGCCGATCTGTTTGGCGAGCCTTGGGGGAGGCCTATGTTCAGAAGTGGACGTCTTTCGGCTGAAATGATGAAGAGGTCTAACTTCTTGCTCAAAACAATAATAATTCTATGCCGACGGTAAGCACCCGAATGGTTTCAATTCAATTAGTTTAAAACTGTATAAGGTTAAATTAAAAAAATATTGTGAGACCCTCGCTAAACGTCCTTTCATTAGACTTAATACTCTATACCTTGCAAATTTTTTTAACTTTCTTCAAAACCACCCCCTAAAATTTTAAATGTATTTATTTATACATATAAGGATGTTCATGTTAGGGGCACATAAATTCATAAATGTTGCAAAGATTTCAATCTAATCCGTAGGAACAAACTAAAGATTCAGTTTTTACCCGTTGAATAACGCATAACGTAGAGTTTCGTTTATCACCATAGATTGTATTTTCATAGGAAAATCTTTGTGTTCCTTTTTAACCGACTTCAAAAAAATGAGGAGGTTCTCAATTCGGTTGTATGATCTTTTTTTTTTTTTTTTAACGTGTGTTACCTCAGAGCTCCGTCATTTATGAACCGATTTGGAAAATTCTTTCGTTGTTTGAAAGCATATACTTCAAAGTTAATCCCGATGTTACCAGAATCCAGTTCTGATGATGGGATCCATGAGGAATTGAAGAAACTCTTCAAAAGTTCAAGGGAAATGTAAAGTGATTTTAGTATTATCGGTGACAAATCGAGCATTTACATTCAGAAAGTGTCATTTGGTACTCTAGATCTGATGAAGAAGACCGCAGATGGCCAACGGAACTCCTCAACGGGTCAAATCTTGCAAGTTTTGAATTTGACTCACTTCCCGGTTTCTGATTGAGCTCATATTTGACATGCATGTGTAAATCAGGTGACAATGCAATATTATTGTAACATGGAGCTGATCTGATAATGGAGTTGGAAGGTGGCCATAGGAACTCTGTAATAAAACGACACAACCCCGTCGAGTTTGGGCTCATTTGAATCGTCTTGACGAGTACTTTGATTCCAGATGATAAACAGGGTCTGATGATGGAGCTGGAAGGTGGCCAAAGGTACTCCATAATGTAACGGCACTACCCCATCGAGTACGAACTCATTTGACTCGTATCAACGAGTACTTTGGTCCTATATGGTAACCAGGGTCTGACAATGAAGTTGGATGGTGACCATAAGAACTCCGTAGTAAAACGACATAACCCCATCAAGTTTGGTCTCGTTTGATTCGTCTTGATGAGTACTTTGGTAACCAGAGGCAAAAATTACAGTCAGCAGGAGTGGTAGAAGCCCTATAGATAGTACCTACTATGTAGGTAAGTCAAATTCCTAGGTTCACTCCTGCTGGCTCGAGCTGAGGCACCGACTTCAAACAGATTAGTAGAAAAATATTTTTATGCTTATTGTGGTCGGTTCAATTTTTATTTCCAAGTTTTTTTGGGTGTTTTTGAAGGCGGTTTTATTTTTTATTTAATTTTTTTTTGTGTATTAATATTAATCAATGATTGTCGGATTTTTTCTTATATTGCGCTCTGAGGTCTTACTTATACTTAGCCAATGTTCATAATTCTATGTGAATGGGAAATACCTACCTTTATAAGTTCCGATAGACATAAATTATTCCTTTCATTGCTTAAACTAAACACTTTTTTTCAGTTGCAGCAGAGTTTATTCATAAGTTTTTCATATTAATTTCAACTTGATAGCTACCTCCAAGCGGGATCGCGTTAGAAATGACGAAATCCACGCAAGAACTATAAAGTCACCGACATAATTCGAAGAATTGGAAAGAAAGAAAGAAAGAATGAAAAATATTTTTTCGTGACATAAATTAACAAAGAAAAACGGTAAAAGATAGAAACATATCACGAAATGGTCCCAACTCAGCATGATGTCGGCCGTGAAGCCGACGCTGGTCTTCCGTTGGAACCATTTCACCCACAATTAAAACATAAACTGCTCAGTGAAACCGACAACTAAAAATTAATTAATCACTAAGCAAACCAAAAAAAAAAAAAAAAATACAAAAGGAAACTATAAAAAGCATACAAGGAAACAAAACGCACAATGGTGTCTGCATCTAGACCGAACGCCTTTGCCAGACTCAAGTGGCAGTGGACAAGGCAAATCGCTCGTAGAACTGATGCCGATGGGGCCAAAAGGTTTTCGAGTAGCGTCCACGGACCGGAAGACGCAGTGTAGGTGTAGGTGGGAGGCCTATGTTCAGCAGTGGACATCTTTCGGCTGAAATGAAATGATGCCCTCCAAGAGTTCAGAAAGTGTCTTGATAAAGAAACAGCAGACGCATAATGAAGGTGATCCTAGAAGAATTTTTTTCCTTTATAGTTTAAAAGTATAGAACCCAAAAATATGACTATAGACGAGTTGTGTTTTATAACAGACGGAGATACATCTAAGTCCATGCGGACGAATTCGCGGGCACAGCTAGTAGCAGAATATAATCAGAGCTCACGTGTGTGGAAGCTGTCATAACAAAACAAAACCCTGATAAGGACCTTTGTTGGCCGTCCATCTGTCATGCCACACCCTTTCAACACGGTTATAGTTTGGGGTTTCTAACTAACGTATAACATTATAAATATAATAACTTTAAGTAGGGCCTTATCGTCTCATAAAAATGATAATTAAGCTATAAAAAATACCCAAACACTTGGTAAAATTAACGCATATACAGGGTTATTTTTAATTCACTGACATCCTCTTAGCACTGAATTCCTGTCACTCAAATAAATGTTTTTTGTTTGACGACTTTTTAAAATGAGGCACTTTTTTTCCCATGCAAATACACAGAGTACCGTAAAAATAAGAGGAAATCTCAAATTTTCAAAACGTTATTACACCAAAAATATTAAGTTATGACAAAAGCCGTAAAACAATAGTACATTACTGCAGAGGCCGGGACTTAAGGGGTTGCCGGCCGAGTATCTAAGTTGACGGCCGAGTGGTACACGAGGCCGGCATGATACGAGGCCGGCAACCCCTGTTCCGGCCGAGGCTTGTATAGTGCTTTTCTCAAACATGGACCATCATCATCATCATCGTCGTCGTCATCATGATGGTGATGGTGATGATGATGATGATGATGATGATGGTGGTGATGGTGATGATGGTGACGATGATGATGGTGATGATGATGATGATTATGATGGTGGTGATGGTGGTGATGATGATGATGATGATGATGATGATGATGGTGATGAATGATGATGATGATGATGATGATGATGATGATGATGGTGATGATGATGATGATGATGGTGATAAATGATGATGATGGTGATGATGATGATGGTGATTGATGATGATGGTGATGAATGATGATGATGATGATGGAGATGATGATGATGAATGATGATGATGGTGATGAATGATGATGATGATGATGATGATGATGATGATGATGATGATGGTGATGAATGATGATGATGATGGTGATGGTGATGATGGTTACGATGATGATAGTGATGATGATGATGATTATGATGGTGGTGATGGTGGTGATGATGATGATGATGATGATGATGGTGATGATGGTGATGAATGATGATTATGGTGATGGTGATGATGGTGATTGATGATGATGGTGATGAATGATGATGATGATGATGGTGATGAATGATGATGATGAATGATGATGATGATGATGATGATGAATGATGATGATGATGATGATGATGATGATGATGATGGTGATGAATGATGATGATGGTGATGATGATGATGATGGCGATGATGATGATGGTGATGGTGATGATGGTGGTGATGATGATGATGGTGATGAATGATGATGATGATGATGGTGATGGTGATGATGATGGCGATGATGATGATGGTGATGGTGATGATGATGACGATGATAATGATGATAATGGTGATGATAGTGATGATGATGTTGATGATGAAATATTTCTCTAGGCAGATGACCATTACCATCACCATCACCATCTTACCTTACCTTAAATAAGCGTAGTGGCAGAATGTCATAATGAACCAAAACGCAAATATTGCTTATAGTCTTTTTTTAAATGGCTGAATGCTATGATGCCATAATAGACCTATAAAAATCATGGTGCTGTGTGACATGAAACAATAGACGATCGCATTGCCGGCCTAGGCCTGCAAAGTTGTATGAAATTCCATTATTGACCTCTCGTCTAGCGGTCCCCCACCACCGGCTGCACCTGCACCTGCAACGTGACCCTTCGTGGCGTACTATAAGGAACATAACGTCAATATTTCATAGCATGTTTGAGAAATAGTACATTACTGCAGAGGCCGGGACTTAAGGGGTTGCCGGCCGAGTATCTAAGTTGACGGCCGAGTGGTACACGAGGCCGGCATGATACGAGGCCGGCAACCCCTGTTCCGGCCGAGGCTTGTATAGTGCTTTTCTCAAACATGGACCATCATCATCATCATCGTCGTCGTCATCATGATGGTGATGGTGATGATGATGATGATGATGATGATGGTGGTGATGGTGATGATGGTGACGATGATGATGGTGATGATGATGATGATGGTGGTGATGGTGATGATGATGATGGTGATGAATGATGATGATGAAGATGGTGGTTGATGATGATGATGGTGATGATGATGAATGATGATGATGGTGATGATGGTGATGATGATGAATGATGATGATGGTGATGATGGTGATGATGATGATGGTGATGATGATGGTGATGATGATGATGATGATGGTGATGATGATGATGATGATGATGATGATGATGATGATGATGATGGTGATGAATGGTGATGATGATGATGATGGTGATGATGATGATGGTGATTGATGATGATGATGATGATGATGATGGTGATGAATGATGATGATGGTGATAATGATGATGATGATGATGATGGTGATGATGGTGATGAATGATAATGATGAAGATGGTGATGATGATGATGATGGTGATGAATGATGATGATGGTGATGATGATGATGGTGATAATGATGATGGTGATAGTGATGATGATGATGGTGATGGTGATGAATGATGGTGATGGTGATGATGGTGATAATGATGATGATGGTGATGGTGATGATGATGATGATTATGATGGTGATTGATGATGATGATGATGATGGTGATGAATGATGATGATGGTGATGGTGATGAATGATGGTGATGGTGATGATGGTGATAATGATGATGATGATGGTGACGATGGTGATGATAATGATGATGATGGTGATTGATGATGATGATGATGATGGTGATGAATGATGATAATGATGGTGATGATGATGATGATGGTGATGATGTTGATGATGACGATGATGATGATGATGATGATAATAATGGTGATGATGGTGATGATGATGTTGATGGTGAAATATTTCTCTAGGCAGATCACCAACCATCACCATCTTACCTTACCTTAAATAAGCGTAGTGGCAGAATGTCATAATGAACCAAAACGCAAAATATTGCTTATAGTTTTTTTTTTAAATGGCTGAATGCTATGATGCCATAGACCTATAAACATCATGGTGCTGTGTGACATGAAACAATAGACGATCGCATTGCCGGCCTAGGCCTGCAACGGTGTATTTTGAAGCCTGTTTTAACGAACACAACGTAAACATTACATAGCATGTTTGAGAAAAAAACATTTGTTTAAGTGGTAGGAGTTTAGGGTTAAAAGGATGCTAGTGAATTACAAATAACCCTGTATAGGTACGCAAGGTAAGGTTAGGTAATTACGCAAACAAAAAACATTTTTCAGAAATAAAACTGTCGTCTAAATTTTGCATTGCTATTTAGGTAGATCACAGATAAAAAAAAATCTTGCATTAAACACGATTTTACAAGCATTTATTTTAGTTGCAAAAAAAGTTTGTTTCTCTAAGTTTTTCCATGAGCATGTAATTTACCATGAGCTTTACGGTGATGGAAAACATCGTGAGGAAACCTGCATACACCTGCGAAGAAATTCAATGGTGTGTGTGTGAAGTTCCCAATCCGCACTGGGCCCGCGTGGGAAGTACGGCCTAAGCCCTTTCATTCTGAGAGGAGGCCTGTGCCCTGCAGTGGGACGTATATTAGGCTGGGATGATGATGATGATTTTAGTTGCAATGTCGAATCGAGTCGAATTTCATACACTTCCAGTAATCGGATCGATTTAAAATTTGGTGCGGTTACGTAAATAAAATGTCAATGCAAGTAGGTACTGTTAACAAAAATACCTACCTACTGTCAGCAATAAAGCTGAAACTCATTAAAAAATACATTTTTCACAAAAAAATATGTCATTTTTTGCAATCGGACTTTTTGGAGCAATCAGTGTGTGCGGGCGTTTACCTGTTGAGAGCGGCGCGGCGTGGTCGGAATGCTAACTAGCTCCCGCCGGATGCCATTGTGCGCACGGCCGCTCCATCAAATACGTGCTGGACCAGTGGTTCCCAAAATAAGACCAGGGGCCTGTTGCATAACAAAGTACAACTAATATTACAAGCGGAACTCTCGCTTCAGTTATATTAACTAGAAAGGGAAATCCGTTTGTAATATTAGTTGTACTTAGTTATGCAATTGGGCCTATAACTACGAAATTCGGAGCTCGTATCGTGTCATCCCTTTCACTCTTCTGTTTAATACTATTAGCGTGAACGGAACGGCACGATACGAAGTTCGAAAATTGAATTGCGGAGTATAGACCTGGGGCTAAATTCAGGAACGGCCCAACACGGTTTGCATGCGGTAATTCAATCGTTTGGGAGAGGATAGGAATGGGTTGAGCTTGGGATGAGCTTTATTTTCCTGTTAATTCGCTTTGTAAATAAATAAATAAACAAATAAATAAGGCTCATCCCAAACTCAGCGCAAACCTCTCGCAAACCAGTGATTATTGGTGTTCCTGAATAGCAGTTCAAACCAAACCCAACCAAACCGATTGAATTACCGCAACCAAACTCGTGAAGGCCCGTTCCTGAATTTAGCCCCAGAGGCTGTATTTGTTAAGGGTCGACGAGATTGACAACAAATCATATCATCCTTTCTCGCGCCAGAAGAAAGATGTTGACAAATTATGAAAATGTAATCGTTTCCTTTTTAGGGTTCCGTACCTACCCAAAGGGTAAAAACGGGACCCTATTACTGAGACTTCGCTGTCCGTCCGTCCGTCTGTCACCAGGCTGTATCTCACGAACCGTGATAGCTAAACACTTGAAATTTTCACAGATGATATATTTTGGTTGCCGCTATAACAACAAATACTGAAAAACAGAATAAAATAAATATTTAAGGGGGCTCCCATACAACAAAAGTGATTTTTTTTGCTCGTTTTTGCTCGATTTTGATAACGGCAACAGTTAGACGCTTGAAATATTCGCAGAATATTTAGTTAAATATATTCATTTTAAAAAGAAATAATTAAATTAAAATAAAACAAATATTTAAGGGGGGCTCCCATACAACAAATGTGTTTTTTTGCCATTTTTATATAATGACTAGCTTTTGCCCGCGACTCCGTCCGCGTGGAATTAGTAATTTGGGCAGGTTATTTTTTTATCCAATTTGCTTTTTCATCAATTATGACTCTCCTTAGTTCATCGATATAAAAAAAATTACCCACCCCCCTCCCGCAAACCCCCGGACCCTCCAACCTGCTCCCCCCCGCACAGCAATCCCGCACCGCCCGCAAGCCCCCCCACACAGCACCCCCCGCACACCCGCGTTCGTCCCAAGTCAAGCGTGCCTATAGAAGTTTTATTTCTAAAACCCCCGCACCTCCCCCTCACCCCCCATCCCCACCCCCTCGGTGTTTTTGTCAAATATCATGGAAACGGTGCATCCTACGACAAAATCAATGAAATTTTCATACCCCATTTGAAGCCCCCGCACCCCCTCCCCCGCAACCCAGCGCCTATAGCCTTCCTCGATAAATAGGCTATCTAAAACTGAAAGAATTTTTCAAATCGGAGCAGTAGTTCCTGAGATTAGCGCCTATAGAAGTTTTACCTCAAAAACCCCCGATTTTGAAACATTCTTCCGCTCCGCTCAGCTCCTTTTGGTGTTAGCGTGATGAGATAATTATAGCCTATAGCCTTTCTCGATAAATGGGCTATCTAACACTGAAAGAATTTTTCAAATCGGAGCAGTAGTTCCTGAGAGTAGCGCGTTCAAACAAACAAACAAACAAACTCTTCAGCTTTATAATATTAGTATAGATACGGAACACTTCGTGCGCAAGTCCGATTCGCACTTGGCCGGTTTTTAATAACAAGTGTTAAAATTTATCATAACTATTGTAGAAAAGGCAAAAGGCAGGTGTAAGGCTGATGGTAAGTGGCGATAACTTGATAAGACATAGAATTCATCACTGAGCTACCACGTATTGCAGCAACATTCGTGAGTTGCCGTACAAACTAATATCGTAAAACAAAAATAATGAAGATCTGAATGCATTGTACATCCCTTTTCGGTGCTCCTAAGAGACAAGGCAGCTCACAGTTTGAGGACCACTGTAATAAGGCTTTATCCACACTTAACCGCACAAAATGGTCCTCAACGCGGGACTGAGAGAGGATGTGAAACGTATGAGTGGACTATTATTTGACAATCGCAGCTAGCAGGTAGTTATTAAGATCAGATCCAATAATTTATTGATTTATCCACCATATGGAATTGTATGTACAACCACGGTCAGCTGGCGTTTCGTTGGTGGAGAGTAATAGAAGATCTAGCAGTCAGTTATCGTACAATGCCTAAAAGTTTTCGCCATTCATGAACCTTTTACAGTAAAATTACATAAAGTTTACCACTGACAGATGGTTTGCCTTTATTTCATATTCAACTTTAACGACCTACAAATAAAGCCAATTTTAGAATACTGTTACCCACGTTTGCAGATTTTGTAATAGCTACTTTATTTGTATGATGTTAAAGTTGGAAATGAAATGAAGGCAAGCCATCTGTCAGTGGTAAACTAAAAGTAAATGTATTGTAACAAAGTTTAGCAACATGTAAGCAGGTAAAAAAGGGTCTCTATGGTTTCATATAATTTAACAAGGCATAATGTATCATTCTTCATAATCAACGTTATAAATAAAGTGCTTTAATTCTGAAACGGTTTTTTCTTTCGGAATTGTTATAAGACAAACCAAACCTAACCTACTGCATTCTATAAGATGGCATTTTAAAAAAAAACTGAAAAAAATACTGTTTCAGAAATAAATCACTGTATGACTAACGTTGATTTTGAAGAATGATAAATTATGACTTATTAAATTATAGGAAACCAAGGGATCTCGTTAAAAGTATTGGCGACTGTACATGATTTACGCGAAAACCGTCATTATGCAGTCCTGTTAAACTTATTTATTATCCAAGGGTGTGTTATGATCGATATAACAACATTTGATATATTTTCAAATGGTATAATCACTCATTTGATATAATAAACGTTTGGTATAATTTTAAAACATATAATTTTATATGGTATAACGTTATTATATATTTTGTTGTTACAGCTCGTGAGACGCAACCATTTGTTTTTTGTAGGGGGTTGCAGTTCTAACCTAACCTAACCTACTTTTCTGGCATTAAATACAACTATTATTATATAACCATCATTATATCTTATGAACGTTATATGAAAAGTTGATTATATCAAATGATAATATATTAAGTGTTGTTATAAGATTCAATAATTATATCAAATGAGCGTTATAGCGACTGAAATTATATCAAAAGTTTTTATACCGATCGTTGCGCACCCCAATCGAGCAGCTAGGTCGCTTGATTGAAAGCATAACCTTAACACCAGTAGAACTTTTTTGGGACTTCCTGCTACAGGTATTACATACTTACTAGGAAGTCTCTACCTTGACACTATTTATGCACAATCGTTAACGAAAATAAATATTTTTCATTTTTTTTCAGTAGGTGGATTGCCGACCGTTTAAAAAAATAATAGAAAAGTTTAACGACCGCTTTAGCCTAGTTGGTAGTGACCCTGCCTACGAAGCAAGAGGTCCTGGGTTCAAATCCCCGGTAAGGGCATTTATTTGTGTGATGAGCACGAATATTTGTTCCTGAGTTATGGATGTTTTCTATGTATTTAAGTATTTATTTATCTATAAAAGTATGTTTATCGTCGTCTAGTACCCATAGTACAAGCTTTGCTTAGTTTGGGACTAGGTCGATTTGTGTAAGATTGTCCCCTAATATTTATTTTATTTATTTTTTATTTTAAATAAGTGTGTAAAAATTGTATTTGAGAAAACTGGCACTCGAGTTCTGGAGGCACATGGCGCATTGCTGTGTAGAACAATAAATAATTCTATACAAATTCCCGCATGACCAAGCAAAATCCAGGTCACAGAAATTGTTTGCAAAATAAATATGAGGGTTATTAATAATTCATTCATTCTCATTTCAATAAAACACTTTACAGTACAGCATAAAGTCAAATAAATCCAACCTGATCTAGTAATATTGTCATTATGTGTGTTATGAATTAGTTAGGTGGTTTGCATTACGTTTAATTGAATATTTATTGGAAATCAAATTAAATTGGTTATGATTACAAAAAAAACCGGCCAAGAGCGTGTCGGACTCGCACAAGATAGGGTCCCGTAGCAGGTACGAAAAAATCTTTGCATACTTTATTAATGTGGTTGTTTTGGTCCCAACTTCCACCGCGCGCTAGGGATAACAACGCGATGTAGGATTTCAACGTCGGCAGCGCCTTCTACCGGCGAATTGAGTAACTAATCTAATCTGCAGAACTAGTATGTATGTTGATGGCTTTTCAGATGTAATTCTTTTTTATATGAACCGATGTAAATTTTTTTTATTTGAATGAAGATACTGTTAGCGTGATGTAATAGGTACTTATAAGGGTTCCTAATTGAGTACGGAACCCTAAAAAGTATTATTTTACTGCACTTCAACCCTTTGCCTTGCTTCTTCACTATCATCATATCATAAGCTTTGTGTGGTAATGGTAGTGGAGAAGCAAAGGAAACAGTTTTACTTGATTGATATGGAGTTCTGAAAAATAACACCAGAATCAATCAATTATTTTATTTACAATAATTTTAACAAAAAAACGATCAAGAGCTTCCTTAGGGGCGGTATTTTTTTTCTAAATTTAATTGGGATGGAACGGGAAGTAAACCCTTTAAACAAAAATAATTTTCTAAATCGACGCATAATTGAACGGAGAGAACGGCAACAAATATAAATAAAACCGGTCAAGTGCGAGTCGGACTTGCGCACGAAGGATTCCGTACCATTATCTATAAAAACGGTAAAAAAATCACGTTTGTTGTATGGGAGCCCCCCTTAAATATTTGTTTTATTTTAATTTCATTTTCATTATTTATTTTTAAATTGAATACCTATATAACTAAATATTCTGTGAATATTTCAAGCGTATACCTGTTGCCGTTATCAATATCGAGCAATAACAAGCAAAAAAATCACGTTTGTTGTATGGGAGCCCCCTTAAATATTTATTTTATTCTGTTTTTTAGAATTTTTTTGTTATAGCGGCAACCGAAATACAGCATCTGTGAAAATTTTAACTGTCTAGCTGTCACGGTTCATGAGATACAGCCTGGTGACAAACGGACAGACAGACAGGCAGACAGACGGACGGACGGACGGGCAGCGAAGTCTCTGACAGTCTCAGTAACAGGGCCCCGTTTTTACCCATTGGGTACGGAACCCTACAAATACACCCAAATTAAGAAGGTCCTCTTTTTTGAAGTAGCTTAAAACATAGAATTACTTAATTATGCACTTTTAAGAGAAAAAAAGGTGCCAAAAAAAAGAGCTCGAATGCATTTCTGGAAGTGAAGCGAGTGCTCGTTCATATTTCAACACAGTACATATCCTGGCTGTGTTGCCGCCCATTACAATGGAGTCGATGAGGCACATTCATTGATTGACCTAAATTGTCTTACAATAACGCTCCGGACTTCGTCAACCGATAACGGCGCCTGATTTGACTCGCAGTTTGCACGACCAACCAGCACGCCATGTCTTTTATAGATTGCTTCTAAGTAGTAGTAGATCCTTTTAACTGGCGTTTTAAATAAGCTTTACACTCTAAAATTACATTTCGATGTAAGCTTTTTAGCTTAGTTACTGTATTATTTCGTTGTAATGACTAATGATCATATAATGTCACCGAGCAGGCATGATGTGATGTGAATCTAAACATATAAAAAAATAAAAATCCTGACTATTGACAGACTGATTGATTCATCAAACCTTTGCCCTAGAAGGGTGGCCTTTATGATGTATACAAGGAAAAAAGATGGATTTATTGAAATTCACAATAAAGAGTTAACGGGATTGATATGTTCGATGCAGAGCGACCGTATCTCCGTAACTATGGTTACTAGACTCTTAAATTATAATAGTGAAAACTAGTTTCAGGATTTTTGTGAATCCCCAGAGAATACAGAAACAAAGTTGGATTTCTGTGCGGACGAAGTCGCGTGCAAAAACTAATTCATTAACTTTTAAACGAACATTTCAAGTTAAATAAATGGTTGTAAACGCTTATATAAATAAAGACACGGTGACAAGCGATAAATTGCCTTGACGTTGACATTGACCAGTACGTCGAGGCACCGGACTCCATGTAGGTAATATTTACGACTAAAAGGACTTAGCTATGCTTGTCAATCAAGCGCAACTCCGAATCCGCAAGCGAAGTAAGTTTACTCTAGAGAATAACTTCACTGTACAGGTCGATTCACAAGAGCTGGCACGAATGGATTGAACGAACGTAATCTCACTTTGACATTTTTGTAGGAAAATGAGTGATGCATGACATTTTCATATTTGTGAGAAGTGTATTCAAATCATTCGATCCATTCGTGCCAGCTCTTGTGAATCGACCTGTACTATCCGTCTCTATTTCTCCGTTGTCATGCACGCAATACGTGTAGCTATTGCACGCAGTTCTTGCTGAAATAGTGAATTAGGCAGGTACAGACCTTAAGACTCTGAAGGTAATTTTCGATTTCCTTTTGATCCTTATGGCGTGCCGTCGTCTCGCCAGGGCGGCGGCGCCCGAGAGCAGCGCGCCTTGGACCTCGTCGGGCTCCTCCTCGCTGGAGTGGGGCACGGGGCCCGGGGCCGGGGCCTTCGAGCTGCCCCCGGAGCCCCTGCCCGTGCCCCACGACAGCATAGAGCTGCGCAGAGACCTGAGCGTCTCCGTTGTACAGGCCCGCTCACGCCACCATTCAACAACATATCGGCGCACCGATAATGTAACGCACAGAAATCACGTGCACTTCTCACCATCAACTTCACTTCAACATGCTATAATCGGGTCGGGGTGGTGTCACAAGTGTTGCGTCTGCGAGCACGTGGCTGCGCTTGGGGCAGGAATGCGCGGAGCCGTGCGCGCGCCAGCCTCTCCCGGCCCATATCACTGTGCAAACAGCCGTATCTCGCGCGCGCGCATTAGTCGATCGCACATGATGCGTCCGACCCCTACTGATATCACCTGACTCAGCGTTTTATAACATTGTTTTTTGATAACCCTCCTAAACGATTAGATGAAACTGACGTTAATAGATATAAAGAAAGAAAAATAAACAGAAACATATTATTATCACGAAAGTGTGGTGGGTTGGGACCATACAGAATAATTAGGCAAGAAAATATATAAGTAAGTTCAAACAGATTCACGACTTGAAAAGCTAACTAGGTACTGATCCATAGAAATAAGCTTATTAGGTATATCTTCAGCGTGTATGGGGATATCTTTAGCAAAAGACGGCTTAAACAAAATACAGTCGTCACCGTCAACATATGTTACTATCGAAGAGATCAATACAGTTTATTATAGATCAGCTATCAGGACAGTAACTTGGGGGATATACTATGTATGTAACGACATAAGTATGCCTATCTAAAAAATAAAAAATGGACTCCCAAAGAATAAAATTAGAGAAATGAGAATTTTGAATAATAAAATGTCTCATTGCAACTCTATACTTAAGTAAGTGTACTTTGTGGTATTATTTATACTAAATTTCGAATCTCTATTTCAAGTTCGGCAGCTCGGGCTTCGCTTTATCTGTACCGATGGACAAAGCACAGTCTGTTGCAGTACAGTACTGTTTAATACTGTTTAGTACTGTTTTTGTTGTACGTATTTACTTCAAAAGATAGACTTGGCGAGAGTCTATCTATATCTTCTAACTTCAAATCATAGCGGGAACCTTTTTAATCAAAAATTCCATGTAAAGAATGATGATGAAAGGTCCTTAAAATAGTCGAGGAACAAATTAAATAAATATTTAATATTTTTCTCATTGATATTCAACATGGTTTGGAACATTACACCGTTTTCTGCGTTAATTTATTCACTAGACTACTAGAGTGTAGCCGGTAAACTTCGGGGTAACATAGAACTACGCCACACATGTACGTAAAGCTTAGTTTATTCTGTTTCACCTAGGATAACAAACTTAAGACTCGCCTCTGAAATACAGCGTGTTAGAATTCCAGTCTGCAATTTATTTTCAGTCCCAGATGTAAATAAAATACAATCCTACGGCTGTTTTACTGCCATGACAAAAGGAGAATTCAAATAAAGAGAACTCGGTATTGTGTGCGTCATGGTGGCCTTCACGAATGACTACAAAAGCATGTGAAATAATACTATACCCCGACTTGTTCGCTGTATATGCCTAATATAAAATTTATTGTACGAACAACGTACTTTTTAATTGCGGTGCTCAAGGTCCTCTGAACATTAGGCTGCGACTGATTATTAATTATTTACGGAATATTGATATAGTTGCCACTTTGTAGACAAAAATACAGACTAAGGGCCGGTTTAACCACTTTCTGATATGTTCCTAGTATTGTATGATATCTATGATTCTATTGTAATGCTGTCTCTATTTATCCCAACAAAATAAACATAGGCGGCATTACATTATGACTGTCACATAAAACACCAGGAACTTATTACAAACGTAATTTAGCCAATATAACTTCAGGGCTTCATTTAACGTTAAAAAATTCATAATGTTACCTGCCTGCTCAACAAAATAAGGATAGCAAAAAAAGTATCTAATATTTTAAATTAATTGTTACCGGCAAATGCACGATTGTACCCATAGATTGTTATTTATCGTTAAAATACTGCTACTGCACCAAATTACATTAAATTTTAAACCGTTACAAAAGTAGTATTTGTATGAAGTTAAGTAAAGTTTAGGAACGTTAACAAGCCCTGGCTAACTTTTATGTACTAAATAATCGTAATTTGATGTGATAATACCTTATGACTTTAAAATATGATGCGTCTACTACTGTAATGAAAAAAATCATGGCAGAATAATGGTTTTCCACGTGATATGAACTCTACCATATGGGAATGAAATGGATTTATTTTAGACGTTTTCGTATAAATCTTTTTTTTTTATTTATAACTTGCCTACTGTGACGGGATTACAAATAGGTACTCTGCAACTATTGATATTAGACGATTGTTTTTTACACTTAAGAGATTCTTTATATTAAAATGTGAATAATACCAACAGCACGCTTATGGCATACAATACAACGCAGTTTACTAGACAATGTTGACTTCCTAACAACTGCTAGCATGTAACTCTAATTGGAATCAAGGTTCTGCGGAACCGAAACTCGGCCATTTTTATTGACCTCGCTTGTTAACAAGGTAGCAAACTGCTGATTAATTCAGTGACCTATCGAATGCGTTTTACTTCAGCGTAGTTAATCAAAGATGCCGACACTTATTTTGATAAAGTTTCACGAGTACGATCACATAATAACCTCACTTTTCACATTGCGGATTAGCCGTCACTTTCGCTACCACATTTGTTTACACTTTTATTAGGTGAGTTTTACGTTTCGTTATTAACGTGTTTGTTTCGATAAGAACACGCGTGAACTAAAGAGTTGGGCTGCGCCGGCGCCGCGCGGTCACACCGAGTAGCGTACACGACATTCGTGTCGCGCCGAAATAGAAATGCTTGCGATAGCACTCGCGTCTACACAAAGATACACACTTACTATCACCTTGAATTTGGTCTCGCTAGACTTGTCTTATAACCTTTACGTAGGTATATTGAAACAGGAAATTGTCGGGGATAGTGCGAATCTGCTTATCTGAATACCGCGTAAGTATCTGCACTACGTGTTGTTTTCCAGGGAACGGTTTTAACTTCATGATTACTTATTTGTTTTATTTTAATGAATTTGGAGCAAAAAATTGGAAATTGGGTTAATTTGTCAGATACGCAGCATTATCTAATGCCAGTTAAGTGTATTTGCACTATCCCCGACGAAAACGTTCGTTTCATCAATGAAAAAAATCTAATTCTGTCTATAGTAGCTATAAGTTCCTATTGAATCTGAGCCGAAGTATGCACAATACAATTGATTACGCTCATCTTGTACCTATTGTAATTGAGTGGATGTTAGCTAATGCTATGGTCGATTCTGCATATCTTCGCTCCGTTTCAATGGAAGCGTTTTCTTACATTTAAAATTGCTGGTGTGCAAAACGATCACTCCATTAGTGTTTATTCTAAATAAAATGTGTGGTTAGTATTTTTATACTAAATACAAACTGAAACATGGATACACAGAAAAAACCCAGAAAAAGAGACCTGCGCTGGGAATCAATCCCAGGTCCTCAGCATTCTGTTTGGAGTTAAAAAATAAAAATACAAAAAGACTCCAAAAACCAATCTTGAAAATGTGGTTAACTTAATAAAGTCTATTAACTTGCAATGTATGTTTGTTTGTAGGTAGTTATGTTGGTTTAGCTCGAATCATACGAGTCACTTTCCATCCACTTCCAGTTGCACGATTGTATTGAAACTTCATTATATTTACTTATCTAGATTTAATGACGATACAACTACAGTGAAAAATTGTATTTTATAAACCTTATTTTGTAGGTACATATGTATGAATATTATGACAAAATAATATTTTTTTCCAAAAACACGTGACGTTATCAGGTAACACGACAAAACAGATGTACAAATTTAAGCTTTAGCGATCTACCATGCCCCGTACGTGATACATTTGGAATGGACGGACGTCAGGGATTTTCCCGGTAGGTTTGCTATGCCACGTCAACCACGTCACCACTTTTTCAATTCGAAGCGATCTCTTCCAGGCAACCTTTAAAAAAATAAAGAAAGCAAGGAATGCATCACCTACCTACTTACATGAAAAAATCTTTAGGTACTCAAATCCATATATATATCTGATATCTGTAGCTCTAACATTATTCCTGAGAGTTTATCAATAATTCAAAGTATCTAGGCAGCTTCAGTAGTCGGCACCCGGGACTCGGCATGCCAATCTACCTGACAATTTAAGTCGTTTGTTTCTGCTTATTTTACTTACAATTGATCACCCGATTACCTCGTACATCATGGCTAAAATAATGTCATTGGTATGAGTAGATCACAGAATTAAAATGTTAGTTCTGTAGTGTAACATAGTGTATAAATGTTACAAATCTGTTAAACAATAATAACGATTTATATTGGAGGTCGTCATCATCCCAGCCCATAAACGTGCCACTGCAGGGCACAGGCCTTCTCTCGGATTGACAGGGCTTGGCCGGTGGTTCCCACGCGGGCCCAGTGATGCGGATTTGGAAATTTACATACTATTGAATCCGCAAGTGTGTCCAGGTTGCCTCGAAATATTTTCCATCACCGTAAAACATGTGGTAAAAATCACACGTAATTTTGTACGTAGATTCAGACAAACTCACGAGGTGCGAGCCTGGGTTGGAACCTTCGACCCTCTGCTTGACCACAAGCCAAACCACTAGGCCACCACAGCTCATAATATTAATCAATAAAATGTAATTATGAATTTATAACACCGGTTTATTAGTTCCTTACGTAAAACACACAAAAAGTTATAAGTCTTTAATACTCGTTCATGAAAGAACTTGAATATCCGTTTCAGTAATATAAATCGAAATAACTTATTCTAGAACAACTTTGGATTTGCCAAACAAACTACAAATTACTTTGCTACCCAAGTTACTAACTTGCTGAACTTACCAGCCACGTGTAGCGGTCATGGTTATAGTTCTTGAAGCATGTAATAACTTTTTCAGTATTACATATATAATTCCAAGGCCGCCACATAGGTAACAAGCCAGTGGCGTAGCGTGCCTTGGAGGGGCCCTGTATCAAAATTAGTTGGGGGGCCCAAATGAAAGGTAAAGATTTCTCACAAAAGAAACAGTTACACACGTTAGGGGGCGCTGTAGCCCGGGGGCCCCGTATAATTGATACGGCTGTAGCTACGCCCCTGTAACAAGCATAAACCTAATATTAAAAACTTACCGGCTTGACGCGACACACTCTTCTTGTTGCTCGATATACCAGACATAAACATTAACTTTGCAGGATTCCATCTAGTTACAAAGCCATTGTAACTTATTGTTTAACACTTTATTACCCAATTCACATTTTTTATAAAAGGAAATTGAATTGACTATGTCATTTATGTTGCAACAATGAGTAATTTATGTGTAAGTAGGTTATTATAATAATAAAAACACATGACCTCACACCACAGTAAATAAATGATGTTATTGGAAGGGTGTTGGTATCCCATAGGGTACAATCACATTGATAATTTTCTAAGCAAACTCGGGCAACTAATTGAATTGGTACTAACACTGGTCCGGGGAGACTGTCAAACAAATGTTTGTTAATTGGAATGAGCCTGAACTAACCGAACTTCCTTGTGGGATGTCGGGCAAATGCCGCGTAATGTTGTATGACGCAACACATTGGCTTCGCTAAGCCGCCATCGGCATGTTTGCATAGCAGTGCCACTGGATAATCTCGACCAAATGTCATTCGAAACAAGAACATTAATATGCGCTAATTGTGTTTTTTCCTCAACATTCAATAGTTATAAGTTATAAATAACTTCTCGTCAGAAAAATTGCAAATCTGTTTCTATCTATAATTAATAACTCTACAATAACTATAAATTAAAAATTTAAAAAACCCCCAACGCAATTAAATCTATGATCCCTTCCGCAGCATACAAAAGAGCTGATAACTTCAAAACGGCTGAACCAATTTTGATGAAACTGTCTAAGAACCATCGCCAAGAAATGCTTTCAAATAAAGAAAATAGCATCCAAATCGGTTCACCCGTTTAAGAGTTATGATGCCACAGACAGACACACAGATAGACAGACTGACAGGCACACACACACATAGCGGTCAAACTTATAACACCATTTTTGTGTCGGGGTTAATAAAGAGGTAAACTGTGTGCATTAGTTTCTGTGTGTTGGATTATCTCTAGCTTTACCAAGCCGATTTCATTTCTTTTGTCTTTAGTACCTAAGTTATATCCCTCATTCATTAGCAAAGGAAAGAAAAGAAGGTAAGACAACAGTAACAACAAAAGTTAAAAAAAGGGAATGTAGGAAGTATGTACCTATTTGTCACGAAATGGTGCCAAGTCATTATACCTAATGCACAGGTCTCCCGTTTGCACAGTCAGATTATGCAGAATAACATAAATATAATCGGTGAAACTAACACCCGATTACTTTTAAATTTATTTTGCAACAAGCATGAGTATCAAATTAAAAGGAATAGGTATGCATACAATACGAATATGAACCAGTTTCCTGTGCCTTTCTTGGGAGAAACAAAATAATGATATATTTGTATTATAATCATATTTCAATGTCACATAGAGTAAAGAAGGTGAAATTTTCCTTTGACTTCATATTTACTTTTTAATGTTATTTTTAATCCCAGAATAATGTAACGTAATGATGCGATGTCAATATTTCTTCTAGGTTTTATGTCGAACTATGAGGTTACTATACTATAAGATACCTACCTAGTTTAACGCTTTTGCTATGCAATTATTATTAATCTGCTCATTGATGCTCTGCTCTACCCAATAAAGTATTAATAGGTAATTAACTACAACCCTTTGATATTGAACTAATCGATTTACATAACATAATACACATTACACAATGTCATCAATTATCACAATATGATGGAATTACACGCAGCTGGAGTTACTTTTTAAGTTTTTATTCCATACATTTTCTGAAGCAACAGACTGTCAATAATAGGTGACGCCATTAAAAAATAATTCGAAGAAACGACTCCAGTAAAAAAACGAATTATTTTAGCACTGAAAACCAGATTGATTTTCGATTAACTGCAAAATTAGATTTTTTATTGCTTTTATACAAATAAATATAAATATTTTATAATACCTAAATATTTATAATAAATATTTTAGACGGCCGGATAGCCTAGTTGTCAGAGAACCTGACTACGAAGCTTGAAGTCCCGGGTTCGATTCCCGGTCGGGGCAGATATTTGTGTGAATAATACGAATGTTTGTGCTCGAGTCTTGGATGTTTAATATGTATTTAAGTATGTATTTATCTATATAAGTATGTTTATCCGTTGTCTAGTACCCATAGTACAAGCTTTGCTTAGTTTGGGACTAGGTCAATGGTGTGAATTGTCCCGTGATATTTATTTATTTATTTTATTTTATTTATTTTAATAGTTGATCGAGTTGGCGAACAAGTGACGTCATAAGTTGCTATTACCATTCAAACTCTATGGGAGAGTTGTGTTTTGACAGCTCATAAAAAGTACGTCAGTTGATTGAAATGAAAAATGAAATGAAATGAAAGAAGTTTATTTCACACACAAAACAAAACACATAAAATTACAAAAGAAAGAAGAAAAAAAAACATTAAAATGTGTGTGAAAAAGGTCCCGCCTCAGCGTAAATGCGGACTCGGATTGGTGGTGTCAACATCCCTATTACGTGAAGGTACGATATCTACTGATTCTACCAGCATAACAAATGTGAACGTTTGTAATTATGTTGTTTTTTTTGTTACTCAATCCCATTTAAAAATTGGAGGGAATGGTATGTATTGTAACTTTTGCACTTAACACACTCGCTGCCGACTGTCAAACTCGAGAATTCGTCACGTGGCACAAACGCATGTGCATTAAATTTCCAGCAAAATTATGAGAATTGCTGGACGAAAATCAAGATATCGCATATATGCGTTGCCGGCACTGAATGTGTTAATCAGAAAGCACTAGCGCGAAGTGAACGTTTACGTTAGGCAAGCCACAGAGTGTGAGAAGCATGAGATAGGTGTCTTCGTATTCAACACGGGTAGTTCTACTGTCGTTTCAGCCGCTATCACTTTCCTGTCGCATATAATAGTAAGGAAATAAGCTACAGTCAGCATAAGATGTTAACAAATAGAAATTGTACCGCAAGCGCACTGTATCGTTTTATAACGTGCGACAGGATAGTGATAGTGTTAGCAGTTGAAACGCTAGTACAACTACCCATTCCCAGTTAGTGTGCACAAGTAAGCATACTTGTCATCACCGACGTCATATAAAATATTTAGGCAACCCGGTGTGAATCGAGTTATCAGTGATAGACAGTGACCCGAGGCCATATTGTCTAACGAGCCGGCGCTCGCGGTCGCATTTATTATCTTCTACCCTCATCCTATACTGCTTGACAGAATGAAGTGGTGAAAGCGATTGTTATTCCGACTATTCCAAGTGCGTTATACAAGACAGCCTCCAGAGGCCTTACCGCCCGGCCACGATTTCGCGCGTTTGGCGGCGCGGCAAGCATTTTATCAGTTCATTGCGTGTGCCGCCAGGTAACCACTGTACGGCGAGCGTCTCGGCAGCGCAATGAACACAGAAAACGCTTGCCGCGCCGCCAAACGCGCGAAGTCGTGGCCGGGTAGTTATTGTCTAATGCAGGATTTCCTGACCTTTTTCAAGGGCGGACCGCCTAACGCTTACCATCATCCGCGGACCTCTAAAAAACGTTTACTGATACTACCGCCGTCACAAATTTATAACATTATTTTCGAATATTTCACAACCGTCGACCGTCAAATTTCGGTTTAATGAATTAATCGATGCGTTGAAGCTTGAAGTACAAATGAACTAGGTACCTATATAGTGAAGCGCGACAATACAGTAGGTAAGCAATAATTATTTATTGTACACCACATAATAAACAGTTTAGAGGAACATTAACGCATTCACTGCCGGTAACGCATATATGCGTTTTGGTGATTTTCGCCTAGTGCTGTTATAGTTTGGCAGTTATTTGAACGCACATGTGCGTTTGTACCACCTGAAGAAATTTCGAGTCTGACAGCCGGCATTAAATGCGGATAAAGGTAACGCCACTAGAGTTGAGGCCACGCACACAACCACATCTCATGTAATGACAGCGGGATTTTGACGTTTAACGACAACACAACGTAACAAAGCAAACAATAGAAAATGTGGAAGAAGAGTTTCAGAAGTGTACAGAAAGCGATTTTCGTAGAGAGAGTTCATCAACCGTCGTGTCGCTATCTCATGATTTCAAAGCGTAAAGTACGTACATTGCGTAGAAAAACTCATAAAATTTCCACACGAGAGGCCCCATATGAATATTAATTTTTGGAGATTTCCAAAAATGTATAGTTACCACGGATTAGCGCTATTTACTGTAACACTTTGGTTTTAACTGTAATTGTGCATGTAAATAAATTACTTAATGCATTTAAAGCCGCAGGCAACCGCTAGTTACCTACTTCAAAGCCGCCTAACCACGGAATATTTCCATAACGTTAGCTTTGGCCGATGGGGCCAAAAGTTTCTCGAATGGTGTCCACGTACCGGAAAACGCAGTGAAGGTGGCCCCCTCCAACAAGATGGAGCGACAACCTGGTTAAGGTTACGGGAACGCGCTCTGTTTGGGGAACCTTGAGGGAGGCCTATATTCAGCAATGGAATTTCGGCTGAAATAATAATGTTGAATTTGTGTTCCATTTCAATTCAGATTCCAAATCTAATGATTCACGCGAGCGAACCCGCGAGTAAAAGCTAGTAGAACGATAAAACAATGATAGTTAAACCGTAGGCAAGGAGATACGGAACACGTTCCAACCTAATTTGGAATCTTATCTTGTTCGCAATCAATTGGCTTTCAGGCGATTATCGGTCCTGGGAATATCACGCGACAACTGAGTACCTAAGCATTTTATCCAATTATTCTCCGCATTGTTACTTTGTTTGCAGTTAAGGTAAAACATTGTTTCTATCAATAGAACTTTGTGTGGAATGTGTGGTTCGTTTTTAGGGTTCCGTGCCCTCAACGGGACTCTATTAATGAGACTCCGCTGTCTTTCTGTCCGTCTGTCTATCACAGGACTCTATTTCTTGAACTGTAATAGCTGGACGCTTGAATTTTTCACCAATTATAAATTACTGTGGCCACTATAACAACAGATCCGATATGTATGCGAACTGCTAAGGAATGGAATTCGCTCCCGTCGTCCGTATTTCCAGATAAATACACCTAGGGCTCTTCAAGCCTTCTAAGCTTCTTCTCAGCGTGAATAGGCGGTTACTGAACCAGTGAGATATACCTTGGCCTCATCTACACTTTTCATCAGGTGAGACAGTGGTCAGTCATGGGTCAGTTTTATGTCAAAAAAAAACAGATACTTACAAAAAAATAAAGTTAATAATTAAAATGGGTCGTCATACAAGAAATATGTTTTTTTTCAGCGTTTTTAACTCCGGTCATGGTTGCTAGGCAACATGACAGCCGGCAGGTGCTAGGCAACGCGAGGGACCCTATGCTGTTCGGATGTTTACCTACCTATACATATAAGTTTGCTATTTTAGTGCTTACATTTTGGCGACTTTTTACAGAACTGTTTTAAAACATTGTACGGAGGTACGGAATCCTTAATATACGAATCCGACTCGCACTTGACCGTTTTTTTTAAAGAATAGATGACACCATTAAACAATAATTCTGAAACGCCACTTTAGTAAAAAACATTTTATATTTATTAGAGCCGTGGTGGCCTAGGGGTTTGACCATTCCTACGGCCTCTCAAACAGAGGGTCGTAGGTTCGAGCTCGGGCTCACACATCGACTTTATAAATGGGCTCACACCTCTTAATTTTTCGGTATTTATGTGCGAAATTAAACTTGAAATTTACCATAATGCTATCGTAAGGAAACCTGCAAAGACCTACGAAGAAATTCAATGGTGTGTGTGAAGTTCCCCATCGGCACTGGACTCGCATGGAAAATACAGCCCAAACCCTCTCATTCTGAAAGGAGGCCTGTGCCCAGCAGTGGGACGTATACATATAAGCTGAGACGATGATGATGATGATTTTCAATTATGGCATAAAACAGATTAATTTTCAACTAACTGCAAAATTCGATTGTTACTTGTTTCAGGTAAAACAAAACTTTTTTCAAAGGGCTGGCAACGAATCCGTAACTCAACTTACGTTAAGGGTGTTCACAGACGGAGGTGATTGCCTTCCAACAGGTGACCCTCCTGCTCATTTTCCCCCTAGCATATAAAAATATTCGATTGATTTAGCAAAGAAGTGACGTCATAATTAATTAGCTATTGCCATACAAAATCTATGACAAATTCCTAGTTTGATAGCTTGTAAAAAGTACATCAGTGGATTGGTGGTGTCATCGTCGCTATTTATTGCGCGGACGCTGGTTTAGGTATAATTTCGAGTAAAAATGAATACGTCCAATGCTCTTAATGAGAAAACATTCAGTCGAATTGAGAACTTCCTCCTTTTTACGAGCTTTTACTTGACTTATTAGTAGTATGTGTCCATTGTAGAGAAAAGATTGTTAATTTCTGACCAATCTCAAAATTTTCCTGATGTATGTATGTAAGATGCGACAAGCAATTTAACTTGTAACGTTTATTTCTTTGTAAATTTGTAAAGGTGTTTCGAGTCGAATTTTACAAACTTCTAGTGATAGAATTGACTTATAATAAGTACCAAACATCATTCCAATCCTTCCAGGGCCACCTGCGGTGTTTTAATGTCGTATGAAAAGTCCCCAGGAGTTTATTATTTCTTATACAAAATAAGCAAAATGATTGGATGAGAGAACTAATCTTTAAACTCTATTTGCAGCAGATATTTATCTAATGCAGCCCTGTTGAATTTAGCTTGAATTCGTAATTTCACATAGATTTTTTAAAAAATTTATATTTATTGTTTCTGAAAATAGATGATGTTGTCATGAATAGCTAAATAGTGGACATACACACACAGACGCATACATAAATTTTCACATTTATAATATAAGTAGGATTAAAAAGATTGTAGAACAATTGAATAACATTTTAATTTAACCAATGCGCTCTAATCAACCGTGGGACAAGCTAACTTAAGGTTACTTACTACTCTTACTAATACGGTCACGAGCTTTCATTTGGGACCTACTAAAGGTTGACAGTCCTGTCATATTGTATAGGAATTGAAAGGATATCTTTTCGAAACGGATCCCAAATTAAAGCACGTGACCGTACATGGCAACAACATAAAAATAACATCGATGAGGCTCTCGGGAGACTGACGGTCGGGTCACATCCGATCTAATAATATATTATTGTTTACTCATTGCCGGAAACAAGAAATAGGTACTTGAAACAATATAACATACATACTGTGATTCCCAGAGGCTTAACTACGACCATCTCTGGATTACAGAATTATTGTCGTGTTCCCTAGGAAACACACAAACAGAATGAATGCCATCACTCAAAGACTCATAGTTGCGTGGTGTATCAAAAGTTTTAGATGTTGTCGAGGTTTGTGAACACTGTTTTCGAAAAAAATAACGCCTGAATGAGACAACGCATAAATCTGCAGAATGATCGGACTGATTAAAACGATACGGTCTGTCATTATTTAAAATCACGGAGTTCTGTCTACGCTCCTAAAGAAGTAATTTGAGAGGAATAGAAAAAAATACTGGATTATTCGCCGCAAACGACGAAACATTTCATCAGAAACCTAAACTCTACCTAGTCTACCTCTTTAATCATTTGAAATATTCGTTTATTTTTCAAAGCACTGAATTAAAATTTACTGAAATACTTTTTGATTTTAGTTTCTTGAACCTTTTGCAAAATTATGATCAAATTTAAAAATAACTTCTTGTCCGCCACTATTAAATATACGTGAATTAAATATTTTTTAACACAAATAATCCAATACATACTTTCGACAAAATGCAAAATAGGTAAAGACGGTGTGAAAGAAAATTTAGACGGCAACTAAATTAAAGGCAACACAAATCGAAGCAAAACAAATCAGGAAATTGTCTTAACCAGCATGTCAAACCTCATAAATGTCAAAAAGTAAATAAATCGATACCACGTGTTTAATCGTCAATCATAGATCTTAAAATAAACAGCAACAGCAGAGATAGGTACCGGTGCGGGCGCATGACATTTCGCATGCCGCGTATAATACTCGTACACACGGCACGGCAGGACAACTGCCAAGTGATAAATCTATATATAGATCCATAGGTATGCGCATGTCCAACCATTTCGGGATAGTTCTTATTTAAATGTTTCAAATATTAGTCGAGGTCAGACTGTCAATATGTTATTATATATACAGTAAATGTCATATTTGAAAATGTAAATTATTATATTCTGCTGCTCAGTTTTCACAAATCGCCATGCGAGCGGTAAAAAGATTAACTGAAAAATAAAAGTAAATCGCTTTATCTGAAATAGAGAGGTTTCCGGGTAGGTATTTGTCTACCACATCTTCTTTTGTCATAAGAGTACCAACCTACTTAAATAAAAAGATTGCTCAAAAATAAAAATAAATAATCCGTGATATGGAGAAGTGGAACTGAATTGAAAAAACTGCATACCTACTGCAAACAGAACGTAATACCTATTTAATTAATTAGCCCATCCAACTTTTTGCTTATTTTATGTTAGATATAATAAACTCCCGGGGTTTCTGATATATTTAATACGGAAGACACTGCAAGTAGATCGCCATTAGGATTAATGATATGATTAATACGCAATTATGAGACCACATAAGAGGATAAAAGTGCTGAACAGAGAAAACTCTATTCATTAGCCAGGAACATGGAAGCAAAATTAACTCAGCACCGCTAAAATACGTTTCGGTTTATTGTTTAAGGCACTCAAGGGTAATTTTTGGTATCATAAATTTTGGCGAGCACCTAAATATTTAATATTTAGCCACGCCTCAGCGAGTGTACATGAAATTACTTTTTACGTTTCGGAGTTTATGGATTATAAAATTGAAGAACGCAAGTTTGAGTTCACCTAAAGGTTTAGCAGCTGCCAAAATATCGATCGGGAATAAACTTTCATTTACAGCATACTTTAATCTTCTGTCTGCAATAAATTTAAATTACATTAAGCTCGTTGGTCGCCACAGTATACTAAAAATAGAATACTGTTTAGACTTCCAATGTCAAAGATAGATACTTATTAATAGACAAACTCTCTGTCCGCATAATTTTATCGCGGGTAAATCTGTTGCCTATTAATTAAAACCAAATGCTGTTGATTCTCTTTTATTTTAATGCCTGTCATAAGACAAATTTAATTTGATTCCAAAGTTTTTAAGCGACTCGTGGGATAATTTACGATGAGGACTATAAATCCGGCCAGCGACACCTCCCAACACGACACTCATTAGCAACAGCTTTAGGGTCTAGCTTATTAAACATGGCGCCCATCTACTTTGTGCGAGTGATTTATCATCCGACAGCTACTTATCCGCACCCTCTTAATCTTATGCCCTTCACCACAACAATGCAAAATTTCACAATTTGTTCGGACGAACGAGCCGCGTTTTAATTTAAGAAATGCGAGTCCTCAGGTTGGTTTCATTAGGCAACTCAACAATACCCATTGTTTAAAGTCATCTCTGGAAGAAACTTACCAAAGAAGCACAATATTGCTGAGATTACTCTAAGGGGCAGTACCTCCCGCAAATATGCTTTGTTGCTGTTTCTAAAAAAACCAGCGTCAGAAGCGTTAGACAATACGTCCTCAGTTTTCCTTTTCTTAAGTTTTTCACCCTTACTGTACCTTAAAAGCAAGGTTTAGTGCAAATTTCGACATCAAAAAGTACTTGTGAATGGCAGTACTAATGTAAATTAATAAGAGTTGCCCATACTGTTTTTATTGAAACTCGGCATTCAGCAAAACGTTTTATCCATCATACAGCTATAACATGTAAATTACATTTTGAAGACGTGAATTGCCGAGTGAATAGAAAACGAGGGGTACGTTTACAAATTGAACTCCCGCTTGCAAAGAAAAACACTGAGTCTCTAGCTTTCGTATCCCTATTATTTATTAGATTGCAGGCTCGTTCCGAACGTGATGTTTATGCGAGAGGCTGCGAAACCGAAAGTACACTCCATTCAGAGTTGAAAAGGTCTTCAATTTCAATTTGTTACGCTGTCGGCGTGATAAGACGCATCCTCGGTTTGAATCCGACCCCGCATTTGAACGGCTCGACAACTTCAAAGTAGATACATTATGCTGGATATAGGTAACTAAGTTATCTGATTTCTTGCCAACACTTGTTAAATCTTTGTCATCTCCTTATCCGTACAACTTTTCACTACAAACCAAGAGACTCTTTTACAGTGGAGAAAGTTGTTTGCATGCTTGCTTACCTGCACGCTTGCTTGCATGCTTGAATGCATGCTTGCTTGCATGCTTGCTTGCATTAGTAAATGAGGGTTGAATGCATGCTTGCACTATTTCTTGCATAATTACATGCTTGATTGCTTGCCTACATGCTCACTTGCATATGTGCTTGCTTGCACAGTTGTTTTCATGCTTGCTTAAAGGGTTCGCCTGCTCGCTTGCATGCTTACTTGATTGCTTGCTTCTTTGAAATGCTTATGGTACACGCAAGCGAAGCCGCGGGTAAAAGCTAGTGTATCATATAGAGACAATCTGCTTCTTGTAGAGGCAAATTTCAAATTAACTGTACTAATACTAACAAATCACTTGCAGGTCAAGTAGCCTCAATGATTGTTCATGAATAAACCTTAAATTAAACTAGTGGGACTCTATCTTGTAACTCTGAAGTTACAAAGGATTGCTGACAAAGGATAAATCAAGTATAAATTGATCGTTTCAGTAACACAAAACCTTATTTGTCCTAACGGATATATACTCGATACAATTAACTAAATTAACATCCAAATCATTACTCAGCTTTTAATTTAAACGGTAGGCGCTTTAATAAATGTTTCAATATTCTCTGACGTATTCCATTACGAGCCGCATAACGAATTCCGGTTCACTTCGTTTTCGTTTTCTTTAGAAGTAATTTACTTTGTGATAAGGTTTTTTTTTACGCAGGAGAGCATTTCTGTATTATGAAAAGCGAATTAGGAGCGCAGGTAGCAGCCATTATTCCCGTGGTATGGCAAAGCGTACTCACTCGTCTATACCTAGGTACATGTCACACGCACGACTCAGTATTCTACGCGCCTTTAACCACGATTTATTGACGTTCGTCTCCTGTGGCAATTTTCCCTAACGCGTGATGCGATTTTGATTATTAGAAATTGACTTGACGCTAATAAAGCGATCGCAGTATAGTTTATCTAAACTACTCAGTTACTCACATTTTAAAACATTTAATACTTTTAAACCTCAACCACGATTAAGATGAAATCCTAGACAAATTGGCATATAGCTGAAGTAGGCATGCATGCATATTAATCATATTATTATTATAGGTGTTTCTGAAATAAACTTCAAAAACTCCACGACTTTAATATTATATCTACAAAACTAACGGAATAAATCTGAAATTGCGTCTTTTTTATAGGTATTCTTTACGGGTAAAAGAAATATAAATTGTTACTTTTAACTATCACACTTTCTTAAGAAAGCAAATTTTCTTGCTAATGCGTTTAAATTTATTTAATTTGTTGCTCAAAGAGCCATTGTGCCCAGATCTTACGCCATGTAGAACATCGACTTGTGTTGGAATAATTCATGGACGAAACTAAAGAACTTGAAAAGTTTTTAATTCAATTAACGTTTCTTAAAATGTCTACATTGTCCAAATCCCAGACGTAATGAACCGAATTAATTAATTGCCTTCTTCATTTCTAAGCCTTTCAATTTTAAAAGCCTTATCATCATTATCATCCCGGCCTATATACGTCCCACTGCAGAGCACAGGCCTCCTCTCAGAATGAGAGAGCTTGGGCTGTAGTTACCACGCAGGCCTTTGCGGTTTGGGAACTCTTTCTTGGGATTCTCAAACCGATGGTAATATTCGAGATACAAAAAAATGTTTCGCAATGAGTGAAATTTCAATTTGACTATAGCTAAACTGTTTAAATGTGTCCTCGCCCGCCCGGTACAGGGGCTGGGGGGTATGACGACAAAGGGCGCCGAGAGAGGTGCGGGCGGCAGGCACACGAGGCGCGCTCGCTTCCCGCGCCCTATAATCACAAACAAAGGTGATTCTTTTGTTTAAGAAGATGTTCGAAAGGACCATGGGCAGAAATGTCCCCATCATCATCATCATCCCAGCCTATATACTTCCCACTGCAGGGCACAGGCCTCCTCTCAGAATGAGAGGGCTTGGGCCGTAGTTCCCACGCGGGCCCAGCGCGGATTGGAAACTTCACACACACCACTGAATTTCTTCGCAATGTATGCCGGTTTCCTCATGATGTTTTCCTTCACCGTAAAGCTCATGGTAAAGTACAAATGTAATTTTGCACATAAATTCCGAAAAACTCAGAGGTGCGAGCCGGGATTTGAACCCACGACCTTCTGCTTGAGAGGCCATAGGTCAAACCACTAGGCTTGTCCCCAGGACCCACCAACAAAAACGAAACATGTCTCATTTATTTTAATAGATCTTGGCAACCTGATGATTTTTTTACTATGACTAGGATCGCCCTATGTATGGGGTTTTCTTGGAGAACCGTATTTTGTTTTTATATACTTTTTGCTCATTTTATTGAAAGTTACAGAAAAAAGGTTACGGAAACATTATGTTACTAGCAATAATAGATAAACAAATACGTTTCTTAAAAAAAAGTAAAACAAAAGTTCGCTCATAGAGCTATATTTGGTACCTATCCTATTATCTCGCCTCATTCGTTTTTCGTACTTACGTCTATTTGACGTACCTACCTTAGAAGTGAGATTTGATTCCAAATTCAAATACATTACGCAATTAGCCCACTGGCTGGATATAAGTATATGCATGTTGTTTTTTAAAGTAAAGGTAACTTCATATTATTAATATTTTTAACCAAAACTGTTAAAGAAAATCGAAGATTTCTGTCCTAAATATATGTATGTAAAGTATTATTGTTAGTAACATAATATTTCAATAACCTTCTTCCTGTAACTTTCAATGAAATGAGCAAAAAATATATAAAAACAAAATACGGTTTTCCAAGAAAACCCCCAACATAGGGCGATCCTCGTCATAGTAAAAAATCATCAGGTTGCCAAGATCTATTAAATGAGACATGTTTCGTTTATGTTGGTGGGTAGTGACAGTGCCTATACAAATTTACCCATTGTCCTTTAAGTGTAATTAAACTATATATCTATCTATCTATCTATCGTAGTTTTACTTTATCTTATATACAGTTTTAGTTTTCCAATTGTTTTTAATAATATTCACCATAAATGCATGCATTACCTATCAGTGAAGTAAAAGCTTATTATAAACACTTAATTCATAAAACTAACATTCTCATTTTATGTTGCAGCCACAGATAAAGGTTTCTTAATACAGGTCATTTCATTGTCGTTTCTGAAAATATTATAAAGAAGTTATGATATGGATGTAGATAAAAATATATACAATACACAGGTATTAAAACTTGCAATTTCATATTCTAGACATCAAAAGTTAAATTATACTTCGCCCCCGTGAAAGATAATAAAATAGGCTAGTCCTCTATCACACAGTAGTACACTTTTATGATAATTTTTTAAATTAGGTAGGTTAGCAACAAGTAAGCAAGTATTAGGTATGTGAAACAAATTTCAAATCTCTGGCCGCTGTGGTTCAGGTATGGCTAGTTATAAAATGAAATGGATTTAGAATTTAATAAATAAACAGTAGGGTCTTTATATACTACTAAACACTACTATTAAAACATCAACAATACATTCAAGGCTGTTTAGTCCCATGAATCAACAACCACATTCATTAAGTCATTATTCATAATAACATAAAAAAACCTCCATAAATATTCTGGGCGGGTTAACTCTGTCTCGCGTCAAGTGATTTATGGATGTACATCCTCTTTATTGGAATATAAAACATATCTACGAAAACACTTAACCTTCGTCACCTGAAAAACGGCAAGCGCCGGAATGATAATGAAATTGTGGCTCTAAAACAACCCTAGTTACTTAACATTAACAGAGTGGCGAGCGATTTCTCTATCCATTGCGCGGCTGAGACGCTCGCCGCCTAGTAGTTATCTGGAAGCACAGGCAATGAACAGAGAAAACGCCCGTCTTGCCGGTCGCGCGCAGTCGTGACGTTAACGTACAGTGCGCTCATAGTTTCAATCTCAGTTCGGTATAAATTCTGTTGCGGCGCCATAAATTCTTCCGGATACCAAACTAATTTCCGATTTTCCGGCTGAGCCGGTTTAAGGGCGCAGTTAAAATAAAGTATGGACAGTGTGTATGCAATAAAATACGTAGGAGATACAATACAAAGTCACTGACTTAAGGGCCGTACCACACTAGTGAGAAGTGGTTTTAGAAAAGGAATTCTAACCTTTTATAATGTAATACAAAAAACTTTGTTTGTGCATTTGTTAGCACGTATGTTGGGATAATCTTTGGAACTTCAAACCTATGATAAACATTCTTCCAAGCTACTCTATTCCTGTTTAACAAGGGCTACTTTTGTCCCGGGAAAGTGCCAAGTTTCCGTGGAAGGCAGACAAAGATGAGAGCGGCAGCTAGTGATAAATATACTCCTAATTTTTCTATTGTTCACGATGCTGAGTGGACAATGGCATAATATCGTCGGTTATCAAATTTATTATCGATTCAAAAAATTGTTTCAAATATGATATAACTCCTGCGACTTTTATTTCCAAGTCTAATATCTCAAAATCAACTCAACCGATTTTGATAAACCTTGCTAAGATCCATAGATTTTTTAAACCGCGTCCGAACTGGTGCAAACGTTAAGCTTAATGACCCCTATGTTTTGCCCCGAGGTTCAAAACTCTTTAAAGTTTGTTTATTTCAGAGATTGGTTAGCTTATTGAAACAAAATTAAATTAAATTTTTGTTCAGCTTTTGCAATTTGCCATGTTTTATTAAAACTTGATATTAAAACCATGATTACAATATAACTGGAGTATTGGTTGAGACCGATACGATATTTTAAAGGTAAATTCAAATGAATAATGTGGTACAGAAACAATTCAAATTTAGGCATTTAAGGTAGACGTCCAAGTGCTGATTCCAGTAGTTGCGCTCTTTAGTTTTATGTCATCATCATCATCATTTCAGCCGAAAGACGTCCACTGCTGAACATAGGCCTCCCCCAAGGCTCGCCAAACAGATCGGTCCCGTGCCATCCGCATCCAACGCGATCCCGCAACCTTAACCAGGTCGTCGCTCCATCTTGTTGGAGGCCTACCTACACTGCGTCTTCCGGTAGTTTTACGTCATTAGGTAGCAATAGAGGTGACTGCAGTGTTATCTATAGAGCTTGTCAAAGCTAGGACATTTACCTTGTCAACAGATCGAAAGACATATCTGAATTTCCACGAAAATCTCAAACGAAAATATGAGAAAAAAGTCTTTCTAATCCAGTCAACTGAATCTGGCAAGTGAGCTAGTAAGAACGTAGGAATCTATAAAGATTGTAATACCGATTTGTTGAACATTCATGACATCTAAAAA
Organism: Archips xylosteana; assembly: GCA_947563465.1. Taxonomy (NCBI): domain Eukaryota; kingdom Metazoa; phylum Arthropoda; class Insecta; order Lepidoptera; family Tortricidae; genus Archips; species Archips xylosteana. Next base: position 14,034,295 of record OX387349.1, read on the forward strand.
GCAAGATTCACATCAAAGAATAGAAGATAAATCGCATTACTTAGACACACTTATCTTTTCTATTGTTACTCTCAATCGATACCCGGTTTATACGAGTATCTGGGTTGACATAAAAGACGAGAATGGACGCGAAACGATCCACTTACAGATCTATTTTATGTCTAGACTTTAAAATATAACCTATCCAAGGAGAGGTGTAAATATACGGCTAGCAGTTTTACTACCTCTGTTACACATGATTAAATTCACCTTTAGTGTCTACTCGTGTTACTCGTCAAGATAATAAACATATAGGAATAACTTTTAGTGTCTAAACACACTAAACCGAAAATATGCTGTATTTCACACTATACAGATAGACGATTGGATACCAGAGTGGTTAGAGAACCTGACAACGAGTACAAATCAGCAGTGGAACTTCGATTACTGCCGGAACTAAGTTCGATTGTAGGTACATCAAAATGTGTCAATTATTTGGCAAATATACTGCAGGCACTTTAGCACTGTAGTAGTACTTTAGCACGGTAGTAACGCCTAAATTCGGTTGCATTCGGTTAACGACCGCTTTAGCCTAGTTGGTAGTGACCCTGCCTACGAAGCAAGAGATCCTGGGTTCAAATCCCGGTAAGGGCATTTATTTGTGTGATGAGCACGAATATTTGTTCCTGAGTTATGGATGTTTTCTATGTATTTAAGTATTTATTTATCTATATAAGTATGTTTATCGTCGTCTAGTACAGTCACGAGCATTAATATATATACGTTTCCTAATTTGCAAAATAATATATCTATGTAAGATTTCCTAACTAAATACACATACATAACGTTCAAAATAGTGTATCCAAAAAAGCCACCACAGTAATGTACACGATATTTGTAGCAAAATTAAGTCAACAACCTCGATCACAATATTGTATACGGCATTGCTCCCTTTTTGAAATATACGTTATAATTTCAAAATAATGTCTACAACGCAGTGCCATTAATATGTAAACAATTATGTTTGCTCAATATTTCATAACAATGTATACCAATACAATGATTGGAACATTTTGTTCATTTCTTAAGTCTTATACAAACCGGTCAAGTGCGAGACGGACTCGTCTGTGAAGGGTTTCTTACCTCCGTACAGAGTTTTTTAAATCATCATCATCATCATCCCAGCCTATATACGTCCCACTGCAGGGCACAGGACTCCTCTCAGGATGAGAGGGCTTGGGCCGTACTTCCCACGCGGAAAAAAAAATACTGTTCAGTAAAAAATCGCCAAATGTAAGCACCAAAGTCGTAAACTTATAGCTAGGTAAACGTCTGAACAGCATAGCAGCTGTCACCTAGCAACCGTCGCCGGAGTTAAAAACGCTGAAAAAGTACGTTTGTTGTATGGTCGTTGTTCGTTCGCCCTTTAGTTTTTAACTTTATTTTATTATTTTATACGTATATATATATATAGAGATTAGTATTTGTTGTTATAGTGGCCACAGAAATGTTTAGCTATTACGGTTCAAGATATAGAGCTTCTTTTCTTCTTTCTTTAATCTATATTTAATATTATAAATGCGAAAGTGTGTCTGTCTCTTAACGCTTAAACCGCTTTACCGATTTTGATGAAATTTGGTATAAAGATAATTTGAATGCCGGGAAAGGACAAAGGTGGTTTTTATTTTAGAAATCACCCTTTAAGGGGGCAAAAAGGGAGGTAAAAGTTTGTATGGGGATATATATCTAACCGCTGAACCGATTTAAATGAAATTTGGTATATAGACAGTTTGAGTCCGGGGAAAGGATATAGAATAGTTTTCCCAACATTTAAATTCCCGCGGGACAAAAGTAAGTGAATTCAATATCGGAACTGATTTAAAAAAAATCTTTCACTAATAGAAAGATACACTGCCTTTGATGGACATTTAAGAATTTTCAAAACAGGTCTAAAACAGTTAAATCTATCCCGCGGGAACCTTATACTTTTTCGGGATAAAAGCAGCTTACGTCAATCAAAAACAGTGCAGCTTTCTATGAGTGAAAGATTTTTGATTTGTCTAAATGTAGAATTCTCTTATTTCTGTGCCCCGGGAATTTTGCGTTTTCCCGGGGGAAAAGTAGTTATCCAATGTCAGTCAAGAACTGTAGCTTTCTATTAGTGAAAGTTTTTTATATCGATCTAAAAAAATATTTCTATCCCGCGGGAACTTTGCACTTTCCTGGGAAAAATAAGCCTATTTCAGGGACAGTTTAACTTTCTATAGAATTCACTAATTCCTATCGCGCGGGAACTTTACATTTTCCCGAATTTATCCTATGTGTTAATCCACGTAACACATCTATTCTGTGTGACACATCCAAACAAACGTGACGTAGACAAATTTGAAATATTTGATCTGCATCTATCTCTTATAATTCATTTTTTGAGGGTAAATTCACAAAAAAATAAAAATTACTGTCGCCTTTCCTTGCAAATTACGAGCAACGCTAAGACCACGCGTATACATTGTTATGAAAAATGAACCAAACGTAATTGTTTACATATTAATGATACTGCGTTGTAGACATTATTTAGAAACTGTCACGTATATTTCAAAAAGGGAGCAATGCCGTATACAATATTGTGATCGAAGTTGTTGACTTTATTTTGCTACAAATATCGTGTACATTACTGTGGTGGGTTTTTTGGATACAATATTTTGAACGTTATGTATGTGTATTTAGTTAGGAAATCTTACATAGATATATTATTTTGCAAATTAGGAAACGTATATATATTAATGCTCGTGACTGTACCCATAGCACAAGCTTTGCTTAGTTTGGGAACTAGGTCGATTTGTGTAAGATTGTCCCCTAATATATATATATATATATATATATATATATATATATATATATATATATATATAATTTCAGCAAACTGTGCTTAATCCCCTAATGCCACAGGCTGCAATGGTAACGTCCTATATTAAAATACAAACCATGGCTACTTGAACAAATTACTTAAATAGGCCAACGAATTGCCTGTACATTATTTAGTTTATCGTTGGATATCGCTGCTAAAATCCAATTCTGTTGATAGTAAATTTCCCTATGGCCATTATTTCATGAACCCAATAAGAGTCCTCGAATCTCTGAAAGTGCGACCCGTTTAACTTAAATTGTTTCAGCTTGCCGTGTCGCGCCGGATAGGTTAGTAAAGGAAAACGATCATTAGAAATGATTATGCGCATACGAAGAACTCTTGCTGGTAGAGTCTTGATAAGAACACGATTTGCCTTTAGTTCCTTTTTTCCCTTTTACTTAAATGGCTCACCATGGCTTTATTTACTTACACGTATAAAACATTTTAATGTAGATCCTGAAAAAATTGTTCATGTAGTAATTTTATTTATCGCTAGATCATAAGTTTTTTCTTCTTATTTTTTCAAACGTACAAATATACTTCACGACTTATGTTACTAATTTTTTAAACTCGTACTCGTAGAGTTGCAGCGGTTCTGTTTTCTTTCATTGTTAATGTGTTCGAACAAACAGTTTCAAGTGTACTTAGTCTTCATTTGTTGATTACTTTGTATAATTTATAGTTCTTTTGCTAGGAAAGTAGTTTAAGATCCTAATAATAAGTAATTTGCAATAAAAATATGATTGTATATTATTTTGGGTACAGAATTGGCCTGTTCCGTTGTCGCTCATTTATTTAACTTATTCTTTATTTTAACTTATACCTTAGATTAACTCAAATTAACATCTGCACGATAGAGAAAAATGGCTTAAGCCACAATAGAGCAATCTTTCTCGAGGCAGATGTTGTGCCTAGATTCTTCGACATACACATAGGAGTATCATTTGATGCCTAAATGTAATAAAGAATTTTGTCTTTGACTTACTTCACATGTGTTTAAAAATCCCGTATATAAGTAAATGTATTTTTATTCTTATTGCTTTTTATTTACATATTTTAATTTATTTTAACCTGAAAATAAGTATACACCTCATTATGCAGAAAAAACTTTGACGCGGCACCTACTCATTGCGCGGAATAGGTGTTGTTATTTGCATAATACCTAATTGCGCATTAGCGCACAATTATGTCACGATGCATACATCATCCAAGTCATTTATTTTTGAGATTGATGTTTGTAACTTTCTGTAACCGTTTCAAAATAGTATATACACATACAGAAGTCAGTAAAGCAGCAGGAATGCAGGCAGCCATTTAACAACCCCATAAAACACGATACATGTAAGTCCAAACAAAAAGTCAATGAATGCGCTCGGCCTAGTGAGTCGCCAATATAATCAATTGCGAGTATTGTTAACGAGCGCCGGCCGCTGCACTGCATGCTTGTAAATTAACACTTATACAATTTGGCTGGCGAGCTTTGCTTTTACTGTACGTATTTTGTTATACTTGGTCGATTTAAACCAGGCCAAATGAAAAAGACAAAATTTCATTGAAACATGTTAAGGAAAAAGCTTACCGAACTCAAAGTTCTGTAAGCTAGAGGAAAAATTATAATACCCAAGTAATAAAAAAGTAAATAAAATAAAAACAAACCAACTCAAAGCATTTTATTGTAACATGAAGATAATTGCTAAACTCACCTTGCTTCTGGTACATCCTCAAGAACAGCGACTTCGGGCACCGGATGATGTGGTGCCGGCGGTGCCTGCGCAGACGTCAATGCTAGCGCCTTGTACCGGGACTGTTCCGCGGTCGGCAACACAATATCCACCGAACGCGACCGGAGTCCCGTCCCGGGCACAGTTAAAGAATCTCCCGCACCACTTAACTCTTCCGCTCTAGCACCACCCGAGACTTTAGAGAAACAAGAATCCACAGACGCGGCACGATCACGCTTCAACTCTGGTACGGCCAAGTAAATATCGTGGACGAGGACGTCTTTTGCTGCACAAGCGCCTTCTTCTGAAGCGCGGACATTTTCGAGTGAGCTGCCGGTGGGCTCGACGAAGAAGGCTTCTTGTCTGGATATGGAGCGACGTCGTTGCGGCAGGATCGGTGGCTCGTCATTTGGGGGTTGTAGCTCGAAGGAAGGAGCACCAGGTGAGGGTGGTGGTGACTGCGGAGGTGGTGGAATGAATGTTCGTGGTGGTGGCGGAGGCGCGAGCAGCACCCGCGGGGACTCTACCTCGCTGTCATCATCGTCGTCATCGTCTTCTGCCGAGGAGGAGGCCGGCGGGCGTTCGGGGGTCGTTCTCTCCTCGCTGCGCCGCGCCAGCCACGTCTCCATGTGGCGACAGTGTACGCATGGTGGCGGAGTACCCTTCCCCGATCGCCGACGAGACCATAGCCGCGGGACCTGCCAAATTAAGAAAATTTGAACACCTCGCCTTTAAAATTGATTGACAGACAATTATCAAACAAAATACTTAGTAAGAAACATTAGTCACTGTCCTATCTTCAATCAATTATAGCAAAACGTTCGTTAATATTGTGCAGACGGTCATTTTTCTTTCTACTACGATATAATTTATTCGACTTAATTTGATAAACGGACCTTCACTATCCTATAAGCCTTCGAGAGTTTATTTAATCAACAAACAACCCAATCATATCTACTAAATTGCGATATTAATGACCGAACGAAATACTAATTCTACTTACATTATACCTATCTAGATTGTAGCTTCTTCGTATTGCTTAATTTATTTCATCTCTAATAGTTTGTAACGTAATTTTGTTATTGATATTTACCATCAAGTAACGGCTTAATTAAATTAGCACAAGGAGTCGGTGTGTAAGGTAAACGTTAGTTTGTTTGCATTAACAAATAATCATCATTTAGGGCTCTGGGTTTTCACATAATAAGCTCGTAATTACAACGTAGGTACAACATTGTCACAAGCTTTTATTTGATCAGCGGTAATTAAATACCGGAAATTACGCTATAAGCAAACATGCACTTATATATAGATGAAATACTTCCACACAAACGAACAATTACAATAAGAGCCCTGCAGTTTGCACGATTTTTCTTGTCTTACTGTCGTAAAATTATATTCTTCAAAATTATCAAGAACGCAGTCGTGTGATAACTTTGAAATTCCAAGTAAATATCGTTGTTAGGATGGAAATATTGGGTCTCATTCTAAATCCCTAACATCATTTGTCCTAATGTAATGTTTGTCCTAATGATCGTTCGTCCTAACACTTTTTTTCTATCACTAAACAAACAGCCTGAAGCCGTATTTGTAGTTGTTCGCTAACAATAAAGTACTCGATCCGAACTCAAAACTCCACCTGGTAACTTTATACCAGTGGTGGTGTAGGGGAATGGCACACAGCACGGAATGCTGAGGACCTGGGTTCGATTCCCAGCGCTGGTCTTTTTTCTGGGTTTTTTTTCTGTGCATCCATATTTCAGTTTGTATTTAGTACGAAATATATGGTAACTTTATGTCAACCATGTGTGCACAGAATAAATTGAATAACTCAAGGTCACCCTATCTAATGATCTAAACAAAAGAACATGTTCGCTATTTATATACCGGCTGTTATCCTCGGGTGAACATGATCTGTTTTGTTATTTTAGTTCAACATTTTACAAAGTTCGCTCAGAAAAGCGCGCTCGCAGAAACAATACTGAAAATTGAACATTGGATTTATGTACTTTATTTATAGTTCGACGTTCAGACGTTCAGTTTGAGTTAATTGTAACACCAACCGCCGAACTCTGAGTTAAATAACTTTGTAAAATTACTAAAGCAAATGTGACTGTGTTTGCTACTGTTAAGTGATTGAAGATAGACGAGCCTCCAGGCGGGGGAGCGTCTTCACCCTTATGTGGTTAGTATTCCAATGGGCCACACGAAGCAGTTCGCTTCATCTTTCCTAATACGAACTGCTGAGGAATGGAATTCACTTCCAGATAGATACAACCTAAAATCTTCAAGGCTAGAATGAATAGACTGTTACTGAACCAGTGAGATACACCTTTGGCCTCATCTGCACTTTTCATCAAGTGAGATAGAGGTCAATCACGGGTCAGTTTTCTTTTCAAGGTTCTTAGGTATAGTCGGGTAAGAAAAGGTCCATCACTTTTCGACTCTATGCCAACGAATTAAGGTTGAAAAGTGACGAACCTTTTTTTACCCCGACTATACTTCGTAGGACTCATATGCCATTGCGGTATTAACTGTCATGTTTTTCCTTGCAAATTATTAAATCTAAATTATATTTTAGTTGTTCCCCGGTTGTTATTGGTGTAGTGTAATATTACCTACCTACCTAATATTATTAATTCTTCAGAACAGAAAATATATTTTTATAGTGGAAAGAGTATTCATTTGGAAGCTGATAGCGATAGCCAATAACGTGTGAACCCATAGAAACTAGATAACTGAGATTCGAACACGAAATTGCACCTTGTCGCGTACCCACAGAAGGAAATTAACCTTTAAGAGGGTTTATACCTGCTGAGCTGGCAACGTTGCATTTTTGTTAGTTTTTCTCGATAATTCCATAAAAATTGAATGAAAATTAAAAATGTTTTAAATACAAATTGTTCTAATATACAAGTTAATGTGTCTACTGCAATAATAATTCGTGATAGACTTTTATTTTCTTTAAAAACGAACAAATTATTACCTAACGGTTTTTAAAGAAAATAAAAGTCTTATCACGAATAATTGCTAGTTCAGCAGGTATAAACCCTCTTAATTGTTATTTTTTAAAAACGAGTTACATAATAACATATGGTCCAAGATCCCGTGCTGCCAGACGTTACTTATTTTCTAATGAGTAAAATTTAAGGGATAAAATAGCGTTAGTATGTACTTTAAGCGTAGGCATAACTGCTACCTTAGGCCGACGGCCAATCTATGTAGGTATAGTAGGTTAGGTACCATATTTTATGCTAAAGGTAACGTGAAAATACTACTTACTATTTTTTCTTAAATTCTTTTGGCTGGTTTTTATTTAGGTATATACCTTTAGAGAATATTATAATTATTATTATTAATAATAATACCTTCACAATATCGAAGAACGGCAAGTAAAAATCTTTAGCGGCCATTTTCTCAAATTTATGATCGTGAGGGTTGACATGCTATAATTGCTCATCAGCATCCATTTGATTGCTAGTTCTAGCACACACTCTCATCATTCCCCATAGATGCAAGCACACACGCACAGACAGAAGAGATGTGGGGGGCGCGTCGCAATCCACGTCGTTTGTTCGCAGGCCGCGTCTCCATCCCGTATCTTATGTCTGCTTTGGATCGCGACGTTTCTATACATTTTAGTACGAAAACTGATTCAAGAGGCGCCGGGAGTGTGACGCGCCCCATTTCCATATCTCTTCTGTGTGGCTTGCGCCGTAGTTGTGTTACCTCCAAGTAGGTGCCGGAGTCGTCGGAGCCGGCGGAGTCGAAGGAGCGGCTGCGAGCGCCCGGCTGCGGCACGGCGAGCAGCGCGCCGCCGCCCGCGCCGCGCGCCGCCTCCAGCTGGATCTCATCGAATGACGCCGACCGCACCTGACACGTTACAAACAAAATTATAAGTGCTGTATGCTGTATGCTTAGTATAAGTTTTAATTCACCAAATACTTCTCGATCGCGTTTACGTAAAAAAATCAATTCTATGGAAACATGGACAGCGCCTCCGCGCGCGCACGTCCATGTTTCCATAGAATTGAAATTTTTACGCAAACGCGATCGAGAAGTATTTTGGTGAAGTAAAACTTATACTAAGCATACATTATACATATAATAAGTTTTACTTCACCAAATACTTCTCGATCGCGTTTACGTTAAAATTTCAATTACTATGGAAATTTTAACGTAAACGCGATCGAGAAGTATTTGTTTTACTTCACCAAATACAATATGAACTGAGTGCTTAGTATAAGTTTTACTTCACCAAAATACTTTTCGATCGCGTTTACGTAAAAATTTCAATTCTATGGAAACATGGGCGCGCGCGCGCGGAGACGCTGTCCATGATTCCATAGTAATTGATTTTTTTACGTAAACGCGATCGAGAAGTATTTTGGTGAGGTAAAACGTATACTAAGCATACTGTACGCTTAGTATAAGTTTTACTTCACCAAAATACTTCTCGATCGCGTTTACGTAAAAATTTCAATTCTATGGAAACATGGACGCGTGCGCGCGGAAGCGCTGTCCATGTTTCCCTAGTAATTGATTTTTTTACGAAAACGCGATCGAGAAGTATTTTGGTGAAGTTAAACTTATACTAAGCGTACTGTACGCTTAGTATACGTTTTACCTCACCAAAATACTTCTCGATCGCGTTTACGTAAAAAATTCAATTACTAGGGAAACATGGACAGCGTCTCCGCGCGCGCGCTTCCATGTTTCCATAGAATTGAAATTTTTACGTAAACGCGATCGAGAAGTATTGAAGTAAAGGAAAACTTATACTAAGTATACTGAACCAATTACTTTGCTCACACGCGACCTTACGATAGTTTCGTTTATGTAAGAAAAACGTGTTACAAATGTTTTAACTTGTCACTGTAACTTCTCATGTACCCACTTTATTTTTCTTTTTCTCAAACTACCCCACAAAAATTAACTTGCCATTTAGACTCCGGAAACCTAAAAACTGTAAGCTGAAGATTCGGATTAACTTCCAACACACTGCAATACTAGAGGGTAAAATTGAAATCCTGATACCAAATTAGTGTTTCTAACTCAGTTGTTTTAATTTGTCTTATTTAATTTCAATTGCCCATACATTGAGTTCGTGATTTCATTTCAACAAAGTATGAAGTTCGTAAACTTTATCAGACTTATTTTAACAATTGAGCTAATGTAATTATGTTTCCCAGTATTTATTACTTACCTGAGTTAGAGATACTAATTTTGTATCACAATTTAAATTTCACTCTTTGTAACTAAAATTTCGAGGTAAGAAACAAATACATCGGTATGAGATCTAATCCCGCATTTGCTTTTTCATTGTGAGTGATATCTTGAAAGTATTTCATATACACAGTGGCTGGCTACACATATATTTCAGTGTTTTTCTTGTCAAAAAGCTCATGGTAAATTCCCAATTCAAACCGAACTCTCCTTGAGTGACACCATAAGCTAATGTTCATTAATTACTACGCTTTATGCCTGTTCAATAAGAATCCCTATACAAATCAGACTTAGGTGCAAAATAGAGCCTACGCGATGAAAACTAATTTTAATAAGTATTCGTAGCCAGTGCGCCAGCGAAAGCTTTTACAATTATACTATCAGTACATTTCACAAGTTACAAGCTTTAATTTAAATTGAAATGCTTGAATTATGCGATCGATTACACAAACTCGATTCTAAAGCCTATTTTATATTTTTTAATCGTAGGTAATCAATAAATTTTTACCATAACTGTCTACAAGTCTATAACGCCTGTCTGGAAACATGATTGTAGTAAACTGTAGTTGTGTTGAATCCATATTGTGTAGAATCACGAATAGGAAGAATCCCGACTGCTTTAAAATAATGGCTGTGTAGAATCACGAGTGTGGTAAACTACAGTTGTGTGGAATCCATATTGTGTAGGTAGAATCACAAATAGGAAGAATCACGATTGCGTTAAAATAAACGCCGTGTACAATCACGAATGTGGTAAACTGCAGTTGTGTGGAATCCATATTGTATGGGAATCACGAATAGGAAGAATCGCGTTTGTGTAATCGATCGCATAATTAAAGTATGTTTGATGGTCAAATTGCGACAGCTTGTAAGTACATAAGTAAAATTTTACCTACATATTTCCCGTGGACGGATTGACTTTAAATTACATATATGTATGTTAGATGACCATTCAAGTACAGTTTCGTAAAAAGTTCACCCTGAGCATCATCTCTTTTCAAAATCTCTCTCTCTGTTTTTAAACAAAGCCGTGATAGCCTATTAGTTTGACCTCTGGTGAGGCCACACGAGTGTAATTTTGTGAGTCGTGAGCGGCAGAATTTCGGTCCGCGCCATACAATATGCGCGCCATCACGTGACACTCACGTGACACAATGTACGGCGCAACCGAAATTCTGCCGCTCACAACTCACAAAATTACGCTCGTGTGGCCTCACCCATACTCTCTCAAGCAGATCGTGGGTTCGAGCCCGGACTCGCACCTCTGTGTGTTTCGGAATTTACATGCGAAATTACATTTGAAATTTACCATGAGCTTGGCGGTGAAAGTAAACATTGTGAGAAAACCTGCACACACTTGCAAAGTAATTCAATGGTGTGTGTGAAGTTACCCATCCGCACTGGGCCCGCGTGGGAACTACAACACAAGCCTCCTTATTCGGAGAGTCTATGCCAGGGCATAGACTGCAGGCAGTGGAACGTATATAGGCTGGGAGTATGGTGATGGTGATGATCTCTATAAAAAATACCTATTTACTGACACGGCAATGACGAAAAGAAAACGCCGTAAAAACGCTGAACATTCACCTAGCGGTAATCTGTTCTCGAACAATACACAAGCGCCGCATTCCGCGCGAGTTGCAAGTTGTTGCAGTTACAGGGATAGTTGTCTAACCAATTAATTTCGGTTAACCACTGTAGGGAATTCCACGGCCTGTGCTATGGGCGTCAGATTCTGAGAAGGGTTGCCAATGTATGAATAAATAAATTCGGACTAAATTTGCTGGTCCTTTATTGTTAATTGTAATATTATAAATGAAGAGTAGGTACATGGTCACCTAAGCGACGTTTTGGGTTAAAGCAATTTGAAAGTTAGAAATCACGAACAATTACTATATGTAGTAAACATTTCTCTAAAAGTGAATAAAATATATATTACTTTCAGATAGGTACCCACATTTAGTCCAATGGTACGTTATAGTTATAGTACTTTGCGAGCTCTACATATTGAGATTAAAATCTCAATTTTCAAAAAAGGTGTTCGGAAGAACCCTTTAAATGTCTTTATCTGTCTACCGTGTCTATGTGTATACTCGTACCTCATTACGCTTAAACCGCTTAAATTATTTAATATAGATGCAATTTGGTATGGAAATAGTTTAAGACCCTGGGAAGGATATTGGATAGTTTTTATCCCAGAAAATTGCCTAGTTCTCGCGAAATAGTGACAAATGAATTCTTCGCAGACAAAGTCGCTGCCAACAGCTAGTAATAATATCACGAGTTACTTTTCAAACGCTTTTGTGCTATAAGTGACGTCAGTATTACTATACATACAATAAAGAGGTAAAGTTTCTTAGTTTGTATACCTGAACCGATTAAAAAAATGTTTCACTGCTAGATAGCTCTATACTATTCCTGATTAACACAGGGTACGTTTTATCCCGGGAAATTGTCAAGGAAGGAGGGTTGTCGTCCAGGAATTTAATTTCCAACCCACCTAAGTTTGAATATCGTACAGCAAACTGTCACCATAAGAGCTAGCTACGATGTTGCATTAGACATTTCGACCTTGATGCTTTGCGAATGTTTAGCGAATTTTTAACGAAATGGGTAGGGAATTAAAGTCCTTGATTGTACCAATGGATGCTACCAAAGTTCGTATCAGCTATTATAAATAACAATGCTACTACCGTGTGAAAATTGCAGATCTGATATTTATTTTCAGTCTATAAACGACTTCTGTTTAACAAAACACTGGTATGTATTTACCGTAATAGTCGCCATAAAGCAAAGTCAAAGAAAAAAGAACGCCATTTCTGCGGGAAAGCTCGGAATTGGCTTGAAACTAGTTTAACAATTTTCCGTCCCCGATACAAAGCGCTCGCATTATCTCTCTAAGTGAGCACGACTTTGCGACTTTAAACTTCGAATTTATGACCTGTCCAGCAGGTCAGGATTTTTTATCTTGTAAAAGAATGGAAAATACGGGGTGATTCCTAAGTCACGTTCACGACCGCCTAGTGGTCTGAGAACCCAACTACGAAGCTTGAGAACCTGGGTTCGCTTCCTGGTCGGAGCAAAACGTTTATTTAACGAAATCTAAGATTATTTCGGAGCGTACAGCCAAGAGATGCGGATCCGAATCCTGTCCGAAGATACCCGAAAAGTTGTGTTTTTAAAAAAATCCTAAAAATTGTTTAAGCATTTAGTGTGTTTTTTCGTTGTCTAGTACCTACCTACAGTAAAAAAATTGTTAAGTATAATATTTTTATACAAAATTTATTCTAAAAGTTAATCAAGAATTGTGATCACCCTAAATTTAATGTAGAAAAAATATCAATTTAAAATTTATTTTTTATTTTTTGTTAAATGTCAATTATATGTACGTTTTTCTTATTCGAAGCCTGTGATTTGCTGGCTAGAACTATGTTATATTTCGTGCACCCTAAACTATTGTTATTTTAACTTTTTCAAGTAAAAAAATAACAACGAAATTTAACTAACTGTTCTTAAAGTAAATATACACTGTAAATACAGGCAAATGCCTTGAAAAATATATCATTAGAAACGATAATTTCTGTCCTCGATTTAGGAGTCAACCTGCATGCATACATTCCACATCCACTTGCCATAAAAGCTGCAGAATTCAAGTTAGCAGCTCAAATGTTCATGGAAGCGACGCTTTGCAAGACTCTTCACCTTAGATTGTTGGTACGTAGGGATTCAAGTTGACGTAAGGCTCTAAACGACGGGATGAGGGCAAAGCGTCAAGTGTAGGGAGGGACCGCAGGTACACACGTATAGATGTACAGATTAACGCGTGCTTGTAGAAACCTTGCCTTAGGATGCACCTGACAGGCCGGGCTTATAACCTTCAACATTTGCAGACAATAAGTACACCAATACACTTAAATGTGAAATTTCTACCCTCTTTATTTGGCACGCTCAGTAAATCTACGATTAGTGGTAGAATTCATCGTTGTTGAATGAATATGGATTGCTTAGCTCTGAACTAATGGCTCGTAAAGACTCTCTGATTGGCTTTGTGATCTTTATATTCTGCAAATATTTTAAGCTTCGGTCGTGGTAGAGCTTGTCTAATTTAAAATGACGCGCACTCTGGCGGAAACGCACTGTAAATCCGTATATTTCCACCAGTGAGGTGTGTTTGTGATACGTGACAATGAAAATTGTGTACAGAGTCTCTCTAAACTCAACGCCAAAACTAAGAGGAATGTTAGATCATATATAACATCTATAGATTGAATGATTCGGGCGTTACTTTTCGGAAGTCTATAGGTATATCAATGAACTACAATATTTTTACCCTGCCCTGTTTCTCAGCTACAGAAAAGAGCACGGTATAGTACATTGTGCATCAAGGGCCGTAAGTAGGGGATTACTAACGAGAGCCTATTAGAAGCCCGACGCCGGAGGCGGAGGGCTTTTAATGACTCTAGTTTGTAATCCCCTTACTGCCCGTGATACACACAATGATTTTCATCACACTGCGAGGAAAAAATCCAATAATGAAATTATTTTGTCTCTAAACACTTAAATTAAATAAATAATGGCTACCCGCCAATACAGATTGTCACTTTTTTCAAGTCATCTACCACAGATAAAGTAAACTGTGTTTAGAATTCGAATGGCCATACGGCCACATTCTGCCAACATGTTAAAAAAATACTTACTAAAATTATTGCAAAACTATTTGATATAAATTTAAAATATAAAAACAACGATGTTTCATGAAGCGAAGACAAGTTTTGTGTAGTAAAATTGGGTTATAGCTAAGTTTTAAACATATGTATAAATAAAACGTTGGCTGACTTGAAACCTCCTTAGTCTGTTTGCATAACTCCCTTAAGAACAAATTAGGCCTTTGACATTTAGTATACAGGCATGGAATAACACGATTGACGAGCAAGTGTGATGAAAAAAATATTGTAGATCATCTATCAAATTAATAATATTTGACCATGCGTTCTATAGCACTTTTTTAGGGTTCCGTACCCAAAGTGTGCCAACTGGACTGGACCCTATTCCTGAGACTCCGCTGTCTGTCTGTCTGTCTGTCCGTCTGTCACAGAGCTCTATCCCTTGAACCGTAACAGTTAGACACTTGTATATTTCACCGATCGTTTATTACTATGGCCGATATACATACAAATACTAAAATTAAATTAAAGTCAGAAATTAAAAGGGGATCATACAAGAAACGTGTCTGTTTCAGCTTTTTTAACTGCGGCGCTGATTGCTAGGCGACAACTGACAGTTGCTAGGCAACGATTATCAGCCATAGTCATTAGTTATGGCGGCGCGCATACTTGCGATTTTAGTGCTTATATTTTGGCAATTTTTTATTGAACTGTTTTTAAAACATTGTACAGAGGTACGGAACCCTCCATAAACGAGTCCTACTCGGACTTCACCGGTATACTACTACTGTGTTTTTAAAAAATGCAAGGTAAGCTTGTGGTCTGTCCCGTGTCTTTTCAAGCAGACGATCGTTATCCGAACCCAGGCTTATACTTATTAGGTTTATACTCTTATCTGTGTTTTTCGGAATTTATCTGCAAAAATTAATTTAAAATTTACCATGAAAAAAAGGTTTTTCATCAGAATATTTGATTCAAGATCAGTCTAGATATGGAAGCATTTGTAAGTCACAACAAAAAAAGCCTGAAAAATTTACAGTGGGATTCATTCAAACTAACCTAACTATCTGCTGAAATATTCTAGATCTACGCTGGAGATGAGATGAATTTACGAGGACATTAAAGAAAACTAACAAGGAAAGATACCCAACTGTCCGGCTCCGATTTTATTTATGTTGATATTATGTTAGAGAGTAGTCTGAAATAACCCCCTTGTTAAAATTCGATATTAAGAGCCACTTATTCACTAGCACCATGTTTACCTGTTTGGGCACCTCGAGGCTGCTTTGCGTCTTCATGTCGGCAGGCGTGGGGGTCTTGGAGCGCTTGAAGGTGGTGCGCAGGCGTTGCATGGCGGGCGGGGCGGGCTGCGCGCGCGCCTCTCATCTCGCGGGCCCGCCCCGCGCCCGCCCGCCGCACCCCCGCCGCGACGCGCGCTCACCACTATAACAACCTCGACACTGTTCATTAAAGGTTTATTTTATTAAGATAAATTTACATTAGGCAACTACTTTCATGCAACCAGCCGTACATTGCGGCGCTCGATTGGTCACTTATAGCTTGTCAGCTCATCAACCACGCAATCTATACTCCATTTATTTTAACATTTGAAACTTAACGGTAAAATTTGCACATGTTTTTAAATGAAACAACGAAACTATTTAAAATTGTGTTAACTTCTATATACTGAAAACATAATAAATACCGCTAATAAATGTACATTAGGTATTTTTAGTCCATTTGTGTACCGAGAAACGTGTGTTACAATTTGACCGTTAATTCAAACCTTAAATTAAATGAAGTTTAATGCTAGTTGCATGACAACAGTTGCTTAGTGTAAATTTAGCTTTACACTAAGGGCCACTTGCACAGTTCAGGGTTAAAAAATTAAATCGTTAATCCTGGGTTAAGAATGATATTTCCATATATTTTGACACTTCTTATCCTGGGTTAGCAGTTAACTCGGAGTTAAATAGCTAACCCAGGTCCGCGCAAGTCCGCCTTAGAGTATACATGACTAAATACTCTAAGGTAGTATTTTATTGACACTCGGAACGTCCCAGTTTTAACCGTAAAGGTTCCTGTTTTCTCATAGAGTAATATAAAAACCTAGAATTTAATCACATAAAATATACAAACCTATTTAATATACCGTACCTAATTAATAACAAAACTTAGCCTAAGTGATGCACTTCCGATCTGTCTCGATGTATGTCAAGAATTGCAGAGTCAGACCCCTACTACAAGGTGAATTTGTATACAGGAAACATACAACACAGTATACAGTGAATTTTTACCTTGATGACTTTTATTTAAGGACAGGATAGGTAGTCGAGTGGTTAGAGAACCTGAGTGACTAGGAAGCTTGAAGCCCCGGGTTCGATTCCCGGTCGGGGCAGATATTTGTACGAAGAATATGAACGTTTCAAATACGAAGATATTATTCAAACCTATACGTACTAATAATTTTAATAATTTACTTTGTGCTGGTTTTATTCACCTTATTTCGGCTTCAATAAAAATAGAAGACAAATTTGTACTGTATCAATAATTTGAAATTAACTTAAAATAATCAAAAAATTTAAGTAATGTTAACATAAATTTTGTTATTGTTAACTTACTGTGCTACACCATCTTAAACTCAAACACTGCTACGTTGATAACCTGTTTTCAGTTTTTTTTTAGTAAAATTTCTAAAACGGCCCTCATTTTTAGGGTTCCGTAGTCAACTAGGAACCCTTATAGTTTCGCCATGTCTGTCCGTCTGTCTGTCTGTCCGCGGCTAAGCTCAGAGACTGTTAGTACTAGAAAACTGTAATTTGGCATGAATATATATATTAGTCACGCCGACAAAGTGGTTAAATAAAAAAAACTAAAAAAATTTTTTTTAGGGTACCTCCCATAGACGTAAAGTGGGGGTGATTTTTTTTCTCGACTAACCCTATAGTGTGGGGTATCGTTGGATAGGTCTTTTAAAACCATAGGGGGGTTGCTTACATGATTTTTGTATTCAGTGATTTTTTTGCGAAATATTCGACTTTAAAGTGAAAATTTTCATTAAATTCGACCGCCCCCCCCCCCCCTCTAAAATCTAAAGTGTTGGGTGGAAAAAATTGTAAAAATTCAAAATGGTAGTAAATATATTAAATTTACAAGGAAAATTATAGCGGCTAAGATTGCTTGGGAATTATTTGTAGTTTAAGAGTAAATAGTAGCCTAAGGTATTAAACATACCGTCACTACTTTTTAAAACTCTTATCTCAAATCAGCATGTAAACAAAATTGAACCTTGATATGCGCGTAATAAAGTTCACTTTGCCAGATTAACGATTTTGAGATACGAGATTTTTTCAAAGTATTGACGATACCTAACTTGGAAGATTCCGTACACATACGAAATCCTTAGAAAAATATTACTTGATTTTTTCGTAATGTCTACGGAACCCTATCTTGGGCGTGTCCGACACGCTCTTGGTCGGTTTTTATATCTTTCATTTGCATCTATGTACCACTATCTGTCTACCTTATTTTGCCTTGCGCAATCAAAAGGGTAGTCCTTGAAATTTGCTTAATCCTCCAGAGCCCAATGAAACAGCTCTCTGGACCACAGCTCAAAACTAGTCACTCAACTTTGAAACTTATTCGAAAACTTTATTACACAAGCCGCGAAAACTTAAATCGTAAAGGGTCTAAAATATAAGATTAACCGGAGGGAAGGGGCTCTGATGGCCTAAAGTTAGGACTTGTGGCTAGCTGTAGCTGACTGAAGTTTTGTAAATCTTTTTCGTAATTTTAAAGGGTCAATGTTGCAGAAATTAGGCATAGAAGTGAAACTGAGTTTAGTTTAGTTTAGGCAGTAAATAAATCCGACCAATCACATTAGTTCAATCAATCAAATCCACGTCTAATAAGACAGTGTGACGTAAATTTCACCTAACAGGTAGGTACACTTTTTTTTGGAGGAAATACACAAAGGTAATATACCTAATATGATAATGATAAAATTTCTTTTTCGTGTTTTTTTTTTATTTTAATGTGATTAAATATTTAAGAGTTGTTTTTTATGTATTCCTGTATTACACCTGAAACACAGGATTTTTTTCCTAGTTCAGATATACGTAACATGTTCCCTTTTTAAATAAGTTTAGTCTATAAGTTGTTATATTTTGTAACTTTTTATAAATAAATAAATATTAGGGGACAATCTTACACAAATCGACCTAGTCCCAAACTAAGCAAAGCTTGTACTATGGGTACTAGACGACGATAAACATACTTATATAGATAAATACATACTTAAATACATAGAAAACATCCATAACTCAGGAACAAAATATTCGTACTCATCACACAAATAAATGCCCTTACCGGGATTCGAACCCAGGATCTCTTGCTTCGTAGGCAGGGTCACTACCAACTAGGCTAAGCGGTCGTTCGTTTTTGTATGATAAATAAAGATTTATTATTTTATTATTATTATTAATATAATTTTAGGTGACAATATTAATTTGAGGAACTTTTTTGGTTGTGTAATGTACAGATTGATTTAGGTTAGGTACATGACATAAGATTTCAAAAAAAAAAGGTATGGTAGCCTAGTCTTCGATGTATGGCTTCTCAAGCAGAAGGTCGTTGGTTTGAGCCCGGGCTCGTACTTCTGAGTTATTCGATATTTATGTGCGAAATTACTTTTGAAATTTATCATGAGCGATAAAAACATTGTGAGGAATCCAGCACACACCTGCAAATAAATTCAATGGTTTGTGTGAAATTCCCAATCCACATTGGGCACGCGTGGCAACTACGTCGTAAGCTCATTCTGAGAGGAGGCCTTGTGTTCCATAGTCGGACGGATATTTGGTTAGATTTGTTTTATAACACTCTTGTGAAGTTGACAAATTAAGAATATTGCATTAAGTATATAAGTAAGTAAGTAAAAAGGTATTTATTTAAATATAAAAACATTACAATTTTTATGGTTCTTCGGCGATCTCCACACTAGACTCTGGGCCTGTATCGCGGAGACCAGTGACAAAATTGACAACAGTTTTATCACTATAATACAAATTTAAATCACCATTACCATTACCTATGTATTTTATCCATGATTCTTTTTAAAAAAAATGATGATTAGTGTTTCATGATTTTTTTTTTGAAAAGACTAATGAGTGTTGCTGAAGCGAAAGATGTATGTCAGGATCGTAGCAGGTGGAAACAAATAGTCTCTGCCTATCCCCTTGCTGGGAAGAAGGCGTGATTGTATGTATGTATGTATGTATTCTTTTTAAACTTTATGTACGACTAGCTTTTGCCCGCGACTCCGTCCGCGTGGAATTAGTAATTTGGGCAGCTTATTTTTTTATCCAATTTGCTGTTTCATCATTTATGGCTCTCCTTAGTTCCTTCCGGAAGAAGTGAAACTTCATAATAAACCAACCCGCTCCCAATCCGCCCCCAACCCGCTCCTAACCCGCCCCCAACCCGTCCCCACCCACTCCCAACCCGAACCCAACCCGCTCTCAACCCGCCCCCAACTCGCTCTAAACCCGCCCCCAACCCGCCTCCATCCCGCTCCCAACCTGCCCCCAACCCGCTCCGAACCCGCCCCCTACCCACTCCCAACCCGCCCCCAACCCGCCCCCAACCCGCTCCCAACCCGCCTCCATCCCACTGCCAACCCGCTCCCAACCCGCTCCGAACCCGCCCCCAACCCGCCCCCAACTCGCTCCCAACCCGCCCCCAACCCGCTACCAACCCGCCCCCAACCCGCCCTATTTAACTGGGCTATCTAACACTGAAAGAATTTTTCAAATCGGAGCAGTAGTTCCTGAGATAAGCAAAAACCCCCGATTTTGAAACATTCTTCCGCTCCGCTCCGCTCCTATTGGTGTTAGCGTGATGATATAATATTAGTATAGATACGATGTTTTGATACGTAGGTACGTGAGTAGTTTAAAAAAAAAATTATGCATTAAAGGCTTAATGAAAACAAAAACACGAGTTTGTGTAACAAAAGTTAGTTATAAAAATTAACTATATTACGGGTAACTTTCGTTACACAAAGGAATAATTTAAGTTTTGTTTAATTAAAGCCCTTAATTAAGCACATTTTCTTAAGTAGACCCACCTACTTCCACCTAAAACGTAGATAGTAGTCAATTCTCCACATCTCAGGTCTGCTCCTTGTCTATGGGAGCATACCCATATATTATTACTTTGGTGTTGAACCTGACCAATATTAGTAACGTAGGTACATACTGCGATTTTAAGGTACTTAAATACTAGATTTCAATATTATAACTTTGTAATTACCGTTCCTCCGTTCGCTTAATTTTTCCCATTTCAACCCTGCTCTATTTAAACGGCAGCTCCTTCATATCTATGAAAGCTTTCTAAAGCTGAATGCCTCTGAGTATCCAGCTAGCCATTATCTGAAAGCAAATTGCCGCGGGCGAAACCGTGAATCGAAAAATGATGTTAGTTTTAGCCGGGATCGCTTGTGCATCGACCGGAGACCTCGATTATTCTCTGGATGCATTTATAGAAATGTCCTGTCTTGTAATGTGTGCTTTTGTAAACAGATACTTGAAAATATCAATGTTGAGATACCTGATGAAAGAAGTACCTACCTATTAATAATAGAGAGAAACTTTACATGATAATTTACGATGAAAAATGAAGTTATTTACTCGTATAAATAAGGAGTTCTTAGTTCAAATTACAGTGATTTTATGAGATAAAAAAATAAAAAATAAAAAAATATATATATAATATATAAATTATTTTGGGGGATTCGTAGAAAATATTATAGAGATATTGTGAAACGTTATTTTAGTATTATGTGCAGGTACTTATCTAATATTCCTTTGTAACGAATTTCAAGACTTGCGGTGATATGGCTAACTACTGGGTTGGTACTTGGTACCCTAATGTAATAGGGTAGACACAAATACAAAAATATTCTTTATTGAACAACAAAAACAGTAAAATCGTCGGTGCGAATACAAAAATCGCTATGTGTTTTTTTTCGATTTTACGATTATTTGATAATTTCATTTCTTTTAATGTCCTACGTTAACCCACAAAACCGTTTTTTGATATCTTTATTGGTTTTGAAAATAACAAATTCCGCTATGTGTACGTGGAACAAAGTTTGGATGGAAATAAATCGCTTTGTGGTTTTTAGCACATAGCGATATTATGCGTGAGGTTCTCCATCAAAATCAATAGTTTATTACAATAGTGTGTTGCACATGGCGATTATTTCTTGATTGAATTACCCGACAGTGAGACTAATTTTAAGAAATTAATGTTAATAAGTGCTTTAATTTCACATTTTATCAAGTAAGTGCTACCAGGTTTTATTAGATTACTTGTTTTTGCTTAGTAAAATTGCACGTATCATTTAATAATGAATACGTTTATGACCAAACTATACTATTTTCTGATTACTACAGTATGAATATTTTGTCAAATCCTGTCCGCTCCGTTCAAGTGCATGAAACATCACCGAGAAATGTTTCAAGGGATTTAATTGGCAATTCTAATGACGATAATCTGACTATACCTACCCGCTGCCTGGTTTGAGCAAAATTCTCTAAATAATCCTACACTCACTTCAATGTTTCTGGATAATGACAATAGGGATATAAACGTAGACCATGTGTCGGAAATATCAATTATCTGGAACTATTATTGAACCCCACGGGCCGTATCGAACAGGCTAGTTGTTCTGTCGAAAATTTGTCAGATGACAGAACTGCTGAGGACAATATGTAACCCTTTTGTTGAATCATGAATGTGGTATAACTATTAATTTACCATTTGAAAAAATTGCCACTGGCCCAGCAAAACATGCTATTGTAGACCCTTCTGCATTTCCATCAAAAATAAGGGAAAATCAACATTTGCGACTTATTGGAAAGACTTATAAGGGTAACAAAAGACAGCGGGATCCATCTACATTAAAAATATTTAGTAAATATGTTGTTAAGAAAAATCGTGCTATGACAGAAAAACCTTGTACTCATGGAGCGGAGCAAAAGTCTTATAGGAGTTTTATTTGCAGGGCTATAAGTGATGAAATCCAAAGTGACATTTTTCAATATTTTTGGAATCTACCATCGTGGGACGCTAAAAAATCGTATATAAATGGCTTAGTGCAAATTTGTAGCACGTTAAAACGTCGGCCTGGTGCGAAAGAGGAAATTACTTGCCTAAAAAATGTACGGTTTCGTATCGAATGCTTCTTGCAAAGTCAAAGTCGGTTTAAAGAAAGACTTGTTTCAAGAATGGATCAGAACTACGAATACTACTGATTCTTCCCCCAGTAATTCTAAGATACGGAAAATTGATAGATGTACAGTGTCAATATCAACACCTAGAATTCTAAAATCAAGATCTGTGGAGCTATGGCTTGAACAAGTACCTGTTGTACCTAGTCATTATTGTAGAGGAGATAGTAAGGACATAATTATATTGAGGACACCTTTCACAGTAAGACCCATAATGCACAAAGTGTACAACACAACTTTGGTGCAAGGAGAATATTTTAAATTCTGTGACACGTGTAAATTATTAATAGAAAAGTTGGAGGAAAGAATGATTTCTATTTTTAAACCCAGAAAAGACCAAAGTTCCTTGTCTCTGAGCAATGTTATAAGCATAAGCCGGCAGTACATAACTACACTTTTTATGTCAAAAATTATAATAACGTTTATTTATATGTATGGCATGAGGGAGAATGCGGTGTGACAGCCAGTACCATCATAACAAGCTGTATTATACAGCTTTTAAAAGAGCACTGCTGTACTTATAAAAAAGTGTACCTTACATCTGACGGCTGCTCTTACCAGAACAGAAACAAGGTTTTGAGTAGTGCTTTGACTAATGCGTCAACTTCTTTAGGTATCGAAATTGAACAACTGATATTGGAGAAAGGTCACACCGTGATGGAAGTCGACAGTGTTCATTCAACATTAGAAAACCAATTCAGGCCGCCAATATGTGCACTCACTGACTATTTAACTCGCATGAGACAGGCAAGGCAAGGCCGACGAAACCGTATGTTGTGAATTATTTAGATAATTCATTCTTTAAAAATTACGAAGAAGTGCCGTGCAATTTTATAAGTATTAGGCCTGGTAAACGGTCCGGTGACCCTACAGTGACTGACATAAGAAGCCTGTGGTACAAAGATGGCGATGTCAAATACAATCATACTGACATATTCACTCTTTTACTGCAAAGGCAACCTGAACAGCGTGAACATAATGAAGCACTACCATTATATAATAGCGGTCCAAAAATTGATTTAGCGAAATCCTCTGCAATCTTTAAAGGTCTATATGCACCAAGATTATCATAATTTCTACGATAGTGTAAACGTACAAATTATTAAGTGATTTCAACTAATCTTTGACTAGGCAATAAAATTATAAGAGGCAAGAGTAATGAAAAATCAGTACAATACTAGTATAACTTAAACGGCATGTTTTCATAAAGTTTATGCAAATCAATTAGTGTAATCGAAAATATAGTACAGTTTTCTTTTTTATTACACTTGCTTGATTTATTATTGATTAGGTTTAACTAATAAACTAACTTGTGAGCAGATAACAATAAAGATTCATGTTATTCATATTTTCAATATTTATAATAGTAAAAGTCGACTCACATTACCAAATTTAAACATTTTATAACCCGCTATGTGTCGCCTTCCACGTTGTAAAAACTACGCTATGTGTACATTTGGCAAATGGCGATTTAAAGTAAGCCAAATCAAAGTCGCTATGTAGCTAAATTCTGGTTTTTTGTTAATATCATAAAAATCTACGAGGAAAAATTGTTTATTTTTTCGTGAAAATCATGTAAATCTTACTACTGTATTATTTAAAAAAGGCAGATGTGACAAAAGTTGTATATACTATTATATAAACAGTTTTTTTGGTCTCCTGTAAAGTAAGTCAAAATTACATAGCGATTTTGTCATTCGCACCGACGAAATGACTTACAAAAATAAAAATAGATAATAAGAACAAAATATTATATAAATAATAAAATAATATTAATAGAATAAAAAAACAGGAAATAGGTGATTCTTCAAAATAAATTAAATCATTGTGCAATTACGTATGTTTACGTGTGTTTGTCAGAATTTCCATTATTCTGCATTTCTAATCTTGACTAATATTTTAAATGTTGTTATGTTTTTATACTTAAAATACTTAACCGGTCATGGTGAAATTTGGTGTGAAGATAGCTTGATATTCTGAAAAGGATATAGTTCGTTTCTATCCCGGAATGTTGCATAGTTCCCGCGGGATAACGATTAACGAATTATTTGTTAGACGAACCATTACGTTTGAGTTTTTTGCACCAGCTTTTACGATAAAACAGATTCATGACAGGACGGCGACTGCTAGGCGCCATGAAACATTATTCTATCTAGTTTATTTGACCGTTAAAATTACAATGTTGCCTCAGTTGAGACAAAATCACATAAAATACAATATGGACATTTTGTAAAATCCTGAAAATGATTTTTAGCTATTATAACTACCTAGTTGAAAGCCAAAATAAATGTCTCTAATAATCATAGTTACGGAGATAATCTTAGAGACACTCTGAATTGAAAATATAAATCTCTTTTATTTACTATCCCGTAGAATTTTCAAAAAATCCCTTCTTAGTGCACAAAAATGTATGGGAGCTTTCAGAAAAAAATGTACCCGTTTTGCCTTAATTATCCGTAATTTTCCATACAAAATTTATTAGTCAGTTTTGTGACGGTCTATACAACATGTATGGTTAACTGCGTCACAAAACTGACAATTAAAAGAGGGTATTAAATCGATAGTGCATGTGATTCTGAGTAGAAAGGACCCAAAATTTGTTAGGTTTTTAAAAAAAGTACAGGCTACACTTTTTTCTGTAAATGCCCGTATATGACACTCAAGGAATAAAATATGTGTGCCAAATTTCAAGTCTCATATCTATGTAGCTTCATTGATTTTGGCTGTGCGTTAGCTATCTGTCAGTCAGTCATTTTACTTTGTATAGATACAAATATTATCCAAATCAATGAACTGAAACAATTACTTTGCTCACCCGCGACCTAGTGAGCGCGGGTGAGCAAAGTAATTGTTTCAATTCATAGATACAAATAATGTTAAATAGATCTTATGATATGACATGCGTTCTATGAGGATGATTTCTTTCGGGGAATCACATCTCATGTAGACAAGTATGCTCATTACTCACTGAAACGAATCCGGCCCCTAGTTGTAGGTAGAAACCCCGTTCATTCTGCTCATAAGCTTTGCGATTCATTCAAGAACCATTAACAAGACTCATTATAAGCCATAATGTTGGTAAACTGTGTTAAAATACCGCTCCAGAAAATTGTTTCAATGACGTGAGAAATCTTCTGAATATACTTTTACTTACTTTCAGGAAAACCTTTTTGCTGCAAAATTACAACATCATTGGAGGGAACTTTCTTTATCTTTATACCTACCTTTAGATATAAAAGCATCCTATTACCGTGCAATTTCACGGCAAGCTGTCCTACTGCAAGACTGTAAGTACCTATCTATTGTAAAGTTCAAAACTCGTTTTAAGTAACATTTCCACAGTTTTTTTCTCTAAAGAATGAATGAGTAATAATCATCATTTTGATTAATCATTGTACAGTCAGCAACAAAAATATAAATACACTTAAAGTACCAAAAATATGTATAAATATGTCTATGGGTGTATTCATATTTTTTTTGCTGACTGTACACATGTACATATATCACAGCTTAAAAACAAAAGCGACACAAATAAATAAAAAGTCAAAGTGTTATTGCAATTTTTTTGATTTGTGTCACTTTTCTATTTATGAAAGCGATATGTACCCTACCTACCTAAGCTTAAATAAAAGCTTAAATTTCCCTTATTTGTAAACGTTTTATCTTTATCTACTTATTATTAGGTACAGTGAACCAATTTCATTCCTAGGCCACCATTTCATTCATTTATCTATATCAATGCGTATTGAATGATGTAAATGTCCTTATGACACGGTGCCGTAGTGGCCTACTTACTTTGACATTATAGGGATTGCCGTGTCCAGACACAAAGAAAACAAATACTTTGCTCTATCAGGTTTGTAACTTTTTTTATAATTCAAGGGAAGAAAAAATAATATTATGAATATTGTGGCCAAAGTGCGCATTTGTTTTAAACTTTCTATACTTACTTATCTGTAAGTACGGTTGGCTTCAAAGAAAGTTGGATATTTAGTATAGCTTGTTTAATTTAAAATGACGCGCCCCACCACCGCATTTACGCACAGGATTTGAAACTCAATTTAAGCTACAATTGTGAAATATTTCTCTTGGCAGATGTGCGTGAATGCGGTGCTTGGGCGCGCGTCATTTTAAATTAGACAAGCTCTACCTACCGAGCTAATTACACTCTGACAATTCAAAAATCACAAACTGCAACATGGCGAACCTCTATGGCGTGGCACGCAACTGGCCGCAAATAGAAGAACAAAATTCTAAATTCTAATTTACTGATTTGCTTTTGTTTTCGTAAACTTGTATAGTCGGGGTAAAAAAGGTTCGACACTTTTCGACCTTAATTCGTTGACATAGAGTCGAAAAGAGACGAACCTTTTCTTACCCCGACTATACCTTGATATTTCCATTGTACTGTAACGTTCATTAGCATTACTTGGAATTTAATACCGAAATTGCTTAAAATAACTAACCAGACTCATATTTATTAACTTCGTGTCCGTTGTCGGTTTTCGGCTTTATTCAAATTTACAAACGCCTGACCCAAAACTCGTAGCACTCTCGTTATCGTGCAGAATGCTATAATTTCACGACAGACGCCAAAAAATAAGAAGTAAGGAAAACTTCCAGATCCATGCTGCACGTTCGCTTGTCCTTCTCGTAACTACCCTTGATGAAGTAGGCAATATGCAAAACTATACGCGTTAACCATTAGATTCGGTATTTAAATCCTGGGATTTTGCAAATTTTTTTAGGAAATCCTTGTAAGTTGCAACTTTGTCTTTATTAATGTTGCATAAAAAGCATCCGCGCCAAATTTGATGTCTCTAAATTTAACGATTGAGATTTTAAGGATTTTAAGATTATTCCGATATCGTAAAAATATCGGGTAGAAAAGTAGCATTATCTGTTGTACTTGAGATCCATCTATCTGCATAGCGAATTTTATCCAAATCCGTTCCGTTTTATCGTAAAAGAGTAATAAATAGGCGCACACGCACACTCTCAAACTTTACCATTTATAATATCAGTATAACTGTGGGATTTTCTCGTCTTCTCTCTTATAATATTTATGTATACCTATAATATTATAAAAATAAAGAACAAGACTGAATGACCGAGTGACTACTACCTATCTAGCCAAAATTGCTGGGACTAGAAGCTTAAAATTTTGCAATCTAAAAATATAAAATAAAGGTTGAAGTGTTTTATGGCACATCAAAACCACTGAAACTATGGTTGAGAAAATTAAAATTTAATTTATCTTCATAAATAAATCATGATGTCATTCATCGATTTCCAAAAGCAACCCCTAAGGGATAAGGGGTGAAATGTTGGCGCATTAGTTTCATATTCGTAGACGTAGTCGTGGAAAAAGCTAGTATTTAATAAAACAAAGAAACGCCACGATAGCCAAAACACGAAAATTGCTGATGAGCGTTAATATAAAAGGAATGCTGTAGTTAATTTTTTTATTTTAAACATATTGGCTAAAAAAGTGTCCAAGATGTCGCGCGATCCTCTAAAAGGCAATTGGTGGTAATCCGGCGTTTTTCCGGGCTCATGTCACGAAGGATCTGAGGCTCTCAGATAGGTGGCTGTTGACGACTCTTCGCGCGCCCTTTTTTCAGATATCTTCAGCGAAAGTGATCAATTCACATTATTATCTCGATTATCTTTCGAATGAAACACGAGAAAAACCTAGGGACCTTATTTATTTGGGAACAACATTACATTTTGTAAAAGCTATCTTCGAGTACATCTCTCCATAATTCATCCCGCAATAATTTCTAGGCAGACTGAACAAACTGGTATATAATTTCTTATTAGGTACCTACGTATTCTTATTTTCTACAGAAGATAAAAGGCTCGGATTATCTCATTATAATGTATGTACTTAATGCTATAAAATAATTAAACCGTCCGAGGGAAATGTCAAGGTAAGAACAAAGGAAAGATAAAAGGCAAAGTAGGTCAGAAGTAGACACAGAGCATCTTGAAGCTCTGTTAAAGAAAAAAGTCTACTAAAAATATGAAACAATATTAAAACGCCTGAAATTGTCGGCGTCGGAAACACGAAACGGTATGGAATACTACGGATTAATTTCACTCAAATTAACTAAGGAGGATAACAATGCTGGGAAGCTTGTTTGATAAAAGTAAGAAATTGCATATAAAACAAGATGTTTCTCGATCTTGATAATTAGGGTTCCGTACCCAAAGGGTAAAAACGGGAACTTATTACTAAGACTCCACTGACCATCTGTCTGTCTGTCTGTCTGTCAGTCCGTCTGTCTGTCTGCCACTAGGCTATATCTCATGAACCGTGATAGCTAGACAGTTGAAATTTTAACAGATGATGTATTTCTGTACTAAAAATAAAATAAATTGCCGACTGTAAAACCATCTTTATCAATATTGATGATTCTTTTTTGTTCGGTTGTGTCTCAAAAGTGGTCTTGTTGTGGCCGATGTAGATTTTACCATCATTTATAACGTAACAATTAGTTGGAGAGTATCCAACAGCTTTTAAAAAGCTAGGTTTAAGCTAAGCTTATTCGAATGGAATTCACGCCCGAAAATTGAAATAGGTACTAGGTAGTTCACAGCCTTCACTTAGGTGTGTCATACATATTCATAAGACTAAAACAAATAAGCGTCGCGCACGTTAAATATATAATAGCATGTAGGCTTAATAGGTATGTACGTGCGTGTTAATACGCGATTAATATTTTTACGACTACTTTACGGCCTACATTTTATACGTGGCATGACATGTGATAAATTAACACGAGTGACACAAGTAGATATACCTAACCTCGTATACTGCGTAGATATTTAATGAACTTGTAATTTTTATGACCTGGCCACCCTGGTATTAAGATCGAATCAATTTAGAACTAGTTTAAGATAATCACGAATCGAAATAGTATATTAAGTTGGAAGAATTATGAAACCAAATGTTAATGATTGGGTTGGCCCAAATTAATAAAAAAACTAGACACTGAAAAAAGTCCTGAAAATAATCTCAGCATGCTTGCTGCGGCGGTGCTTTAGATTTCATATAAAACAAGTTATTGTAAAGAATGCATTCAGGCAGGTTAGAGCATAAAGAGCTTTGTGCAGCTTCCGCCTTGCCCGTTATCGCATGAACGAACAGACGTGGGCTTCAGGTTACTAGTGATGGGGTTGTCGACTATCGAAAGACTGTCAATAATCTTAAACTGTCGAATGCGCGTTAGCAAAAAAATCTAGATGTGGTATGAATTACGATGAATATGGAATTAACTCTTAAAGAGTTCAATACATGTGAGCAACTTGTGTGGTATTTGTGATAGTTGGGTCTACAGTATGACATTAATGACAAATTTGTGGAAATAGAAGAGACCGGGTTCTATATGATAGATAACGCAAGTGTGGTTACGGGGAGGAACAAGGTAAAAATATAGTAATTTGTTGCATGAAATACTTCATATTAATACACCCAGTTGCTAACCGTGTCAATAGGTTTAGTAACGGACGATAACTGATCACTGTGTGCTTTGTTTTAAAATGCCACGGATACAGAGTTGAACGAATAGGGCCTTATCGATCAAAAATGTTTTTATTAACTCTTATTGTACTTTCAAACTTCGACGTTCCATGTACGCCCCCAACATTGATAGTGTTGGAAAGTTTGGGGACTATTTCTATGATGGAAATTAGGCTCGTCTACAGTTGAACTGAATTCAAACTAAATAATCGATCGTTGCCTATCGATACAGTGTCCTCACTACAAGTTACCTTTTATGATACTGTAGCCACGCGAGCAAATCTCTTCACGACGTAAAATATTCATGACGCTATATAGTTTTCCTGAAACATCCAATATATGTATAATTAGGTAGATATATGAATATATTACACAGTAAGTAGTAAACGCTACAGGTGTTATGATGAATGTAAGTCTGAAGTGGTATTTTTGCAGTCGAATATATCTTTTATTGATCTCGACAAAATACAAACAAGAGTCTGTCTATCTGTTTGTCTGTGCTTTATAGCTCGGATTCAGAAAAGTGGTTTTATTGATAAGTAAGTTTTAAGCTAGCTGGTTTTTAACAAAAATTATCTTGATAGGTAAATATCACACATCTCTCTGATTTTAAAGCTTGCTATCAGACTGCCACGTATAACGACGAAGAAAACCGTTTACCTTTTTTTAAGACTTGTTTAATAAACTTTGAATGGTAGATGATTTTTCGTTGATGATTTAAAAAGTCGCTGAAACTTACTAACGTCTCTTACTACAAGTATCAGAATTTAATAAAGTTATAAACACTACTTATGGCCAGTCAAAAGCCTTTAAAACAGTCATTATTATCCTCATCAACCATCATAATAATAATATTTGCCACTTGGTTATTTGTCCGAACGTTGGTTATAAAATTAATATAATTGTTTCCGCGCGTAAAAGTCAGCTTAAATAAATAAATGGGTAAATAAGAAACGCCATTATTTATTCGGTCATTTATCGTCCACTCGACCCAAATATTTCACATACGAATATTTTCTGGGGACCAGTGCCAGTGACGCGATGAGGGTTTTTTCGTCCGGATAAGCCTGATATCCGGCGTTTTTTGTCGCATCCGGTAAAAATGGATGAGTTCCGACTTTCGAGCCAAAACTTAGCTGCGCGGCGCACAAAATTGTATATTGCCATTTTGGATAAAAAAAAATAGGTAAAGTAAGTAAATATGTGGCGTATGCGTGTGGTGTAAGTGGTGTGGGAAGGCCCCTACAAGATGGACCAACGATGGATTTATCGATCTGGTAAAAGTCGCAGGAACCACCTCTTGGATGCGGGGACCGCAGGACCGATCGATGTAGAACTTTGGGGAAGGCTTTGTCCATCAGTGGACGTCTTTTGGCTGATATGAGGTAAAGTATACTCATCATCCTAGCCTATATACGTCGCACTCCAGCGCACAGGCCTCATAATGAGTAAAGGTCTACATCCAATAAAATATCCTAAGTTTATTTTTATCAAATTATTGTGTCCAATTGATGTAATTACGCATG
The DNA here is from genome assembly GCA_947563465.1 of Archips xylosteana. Taxonomy (NCBI): domain Eukaryota; kingdom Metazoa; phylum Arthropoda; class Insecta; order Lepidoptera; family Tortricidae; genus Archips; species Archips xylosteana. Next base: position 14,066,138 of record OX387349.1, read on the forward strand.
CACCGTGTAATAGATGTCCTTACCTAAATATAGCGCTACATTAGAGATTAACATCCTCGACGGCAAATAAATCGTAACTCATACCTAAATAAAGAGTCCACGAGTCGGTAATTCAAACCAGTAAGGCAACGTCAAAGCTAAACCGGTATCCTGATTCATAATTTAGCGTTTCTTTTTATGTAACAATTTTGTAGCAAACTTCGGAAGATTAAGTCCTTATTATTCACGAATACGTCCAACAGTAAATTGAGCGATGTCTGTACAAACCCAAAAACTTGGTGAAAGAAGTATAAGGATAATACGAATATAATGCGTCAAGGCGTGAAAAATGAATTGTCAAGCGGCATAACGCCCACAAACTTTTTGAATTTTTCGTCAACACGACGAAGTTACGGCCCAAAAGACTGTTTGATTTACTTCATAATATTACAAGAGCGGCTGCCAATAAACATACTATTATCGTTATTTTGAAACGTGAAAATGGCATGTATAAATTTAAACTTGTTCATATTAGCTTTATTTTGCTTTAACGTTGTTAGGTTTCAAAAGTGATCAAACTCTTGAGAAACATCAAAATTTGCTGCATGTTTTAAGTCTTTCTTTGTTTTTAATCTATGCTGGAATCGCACTTGTCCGGATTTTTTTGTCATTAGGTAATTAGATCGGACTTTGAAAAAAATGCAAATTAAATTGTTCCGTGGTAAAATTATGGCTTGTCTAAATTCTTTGTTGTTTTCTCTAAGCTACATCCGGATCGTCTAATCGTGACCCTCGTGGACTATAAACTATAATGCTTAGAGGTGTCGGGTTTAAATCCCGGTAGGGACAGCCGCTTTTGTGAAGAATAGATAGAAACGTTTTTACCTCAATCATGGATGCTCTGTGTGTTTAAATGTACATATTTTGCTATATACCTATGTAAGTATAACTAATATCTTGCGGGGCCTAGTCACGAACTAAATATTTATTGCTAAAATTACCTCAACGTTTCGACCGCATTGCAGCGGCCGTAGTCACGAGTCGAGTGATAATGAGTGAGAATTGCGAAAATTTTAAACATTATGCCTATGTATAATTGATTGACTGTAGTATTTTTAGGGTTCCGTACCTCAAAAGGGAAAAACGGAACCCTTATAGGATCACTTTGTTGTCCGTCCGTCCGTCTGTCTGTCAAGACCCTTTTTCTCAGGAACGCGTGGAGGTATCAAGCTGAAATTTATATGAAATACTAAAGTCTACTATCCCTTGGAGCTGTGAAAAAATCAAACTTCTAAGCCAACGCAATCAAAAGATACAGCCGTTTATGACGCAAATTTCCGCATATTTTCGAAACTCGCAAGGGAATCAAAACCTAAAGGGTACTTCCCGTGAACTCAGAATCTTGAAATTTGGTACGAAGCAAGGTCTTATAGCACAGATAAAGGAAAAATTGCGAAAAGCATAAATTTTTTTGTCTGCCTGTCTATATCAGTAAACAACGCACATTTTCGACACTCGCAAGGGAATCAAAACCTACAGGGTACTTCCCGTGAACTCAGAACCTTGAAATTTGGTACGAAGCAAGCTCTTATAGCACAGATAAAGGAAAAATTGCGAAAAGTATAATTTTTTTTGTCTGTCTGTCTATATCAATAACCAATCTACAATGATCCCACACTGCGCACATTTTGCTTAGGAGCAGGGGTCTGCTAAGACTGGATGTTCATAGATACATATAAATTTGTACGGAACCCTCGGTGCGCGAGTCCGACTCGCACTTGGCCGGTTTTTAAAAGGCTAGAAACTTTATATTTAGTCAACCTAAACCTCAATCTTAACCTCAACCTCAGGCTCGGTCATTTTCCATATTATGATTGACGCGTTGACGACGAGCGCAAAACCGTCTTAATAGTTATTTTGTTGTTTATTTATTCAAAGGATAAGAAGAAGGCAGTAGCATCATCAATAGGCTTAACTCGTTTTCGCTTTCCGAGTGGTACATTTTTAATTCCTTAGGCACTTGGTTGGCAGAGCACGTTCTGCGAATCCACTGGGAGGCTGGAGAGCATTAGGCACCGGCGGACATGGACGATCACCTCGGGCGTTTTAACCCGTTAACTATAAACGAGTGATTGCGACCGTCACTGGGCTTGTTGTCAAGACGTTATGTAAAACACGATGTTACAAAATTTATTCGGAATCCGAGTATGTCAGCAATTTGTAATTATTTTGCATTACTAGAAGATAGGTAGGTAATCGGATTTTTAACTTAAATTGTCTATTTAATTGTATAATTTTATTTGCAATCATCATTGAGCCGAAAGACGTCCACTGCTGAACATAGGCCTCCCCCAAGGGTCGCCAAACAGATCGGTCCCGTGCCCTCCGCATCCAACGCGATTCCGCAATGTCCCTTGCAATCGAAGTGAAAAGAAGAGTGTAAAACTCTTGCTTTAAATCCATTTTCCCCCCAACATAGCTACTTGAACGTCTCGGGTAAAATGGCTCGTTTTATGTTCTTGTTATACAATCTAATATTTATTCAGCTATATCCTTAAACGTACTTGTCAGTCGTTTAAATTCTCAGTAGTTCGGTTTGACGTCATAACCAAACTAATGAGACTAAAAGTGTGGCAGTAATTTGGTCCCGGACAATTAGCCGAACTACTGCAACTAAAGGCTTCCCAACAGTTCGGTTTGACGTCATAACCGAATTACTGAGACAAAAAGTGTTGCAGTAGTTCGGCCCCGGACAAATCAACCGAACTACTGCAACTAAAGGGAGGATTGTGGGTTAAACGTGAGCTCGCATCGCACCTCTTAATTTTTGAAATTACATTTGTACCATCAGAAAAACGTCATTAAATTCAATGGAAATGAAGGCAAATTGATGTTGTAATATATGAAGTTTTCAATCAGCACTGGACCCACGTGGGAACTACAACCCTTTTCACAAGAGAAGAGGTCTGTACCCAGCAGTGCGAGGTTTAAAGGCCAAGATAATAATGACGAGGTAGGTAAAAGAAGCCCTGAGAAGTAAAATAATAAAATGTGTTATTCGTGTTCATACTTTTAATAGTGACGCTGTTTTGCCCTAAAACCGCAATATCTTACGTCACGACAATGAACAGTGAGTTTTGTGAGAACGGTTCGTACGTATGCTGTCAAACCGCAATTTACGAGAGTTGTGTCGTAATGTTTACATCAACCGGCACGCACGTCTGTGTATTTGGTTATTTGGAATTAATATTAGAGTAACAAATTGCATAATTAAGTACCTATTCTGGGTCCTTTTGAGCTGCAGTTTGGCCTGGCCACGACCGTGCGTGACCAGCGGCATGGCGTGCGTTTTCTCAGTTCATTGCGTAGCCGAGATACAAGCCCCACAGTTGTACCTGGCAGTAAACGCAATGAACAGATAAAACTTGTCTCGTCGCTAATCTCTCGTAGTCGGCTAGTCGTTTAGGCGTGGCAACATGGCGACTAACAAGTCAAAGTCAAGGACGGACTAAACCACTGCTGCAGTTTATTATGGTTCGAACGCCACGGTCAAATGTAGTCAATATCGTTAGCAACATTGTTTAAAGTAAGAATGTCCCTAATACTGACGCCAAAACTAGGAAGATCTATATATCAGTTCATATGAAGCTATCAGATTAAGTGAATTTGACCTTAATTTCACGTTTTCTGAGATATTGGCATTTTTGCACAAACCTTATCCATTTCTTTAATGTTCGTAATAATTTAAAAATACAATATTAAACAAAATGTAGTGCAACAGACGAACTTATCCCTAAAAGGGAGCTCTTCCAAGTGAAATTCGTTTTAAAGATCAATTTTTCTCATAGGAAATACATAATTTCCCTGAAATGAGAATTTTTTAATTAGAATTAAGTATGTACCTATAATAGCTAACTATGACTATGAAACATTGTTTTTTTTTTTAATTATTATTAATACTAATACAAATTGCTTCTTATGTATCTAATTCAGGAAGTACAAAAATTGTAGGTAGCATTATTTACCAAAAAAGATACGTAAGAGCTATCTGAAAATAAAATATAGCTACATATTATGTACTTCCTTATGCATAAAAATAACCTGACCTGAAAATTTTATTTTTAATACAAGCTTTAATTACATCTACTGGTAAAATTATGTAACGAAATGTGATTAATACACTCTCGAAGAGTTCTCCAGCCATCTTTAACTAATACAGGAAAAAGCGCTCGCATATTTGACCAAATTCCTTTCTTTATCTGACGGTAAGCAGGTTTCAGTCATTTCAGCGATTTAATTATACAAACTGTATTCTGGTCCGATGATTTTCCGATCCAAATAAACAGTGCCGTGGGTATATTTATAGCATACGGTCTGATTGTAAATTCAGCAGTGGGTAATATTGACGTGTGTCGGAAGAACAACATATGTTTGTGTAATCTGCGGTTTTATCATATACTTAGGCAGTCCAAGTATCTATGCATCATTAAATGATGTTTCTGACTAAAATTTAACATACATTAACTACATGGTAACACGCATGAACCTTTTAGATCGGAGTTAATCTACCTATACATTGTCTGATGGATTGATTAGTAATACGGTAATACCTACCTATCATGCTTTTTTTTTCATTATTTTTTTGCCACGTACGCGTACGGACGCATATTATGATTTTGCGAGTTACTTTTTTTTTATGTTATAATACAGGGTGGCCAAATAACAGGTATACACTATAGTTTTGTAATTTTGTAATTTTATTCTATGAAATATAAAAATTGTTAAGCATTTCTGGTTAAATAATAGGCATTGGATAAACATACTTAGATAGAAAAATACATATTCAATACCCAAGACTCAAGAACAAAATTTTCGTTTTTATCATACATAATATCTGCCCCAACCGGCGATCGAACCCTGGACCTCCAACTTCATAGTTAGGTCCTCCAACCACTAGGCTATTTTCGTCAATATCTATATAGTTTTACATTTTTACACTTACTACTAACTTATACTAGGTACTTACTTTATTTAGTATTTTAAAGCCTCATGACCGCTGACCGACTGACTGACGACCGGATAACCCAATGGATATAAAACCCGATTACGAAGCTGGAGGTCCCGGGTTTACTATTGTTGGTACATATACTTAATTTATTCTGCAGACATTACTTAAAATTTAATAGCGTTCGAGTGACGCCTCCATAAATATTTCTCAAAATAAACATTAAATTAAAGAAAATTACGCGTCAAAATTTCCAATATTTAGGTATTTACTGCCGACGCTTTATAAGCTTTTAGAGAAGAGATTGCAGTATATAGAGGGTTGCTCCATTTTAAAATAACATTAGGGCTTAATGTTGTTTAAGCTTTAGAGCCCTCGCATACGAAGGATAAATCCAACTATTATAATGAGACAGTTCCCGGGCGAGGCTAAAACCCGAAATTGTATGATCCGTTCTCTTGTTACAATTTCTCAATATTATGAATTTTTGAATGAAATATAAAATACTTTTTTCAACGGCAATCATCTTCATCATAAATCAGATGAACTTTCATAAGGTATTTTTGGTTGAAAAGGCACAACCCTTATATTCACGTGAAGAGCATTTAGCATTTCCGGATTGTTCATCGTAGTTTTCAGCACTCTAGCCCGGAAAAAGACAACGTTCTAGTTTGTTGGAAGAATTCTAAATAAAATATCGTTCAATTAAGAACAGGCACTAAAGGATCCCATTGCAATTGCACTCGGTAAAGTGCATTATAGTTCGTATAGAAAAGCCGTGCCGTGTGCGGCCGGCTTAGTTCCTACCGTTAATGGCTGGCTTATTTGCGGAAAGCATTCTCTATAGCGGTTGCGAGGCAGCGGACATAATGGAAATCGATTGTACCTTTAAAACACCGTTTATTGTGTCGCAAACTTAAAGCATAAAAGTTTAACAGGACTTTTTATATGAACCGCCAGCTAACTCCATCTAAAAGCCCTGTCTGAAGGTACATCTATAGAATATACTTATTTAGGAAGTCAATAGCGTTATTAGGTTTTTAAATCTATGTCGTATTTGGAACCTGTCATTTGGATTAAGGTAAACGACCCTTTGCTCGACACTGATCCGATACATGGCACCTTCAATCTTATGCCATAGTAAGAGAGGTGACAGATGGGATGTCATCTACTGGGCGTTGAGGTGTCGAGCATTGGTACGTTTACCTTACTTAATTCTTTCGGGAGCACTCTGATGACATTTACACGAAATTGTACTTTCTCTGTTAATTGCGTATGCTGCCAGGTAACCACTGTGTGGCGATGTATTATGGAGAGATGGATGAGATATAGAGTTAACCCGGTATTTCCAGCCGTCTGCAAAAATATGCTTTTAATTCCAAGAAGGATTTAGTAATTATTCCTTTTAGTAAGCCATTTTTTGTCAGTCTTGTTTAGAGATTATAATGAAAAATAAATGTGAGGCGCGCAAAAAAACGACGCCGTAGCTGTATAATAGGCATCTTTATTAATATCAAAAGCTGCATAATGCTTGAATGCCGACCGTATTCAATGGATACGCAGTGAATAAATGAGTAATTAATTAGTTAACTTATGTTCGCCTAATAATTGAAAGTAAGGTAAACGTACCAATGCTCGACACCTCAAAGCTCAGTAGATGACACCCGTCTGTCACCTCTTTAACTATGACATAATATTGAAGGTGCCGTGTATTGGGTCAGTGTCGAGCACAGGGAGGTTTACCTTACTATTGGACAGAAAAGTGCTGGTAGTATGGCACTGAATTATGAATGAGTAGGGCATTGCAGGCGTGACGGTCAACAACGTAGACCCACGTTACTCACGCGTTTTACGACAAGCGAGTATGCCCGCCTTCATTTGTTCACGTGAAATGTACTTTTTTACATCTAAATACGCTGTCACGCCGACGTCGGCTTTGTCTCTAAATTGATCGTATCCAAGGGATACAGAATGAAATACACATTCATCGCGTTTTATTTTTTGCCACTAATTGGTGGAGGCTTTTGTGTACCTATTAAGTATGTTGCTCATTAATATAATTTTCTTCGTCATCGCAAAGCTCGTAATTAAATTATTACCCATTCTCTTGTTTTTATTTGCATGCCTGGCATACTTCTGGGTAGCGACTAGTAATTATAAAATACTGAATTCACATTTGAAATTGTAATGAAAAAGCGATCCAGTGCAAGGAGAAGTCATCGGTAAACTGTTTGCACGAGCAACTTATATAATATGTAGAATACGGATTATATTATATATATTCGTTACACAAAATGTCTGAAAATAAATGATTCATTATTTATCAGACTCCTTGTAGAAAATCGCCGATAATATTGCTATCGACGAATTAGAGTTCGGCAAAAAGGTGCCTCGTCTAATGTAGACTACAGTTTTGTGTCAGCTTTACAAAAGGAGGTATTTCATCTTTCATCGCGCTCCTTTATCGTCAAATCTTTATCTGTCGAGTCTTAGGAGCAAATAGTGTGAAGTATTGGCACGCGAAGCGGTATGCTTTTGTGCTGTCGTCCAAGATACCATTGTGCGCCGGCCACTATACCTAGATACATCTAAATTGCTTCTATCGTGAATAAAAATATATTCGCCCAAGTTATCCACGGAAGTTTCGCCCACGTGACGGAGATTTGCCTTTAAGTATTTCAAAGTATCTAATAGTCGGCATAAAAAAATGCCCTTCGTCTATTTTAAGACTTTAAAAATTCCTTAAAAATTTGAGTCAGCCCATCGTACCGAAAAATCTTATTTCTTGTATTATATAGCCTTTAATATTTTACTTTTATTATTTGTAAAAAGAGCCATAGATTACTATAATTTTATAACTATAAAAATACAGCTCTGTAACAGACTGACAGACCGATCAACATTAATGGTTTAGTAATAGGGTTCTGTTCGGTAGAGAATCCTAAAAGGTGCAGAATCCTTTGACAAAAAGCCGGCAATGCACTCGTAACTCTTCATGTCAAAGTTTGACGATGACCGATTTTACTTAATTAGGTGACTTTCTTGGTTAATTCTACCCTATCATACAGAAAGATGAACAAAAATGTTGGAAGTTTTCATTGCGGTCTGTGTTAATACATACAACATATGAAATGTAAGGTGATCTTGTTTTTTTTTATATAATTTATAAATTTCCTTTTTCATCCACTTTACGAGAAACAATATTACGTCTAGTGAAATGTGACTGGTACAGAACAGACGAAGATAGATTGCATTACTTTTGAAGATCACAAGCACAAATGTGTAAGAGGTTGTGTGTAACGTACCTAAGGCGGCCCCTACACCTACAATAACATTGTACAATACTTTTTATTCTACAATAAGATTGAAAGGCGCTCTGAATCCAAACGAGCAATTATATTGCACAATAATACGAACTGCACAATGTTTTCGAGTTCAGTCGGATACTAAAATATTGCACAATACTGACCCTACACGATGCAATGGAAAAATATTGTGCAATAAAAATTAATCTCGCTCAAACTTTCGGTCAATCATTGCGCAATCTTCAATATTAACCCTAAACGGTCAATAATATTGCACAATTCGCAATATTGCGCAATATAATTGACCGTTTAGGGGCCGCCTAACGCGTATTTGCTCGAAAACTATGAACAATGTTCGCAGAGAATCAAGAATAGCTTTTTATACATCGAAGATGACACACCATGTTATGCTTTACCTACTAGCTGGTTAAAGTCCAATTTTGAATACAAAATTTTATACCTGGGCGGCTAAAGTTTGCTCGGGATTATTTTTTGCTAAATCGTGTTTTTATCTCAGAGAAGATAATTTGAAAAGTAAAACGTAAATAAAAATTATCTTTTGCTTATTTTTTTGTGTAAAATACAGTTTTCTTTTTTATAAAACTTAAGAACCAAATAAATACTAAAACTTTACTTTGTTATGTTTATGTCTGGCCGGAATTCAAACCCAAGACACGAATTTGCAAGTCTAATGTTGTTTCACCGCGTTACCAATTAATTACGTACATTACAGGTTTGAAAATCACCATCATTGCTGTTATATTATAAAAACATATTCGGAGGGTAGGTACGAGTAAACTCCAAATCCAATCATCAAAGTATGTACCTATTGTACAAAAAAATATTGCTAACTCCCGAACGTAAGAGAGTCGTTGAGAATTCAAGTTGAAAAAAATGTTTATCTCGGTTTTGCTTAGTAAGACGTTATCGGGCAACGGGCAGCGAGTTGGCAAGAGAAGAACGGAATCGCCGACGTAGTCGATGTGCCGATTGTCTGGCTCTGAGCACACTTGGGACCTCTTGTTTACTGCTTGAAGCCGATATTCAAACATCAAATAAAGCCCAATGTATTATGTTAACGTAGATCCTTTTAGTCGCAGACGAAAAAGAGCATTACGGACATTATGAGTTTGCTCGCTTTTTTACTCGTATCCTGTAAAGATGGGTGAAATTAAATTCGGTTTGTCAACTGTGAGTCGATTACTGAAGAGATTTGATACGTTTCAAAAGCATGACACGCCTGTTACATATATGTACTATATGGCGAGGTTCGAATTCATCTATTTAATTACGAATTCCTAGGTGTTTCAACTAGGATAATTAAACTAATATTATTGCAGATAAACACTGTTTGTGTTTGAGCCCAAATTTACTCTTTTTACCCATAATGGAACAGAGAACGATATATATGCGTCGGAGTAAGAGGTTGTGTGTTTTGGCTTTGTGGCAGTTAGTAAGCACTACTAGGCCTCGCCTACAGGTGAGGAATTACTGAAGCACCGCGTATACTTTATGATAATAATAGTCCTTAATGTCTACACGAATAAATGCGCTCTGAAAAGTTGACGAGCAGAAATAAATGGACTATTAAAACGTTATATTGGCTCTGCCATGATATTCGACAAGATAAGAGTGCACTTCAAATTAAGCTTAGCATATCAAGTTATATCGAAAATACGCAGTGCCAATAGTTCTTCAACAAAACAAAAAAAGTAAAGTTCTTTGAAGATTTTTTTTCTTGCAAGTTAGCCGCCGGCCGGATAGCCTAGTTGTTAGAGAACCTGACTACGAAGCTTGAGGTCCTGGGTTCGATTCCCGGTCGGGGCAGATATTTGTGTGAAAAATACGAATGTTTGTGCTCGAGTCTTGGATGTTTAATATGTATTTAAGTATGTATTTATCTATATAAGTATGTTTATCCGTTGTCTAGTACCCATAGTACAAGCTTTGCTTAGTTTGGGACTAGGTCAATTGGTGTGAATTGTCCCGTGATATTTATTTATTTAATTTTGACTTATTTCATATTCAAATAGATTTAACGTTTTGATACTTATATCTCTGCTTGTTAACAATAAAACAGTAAAGAAGAAGAAAGAATAAGTTCTGTCAACAAAGAAACTTGTTGAAGACAGTAGATTTATCAAAAGCATAATTCAGTATTATACTTATTGTTAATAGAATTTATAAAACTATCAAGGGAGAGGGTGAACGGCAAGGGGGAAACCTTTGCCTTGTACATTGCATGACCGTTGCAAAGCAAAACCGCAAAGGGAACATTTTCATTATGAACGTGAGCGTATGGTTTCCAAGTGGGTACCTACTGAACAATCACAAACTAATCCTAACTCCTGAATATCAACTAAGGATACATAATGAGTTTTGTTATTGTTACGTCTTTTAACTAAGTTTCGGGGGTTATGTTTGAAGTATTCTCTCGTTTCTCAGAAATTGTTATTTTTGTTTAATCAATAAAGTAGTCTGGACGAAATTGGAAATACGAATTATAAAATTATGAAAAGTTACGACTGCCTAAATAACATACAGTTTTGCTCTGCCCGTCTTGATGATTTCTCGTAGTTTTTGGGAGGAAACGCATTAAGTGTATGGTAATAGTTATGTTTCATCTAAATCTGTTCAGCCGATATAGCGTGATGGCCTAAAAAGCATTGAAACATCCAAACATTCTCACAAATTTTCTTATTTATAATATTAGGATTACATTTCCAATACCTGCCACTGTCGTCACTATCGATCGATCAAGTGTTTAAGTTTAAAATATACAAATTATTAAAATTAGATTGACATTGTTTGGAACTATAAACTTAAAAAAGAAAGGAAAAATTACAAATAAGAAATATCTTTAAGAATACCACCCGACGGCATAGTTCCCAGCAGGCAGGCAGCGTTTCCTCATTGATTCAATCGATGACGAAAATAGCTGCCTGCCTTATGGTCGCTAGTCGTTTTCACCAGGCGCGAAGAAATTTATTTTGAAATTTTTTTCGCGTCTGGAGCTCATGAACCTAAAGTTTCTACTCCAAGAATAGTTTAGATGTGAGATGTAAGCGGTCACTTATGGAAGAAGTGGAAGGGTTCACATAAGAACAACACACTAGACAACCATTATTGCACATGCCGCAAATTATTTACTAATTTGCAAAACCCTCTCCCCACCCAGACAATTGCGATTTGAGCTTGTACCTAGATACTACCTCCATATTTACTCAACACCTACTAACAAACTCATTATTTTTGTTACCATAATATACCTGCTATTAAGTATATACTCTTTACCTATAGGGTGTGCTATTATACATATACCGGCCTTAGGGTGCGCTCTAAATTAAATTCAACTAGCGAATAAGTACATAGCCTATCTTATTAAGTTTTCCTTTTCAAACCAGGTTAGCTTGAAAATATCCCTTTTAGGGATAAGTTCGCCTTCATGCTCTTTTTGTTTTGTTGTTTTTTTTTGTAATATTTTTGTGTTTTATGTAAAATAAAGTATTTACATACATACATACATATACGTGACCAATGGCCAAAAAGGAAAGATATGAACAGTTTTCTCACTTAAATCTAGTTCCTATTAATATTCATCTTACCGTCTTACTCACTAACCTATTGATTTACATAATTTCGTTCAATAACCAGATTTACTTAGATGAATGCCAAGTGTAAAGTGGCAGGTGGATTAAATGCTGCCGAAAGTGGCAAAACTTTTAATTAGTCCACCGGCTTTGTGATTTTGAATTTCAAACGAAATTATAATTTTAAGATTCTCTTCCTGTTCTGACCTTCGTATATTCAAATATTAAGTCGCATCTAAATGCAAACTAAGTCTCGCAGACCAGACACTCGATTCATGAATTTATTGGGACAGGTTTAAATGGGAGTGAACCTAAAACATTTACCTCGAAATTAAACTTGTTTGTATCCCTTTTGGGTATAAATTGGCACTTCGTTACGCCTTAAGTGCGCTATACCGATTTAAATATTTAATTTATCTCTTTTGGGTTCTCTTCTATGATCTGAGGTTCCGGCCTTATAAAGAAAACGGGACCCTAATAGGATGACTTGCATGTGTGTATGTCTGTGTCCATCTGTCACATCCAATTTGTTCCGAATTTACTGAAACGATTATGTTACAGTGCAATTTAGTACACGCATGCATTTTTGTGACCCAAACAACGACGTTTAACGTTCATACATATAGTTGGTTTCAATGCAACTTAATTTTCTAATACGTCAACAGATCAAAACGACAACTTTTTCCCCCAATTACTCCTGTCACAGAATGTGCCAGAACTCCGTTACACCTTTACCTCAAATACCTATACTTACTTTACTATGAACTAAGAAGGCCTAATTTAATAGCAAAACATAATTGTTGGTCGAAAATAAAATGCCGTCAAATCGCTCGTGGAACACCTCTAAGGAAATCGCTTAAATTCAGCCGTGAATAAGAACTCGAACAGAAACTTTTTTTTCTGAATTTAGGCATTTAGCCATTGAGACAGTTTTCCTTATAGTTATTTTGGATTCAAGAATATCTGAAATTCAGTCGTATTGGTATTTACGCATTAATAGTAACTGGACGTTTTGAGTGAGTCATTATGACGTTACGAAAATTTTAAAAATGTGTCATTGGCATCTTAAGCATGGAGGCCAAAATCATGGCGCAATGAACTCTAGTCTAGTTTTGCTTTTCGTTGAAAAAATCAAGTAACTGACTGATGACAGTGATGACAGTCACCAACTTAAAGAACCCATAAGTATCTACAGCTATATAATACATATAAGGTCGAGATGGAGCATATAATATGCAGAAGCTCCAAAGTTTCCACGCAAACCTGCGTTTGACTTTAGCAGAAATTAAACCAAACTATTTGAAACTTATCTACTACAGCTGATGCTGATGTCAGTAGATTTGTTTAGTATTGGTTACAAACGCTCAAACCTATATAAAAGGCTAAATGTTTAACACGCCTTTAAGGCCTGGATTCACTTTGATTAGTGATTAGTGCATGTGTTTAGTGCAGGTGATTAGTTGGCTGCGTAGTAACGTGATTAGAAGCGTGTTCTATTTTCTTGCGAGTGAACTGCGAGTAGCCACGTCCCGCGTGCCCTCCCTTCCCCCTCACTCGCAGCGTGCCTGCCACTTAACACGTCTGGTATGGAATTTACTTAACAGAGCCAGAACAAGAATTGGACACTACTTGCACTACACACCTGCACTAATCATCCCCAATTACTAATCACTTGCACTCGCACTAATCAAAGTGAATACAGGCCTTACTGGATAGAGTTGAACATAGTTAATGTATTGAAATTGTGATTTTCTAGATTTTATACACGATTTTTATTATTGATTCCTTTCTTTTCGGTGCCTTTCATATTACAACTTATTAGTTAAAATCATGCATTCTTTCTTTTCGACCTGAACCTGTTGCCACAATTTAAGTGGTAGCCCAGCACGGTGCTCCTACAATCACACTTCTTTATTGAACTAAGGGATAATAACTTTAAGTCGATCTCATAAGGACTAGGCGTGTGCTACACTATCGTGGTTCTTCCGTTCTACTGTATTATCTTGGACTGCTGTAATCAATATAGCCCCCCGGGAGTTCAAAAGGCAGTAACTGCACGAGCGTCACAAGATTGATTAAAGAGCAAACTTTTATAATGAATAGGTAAAATCAATGGGTAATTCTTAAGCTAGAGAGTAGATAGAGCTAAAGTGCCACCAAATATAAAATTTCCGGGAATTACATATTATTCTGAATGTTTTTAACATTATTACATACATCAAAAACATTTTTTTTTTGGTTGTGCAGATAATGACGACTCATTTACCATCACAAATATATCTTATTCACCCAATCTCCCCTTTTAGCTGAGTCGTTAATTCTTTTAATTCGGCAAGCGACGACATTCATAATATACTCTAATATTATATAAGATGAAAGAGACTTCATAAATAGAAAGCTTTCAAAGACCTTGGCCTATAAAAATTACAGCCTATTTGGAATAATAAAATGGCGTGTAATACACAATTTATTCAAGAAACGTTTACTCATAATTAATAAATGTTCATCTCTGAAGGACATACTTGTAAATTTATTTGTAAATACCCGGTCCTACCTTCATCAAATTCATACATTTGACGCCGCATTGATATAGTACATTGTTGTAGAGGCTAGAAAGTAAGCAATAATTTAGATCGATCGGTCCATCTATTGCACTTTTGGCCGAGACTAAAAATTGTGCTTTTCACGACTAATGCGAGGTAATAACAATTAAACAATCGAAACACTGCGTTGTTCCCGCCGATTTTACTTTTTCTTTTGTGATATAATTATTTTTTTAAACGAGCGAGGCCATTCTTAATGGCACCCAAAACCACATAATTAAAAAATAAAAACCTCATCCTCGTCATGTCCGACCTGCAGCAGCAAATCGGGCATGACGAGGATGTATAGGTACTCGCACACTGAGCAATCGGGTTGCTGCAGCACGATGAACATGACGAGCCTGGCTGTTCAGCCAGTGCAGTGCAGTGTGCAGCAGACTTAAAAAGTTAATGCTGTGGCGTTTTTTCATACTTAAAAAAATTAAAGCATTTTGTGCTATTATGCGATTAAGGAAAAAACACCTCATTAAGGTCATGAATGACGCATTCTCATTGGTCAATTTAATTTCACATGCAGCAGACGATTACTTTTGATTGATCCAATTGTCGTTTCAGCACGCCGGGAATGAAATTCAGAAATTATCTTTCAAAAAGTCGTATCGTATTATGTATTATATTGATACGTCTTGTTTTCGTAATGTGTTACATTGTTGTCGTGTTTTGCGCGCCATAAAATGAGTCAGCTGTTAAATGTACATAAATATATAGGTAGTTTTGGGTACTGGATTTAGGTTATCTATGGCCACATTTTCGAGCAGTGTCGTTAAAAATAATTTTTCATCTCTCCTGTTTGGAAAGTTTAATTTTCATGGGAAGATAGCCGGGTGGAAAATTGCGTATTCATATCTAGGGTGGAAAGTAATTTTTTTTTAAACGAATAGCCACGGAGTTGAAGATTTGAAGATAATTTAGTTACGTCATTTTTTTTTTCACGTTTCGGCATAGCCATCTAGGTGCAGACCAACTAGATTACAGACCCTACCACAAAGTGCAAAATTCGAACTCCGTTTCGTGCCGGCCAGCACACGCTAATAGGATTTAATACGAGAGTGAGTGGGACGGTCCGATACGAAGTTCGATTAAGGAATTTTGTGGTAGCTCCCCAGTCTAGTCGGCCGCGGCAAATGGCCAGTGCGAAAATGTTGGAGGTTGGATATGGGTAAATTTAATTTATTTATATCTAAGTAATTATTAATTTATATCATATTCATAATACATTATAATTCTGTAAAACATTTAATTTGTCTTTTTCAAATTGTTCTAATTTTACATTAAGAAAATATCGAGTGACGAAAGTGATTTGACTCCGGATTCCATTAAATTAGACGCCTTAGAGCCACTTGCACAGTTCAGGGTTAAAAAATTAAATCAGTAACCCTGGGTTAAGAATGACAGTTCCATACATTTTGACACTTGTTAACTCTGGGTTAGCAGTTAACTCGCAAACTTGCAAAAGTTAAGGGTCTATAGCCAATATTTTTTGTTAAGTCTACATCGACGCGCGGGACGCCTGCCCTACTTTCCGGTTCCGGGCACTTGGCCGGTTTTTTGTTTCTTATGCTGTGTATGACCACATATAATAAATGACATAATTTTTATCTTACGTTTGACCTACATTTAATCGGCACATAAGGTACGGGAGTAATCATATCTAATTCGGTTTAGATAGTCTAATGCGAGTATTACATTACAGGTGCGCTGTGGATGGATCTCTTCAACGGATGTTAAGATTGTGATGATAGACAAAGAACAGTGTGATCAAATAATGTTCGTAAGTTATTAATAAAAAATTTAGCAATTGAAGGCATAGAGAAGTGTTTTTTATAATGCATAATTAAGTCGAAGGTCCTAAATATTCATTGAATTACCATAGTAAAAGGAAAAAACAAATATACATTATAGTAATTTGTTTCTTTCGTTAAATACCTAAATAATAAACCTAAATAAAATAATAATAAATAAAACAATAATAAATAAAATAATAATAAATGAATAATAAACCTAAATAATAATATTAAAGAAGAGCATAAAAAAATAGTAAGTTTGTTTTTTTTTAATGAGCTTTGGCTACCAGGGCCAATCAGCATTAAACAGATACATACATATGTATAAAAAAAAAGAAAACATAAACAAAGAAAACTAAATTAATGACATTATTAACTAGTAAAGTAAAGTAACTGAAAAACTACACATTTATGTGTAATAGGTATTATAAAGGGCCGAATGTATTTTTTTACAAAGTTAAAAATATAACTACATATAAAAATTAGTACCTGGGCGACCGAGCTCTGCTCGGGCATAAACTCGGTACCAAGCGTTTTCCCAGAGATAAGACCAAGCTAGATCAATTTTTCATCCCCGAAAACCCCCAAATACCAAATTTCATCGAAATCGTTGGAGCCGTTTCCGAGATCAAAACACCGGAGGGGGGGGGGGGGATGCGGTGGTATTAAAGGGGGATGAAAATTTCATTGATTTTGCCGTAGGATGCACCGTTTTCAAGATATTTGACAAAAACACCGGAGGTTGTGAGTCACGTTAAACTATCGTCCGTAAACCGACTTTCCAGACAACCGGCTTTTCCTGTTCTGTGCTCCCAATAGGAAACGTGCACATAGACGGTGCTGCCAACTGGTGCCATAAGGGTGCCATCAATTTGAATGTTTTACCTTGATAAGTTTGTTTTACTGTCCGCATAGTGTCTCTTCTGTCGCATTAGTGCTGCCGCCTATAGTTACTGCACGTTCCCTATAATACTTTTTCTAACAAAAAAGTAACTTTTTCTCACAAAAAAGTAACTTTTTCTCACAAAAGAAGAAACTTGACGTTTTCTCGTGAAAAATAAACTTAAAAAAAAACTAAAAATCTTGAAAAAAAACGTGGAATCGAACCGAGGTCGGCTGGATCCGCGACCACCCGATTTCTAATATGCCATTATGATCTGCTCGAAGTCGGCGAAATTTAGCTTTATATTCTAATGCAAACAAAAATAGCCGGAAAACACGAGTAAAAGCGATTTTCTGAAAATGAAACATAGCTAGATCCGTTTTTCATCCCCGAAAACCCCCACATACCAAATTTCATCGAAATCGTTGGAGCCGTTTCCGAGATCCTGATTATATATATACAAGAATTGCTCGTTTAAAGGTATTAGATAGATTAGATTTAGTATATGTTAGAAGTTCCTTTAACAAGAGAAACAGGAAATTTTCTTAACCAAATCAATGTGCAGAGTTTATTTTTCACTGAACCGAACTTGACAACACTGAAAGTGTGTTCGACTTGCAAGATTTACTAACAAACCTTCATATTCATAAACATTTGGTAAGCTTCTCACTTCTTCGTCACTCTTCGTATTTGCCTTTTCGAAATCGAAACAACGTAATTTTTCCCTTATATCGATCCAGGTTTGTAACTTTTAATTAATTAAATGGGTTATTAATAATTAATATCACCGGGGACTTAATCACGGCAATCTATTGTCCTAAAATTACCTGGACATTCCGACCACATTGCTGCGGCCGTGGTCACGAGTGGACTGAAGTGTAGTGTGGCACGTTCGGTTAGCGGCGTTTTGTACTGACACCTTATCACTCAGGCATACAACACTCACAATTTTTCCGAAGATACATCTCGATTTGCAAGGCATCGTATTCCACGCAGAAGAGAGCTTATAATTCATCATCCCGGCTAAAATTCCTGTAGATACTTCTTTATTACAACCCGGGTTTAAATCCCGGGTGATATTAATTATGAATGAGAGTCGCGAAAGTTTAAAACATTAGAATTGAGTTTCTTGTACATGTGAACCCAAGCAAACTGAAGTTTGATACCTGTTGAATGAGTCAAGTAACTGATAAATTTATTACGAAAGCTATACATATTACAAGATCAGTATTTAATCAATTTCCAGCAGTTGTTAATTATTGCATCCGACGGGCAACGGTACTCAGTAGAATTATGGACCTTGTTCCGACTCCCAATTCCCAAATTTAAATTCCTAAACTATTTAACCCTCATCTTTATTCTGATATTCAGTTGGCTCGTGATAACCTATGTCGGAAAGTTAGGAAATGGGTCAATGTTTTCCATTCATTCTCTTTTGTGCTTTGACAGTTGAAAAGTTTCTTTTAGTTTTGTACGTGAATGAGTAATGTCGGGAAAAAGTACAGTGAAAAAATACGTGCTGTTTCAAGTGGCTTGTTTTTGTTTAGTTCACAGCATATTGTAGGAAATGTCGAGGTAACACAAAGCTACTCATTCACACATTCTTTTGAAAAAAAACACAAGTGCCTAATCGACTGCACATAATTGATTTACGCCCACGTTATTCGGATACAGAAATATTCAAAGGGGGCACTCTCCCTCCAACGCAAAGATATTAACAGAAAAACAAAAAAATGGAATATGAAGACATTTATACCTCAGGAAAGTGAAAAAAAAACGATCGATGAAATCGATTTGAGTGTATAAAGTTTAACCAAAAATTTGTTAATTCCAGAGAACATAGCCTTAAGTAATGGCAAAGCGTTTATCAGTTTAATCCTTAATTTCATATATCATTATTTTCTTTATGTTTCAATAATGAGCGACCTACTCAGCATTAGAATGAAACATGAAATACGACCTCGTTTCCCTCGTTTTACTTAGGTCTTAGAAGCAGGTAACACTAACACTAACACTGGATTATTATAGTTACGGCTGTTTACGGCTTATATTTTGACATACCCAAAAATAAGCACGGAATCCTCGGTGCGCGAGTCCGACTCGCACTTGGCCGGTTTTTTTACATTTTTAGGATCATTGAATTTAAAATTTGTACCTATGTCAATTATGATGAGTTGAAATTAAATAGCAAAATAATTCGACGTTTAAGGACCTAGTTCTGCAAACCCGAACCAACCCACACACGAAAGTTTTGAAAAAAAAACTGATTTTGTTAGAAACATTGTGTAGAAAAATGTAAAAAGTACTCAGTATTTTGTATAATACTAAAAAAGTAGCTTTGTTAAAGATATTAAATATGTACATTTTTCTACACCATGTTTCACGTCCTTTCTTCTGTTACATCAATTCCGAAGACAGCTTTTTTCTTTAAACCAATAACCTTATTGGTTCATTAGGAATATTTGGTTTTAAGATTCATTAAGCTACAAACGGCAACTCAACTTCTGTGTTAACTCAAAAATAAAGAAGACTAATAATGGCAGGACAAACGTTTCTCCTACTAAGCACGGCAAATACATGGTATCGTTATAAATTGCATATTCCCTTAACTTTCTTTTGTCGAATACGAATGGTAAATGGAATTGATGTAACGATTTCAACAAACTGCCTAACTTGTTCGCCCAACTGCTCCCCTCGGTTATACTTATACTACGTTTTTTTTAGCATTAGACAGAAGGTAAGCGATCTTGACGTGTCTTTATATTGAAAAACTATTTCGAAAATAAATTACAGCAAATATAAATTATAACGAGTCGAGTATGTAACAATTAGCAAGGAAATATAGTTATTCACATTATTTTGGTTTAATAATTAATTTCAGTCCCACCAAAAACATAAATGTAAAAAATGTTAGCCTAGTTCAATACTAAAAATATACTTGATTATGGACTTCACCGACAAAAGGATTGAGATCTAAATGGGTGCCAAGTTCTGCAGGTAGTACTGAAATCTATTTGTAAGAACAAATAACACCCTAAACAAGTATAACACTCTATTTCTTTGGTTTTTCTACTCCAACAGTGTTTTATATTTATAAATATAAATTCCTAAATTTAACTATCTAATAATTTACACAAAGTGGATAACTTATGTTAAATTGAAGCTTAACATTTGACTTGGCTACTTTTCACATACAAATCATCTTATATTTGGCTAATCAACTTATCTTCTACATTCAATTTGCTAGTAAAAACTAGCCAAGTCAAATATTAAGCTTCAATTTAACATAAGTTATTTACTTTGTGTAAATTATTAGATTTAGATAGTTAAATTTAGGAATTTATAAAACCGGCCATGTTGCGACTATTGCACTTGAAGATCGTAGAACGGTTAACGCAGAGTGGTATACCACAGTTTGTTTACCATAAGTCATCGCCGAACTTCGAAAATCTAACTCAAAGCGACGCATCATCCTGCACCACGACAACGCAAGCTCACACAGCGCTCGTCAAACGATTGAGTATTTGAAGCAGGAAAAAGTAGAAATTCTTGACCATCCTCCAACAGTCCTGACCTAAGCCCTAACGATACCTCTACATTTCCTAAAATTAAGAAAAGTCTTCGTGATCAAAGGTTCCAGTCCGGTGAAGAAGCAGTCGACGCTTTCAAGCCAGCCATTTTGAACACCCCCACTTTAGAGTGGAATAAATGTTATAATAACTGGTTTGAGCGAATGGAAAAGTGTATTAAGTTACGTGGTGAATACTAAATAAAAAGTACTATATATAGGTAAGGTTCTAGTTGTGTTTTTTTCTTCAAACGACAAAACTTAAAAGGCATGCCTTAAAGAGGTTTTGAGTTATAGAAGGGTCAAAAGTGGCACCAAGTGGATCGTGTAATATTACACTCGGCGCTGGCTAGCCAGTTCCTTTGCTTGAACTTGGCTTGACACGCTGCCGCGTGTCTAGATATTTTTTTAAAAGCGTTTTAAAAAAAAAAGACTCGTCAAGATTGTTTACTCTATTTCTAATGCTAACAAAAAACGAAGAATAGTTTGGAAAGAGGTCCATATCTTTTTATTTCGGTTGTTTAAGTAATGACAAGAGAAAAACCACTCTAGTACATTTAATTGAGCAGTATTTCTGAAGTATGTGTAGCTATCGTATTGATACATCGGTTACGGATATCTCTGTCCTACATAGACAGAACACAGTTGAATATACTTTTTCATTACTTGAGACACGTTTTTAGGCCGGGGCCGCACTGGTAAGGCGACGGCGACGCGACAGCGATGTGACTAAATCAAGCGGCCGCTCACATAACTCGAACTACGTTTGATTTAGTCACATCGCTGTCGCGTCGCCGTCGCCTTGCCAGTGCGGCCCCGGCCTTAACTTGATCGTCGAATCGAGTAAATCGTAACAACAAAGCACAACAAAGAACGTGATGAATGTTTACGTTAAGTACAGATAAACTGCAAATGTTTTAAAAAAGGAAAAAATACAGTTTCGTTGGTCTTTTTCTACTTATCTCAGGGTAGAAAAGTCTTGTGAACTTTAATTATGATGTTACTCGAATAGACAGTCGATATTTTTTCTACTTTAACCAGAATACCTGAAATAAACAAACCGTTTTCTGATTCTTAAACGAAGTTTTTTTTAATTAAGAGTAGGTAATTGCGTTTTGATAGAATTGCGACCGGTTAGCTTAAAAAGGGTTTCCGTTTGAAAATAATAAAAGGAAGATTCAAAGTATAATGTTCAGCGATTTCAAATCAGATCGGCGCATTTTTAAGGAATCTTTTATTTATTATGAATTCCTTCTTTGTTCGTCTTTCTACATTTGCAAGTAAGCTTAGCAAAATGAGCTAGCATTTGTAAATTGTGGTCGCATCATATTTCTTGGCTTTACTAAGTACCTATAATATTTAGGGGCTAGCTATATGTATGTATTTATAACCCCTTACAAAATTCAGTGGTTTTATTTACTTGTAAGGAAATAATCGAAAAAGGTGAGTTGTAACTTTATATATTACTCTGCTTATATTACTAACAGAGAAAAGTTTCGTAATCGAATTCATCCTGGCGATGTGATTTGTTTTGAGAACTTATTTTGTTTTAGGACGTACGAAGTTGCTCGTTAATGCAAGGCCGCAGAGAGGGAACACAAATAAGACGTTTAGGACCGTCACAAACTATCAATTTTGCGACACATAAAAAGATCGAGATTTACTGCAAAAACTATAAACGACACAACTGTATCTTTCGATATAACCGTTAAAACTACTTATTGCGTAGCAAAGTTTTAAATTGAATAAATTATTTTTTCTATTATAATATGGGAGTAAGCTTGCATTCGTCGCAGCCTTTACACGTCCCACTACAGGGAACAGGCCTCTAACCAGAATGAGAGGGCTTGGGCCGTAGTTCCCAAATACTGGGTATTTCTTGTAAGAATAATAAATTAAAGTAAAGGTATTTTGCCTTACAAAGTAATGTGTACAAACAGTTTAATTCAACTCATGTAATTTTTATTTTTTATTAATTTTTAAAACCCAGCAATGTACAGCAAACTCACGGCAAAATAAAAACGTAACGTCTATAGACTGATGGGCGACCAGACCATATCGCGATGTTAATATCCGTTGACTGAAAAGTTTATTTTGAATAGGTTTCTAAAAAAATTTAGGACTTTATATCACTTTAACTATCACTATCACTTCTGAGAGGAGGTCTGTGCCCTGCAGTGGGACGTATATAGGATGGGATGAATGGATGAAAATATATCACTATGATATTTTATAAGAATGTGTAGGTATGGTAATACTTAGTCTAAAGAACGATTTTTTTCTAAAGAGAGAAAAGAAATAGTCTAAAGAAAAATTTATTGTTCGTATTACGGGCAACGACCGATCTTTTTAAATATCTTAGTAAGTACAATATAAAATTCTCGGGTTATTTAATAAATACTCGTGAACAACGTAAAAAACTGTATTACGAAAGATACAAGCCCTGGGGATTCATACTTTTAAAATATGTTTTTATGTGCCAAGGACAGTCTTGAATATACTATGATCTCTATCGTTCAATGAAATTTGGGCGCAATAGATTACGTACCTACTCATAAAATATTTGACACTTAAATCCGTAACAAGAGTAGAAACGTATTAAATAACCACTAGTTACATACAGAGTGAATCCTAAGTCGTGAACATAAATTATTGTTTCTAACTCAGTTGATGTTAAATAATATGATGTACACTCATTTATTTTAATTAGTCTTATTAAATTTGAATTGTGCATACATTGAGTTTGTGATTTAATTTTAACAAAGTATGAACATCCTAAATTTTGTCAGACTAATTTTAACAATTGAGTTATGCATTATGTTAAGTACCTAGCATTAACTAAGTTAGAAACATTAATTTCTGTTCAAGACTTAGGAATCACTCTGTATTTGTAAGCAATAGAGATAATGACACCACCAATCAACTGGCTTACTTTTTATTAGTTGTCAAAATACGATTATCCCATAGATTTTGTTTGTATTAAATTACCAGCTTTGTCGTCGCTTATATGCTAACCCAAACAATTACGTTCTATAGTTTTAATGCTGCTAAAAATCTAACTTTGCAGTTAATTGAAAATTAATCTCGTTTTGAAGGCTGAAATAAATTGTCCAAAGTCGCAACTTAGAATTATTGTTTTTTTTTTATGTGATAGGGGTCAAACTAGCAGGAGAGTCACCTGATTTGAAGTTGAGTTACGGATGCGTTTGCCGGCCCTTTGAGAAAAAAGTAGGCTCATTTTCTGAAGATCTCCAAATTATATCGGTCCGGAAATACTGCCACTGCAAGCTGATTGCCGCGCTGAAAAAGTGCCGCGAGAAACGGACTGTAGTGGACTTGCAGCTATTGAGGTAACGAAGGTGGAAAGAAAGTCGGTTGTGAGTTGTGCCATAAAAAAATTTGTAGCAGACGATAAATAGATCGAACAACTCTTCGGAGCACACCCCATGATAAATGCGGTATAATATACATATAAAATAAACCCAGTTAAATATTTATTAATAACATAACATTAAAGTAATTAACAAATTATACAGAAAAAAAAAATTATATATACTAGAACAATTAACCTAAAACTAAAAACCTTAAAAAATATAAAATAGTAAATAACTAAAATACATTATTAAAAGGAGTCCCTTTAGGCAAGGTTCCGAAGATACTGGCAGCGTTCCCCCTTTGAATAGCTAGACTAATTCTTTGTCCGAGGTAGCTGCCAGCTCTTCGGTCTCCTGTGATGTCGACTAACCTTTTTGCTATTTCCAATAAATATACATATAAATATACATATAAGGATGCAACATCCCTCCGCAAGGATAGCGGATCAACCCAGCCAGAAGTTCCCGGTCGTTGACAATTCGAGCTGCTCTTCGTTGAATGCGGTCAAATGGAAGAAGTTGATGTCAGTGTCATCGTCATCACTTCTTTTGACCTAAATTTATAGAACACTAGCGGACCCCACAGACGTTGTCCTGCATGAACCTAGGTACTGACTGCAGCGCCATCTGCCGGGCTGATTTGTGAATCTAAACCATCCAGGGCGCCGCCCAAACGCATACAAAAAAAATCATTCAAATCGGTCCAGCCGTTTAAGAGGAGTTAAGTGACAAACACACGTACAGTGGAATTATATATATAAAGATGTTAAAATTATTAAAACTGATTTTTTTTAAGTACCTTTAGGCACGGATACTACAGCTAAGCTAATTTTTAATCCTAGGGAGCTGCCAGAGCTCTTCGATCCCCTGTGACAACGACTAGTCTCATTGCAATTTCCTTAAAAAACATTTTCATCACACTTGCTCGTCAATGGTGTTATTCCATGCTTGTATACTAAATGACAATGGCCTAAATTGTTCTTAAGGGAGTTATAGATTTACGTACAGTTTTTCTACCCAAGGGAGTTCTAACTTTAGTTTTAAAATTTGCAAACAAGTAATTTCAGACTAAAGAGGTTTCAAGTCAGCCAACGTTTTATTTATTGTCTTTAAAACTTAGCTATAACCCAAATTTTACAACACAAAACTTATCTACTCTTCATGAAAATTCGTTATTTTTATACTTTAACTTTACTTTTTATATCAAATAGTTTTGCAATAATTTTAGTAAAAATATTTTATTAAACATGTTGGCAGAATCTGGCCGTATGACCTTTCGTATTCTAAACTAAACACAGTTTACATTATCTATGGTAGGTGACTCGAAAAAAGTGGCAATCTGTATTAGCGGGTAGCCATTATTTTATTCAATTTAAGTGTTTAGAGACAAATTAATTTTATTTTTGGATTTTTTTTTCTCGCAATGTGATGAAAATCACTGTGTGTATCACGGGCAGTAAGGGGATTACAAACTCGAGTTATTAAAAGCCCTCCGCCTTCGGCGTCGGGCTTCTAATAGACTCTCATTAGTAATCCCTTACTTACGGCCCTAGATGCACAATGTACTATAAAGCTCTAGGACCCCACGGACTTTGGTTCTTAGGATATCGTTATCCTAAATCGTAGCAACTGTATAATTCTTTATAGCACTACCGACCACTACCAGTACCGTATGCAGCAGGACTAAAGCTCACAATAGATAATAGTACTCAGTACGAAAGCCCGGCCCGAGCGATGGGTAGGCAAACAAGTCGTTTACTCGTTTGTATCAGGCCCTGTTTGTACACTCATTAGACCGCCTTTTGGCTCGAGCGGACACCGCACGCTCTCCTGAACAATCCTGTACATATACAATAATACACACAATAACCAGTAATCCTGCCTATGTTACCCGACAGGACGAACATATACTGCTTTGTTTCATATCCAATCATGTGGATGTTGGATATAATTGCCAAAGTTTGGGTATCGGGTAACGATTCTGTTATAGATCAAATCACAGGCGATGCTTGTTGTCACTGGTGAGTACGATTGTATTATGTACCAGTCATTTCCCGCAGATTTGATTTCGTAATCCATTCGATCCGGTAGTCGAATTGGAATAGGGATGTTTCCTAGGTAAAAAAATAATAATTCTTATTAGTCCGTATTTTACATTATCAAAAAATATTAGACACGTAATTTTTCTTTTGACAATTAAACAAAAAATGACGAAGATATGGCGCGTTGAAGTTCCGCGTGACGTCACTTGTTCCTATAACGCTCATACAAAGTGTAAGAACAAGTGACGTCACGCGAAACTTAAACGAGCCAAATCTTCGTAATTTTTTGTTTAATTGACAAAATAAAAAATACGTGTCCAATATTTTTTGATAATCTAAAAGACTGACTAGTTAGGAAAATAGCCAATTACGGGATTTTTAGAATTTGCCAAAAATTACGTCGTGGTCTTCATTTACATTGAATAACGAACACCCAGGTGCAAAATTTTAAGTCTCTAGACTTAGCGGTTAAGCTTGAAATTTTACAAGGATCCTGAGGGAATATCGAGATATACATTTTTTAATTTATTTATTCATTAATAAAAAATACAGCATTACGGTATATTACCAATGCGCTGTAAACTTTAAAAATACAAATAAAAACACAAGAAAACTTAAATAAAACAAACACAATAACTATGTAGGAATTTTTAAAGGACGTCTCGTCGCTTCCCTAAAATGACGGAACACCACACCCCCGGCCAGAAGTCGGAGCGCAAGAACATCTGCTGGTGCTTGACAGGCACTTGAAGTCTAAACGAGCTGATGTTGTTAGCCCTTTGAGACTCGAGGGGCTGATGAACAGCAGGGATCCCTGTAATCGACCCCGTGCCACCTCGCGGATGATATAAAGGAGCCTATGTGTAATTCCTGACCTCCAGCTATCTACTTACCAAATTCCATTCATATAAGTTCAGCCATTTTAGCGTGAAAAAGTATCAAACACGCACACACAAACTGACAAACTTTCCCATTTAAAATATTAGAAGGACCTTTACGATATTTAAACACTAGAATTCGAGAAACAGTTAAATTGAAATTTTAAAAATTTACTAAATTCTCATGAAAACTTCTTCTTATTTACGTTGTATTCATGAATACCTTCCGTATGGGGTGTCGTTGGATAGGTCTTTTCATTTCATTCCAAGGTTGTGAAGACAATTTTTCAATAAAGTGATTCGTTTGCGAAATATTCAATTTAAACGTGCATTTTTTTGTTAAAATTGAGCCTATGCAATTGAGATTATGCAAGGATTTTTTCGTAAAGGCTGCGGAGCCCTATCCTAGGCGTGTCCGATACGCTCTTGGCTGGTTTTTTTATCGTTCGCGACACACTGTCAAATGTCTTGATTAATCAGATTTATAATATCAGTCTAATTTAGTTGAGGATCATTATCATTATCACAATAATTGAGACACGTTGGAGATAAAGAAATAATAGATGTATTGTGTAATTGACGTATGTGTGTACCTACGTGTTTTCTTTTATCATCAAAATCACGCAAATCGATTGCACTGACATTAATGGCTTTACACTCATCGATATCGCCTTTATCAAGAGATACGTACTCGGAGCTACTTCAAATAGCCATGGTTATTATATATTAGCCGAACTGTTTTAACTGGAACAATACGATGTATTGTTCACGTGAGTGATCTCAATATGTTCAACCTGGGGCCAGTGGGATGTCGGATTTATTTGCATGTGGCGAGATCGAGTTACTACGGTTAGTTTAAATTGCGATACGATCATTAGGTTCTTAAAACGCGGTTACCCGGAAGGTTTTCCGGGAATTTTTAAAATAGGTTATTTTATGGATTGCAAACGTTACGAGGTAGCAGAGTTAAAGTTCAGGAAGAGCACATCGAAGTCTATAAAATTACCCGTTTTCAAAACTCCGGAAAAGTATGTAAGTTAACGATTCAACACAACTTCTAATAATTAAATCATATGAAAATTGTTCAAGTATATCCAAAATTATAGTCAAAAATATGATGCTCTACTCGTATTTATTATCTTTTTGAAGCTCTTCTTGGAATTGCTAAGACAGTTTTTGACTAGGATTAGAACACGTGTCTGACCCAAAAATAGAAGTAGACATTTTCAGCTTCCTCTATCTTTATTAATCGATAAATTATCGATTTGTTATCAAAATCATGACTATACCCACGTAACTTGATGTTGTTATTATCAGATAGATAGTTATTTAAATAGTTATAGGTATCAACTTAAATATTTTTGAACGTAAGACTCGAAACAGGAACTTGCCAATGTTAAGAAGTATGTACACTCAACGACTAAATTAAGTTTCCACGTTAGTATAGGTTTAATTATATAAACCTACTTATGGTCCATAGATAGCTTAAGCCTTCTCATATTAGCTGACTAAGTACAAATTGGGGACCAAACACACTTAACCGTCAGACATGGCAACTCTGCCATCCTAAGCCAATTCCACCTATGAGTGTACTAGATGATCTTCTTTGAACCATAGTTAAATAAGTTGGAGTAGCCTTTTAGCCTATGGCCTTTCAAGCTGAGAATCCCAACAATTATCCTAAGTAGGATAGGTAGATTTGTCACATTAGACTGTATTTGAATTTTTTTAAATATTTCTTTACATATTTTTTCCTTTACTGAGGTAAGTACTCGTATTCAATTTCTAATTCGGCCGAATGAAAATAATATAAAATACTAAAACTGTGCTACTCAGTGACCAAGTGACTGGACTATTGGTTAGTGACCCTAGCCATGGAGCTAAATATAGTGCCCCCTGTAAGAAGTACATAACATTTTTATGCTAAACGTTGTTTTGCCTTATATCACTTAGGCCCACTTGCACGGAAATTTTGAGATAATAAAATAACCCGGAGTTTACTGCCTCGGGGTTAATATGTTATTTTTTTAACCCGACTTTGTCTTGCACGGAACGAAATTAGCCCAGGGTTTTCTAACCCGGCCATTTTATTTGCCAAAATCAAATTCATTCACTCAAAAATCGAATCCGACCAAATACAATACCACGAATGACGAACGACATTGTATCCTTCTCTCTCTCACATAACAAGAACTTGCATAAGTCTTGTTCTTTCTGCCAGATTTGAAGTGTCATTGCGTTTTCGGTGGTTTATGTTCAATGAAGACTATTATTTTACCTGTCAAAAAATCAGTCGTAACAACAACAATCAATTTACTAGTTCGTGTTTATAAAAAGTTTATCGTTATAAAGTGGACAATAATCATTTACGTGCCCCTAACAACGTTCAAAAACAGAGATTGTTTGTTGCTTTGTGATACAATAACCAAGAATCAACCATAAAGAAGTTATCAAGACCAAGAAAACCGATGGCGAAAACCTCCCTACAGCACGGCGTAAAGCGTGAAATTACAAAACTTTTCTACTTGGGTTGTAGGCCCTGGAAGAGCGAGTCTGCGGGCGGTTGCCCTGCTGCAGACTCCACCCCTAAAGGCCGTCGCTTACTATATTCTATTAAACAATACTCGTATCTACATATGTATTAAAGGTGTGTGTTAAATACAAAGTTTACCAATTCTGAGTAGAGTGTATTAATTTTCGATGTACCTAATTCTTTATTTCTCTGTAGATTAAATCTAAACTATATCATGGCATTGAAAATAAATTCAACAAATTTTTTTCGAGGTTATTTTTCCTAAAACTTCACAAGTTTGACATTTCTCGCTCCGAGTTAACAGTTTAACCCTCCAACTTCGGCGGGTTAAAAAATTATCTTTTTAACCCAGAGGTAAGCCTTAACTCTTGGCAGTGCAAGACAAATTAGTTATTTAACCCTGGTTAAGCAGTTACCCCGGGGTTATATAGCTTAACCCTGGATCGTGCAAGTGGGCCTTAGGGGTATAAAAAATAGCCTACGACCTATTCTCAGGCCTACAGAAAAAAAAATTATAAAGATCGATCAAGCCATTTCGGAGGAGTTCGGTAACAAACACCGTGACACGAGATTTTTATATATTAGATTATTTTTTGTACATGCCCGAGACCACCCGATGTACAGTAAAGGAAACTGAATCACGTACCAGGGTGGAACCTTTTCACAACCAATTTCACGATGATTTCTTTGGCAGATGTATAGAATGTCAACATGACATTTGCAATTAAAAGGGTTCACCCTGGTACATGATTCAGTTTCTTTGATTGTATGTAGTGTTCGGTATCTAGTGCCCCTAGTCTAATTTAACCAACTTTAGTTTCTTAATATAGGACTAAGTCAAGCCACAAGTCAAGCGGTATAAAATTGTCTCAAGATATTGATTAACTTAGGTGCCGCCTGTTTATTTTTAATTTGCTCGAGGCGTTATTTTAGCCGTGCTGTGGAGTCACCGAGGGCTTTCAAAATATAAACAACACACAAAATTGCTTGTCTCAACTACATTTGAATTATTTGCCGACTTCCTTATGTTACATTCATGACAGTTCAAAGAACATCGAGTTTGTAAGTATGGGCCTTTTCAGATGATCGGACCCAGGACTGTATGCATAATTAAGTATGACTCCTAGTTAATTTATAAGGTTTACTTAAACGACAAAGGGACGAATGTAAACTTGTATTCGCAATTTAATACGCTTATCGACATCTGAATTCAGGGTCTGATCCCAAAGGCTTTGGCACGGAAACGTAGGAAGACACGGGGCCGTTCATACAACATGTAATATTCAAATGGAATTGTTAACTACTACCAACTTAGCATACGCGTGCTCTTATGTAGGTATTACAGCCTAGCACAAAATTGCGTCACATGAAACTTTTTGCTTATATTTTAGAAGCAAAGTTCGCCAAATGCGCTGAGATCCCGCGGGTGTACCTTAACCCACATGCATGCGGTTGCCGTGCCATTTTCACATCCCGCAGTCAAACGTAATAGATAGCCTAAGATCCCCCATAACATTCTGCGCGTATCTGGGTTTTGATCGAAATGTGACTCGAATGAAAGATTCAACATGGAGTCATGAACCACCGCAGAGTGGCTGAGGAACCTTGCACAAGCACACTTTTAAAATTATTTATGTAAATTTTTTTTAATTGTCCTCATTTGTTCATAAATGAAGTGCCATCACGCCGCAATTTTTGCACTTGTAAATCTAAGGGTTGTGTGTGACGTAGGTAAAGATAAATTACCGAGAGCGTGGAATTGCATAAGTAGTGGAATTGTGTGTTTATAGGCATTCCACTTTAGTGAGAGAGAGAAAACAATATAGATATCTCTCTCTCCAATGCCTATAAACACAATACCACTACAAATGCAATTCCACATTTGGCACTTCAATCACTTTCAATTGAATGCAATTAGTTTTTACAAAGAAACCGACGAATTGAAAACCTCCTCCTCCTTTTTAAAAGCTTTTTATTAACTTGCAATGTATGTAAGTATGTATGTACGGTTCAAATCTTGGAAGTTGAATTTAACCCACTTGCAGTGGTCAGTGGTGGAAATTTGGCATACTTATGTAGGTTGGATGACAATGCAAGTACAGTCAACGAAAAGTACAGTCAGCGAAAAAGTTTGCATTGAAAATGGATTTTTTAACACAAACTTGATTGAATATTAAAAAATAATTATGAAAAACTACTTGCCGAAAGATTTTACTTAGCAACCTTGCAGCATTGTTTAATACTATACGTAGGTCTAGGTACCTAGGTAAACTTTTATTTAAGTCACATTTCGAGCAAATAAAAGACAGGCATACGTAAAATAAACGCTAAAATCACATTCTCTGGCTATGGTACATTTATTTATTAATTTTAATCAGTCGTGAATCCATTTTTAGTTCCTCATCGGCAGAGTTAATTGGGCAAGGAATGGAACTCGTGACACCGGCAGCCAGCTTAGAGCAATCTTCCGTATTCAATTTCAATGTAGACTTCAGATAAAATCGATATCGAAACTAGACAGAGCGATGGCAAAAGCAGGGCTTGTTAACGTTACCAAATTCACATTATGAGTTACGTTAGGAAACGGTAAAATCATAAAAATACCTTAGTAACGGTAGTAAATATAACGTTACTTGATAACATATCATTATTATAACTTTACCCAATTAACGTTATTTTTATCGGTAATTTTACTTTTCATTGCAGGGCTTGTTAACGTTACCCAATTCACATTATTATAACGTTACCATAGTAACACTATTTTAATCGGTAATGCTATGTAACCACACCGCGCTACCGATAAACGCGCTGGTTGATTGGCTTTGTTTCCATGGCTACCGTGAGCGTGCATGAAGTGAAGGAAGAGCCTTACCAACAATATATCCATTCATCAGTGAATCAAAAATAAATAAGCTGCTATTAACGTTACCTAATAACGTTAAAAATGATTTAACGATACCTATAACTTAACGTTAGCTCAATGCACAGCAGTAGTATAAGGAACGGTACATTGGTTAACGTTAATTATAACTTAACGTTAAATCTGTCTCACAGTGGTAACGATACCAACTTTTTAACGGTATTTCAAGCCCTGGGCAAAAGTGTTCAACTCAAAATTGACTGACTGACGGACTACGCACATATTAAATTAAACACGAGCTCTTGAAATTTGGTAGACATATTCTTTAAAGACCATAGAGATACACCATTTTTTTTGACAGGGGCAAAGCCTCTGGGATAAGCTAGTATTTAAATGAGAAGTGTAATTTCTTTCATGACGACATTTTAGGCCACCTGCTACGCTTACGCACGTAGCTCTCAAGGACTGCTATTATTTAGGAAGTCTACAGAAAATAACTTTGTTTAGTGACACAAAGAAAGTCATAACGACGCAAGTCTTATTAATGTCGGTAGAAACATTACAAACAATTTTATTCAAGTTTTCTGGAATTCATTCTTACAATAGCCGTATAAGTTACATAGAACGTGGAAAAGTTGTCACTAAGTAATGAAAGAAAAAAGTGCGTGGGAAAGTTGAAATTCTGTACTCATTCATTTAATACGAGTGTCTGTGCTAGGAAAGAAGATTTAATTTTAACACAAGTTAAAATTTAAAACTATGCTCTTATCCATAAAAAGATAAAACCTATTTGTATAATAGTGGTAGACTACGTTTTGTCTATGTCTGGTAAAGGTAAATACTAAAGTGACTGATAAAGATAAATTAAGGTAGGTAAACTTAGTTTTCTTATTTCGCATTTGTATATATGGGAGTGTGGATTTACAACATTACAACATTTTTTAGGTGACCATCAGCAAGTAATTTTTCCTTCTAAAGTCGATAAACTCCTGATAGTAAAACTTGATGGTAAGTGATAACCACCGCACATAGACGCTACTTCACTATTATTACTGCTGGTGCGTTGCTGACCTAGCAATATACTGTATACTACTCAACTTCTAATGACATCGGTGCCGTAGCATCTTAGAAAAACCCCAATGATCACAACAAACAACAATGATGACCGCCAATCCAATCATAATCTTGCATGTACGTTTAATTTTAAATCGAAATTAAACTTACACACGTTTTGCTACGTTTGTAACTCAAATATTCCCAGTTTATTCGAAGAAAGCTTTATCGCAACGCAACCAGTAAAAAATTAAAACATCGAACGAAAAAAACTTTCGTTCTCGTGAAAAACATTTACTTAGGCGTAGTAGTGAAAAAATGCAACATAACCCGGCGCCCAGTAAACACTACGATGATGAAAAATCTAAGTGCTGCCTCGAAGCCATCCGTCTCTGTCACCACCGAATAACCGGCGTGATACTCGTACATATACATACATGTTCGTTTTCGACGCTCGGCCTGGCCATTTCAATGCGGATACCTCAATCTGTCGAACTAAAATGAATGCTTCAAATAAAGGCTGGGACAATCCACACTGTCTATTCATTATCATCATCAACTCTGGTTCATGTATGTTCCATTGCTAGGCGCGTGCTCTTTTCAGAACGAAAGCGATCAGACTAAAAGAATTGCTCGTTTAAATGTAGATAATAGGGTAGAGTAATGGCACTAATAGAGTAGTCTAGAAAACAGGTACTGTTTTACTGTACGGTACGAGTACAGACGTCAAGATAAGACCAAACGTGACGTTACTCAGCTAGATGAGTTTGGTATTGCTACGGCATATTGTTGTAGTCGTCCAGTATCTTTCAGGTACTACGCTACATTGGTAAAGCATCATTAATGTATGGCATATTAATTCTTTTTTCTAGTGGTGGCAGATTAAATCGTTCAAAAAAATGCTATCTCCTCGTCTTATAAAATGAATCTTAACCCAGAAGTATTTTTACGGCAATTTTCGAAAACGATTTCAATTATACTTTGTAAGCGTTCTACAAACATTCGCACCTGAACGTAGTAACCAATTTACACAACAATGGTACTAAATTGCAGAACAGAAATAGTGTAGCCATGGACGCGGCTATTAAATGTGCCTATTAATAAAATGTGTATTGTTTAGTGCCTTTGAAACACCAAAAGATCGTAAAGAGCGTGCGCAGGCGGCCGCGGCAATGCCGACAGCAATGTGGTGAGTCTTTAGATTTCATGAAAATCTACTAAATTTACACAGCACGTGAATAAAAAGAAGGTGCCATCCCAAGTGATGATTGTAAAAAGTGATTTATTTAGTAACTGACCAAATCAAGTAAGTATTTTTGACGACCAGATGGCCTAGTGGTTAGAGAACCTGACTATGAAGCTTGAGGTCCCGGGTTCGATTCCCGTGTCGGGGCAGATATTTGTATGAAAAATACGAATGTTTGTTCTCGGGTCTTGGGTGTTTAATATGTATTTAAGTATGTTTCTATCTATATAAGTATGTTTATCCGTTGCCTAGTACCTATAACACAAGCTTGCCTAGCTTACTTTGGGACTAGGTCAATTGGTGTGAAATTGTCCCATGATATTTATATTTATTTATTTATTTATAAGCTTCGAAATCGATAACGCTACTGAACAGTCTTCCACATACTTTACATAGATTCCTACCTAACTAGATTCAAAAATAACATTGATAGAGCAATCAGACTTTCTTTGTCCCAGCCAAGCTTGTTAAATAAAACAAATGTCACGGGTTCATTATTACGTGAGTTGAGAAAGTAAATCTTGAATACAAATACAATAAAATAAAAGGTTGGCTACAGTTTTAACCTAATTAACCAACTAATCTAAGGCATTGAAAGAAAAATACAACACACAACAGCTTATTTTCATAAAGATCGAAAAGGTATCCGCCGTAAAAATAAATTGAAAACCGTTTACGATAATGCGTGTATTATCCTACGCATGTTTGAGTTTCCCCGTACGTGCGTCTAGCAAGCGGCAACGTTGCGTGCGCCGCGGCACGCTCCTCGCGTTTCTTCCGGCTCGGCACAACATATGCTCGTTACAGAATTACGTGAGCACCTGTGCTTCGAGTTTCACGAGCTCCACGCCTCGCTGGCTATCCTCTCAACTTGCCAACTGTACGTAATACAGCCCTTAACTTTTGCCAATTGATACGTGCAAACACTCTATCAACAGAAGGATCGTTCAACAAACACGACAAATTCTCTACTCGAATTACATGGAAAATGTTCTAGAGTATTCAATGTCAAATACAAATTGTTCGTAGCGGCGTACAATGCGGAGCAGTCAAGAGATACGCGGAGGTGGCGGCTTAGGTGCCCTATTAAAAATGTATGTACATTTTTGCTATATTTTTAGCGCGGGCTGCACTCAGCTGGGAGAGAGCTCACTACCTCACGTCGAATTGAGTCATAAAGCAACATTGACGTCAGTACGTACACTGCTTCTCCGTCGACTAGTTGCAGACAAACGTTAGCGAAAGTGCTCGCGAGATCAAAGATGAATAATTATCATCTGTCGTAACATGGAAAGTCTAGTATACAAGCTACCTTGTAAATGCAAACTATGTAGTTTTTATTATATTATTGCTACTAGAAGAGAAAGTTATACCCGAATTATGCGAATTTAACGAAAACTCTAAACGCTTGCCATTATGTACTCGTAAATTTAAATACCAATTAGTAACATTAACACTGTACTGCTTTTGGTGATCAATAAAGAATATTTGTATTGTATTGTATTAACATTTTATTTTGTGCACCTTGTAAATAGCGTAAAAAGGCTAATGTTACTTTCAGACTAATTTCAGTTAAACGTCCTTATTTTATTTATTTTTTGACCATTAATTTGCATCATAAAACCACCTTGCAATCATAACTGCGGAATTTTTAAAAGAAAAAAATATTTATTATTAACTTTAACATTACATACTATTAATAGTCAGCTCATCCGTCATGCTTTTATAATTACTTGGGTATTTATTACATTCTTAAAAGAGGGATAAATTTTCAGTGCTAACATCCAACCTCCAGTAATGGGGCACTTTAAAAAGAAGAATTACATTATTGCCAAATTATAGATGGGTAGGTATTTAGATCACTTACCAAATAAGTTGCCAAATGCATAGCAAAAGCTTTCAATATATTTACTTACATGTTTGAAATCGGGTCTATCTGAAACTTAGCAAATATATTTTCATCAACCTTACATCGGTCCCCAGTTGGGGCTAACCTAAACGTGAAATGTATTTATTGAGATGTGAAGTAATGGGTTAAGGGTTCATCGAATCCCTGTGACTTTACTATACTCACGATAAATTTTCACACTAGCTCAATGACATTGATATTTATAACAAAGCTAGAACACTACCTATTGATTCTCCATCGTAGGTAATATTTGATGAAAGAGCTCATAAATTAAGGTTTTCGTACGCTAAAGCCGAATGCCTATCGCAAGCAACGAAACAGAGCTGTGAAATTGTTTCTCGAACCAACGTGCTTATTTATATTTTACGTACGGTGCTGTTTCTATTTGTGTATGTTTACAATTCATCATACATCACAACGAAGTGATGTTTCTCGTTTCAATCGATCTCAAATCAATGTTGAAACAATTTCACTCTGCTTCCATCATTTGTTAATTAAACTGTGTCTAAACGTTAACGTATCACGTACTTCAACATCTACGTTCGTATTTGTTTGATACTCAAGCCTTTTCAGGGAATGGAAAGAATAAGAAGATCCTTATTTTTATTAAGAATCATTTGAACATCTCGTCTTGTTTAATTACTTACTCGAAAGTTCTGTTACATAAGATTAAAAAACCGGCCAAGTGAGAGTCGGACTCGCGCACCGAGGGTTCCGTACAAATTTATATGTATCTATGAACATCCAGTCTTAGCAGACCCCTGCTCCTTAGCATAATGTGCGCAGTGTGGGATCATTGTAGATTGGTTACTGGGTAGACAGACAAAAAAATTTATGCTTTTTGCATTTTTTCCTTGATGTGTGCTATAAGACCTTGCTTCGTACCAAATTTCAAGATTCTGAGTTCACGGGAAGTACCCTGTAGGTTTTGATTCCCTTGCGAGTGTCAAAAATTTGCGGCATAAATAGATTCGTTACTGATATAGACAGACAGACAAAAAAAAATGTTTTTCGCAATTTTTCCTTTACCTGTGCTCTAAGACCTTGCTTCGTACCAAATTTCAAGATTCTGAGTTCACGGGAAGTACCCTGTAGGTTGGTTTTGATTCCCTTGCGAGTTTCGAAAATTTGCGAAAATTTGCGGCATAAACGACTGTATCTTTTGATTGCGTTGGCTTAGAAGTTTGATTTTTTCACAGCTTCAAGGGACAGTAGACCTAAGTATTTGATATAAATTTTAGCTTGATACCTTTACGCGTTCCTGAGAAAAAGGGTCTTAACAGACGGACGGACGGACAACAAAGTAATCCTATAAGGGTTCCGTTTTTTCCTTTTGAGGTACGGAACCTTTATAAATGTTAAAACGATAACGCATTTTTCATGCATAATTCTTTTGCAACTAAATAGGTTTTTTTAATATTAAATATTAGATCCTTATAAAATCCTTTTTCATGTTTTGATGTTTGTGTCCAAAAACACACATGGTGTCTTTGTGACACAAATAACCGAAATGAAATCGGAAAATGTGTTAGGTTTAACAAGCTTAGCTTGGAAAGAGAAAATTTTGATTTGCTTTAAATAATTCTTAAAATTAAACATAATTATGTACATTATGTGTCAGCCAATGAAGCGTAGGTAGGTACTGATATATATATAGGTATTTTAAAACAAAGAAACGCGAAAAGTAAGCGAAAACAGTTTGTTGGCAAAAATACAAATCATCATGAGCCTCTTCGCTCGCCGTGTCACCAAATCTAAAGCAGCTAGCTGATATT
The DNA here is from genome assembly GCA_947563465.1 of Archips xylosteana. Classification (NCBI taxonomy): domain Eukaryota; kingdom Metazoa; phylum Arthropoda; class Insecta; order Lepidoptera; family Tortricidae; genus Archips; species Archips xylosteana. Next base: position 14,104,525 of record OX387349.1, read on the forward strand.
CAGCAGAACCGTCCCAAAGGTAGCAGCAATACTCCATGCAGGATCAGACTTGGGCTCGGTAAAGGCCAATGAGCTGGTCCGTAGTGAAGTATCGCCTAACCTTAGATAGGATACTTACCAAGCTTTTTCGCAGCGGTTTTTGCCAAGGATTCGATGTAAATCTCGAAGTTCAGTTTAGCCGAGAGTTCTTTAGAACTCCTTGGTTTACCAAGGAGTTGAAGGTTGAAGGTGATGGAAAATAAACACGCCTGGATTTAAGGCATTAAAACCGACTAAATTGGCTTCGCCCCAATCGGAGACTGCCTGAAGGGTTCGGTTCAAATTACCTTACATGGCCCCTCTAATGTTGGGTATCTGAACTACTCGCTCGAGCATCGGACAAATACCTTTCCGACATTAGTGCTGTCATCGGCGTATCCAAAAGTATCAGGATATACCAACAGGTCATTTATGTGCAGCAAGAATAGAGTGGCAGAAAGCACTGACCCCTGAGGAACACCGGCATTAATGTCCATAGGATCGGACGAACAGCCATCGATCACAACCCTAAAAGACCTACCCCGCAAGAAGTCAGCTATCCAGATGCACAAGCCAGCAGGAATCCCATAAGAACGGAGTTTACCCACAATTATGGATGAAGGATATAGACTTTAAATTTGACTAGGGCAACATACAACTTAGATAACGCATAATAATGTGATTAGTTCTTTTTCACGTTTTAAGAAAGAAGCTATTCAACCGACGAAAACAAAAGGAGGAGGTTCTCAAGTCGACGTGTATATTTTTTTTTTATGTATGATCACGCATAACTTTTTACAGAGTAGTCCGATTTTGATGATTCTTTTTTTATTGGAAAGCGTATACCCCGAGGGTGGTCCCATTTAAATTTGGAAATAATATTCCTTCCCTAAGGGTAGGAAAACAGGGGATGATTGACTGACTTTTTACAGAGTTGTCTGATTTTCATAATTCTTATTTATTGGCTAGAGTATGTACCATGAAGTAGGTATTATATAAATTTGGAAAAAAAATTTATCCCAAGGATGGGAAAAAAGTATAAAATACAAACTTTTTAACAAAAAAATTAAACCGCCGAAAAAACTGAAAAGCAAACAATAATACCTTTTTTGTTTGACCTTAATCTAGGTACCAGTTTGAAGTCGGTGCCTCAGCACGAGCCAGGAGGAGTGGACCTATGATAGTCTACCTGATTGGCTTCTAACTATCACTCCTCCTGGCTCGTGCTGAGGCACCGACTTCAAACTGGTACCTAGATTAAGGTCAAACAAATTGTTTGCTTTTCAGTTTTTTCGGCGGTTTAATTTTTTTGTTAAAAAGTTTTTATTTTATACTTTTTTCCCATCCTTGGGGTAAATTTTTTAAATAATCATATTCATCATCCAATCTTGTTCCAGCTTTACAACATTGAAAGTAAGCCGAAAACGATTTCGCGAAGCTTGAAGCTACAAATATGCAGCGAGAGGCTGTGTTTAAAATCAAACCAAGTTTCATGTCTTATAACTTGTAACTAACCAAAGCCCGAAAGCGTTTTCATGTTCGCTTTAGCGCAAAGCTCGGTAAACTACAAACTGCCTACTCCATCGCCGCATAACTATAACAATACAATTACTTATTCAATTTGGCAACATTTGGCACCTTAGTCTAGCCATTTATTGATTAGCTTGATTCACAGCCCCTTTGAACCTTTACATCAATTTAATGCTTTACATATATGGAACTTTAAAACCGACTTGATAATGATAATGTAAAGCGAAATGCTAACTGATGTATGAAAAAAAAACATATTCCTGCCTGTTGTTTCCTTTCTGTATACTTCTCCACTCTGTATTTTATTCAAGGTTTCTATGGATGTATACAGTAACAGTATATTGTACATCAAGAGCATTAAACGAGACATTTTACGCGAGACGTTCATATAGCCACCCGAGCTGGTACGGCGAGTGTGGATATACCTACACGTCGATAATGATTATGATCTATCATTATCACTCTAGTGATAATGATAAACGTAGTACCGATTACATAAATAAAAAACCAGCCAAGTGCGAGTCGGGCTCGCGCACCGAGGGTTCCGTACAAATTTATATGTATCTATGAACATCCAGTCTTAGCAGACCCCTGCTCCTAAGCAAAATGTCGCAGTGTGGGATCATTGTAGAATGGTTACTGATATAGACGGACAGACAAAAAAAAATTATGCTTTTCGCAATTTTTCCTTTATCTGTGCTATAAGACCTTGCTTCGTACCAAATTTCAAGGTTCTGAGTTCACGGGAAGTACCCTGTAGGTTTTGATTCCCTTGCGAGTGTCGAAATTGTGCGTTGTTTACTGATATAGACAGACAGACAAAAAAAAATGTTTTTCGCAATTTTTCCTTTATCTGTGCTATAAGACCTTGCTTCGTACCAAATTTCAAGATTCTGAGTTCACGGGAAGTACCCTTTAGGTTTTGATTCAATTGCGAGTTTCGAAAATATGCGGAAATTTGCTTCATTAACGGCTGTATCTTTTGATTGCGTTGGCTTAGAAGTTTGATTTTTTCACAGCTCCAAGGGACAGTAGGCTTGAGTATTTGATATAAATTTCAGCTTGATACCTCCACGCGTTCCTGAGAAAACGGGTCTTGACAGACGGACGAACAACAAAGTGATCCTATAAGGGTTCCGTTTTTTCCTTTTGTGGTACGGAACCCTAAAAATCAGTGAACTAAGAGCGAACTTCCATTCACGCGGAGCGGTTTTTAGAAAATAGACTAATCAAATAAGTTGAAATCCACATCTCGTCCTATTCCGTTATTAAAACTCCGGGAAGAAGGGCTACGGATTAGCCCCAAACATGTCGAGTTAAACTCGTTTTAAGACGTGAGTGATCCGTTTATTTTCACTATGAGTGAGTCTCAGGGTAGTTTCATATCTACATACATATATTGTGCTATGAACGAAGGATTTTAAATATCTTTTCCCCTAAGTTCCAACGATTCACGACCAAGCTATCATTTAAAGAATGATAGCAGCTCATTATTTACCTCTGTAATATCATAATCATAACTAATTTAAATTATTGCTTTTGCCGATTATGATAGCATTCTGTCAATTTATACTTTTCTAATTAACTGCTGATAGTATAGTCGGGGTAAGAAAAGGTTCGTCACTTTTCGACCTTAACTCGTTGACATAGAGTCGAAAAGTGACGAACCTTTTCTTACCCCGACTATACTTTGGCATAAATTATGATTTGATAATAATAGTGGCATAGAGACAAGTTTATCAAAGGTAAGTACTTACATACCTCCTACTTATCGTATCAGCTTTGATTGTACTAAATAGACTAATTGATCAAGGTTCAGTTATGAGTTTATACTTATAAAAGACTGCAGACGACGCGCAGTCTAAACCTAGAACCAGGAACGAGCTGGATTTGCCTTATCAATAGCCTAAATTAATAATTGATTTGTTTTTAATTCTATTTGCCTATTATATGCGTCATGGTCAGAGGTTCAAACTAACCTGTTAAGATAACTGACAATGGGTCTTCTTCCTTATTGTTGAGAAAGCTTAAAGTTGTCTACAACCTTTTCCTTAAATTGTTTTCCTACTCCTGGGGGCTTACCATGATCTTTAAATAAACGATCCAAACGCAGAGCAGTTCAATTTAGGCACCTAAACTGAATCGTGAAATTGGTACCACGACGTCTATGTCTCAGAGCTGAGTCTCAATCGCTTACAAGTGAATGAAAGACAGATATTGTCTCTGGTCCGAAACTGAAACGCTAAGTCGCGAAAGGGATGCTGCTATATGCAAACCAAATATATCTATCTCTTTTAGTCTCGACTGACGTTTGGACGTTCGAAACCCAAAGTACTTCTAAAGTTAGCTTACGGTTTGATTTTTTCTTCATTTTTAAAGTACTGAAAACTTAAAAAAAAAGTCACTTCCTTATATAATGTTTCTTTGTCATAAAATATGGCTTTTTTTATAACCAAATATAATTTTTAACACAGTGGTTGTGAAACCTTTGTACAAAATGTAGTGGTTATATTCTCTTTGCTTCACATTTTAAGCAATCTGCAGCTAAGATTCGGAACGCGAGGGCTATCGCGTATGAATTCGCCGCTGGAGGCGCTAGTGTAGCTTGAGGTCTTCGAAATGTCAAATGTCACTGTTTTTTATTTATATTAATATTGCGATATTTAGTAATACGTTAGATTAATTATGGCAAACATAAGTTACGGATCAATGAATGTGATTGCTTTAAAAGCGGAGTTAAGAAAAAGAGGTTCAAAATTAAACGGTCTGAAAGAACAGCAATTCAGAGGTTAGTTTTTTACTATTACAAACAAACTATTTTTTTGTCTAAAATTTGCTTGTTTACCTAGATTACAGCTGTTTTTTTCTTTTTGCAGGCTTCAAGACTATGATAGGAATAATAATTTTGTTGGAAACATAGGAGGTGAAATACTAAAAACCGATTTGGCGTACATACTGTTGAGTGGCCTTCAAACAGTTCGTACAGCAGTGTAACATCGAGAAGTGTACTTATCACCTGACTTATCATATTTTATGAGCATTGCCTTTGAATAAGATGGAAAAATTGTTCAATCCATGTGTGAGTGTGCTGCTGGTATGGGACCAAAGGCAAAGCAAAAAGCAAAGTAGTCTGAATGGCGTATTAAGAAAACACCCACAGAAAACAAACAGATATGGCATGAGCCGAAAAAAAAGAAAATTAACTTGTCTCCTAAAAAAGCTGAAAATCTTACATTTGAAATACAAAAATATAATGTCACCAAACCAAAACGAAATAATATGTGTTTTGATCCACATCCTGATAACACTTGCAGCACTGTACAATGGTATGATAATATTAGGAACAATGTAATAAACTATTGCTCTTTAGAGAAAATACGGCTGGGCATAAAGTGGTGTGTTTGAAGTTGCTTCCCTGCATGTCACTATTTATGCACAATTGTTAACGAAAATAAATATTTTCATTTTCATTTTTTTCATTTTCATTGCTCTTTAGAGAAAATACGGCTGGGCATAAAGTGGTGTGTTTGAAGTTGCTTCCCTGCATGGAATATCTAATGACCATAATTACCTTAAATTAGTACAATGAAACCCTACCTACTCTTCTTCTACTATGTTATATGTGTCTATTTCATGTGTTATTTATACTTGAAAGGTTTAGGTAGTTAACTAAATGTAAACAAACTTCAGTTTCCAAATTTGGCACATTCAAGGATTCAAAACATTTTATTTATCTATCATTGTAATACAAACTAGACTGACGTATTTTAATACAGAAATGTAAATGTTTATATGTATAGTTTAATGGGAGAATTACAGTATTTAAGACATATTATATTATCACACATATTTACATTTAGTTAATTACCTAAAACTTTCAAGTATAGTTAATTATTATAGTAGATAATAGGGATGATTATGTATTGAAAGGATAAATAAAAAGTTTAGATGATTTATTTTTGCTTTTATTTAAGTACCTATAATTAACTGTCCAAAATATTTATTTACATTATATTTTTCCATAATTTATTGAATCAGGCGTTACTTTGCGGAGGTCCATATTAATGAACTAAAACAATTACTTTGCTCACCCGCGACCATAGGTATAGGTCGCGGGGGAGCAAAGTAATTGTATTAGTTCATTTATATTTTTCCTGAAATTAGTGAGCATAAAGCATACAAATATGATTGTTCCTCCAAGTGGTACTAAATTAGATGATAACTTATTACTAAGAATCTTAAATGTTTTTCCTAAACCAATGACATGCTGAACATTGATAGGTTCAGATGATAAATTATTTGATTGTCTGAGTTGGTGTGCTTCAAACTGATTACACCTTTTTTTCAGAAACTGTGGCATGTTTACTGTAACATCCATATGTGAAACAAGATCATGAATATTAAAGCCACGATCACCAAGAATAATGTCCCCTTTGTCCCCTTTTTGAAGTAAATTTATTATGCCACACTTTTCGAATAAGTCTCTGTCACTGACAGATCCACCATATTATGCATCTGAAACAAAGGTCACACATCCAGAGCCAGAAATTTTTACCAATACTTTTAATGTGTTCGCTGATTTGTATTTAGAATAATGTAGCTAGTTGTGATACTGGGTTTTGTGGTTTTTCAATTTTTGTTTCTGTGCAATCTATTATTTTATTACTTGTACAGTTATTATTAATCTTCCTTTGATACAATACATTTTGATCAATTGTTTCCTTCGGTACCCATACATTCAGATCCTTGAACTTACAGTAAAGATAATAAATCCATGTTATGAAGTACTTGCTCACAGAAGTTTTGCTTATTTCAAAATGGAAAGATAGCTCTTGGTTACACATATTTCTTCGCAATTTTAATAGTGTTAAATAAAACTGATCTGTTGATGTCACTGCATGTTTTACTCGAGCTGGCTGCATTGATGGATCCTTTAAATTGTTTACTTCATCACCAGAAAGGTTGAACACGAACATTAAATGGTTATAATTCTCAAAACCAGTGTAAAATTGTATGAAATCACATCAGGCTTCTCTTTAAGATTTACAATGCGAAACATGTTTGATGTGCTTTTTCTATTACTTCCATGTTCTGACAATTTAGCAGTATTAGTTAAGCTCTCTTCACATTTGCATAAAGAGCATTGTACTGAGACATCTTTATTTGAATTTTCTATACTTATTTCTTCAAATGTTTCTTCAAAAAACTGGAAATTAAAAAAATTGTTTATTTGTTACATTGAAATAGGTACTCCTAACAACACTATTATTATTAAGATACGATACGCAGTTTATGACGACAAAAGCTGCTGTGATAAATGTGTATGAAGGAAGTTTTTCATTTACTTACAAAATGTTGCTGTTCACATTGATTTTCTTCTTTATTTGAAGCAAGTGTTGCAGTTTCACGTTTCTTTTGACGTTAAAGAGCTTCCTCGGTACGTTTTCTTTTAATTTCCTTTCTCTCTTCATTTTCATGGTTCCAGGAAAATCGACTAGGCACCGCTTTTGGTTTTAGTAGGAATAGCTGAAAATTTTTAACAAAAGATGAAAGTATGCAAAACTTGCTCAGTTTCAAGGTTGGGGTAAATCAAATGTCTGATGCAAGCACGGTATTTAGGAATAAGAAAAATCATTACTTACGATTTTCTGTATTTGATTCTTTAGGTACCTAATGCATAATCGTCAAGGTTTAAATGTTTTTTACAAACACGTGAATGTTTTGGAGGGACATAGTTGACCATGCGAATCGCTACTACCACTGCTTTGAGACACTTTTATCTTTCGGAAACTTATGTCCGCCTTCCTTTTCCGAGCAAAACGGGACTGCGCAACACTGTGGCATGGCCAATACGTTTCTATTGTATTAAATATGAAATTAATAGTTAAATATTAAATGTAATTTTTTTTTGGCACCCGTAATAACAAACTTTGACAGGCGTAATGAGTAACTTATACTCAATCGCTAAATTTGACACCATTTGACACTAAAACGATTCAATTCCCACTAAAGTTAAGCGTCATGGTACGAAAACCACTGAAGTGAGTGAATGAAAACGTCTGCATCGCTATCGCTGAACCGCACTTGAACTGAATCGCAAAAGTAACGTCGTGGTACGAAATAGCGATGCAGTTCAGTTTAGAGCCTAATCTGAATCGTATTAAGAGATCATGGTAAGCCCCCTGGGGGCTTACCATGATCTTTAAATAAACGATCCAAACGCAGAGCAGTTCAATTTAGGCACCTAAACTGAATCGTGAAATTGGTACCACGACGTCTATGTCTCAGAGCTGAGTCTCAATCGCTTACAAGTGAATGAAAGACAGACATTGTCTCTGGTCCGAAACTGAAACGCTAAGTCGCGAAAGGGATGCTGCTATATGCAAACCAAATATATCTATCTCTTTTAGTCTCGACTGACGTTTGGACGTTCGAAACCCAAAGTACTTCTAAAGTTAGCTTACGGTTTGATTTTTTCTTCATTTTTAAAGTACTGAAAACTTAAAAAAAAACTCACTTCCTTATATAATGTTTCTTTGTCATAAAATATGGCTTTTTTTATAACCAAATATAATTTTTAACACAGTGGTTGTGAAACCTTTGTACAAAATGTAGTGGTTATATTCTCTTTGCTTTACATTTTAAGCAATCTGCAGCTAAGATTCGGAACGCGAGGGCTATCGCGTATGAATTCGCCGCTGGAGGCGCTAGTGTAGCTTGAGGTCTTCGAAATGTCAAATGTCACTGTTTTTTATTTATATTAATATTGCGATATTTAGTAATACGTTAGATTAATTATGGCAAACATAAGTTACGGATCAATGAATGTGATTGCTTTAAAAGCGGAGTTAAGAAAAAGAGGTTCAAAATTAAACGGTCTGAAAGAACAGCAATTCAGAGGTTAGTTTTTTACTATTATAAACAAACTATTTTTTTGTCTAAAATTTGCTTGTTTACCTAGATTACAGCTGTTTTTTTCTTTTTGCAGGCTTCAAGACTATGATAGGAATAATAATTTTGTTGGAAACATAGGAGATGAAATACTAAAAACCGATTTGGCGTACATACTGTTGAGTGGCCTTCAAACAGTTCGTACAGCAGTGTAACATCGAGAAGTGTACTTATCACCTGAATTATCATATTTTATGAGCATTGCCTTTGAATAAGATGGAAAAATTGTTCAATCCATGTGTGAGTGTGCTGCTGGTATGGGACCAAAGGCAAAGCAAAAAGCAAAGTAGTCTGAATGGCGTATTAAGAAAACACCCACAGAAAACAAACAGATATGGCATGAGCCGAAAAAAAAGAAAATTAACTTGTCTCCTAAAAAAGCTGAAAATCTTACATTTGAAATACAAAAATATAATGTCACCAAACCAAAACGAAATAATATGTGTTTTGATCCACATCCTGATAACACTTGCAGCACTGTACAATGGTATGATAATATTAGGAACAATGTAATAAACTATTGCTCTTTAGAGAAAATACGGCTGGGCATAAAGTGGTGTGTTTGAAGTTGCTTCCCTGCATGTCACTATTTATGCACAATTGTTAACGAAAATAAATATTTTCATTTTCATTTTTTTCATTTTCATTGCTCTTTAGAGAAAATACGGCTGGGCATAAAGTGGTGTGTTTGAAGTTGCTTCCCTGCATGGAATATCTAATGACCATAATTACCTTAAATTAGTACAATGAAACCCTACCTACTCTTCTTCTACTATGTTATATGTGTCTATTTCATGTGTTATTTATACTTGAAAGGTTTAGGTAGTTAACTAAATGTAAACAAACTTCAGTTTCCAAATTTGGCACATTCAAGGATTCAAAACATTTTATTTATCTATCATTGTAATACAAACTAGACTGACGTATTTTAATACAGAAATGTAAATGTTTATATGTATAGTTTAATGGGAGAATTACAGTATTTAAGACATATTATATTATCACACATATTTACATTTAGTTAATTACCTAAAACTTTCAAGTATAGTTAATTATTATAGTAGATAATAGGGATGATTATGTATTGAAAGGATAAATAAAAAGTTTAGATGATTTATTTTTGCTTTTATTTAAGTACCTATTGTTTACGTTTGCAACGCCATCTAGCGACCGCTCGAGAACATGAAGGTTGGACGGCGCGCACCGCGAGGGGGCGCTGCGAACGATTTACTGCATTACCGACTTCGGACATTTTTTACTTTTACTTTTACTTGTTACGTTCCTACTGCACACGAAAGAGCTTCTCAATTTTCAAGCAGTGTACTAATTCCCATGAATGTACCATATGTTTTAATTGTAAGGATCACAATAAATCCTAAGAAAAATAAATAAATCAACTCATTGAAAAGGCCTGCCTGTCCTGAATCACACAAGACAAAAATATTGGACCTTCTTCACCGGACCAGACACCAGTACCTGGATCAGCAAACTAAGGTCAGGCTAGCCATCCTTTCTAATTCCTATCTTATCCGCATATCTGTGCTATTACCGTGTTCGTTGCAACATTCCATTCTACCGGCGCGAGCAATATAGTTCCACCGCCATTACGCATTCGCTAATATTTAGTGCATTCGAGATAATACGCATCTGTTTCTGATTCTTACGCAAAAACCAATATGAGTTCGCCTAATTTACAGCCAAAATCACCCCTTACGCTTCTTACTTTCCCTGATTCGAATTTAGATATACGCGGTTTGACGACAAAACGTGGCACGCTCAAGGGTAAATTAACTTTGTTTGCTAAATATGTAGCTACGCTTAATTCAAGTTTAACTGTTGTTCAAAAAGTCGAATTAAATTTACGCATAGAAAATGCAAAGGTATTTTACTCTCAATTCGATCTAGTTCAAAGCAGGATCGAAGAATTAGTCGACGTCACTGAACTTTCTAAGCATTTAGAGGCACGTGAAGCGTTTGAGGATCAATACTTTCAGACAATGTCTCTTGCATCGAGCTTTGTCGACAGTGGTGAAAGCTCAGCTGCTGGTGGCGGTACTTCGACTGTGAGTCCAGTCAAATTACCGACTATAGCGCTGCCAGTCTTCGACGGTTCGTACGAGCACTGGTTGGAGTTTAGGGACACGTATACTTCCCTTATACATAACTCTAAGGATATTGGGGTTATACAAAAATTCCACTACCTGCGCGCAGCTTTAACGGGAAACGCGTTGCAGGTTATCAAGTCCTTAGAGTTCTCTGCCACGAATTATAATACAGCATGGGAGCTGCTTGAAAATAGATTTAACAACCATCGGTTGCTTATACACAATTACGTGAAGTCACTTTTTAACACACAAAATTTACACAAAGAATCACCGACTCAGATACGCAAGTTAATCGACTCTGTACTTCGTAACTTACGCGCGTTAAAAACGTTAGGGGAACCTACAGATGCATGGGATACGCTAGTAATTTACCTAATTACTACTAAACTCGATACGGCTACAGAGCGCGAGTGGGAGCAATACAAAAGTACGCTTAACTTCACTAAGTCAGGTGACTCATCGGGCATCAAAGTTAAATTGACGGATTTAATGACTTTTCTTCGAAATAGGGCAGACATGTTAGAATCAATCACAGCCAATCATTCTAGGAGCACACACACACATTCATACGATGTTAAGAAAACATTAAATCAGTCAAATAATCAAAAGCCACACGCGGTTCACAGCTACGTTTCCAGTTCGCCGACGGCAAATACTAATAAACCGAACTCGAAACGCCAATCACGCACTTGCAGTATGTGCAACGGAAATCATCCAATTTATTCCTGTAATAGCTTTCTTAATCTCACAGTAGAAGATAGGATTAAGTTGCTTGACGCTAAAATGCTTTGTTACAACTGTTTGCGCGACGGTCACACCACTGATAGCTGTTTTTTCGGTCCGTGCAAGATTTGTCAGAAAAAACACAATAGTTTAATTCATTTGAACAGCGGTGATGGCGATAACGCACCGACGTCTGTCGCTAGGGTAAATCATACTCTGCCGACGACGAATGCGCATCCCGCCACCTCCTCTAATCATTACACGCACACAAGTTTAACATCTAATACACACACAGATACATTATTGTTGCAACCAGTTTTGCTATCTACAGCGGTTGTTTACATTCCAGACTGCAACAATAAATATCATAGGGCCCGTGCAATCTTAGATAGCGGCAGCCAACACAGTTATGTCACACAATCATTCATATCGAAGTTAAACACACAATTGATACAGTCCACTGTTAAAATCACTGGCGTAGGTCAATCAATCACGCAAAGCACACATTCGTGTACAATTAACCTACGGTCAACTATGAGTGACTTCCATGCACGCATAATTTGCATGGTTCTCCCTTGCATTACGGATCAGCTGCCATCAGCAGCATTAAAAGTAAGTTCCATTCGCATACCAGAACACGTTAAGCTTGCGGATCCCACTTATTATGAACCATCACAAATTGATTTGTTGTTAGGTGCGGACATATTCTGGGATTTACTAATTGACGGTCGTATTCGTCTCGCGGAAGGGCCTTGTTTACAAAATTCCAAACTAGGATGGATAATATCGGGTCCCTTACACGCTAAACACACACACACATTTAATCAACACACAAACAAAACTAATTGCCATTTTATACAATCACTGGATAATCAAGTTAAGAAATTTTGGGAGCTCGAGGAAGTTCCTAAATCAGGTGACGGCTTGACTGACGACGAGCGCGTCTGTGAACAGCTGTTCAAAGACACTACGCTGCGCGTGGAGAACGGTCGGTTCTCCGTTCGTATGCCAATGAAGGAATCACCTGACGCGCTTGGCGACAGTTACGCTATTGCAAAAACTAGGTTTTTTTCACTCGAACGGAAACTTGAACGCCTCCCTGAGTATAAAAAGATGTACTCCGAATTTATACGCGAGTATTTACAATTGGGCCATATGTCTCTTGTACATACGTTTAATAAGCCATATTATTTTCTCCCACATCACGGCGTATTTAGAGAACACAGCACGACAACTAAGTTACGAGTTGTTTTTAACGCGAGTACTAATTCAAGTTCAGGTAAGTCGCTAAATGACTTACAGTTAATCGGCCCGCCGTTACAAAATGACGTTTTTTCTATTTTACTTCGTTTTCGTGAAGATAAATACGTCGCATGCGCAGATGTGGAGAAAATGTATAGGCAAGTTCTCATCCAGCCAGACCAACGTGACCTCCAGCTTATTTTGTGGCGAGAGAGCACCTCTGAACCGCTTAATATTTATCAGCTGAACACAGTTACGTACGGTTGCTCATCTGCACCATACTTAAGTATTCGATGTCTGCAACAGCTGGCTTTTGAGTGCGGTGATGAGATGGTCTCACGCACTATTTTAAAAGATTGCTATGTTGATGACCTAGTCACTGGTAATAACGATAAGCAGGCGTTGATCGACATATGTGAAAAGGTCACCGACGTCCTAAAATCAGGCTGCTTTCCACTCCGAAAATGGGTTTTTAATTTTGACGTTTCACCTTATTCATCGTCAGAAATTACTTCACGAGAGCTAGCACTAGGTGACAACTGTCAAACTAAAACCCTCGGTCTCGGATGGACAAACAACACAGATCAGTTTTATTACACTACAAATATACAACAAACGACACCAGTAACTAAGCGCACAATACTATCTGTCGTTTCTCAGATTTACGATCCGTTGGGACTTTTATCTCCCGCTATTATTATTGCCAAAGTCATGTTACAAAAATTATGGTTATGCAAATTAGGTTGGGATGACGAAGTACCTACTGACATCGCAGCCTCTTGGCAACAGTACTTAGACACACATAAACATAATATTTGTAACTTGCGCATTCCACGTTACGTCATGGGTGCACACACGCAGCGCATAGAACTTCACTTGTTTACAGATGCAAGTCAACTTGCTTTCGGCGCATGTGCCTACGTTCGTACTCATACGGGTGACGAAATCAATAATCAATCGATCACCGTAAAACTATTATGTGCGAAAAGTAAAGTAGCCCCGCTCAAACCGGTTACCATTCCGAGACTCGAGCTGTGCGGTGCACTACTAGGAGCTCGGCTATATTCAAAGATTATTGATTCGCTTAAAGTTAAATTCGATACCGTAACGTTTTGGACCGATTCCACTATCGTTTTAGGGTGGTTGCGTATGTCACCGCAGCTACTAAAAACGTTTGTTCAAAACAGAGTAGCTGAGATTAATGAATTAACCGACTGCGCGCGGTGGCTGCACGTAGGTAGTAAAGATAACCCGGCCGATTTAGTTTCGCGCGGGCTTGCACTCGATGCACTTAATAACAACATGACGTGGTGGGAAGGGCCGCCTTTTTTATGTGAACCAGAATCGAACTGGTTGCACAAAGGTTTGTTACACACACGTAACACAACATTTGACGGTTTACCTGACATTAAAACACACACAATAAATATGACATGCCAGGTTAATACCGATTTATTTTCATTCGACAGGTTCTCGTCATTTAATCGCTTAAAGCGCGCGGCTGCCTACGTTTTAAGATTTGTAAACAATACTCGCAATAAAAACAAGCTGAATCGTGACACTGGGCCGCTAACTTTGAATGAGTTGAGTGCGTCGGTATTACTTCTGGCACGTCTCTCACAAATGAGTTCATTTCCTAACGAATATCATAAATTAAAAAATAATTTACCGGTTAGGCACACACGTAATATTGCTAAATTAAATATTTTCTTTGACACACAATATAAATTAATTCGAGTAGGAGGCAGAATAAGTAATTCCCACGATTTCACGTATGACAAGAAGCACCCTATACTGTTGTGTTCTAATCATAGGTTTACACGCATCCTATTTCAAAGTGAACATAAAAGCTTAATGCACGCGCCACCACAATTGCTGCTTTCTAATATTAAGGACACCTGGTGGCCCCTCGGGGGTACAAATTTAGCCAAGCAGGTGGTGCGCAAATGTGTGATCTGCACACGCATAAAAGGAAAAACTTTAACGCCTATCATGGGTAATTTACCTAGCCAGCGTTTGGAACCTGGGTTTCCTTTTATGCGGTGTGGTGTGGATTACGCGGGACCGGTGCTCGTACTGAATCGCAGGGGACGAGGCGCTAAATTAGAGAAAAATTATATCTGCGTAATAGTTTGTTTCTCAACGCGCGCTGTCTACTTAGATCTTGTGACCAGCTTGACTACAGACGGTTACTTACTCGCATTAAAACGGTTTATATCTCGCCGCGGTAAACCGGCAGAGATATTTTCCGATAATGGGAGAAACTTTGTGGGAGCATTGAAAGAGCTTTCACTATTTTTAAAAAATAATTCACATGACATCATTGATCGTGCTGCCACAGACAATATTAAATTGACGTTTATACCCCCACATGCTCCACATTTTGGGGGGGCGTGGGAATCAGGAGGGGTTCGATCTTGTAAGCACCACTTAAGACGCGTGGTAGGTAATGCGCACTTGACCTACGAGGAGTTCGTCACGGTATTAGCACAGATAGAAGCTATCCTTAACTCCCGACCGATGCATCCCATGTCTGCAGATCCAAACGACCTTGCTGCCCTTACTCCAGCTCATTTCCTTATTGGCCGGCCTATGACATCACCGCCCTGCGAAGACCTGACCAGCGCGGAGCCGAGTCGGCTGCGACGATACGAGAGGCTGGAGCAGATAAGGCAACACTACTGGCAGCGATGGTCTAAGGATTACGTCTCACAGCTGCAGACTAGGACGAAGTGGCAAACGCACAGCCAGGACATCGTTCTGAACTCCCTGGTCCTCATCAAGGATGACAACCTGCCACCTCTAAAATGGCGATTGGGCCGAGTGGTGGCTCTATTCCCAGGAAACGACGGCGTCTCCCGTGTCGCTGACGTTCGAACTGCTACCGGACTTATACGCAGGGCATTCTCAAAGATCTGCCCACTCCCCCAGCAATCCGAAGAGGCAGCTGATCGATGTGATGATCAGCCATCAACCACACAATTTTGAAAGCGGCTGCTTTCAAGGCGGGGGGCATGTTTACGTTTGCAACGCCATCTAGCGACCGCTCGAGAACATGAAGGTTGGACGGCGCGCACCGCGAGGGGGCGCTGCGAACGATTTACTGCATTACCGACTTCGGACATTTTTTACTTTTACTTTTACTTGTTACGTTCCTACTGCACACGAAAGAGCTTCTCAATTTTCAAGCAGTGTACTAATTCCCATGAATGTACCATATGTTTTAATTGTAAGGATCACAATAAATCCTAAGAAAAATAAATAAATCAACTCATTGAAAAGGCCTGCCTGTCCTGAATCACACAAGACAAAAATACCTATAATTAACTGTCCAAAATATTTATTTACATTATATTTTTCCATAATTTATTGAATCAGGCGTTACTTTGCGGAGGTCCATATTAATGAACTAAAACAATTACTTTGCTCACCCGCGACCATAGGTATAGGTCGCGGGGGAGCAAAGTAATTGTATTAGTTCATTTATATTTTTCCTGAAATTAGTGAGCATAAAGCATACAAATATGATTGTTCCTCCAAGTGGTACTAAATTAGATGATAACTTATTACTAAGAATCTTAAATGTTTTTCCTAAACCAATGACATGCTGAACATTGATAGGTTCAGATGATAAATTATTTGATTGTCTGAGTTGGTGTGCTTCAAACTGATTACACCTTTTTTTCAGAAACTGTGGCATGTTTACTGTAACATCCATATGTGAAACAAGATCATGAATATTAAAGCCACGATCACCAAGAATAATGTCCCCTTTGTCCCCTTTTTGAAGTAAATTTATTATGCCACACTTTTCGAATAAGTCTCTGTCACTGACAGATCCACCATATTATGCATCTGAAACAAAGGTCACACATCCAGAGCCAGAAATTTTTACCAATACTTTTAATGTGTTCGCTGATTTGTATTTAGAATAATGTAGCTAGTTGTGATACTGGGTTTTGTGGTTTTTCAATTTTTGTTTCTGTGCAATCTATTATTTTATTACTTGTACAGTTATTATTAATCTTCCTTTGATACGATACATTTTGATCAATTGTTTCCTTCGGTACCCATACATTCAGATCCTTGAACTTACAGTAAAGATAATAAATCCATGTTATGAAGTACTTGCTCACAGAAGTTTTGCTTATTTCAAAATGGAAAGATAGCTCTTGGTTACACATATTTCTTCGCAATTTTAATAGTGTTAAATAAAACTGATCTGTTGATGTCACTGCATGTTTTACTCGAGCTGGCTGCATTGATGGATCCTTTAAATTGTTTACTTCATCACCAGAAAGGTTGAACACGAACATTAAATGGTTATAATTCTCAAAACCAGTGTAAAATTGTATGACATCACATCAGGCTTCTCTTTAAGATTTACAATGCGAAACATGTTTGATGTGCTTTTTCTATTACTTCCATGTTCTGACAATTTAGCAGTATTAGTTAAGCTCTCTTCACATTTGCATAAAGAGCATTGTACTGAGACATCTTTATTTGAATTTTCTATACTTATTTCTTCAAATGTTTCTTCAAAAAACTGGAAATTAAAAAAATTGTTTATTTGTTACATTGAAATAGGTACTCCTAACAACACTATTATTATTAAGATACGATACGCAGTTTATGACGACAAAAGCTGCTGTGATAAATGTGTATGAAGGAAGTTTTTCATTTACTTACAAAATGTTGCTGTTCACATTGATTTTCTTCTTTATTTGAAGCAAGTGTTGCAGTTTCACGTTTCTTTTGACGTTAAAGAGCTTCCTCGGTACGTTTTCTTTTAATTTCCTTTCTCTCTTCACTTTCATGGTTCCAGGAAAATCGACTAGGCACCGCTTTTGGTTTTAGTAGGAATAGCTGAAAATTTTTAACAAAAGATGAAAGTATGCAAAACTTGCTCAGTTGGGGTAAATCAAATGTCTGATGCAAGCACGGTGTTTAGGAATAAGAAAAATCATTACTTACGATTTTCTGTATTTGATTCTTTAGGTACCTAATGCATAATCGTCAAGGTTTAAATGTTTTTTACAAACACGTGAATGTTTTGGAGGGACATAGTTGACCATGCGAATCGCTACTACCACTGCTTTGAGACACTTTTATCTTTCGGACACTTATGTCCGCCTTCCTTTTCCGAGCAAAACGGGACTGCGCAACACTGTGGCATGGCCGGCCAATACGTTTCTATTGTATTAAATATGAAATTAATAGTTAAATATTAAATGTAATTTTTTTTTGGCACCCGTAATAACAAACTTTGACAGGCGTAATGAGTAACTTATACTCAATCGCTAAATTTGACACCATTTGACACTAAAACGATTCAATTCCCACTCAAGTTAAGCGTCATGGTACGAAAACCACTGAAGTGAGTGAATGAAAACGTCTGCATCGCTATCGCTGAACCGCACTTGAACTGAATCGCAAAAGTAACGTCGTGGTACGAAATAGCGATGCAGTTCAGTTTAGAGCCTAATCTGAATCGTATTAAGAGATCATGGTAAGCCCCCTGTACTTTTATCTGTTTTTTACATGGTCGCGAACACATAAATAAGAACTTAGATAATATGACTTCAGAAAGTCTATACTTACTCTATTCCCCATAACAGCACTTGTGTCGTAATTTCGTTATTACGATACACCTAGCTGCCACAGATTATTAAATGTAGATTATACTCAACACTAAAGCCCAGTTTAGACCTGCCGAGTTGAGTCGAGTCGATTCGAGTAGGTTCCAGTCAGTTTGAGTCGATTTGAGTCGGCTCGAGTCAGTTTCGAGTCGGTTTGAGTTGGTTCGCGTCGGTTCGAGTCGGTTCGAATCGGTTCATGTCGATTCGAGTCGGTTCAAGTCGGTTCGAGTCGGCTTGAGTCGGTTCGAGTCGATTCCAGTCGATTCAAGTCGATTCGATTCGATTCGAGTCGAGTCGAGTCGAGTTGAGTTGCGTCGAGTTGCGTTGCGTCTAGTTGCGTCGAGTTGCGCCGAGTTGCGTCGAGTCACGTCGAGTCGGGTCGAGTCGTAAAAAAATATTGTATGCAACGGCGTATAGTTTGGCCTTAACGGCTCGTGCCGTCTTCAATTGCGATACTCACATTCGTTCGTATCGCAACTCACGTCACTCGCCTTTTAAGATCTCACTTATACAACCGTTGCATAAAATACTATTATTACTCTTGCAATGCACTCGGCATAAACTGCAATAATTTGTAATGTTATGAACGAACCACCCCGATGCTTGATGTATGATGTGTAGCTATGTACACGAACATCCTGTTTAAAAGCCTTTTTATGTATTGTATTGTGTGCTTTCATTACGTTACCTTATCTTAATTACCGTGTCTAAATCCGTATCTTTTGGTCTTCGTCATTTAGGTTACGAAGCGTCCATTTATATACGTGATGTGTTATCATTATCAACTACAAATTTATAGAAAGATTAGATTTTTCCCGAGCACAAGTCACCCTTCCAATCCTTAAAGTAAAAAACAGCAAAGACTTCGCGTCTTTGGCCCCTCTGGAGACTCATTAAAAAAAAAAACTACAAAAAGAGTACCGTCAACCGAGGTTAATGGGCACAAATCTGAAATTTGACTGAGATTTTAACCGATTATTTCTATGAAAAGCTAACATTATTAAAATTTTAAAACTTGAGTCTAAGGTTCGTAATTAATTTTATAGTATAAAATAATGCAATTACATGTTTATTGACCTAATTTATTAAAAAACATGCCATCCCTATTCAAACTGAATTTGGGGAGAATAGAAACGAATAAAGGGGTAAAAGGGAAAAACCGTTAGGGTTGTCACAAATATTAATAAGGTTTATAACATTTTTTTTAAAAGGAGGTTCTGTGTTTCACGCGTTTGTATAGGTCAGAGTGACCAAAACATTTGATTATTATTTCACAAGTAGACACGTATCTACCTGCAAGTATGTTAAGATATAGTTAAATATTATGTTAAGTTTATCAATCAACATTAAATAGGTATAGCATTCAACAAGACAGTCGGCAAAGCCAAGTAGAGCGAATGACAAAAAGTAGGCAGATACTTTTCGAACACGTAAGAAACAACATAAACAATCATGTAAGAATGCGAACAAGGGATCTCTTCCAATTGACTTTTGTAAGTATGTAATTATCCTATGCAAGTATGTTTATGTTTACTTGTTGTCTAGTAGGTACCAGTAGTTCAACCTATGCTTAGAGGTCAATTAGTATAGAAAATATAAAGATAGGTATCATTTATGATCTGCATACCTAAAAAATAATTTATTCATTAAAAATCATCTTTTGACAACCCTGTCTCTATAATCCCTTTCCCCGCTCCTATTAGGACATACTTCGTCCCTATAAACCTCGCACTGCATTTCTATTGGCCCCTACAGTAGTTCCGATTCACCCAAATTGCGTCCCTATAAACCTCGGATTTATGAAAAATTTCTTTTCAACTCAGCACCTCAAACAGGCAGGTTTTGCTACTAAAAATCAGTGAGCAAAATCCGATTTTGCTCACTGCGTGAGACAAAGTAGCTTTTTAAATATTTTTTTTAAATGTCGAGGACAATGCCATCATTCATCCTTCCCATGTGCTGAATTCGAAAAATTTCAACTTCAGTTTGATCTGTCACATTCATTTCGATACGAAAAGAGCGAGAGATAAGTTCAAATCGATTCTAAGTTCGATTTCAAATTCTATACCTAGTAGGCCTAAAAAATAATCGAACGATTGAACGTTCGGATACTCATAATACGTACTTAACCTTAAAATTGTAATTCGTCTGTTAAGGTTTTAAATTTAATTATGTTAGTTTATTAATAATTGGATTATATTTTTATATAAGTAATCAAATAGTAAAAATGTTGTAGAAAAATACAATGTTTAACATGTTACATACAATTATTAATAATTTTAACAATCTTGAACATCGTGATAAATATCGGGTGCAGTATCGGAACGCATCTTTAAAAATAGCGGGATTCAAATTTTAATTCTTTTCTTCTTCTGTTTCGCTAGCTGCTGAGTTCGATTCGATATCTAGAGTTTGATACACGAAAATGGCAATTTGGAAATTATAAGAATAGTAATAAGTACTTATTTAATAAATTTTTGAATATGATATGAGTGAGTCCAGTGACGAAGTCAACAATTGAACACCAGACGAATTAAGGCAGTAATACAAAATGCAGATTTAAGTTTCTTACTTGAAAAGTCTCGCGAAAAATATTTTATTTATTTATTTATTTATTTATTTATGGAGAACCAACAGCTTATACATCATCTTAAACATTACAGTAAATACAGCAAGCCAATTACAGGTTCTCGCCGACAATTACAGTGTAACAATAAGGCAGTATGCCCACACAGAGCCCCTTCGGACACACAAAAAAGAAAAAAGAGAAAATAACTACTTAGTGACTAATAATTCAGCACTATTTTATCAGAGGAGAAAAATTAATCAAGTCCCTAACGTAACAAACTTAATCTACAGTAAGGTACAACGCTCAATGCACGCTCTCAAAAAATCGATTCACCAAAGTACGTCTCAAGGTGTCAGTGTTAACATTAAACACGTCAATATCAAGCTCCTTCGTTAGTTTATTCAATTGTCTACTTGCACGTATACAAAAACTGTTCCGCCTATAGTTAGAATGGCCAAAAGGCACAGAAATAGGGGGCGCGAATCTCTTCGGTCTGGATGGAGTGTTGAATGATATATTAGCTAGCAGTTCAGGGCAGTTAATGCTGCCATTAGTAATTTTTAACAAATATATAGTATCTGCAATTTCACGACGTTCAGAAAGTGGGACAAGATGGTGCTTCCTACAGATATCTACGTAATTAGAAGAATTATATGGGTGACCTAATTTAAAACAAAGAAATTTAACAAATTTTTTCTGAACGCGTTCAATCCTATCAATATAGATCCTATAACAAGGGTTCCATATTTGAGAAGCATACTCAAGCTTACTTCGTACATAAGCACAATAAAGTACTTTAATAGTTTTAGCTTGCCTAAAATGCGAGGAGTTACGCATTATGAAGCCCAAAGACTTGGTAGCACTTTTAATGATAATGTCAATGTGAACACTGAATAGTAGCTTGGAGTCATGAGAAACACCCAAGTCTCTCATATAAGGTACCTTACACAAGGTTTGGCCTTTTAACTTATAACAAGTATCAAGTTGGTTCCGTTGCCGTGAAAAGGTTAATGCAAAACATTTAGTTGGGTTCAAGTCTAATTTATTCACTTGACAATATGCATCAAGGCGCTCCAGATCAGCTTGTATAAGAACTGAGTCCTGCATAGACTTAACCCGAGCAAAAATCTTCATATCATCAGCGAAACACAGCAATCTCGAAAAACTGAAGCAACTATTAATATCATTAACAAAGATATTGAAGAGCAAAGGACCGAGCAAGGAGCCCTGGGGGACACCACTCGGAATTGTTACCCATCCAGAAATATAGTTATTCACAACAACCGCCTGAGATCTATTTTCAATATATGATGAGAACCATCTAAGCAAATCACCAGTAATGCCTATACGATAAAGTTTCAAAATCAACAATTTATGATCAATACGATCAAAAGCCTTGCTGTAATCCGTATAGATGACGTCAACTTGACACCCATTATCCATTGCTTCAGTTACATAATTATTTAAAATAACAAGATTGGACACCGTGGACCTGCGCGGAAGAAAACCATGCTGGCTGAAGCTGAAACAATTCATAAGACTGTCATAGACTTGCGTATAAACCAACTTCTCTAAAATTTTAGCTAAAATGCACAGCTTGGAGATTGGTCTATGATTGACAATATCTGTCCTGGGTCCCTTCTTATGCACAGGAGTAATATATGCAGACTTCCATAAAGACGGCACCTTACAATCAGCAAACGAACGCGTAAATAATAATATTTAATATTATTTAATAATATTTAATATTATTTAATAATATTTAATATTTAAAAGCTTATGATATTTTTAAGCAATGGAGACTAGCAAAGGGTGCAAACACTTTTTCGGATACTCTATTGTTGTATAGGTACAATTATAGAGTATTTACTCAATGTTGAAAACCACAACAAAGACAAAAAGACGACGTTTATATACCTTTAACAATTTATTATGTTCCCGCTGCTGAGGTGAAAAGTTGTATGTGTCACACGAGACCAAAGTTTTTTTGCATCTCGTGTATTTGAATCACTCGCGCACTCAGGATTCTAACTTAGAATCACTCGCTCACGCTCGTGATTCAACTATAGAATCCTTCGCTGACTCGTGATTCAAAATCAACACTCGCAGTAAAAACCAACTTTGCTCTCTTGTTGCACAAATAACTATTGCCTTTACATTTATTTAAATAAAAAAATAAATCGGGTATAAAATGTACTTTATTTTTCTTACATGTATCCGTGGATAAATTTCGATCACACAGCAACGCAATTTTCACCGAAATTCGCACCAAAACACACACTTTTTCATAAAGTTTTGAGGCGCAATTTTTACCTTGTTTGTAAGGGTCAACTTCAGACTGCTTAACGGACAATCTAGCGTGAGCTTCATGTCAAATGAGTGTTGCCATTACGGAAAACAACAATTCTACTATTCATTGCCACTATGAAATAACATTTACGATTAGTAGTTTCTTAGAAAATTATAGACAAATTTCATTCCTGGTTTTATCCCTATTCACCTCGCAATTCCTATACACCCCGGTTGACGGAAACTGAAGTTAGTAGTAAGGTACATCATGTAGGAACTCTCGATTGCCTGTCTATCTTCTTTAATCATTCTGTAATTCTGCACTGAATATTTTTTATCGAAATATGACTTAAATGAAAGTTACACACAAGTTATAAAAGTTACGCAAAATCTGGTCGCGCGTAAGTATTTATGTAATAATTTAAAAAATCCGTCCGATAAACCTCCGATGGAGAGATAAGCGAAATAATCGTTAGGTTGGGCTGGCCTGTTCCGGCGCCCACAAAAGCGAGTACACATTACAACTCAGTGGATACTCCAAGATGGCCATCGGCGACGCTTGTTTTCATGTTTATACAGGTAATTTGAGTTCGAATCAATGTTCCAATGTTTTTAACATAAAAAATATCTGACTCAACTCAACATTCAAAGCTAAGATAAGAAACCTGCTTCCGTTACTTTGAAATATAAATGAGTCATTATCGGAAACATCAAAATAATAATATCTGATATTTATTACTTGTAATAAACTGTTCTTATCTATTAGCAATAATTTTATCTTGCGGATACAGGTAGGTACCTACACATCAGAAATGTAATCTTTTAACATAAACAATGATATTGTAGGTATTTTATTTCTAGGAAATCATCAGGAACCGATAATGAAATGTTCCTATAATAACATGAACATGATACACGCACTGTACCTGCTTATTTAAGAGATTGCTTTTCATTATATCTGACTAGTGGAAGAACCTCGAACTAAATGTTGGAATTTAAAATGAGGATAAATTAAAAACACAAATTTTTAATTAACCAAATACTTACATAAAACTGAATGAAATTGACTACCACTAAATAGAGTCAGACCAAGATAAGTCTGCAACGATTTTGATAGCAAACGCAGTGCATGTGTTATTTCATAGAATTTTGACGTTTAATATAACACTTGCAATGCGTATGCTATCAAAATCGTTGCAGACTTATCTTGGTCTGACTCTATAAAACAACGCAAACTGGGTCGTTTCATTTGCGACATATTTACAAAATAAATAAGTAAATACAAAATTGCTAATACGCAAAACTATGGCTGAAAACGATATTTCCCAGAGCTCATTACAGCTCTTTTCAGTTTTATATCCCTATCAAGGGTTAGTCAATCATAAAATCACGTTGCTTATTGGATAGGATACTTCTTTCCGTGAAGTTTTAATACGCTAAAATTCAAATTAAAAACCATTTATTCACTTGAGAAGCGGTTACATCACTTGTTTTATAGCGATAGAAGATTTTGTACGCTACGAACAGTCTAGTACAAGAAGAATACTTAAGTAAGTACCATTAGCACTTTATCTTGTTAAATAACAATTCCCAAACAGTTTAACATGTTTCAAATCATTCGAAACGGCAAATATTGTACGATTTGTACGGCTACCTTTGAGCTTGACATCAATAACAATTTTTAATGAACACCATGAAAACAAAACAAAAAAGGGAACCCACATAAGGAAATATCACTGTGTGGGCTAAATTCACTGTTCCTTTTAAGTTTTCACAAAATAAATATTTCACTTTTATATGAAAATGTATGCACGCGTGTGTGTGTGGTTGTTGCTCTGTCACGTTAAAAAAGGCGGGATGGATTTGGATATAAATTATTATGCAGATCTCTGGAACAACACGTAGGCTATTTTTTTACCTTGATATTCTTCCGATGAATGTATTAAAATCCCCAAACCTCAACTCTAAGTCCCTAGAGGCATGAAATTTTGCACGAGTGTTTTACATCCAAAGTAAATGAAGACCACATTCTATTTTTTGGAATTCCAATTCAACTTCTAGACCTACTTACTAACGATTTAGGGTCGCGGGCGAACCCGAGGCTAAAAGCCAGTAAGATGTAAGAATAGACATAAAGTGTAAGGTGTGTAGTGTAATGTAAGGAAGATCATCGCCGTTCGCAAAACACTGGCAGTTTGCGTATTTGGGACCATTTCGTGATGTGCATTTTTTTATTTCATTCCTTTCTTTCTCTATGTTGTCAGGAATAAATGTTTTCTTTCTTTATTTTTTCTTTTCTAATGTAGTTTCATAACGACGTCGCTGCGAATCCGACCCCTGCGCTGTTAAATTCCTCTTATTTTACGAGTTTTCAATTACCGGCAGGCTGATCTATCCGTTCACATCTTGTAAAGGGGATAAAGACCAATAAAAGGCGTCTCGATTTTATTTTTCTTAATTTCTTATTTGTAATTGTTAAAAATGAAGCTTTTCGATTTTTATAGCGTACTTATTAATTGTTTAGTATTTAGCGAAAGTACATGGCATGGCTTAACAAATCTATTTCGACCGGTTTGTGATTGACATTATTATTATATTTAAAGATAAAAAATAAACTAACCAAGTGCCAATTTTGTACAAATATCTATTTAATACCTGCTGGACCACAAAAACAAAACACGGCCAAGAGTATCTAAGAGGTAACGCTTAACAGTTTATTTGACTTGGCGCAAACGTAATCTTCAATATAGAGACGTTATGTGTTTGGAAGGGTACATAATATTACGTTTTGATCGTCTGTGTATCAAACTTATAAGTCTATATTTTTCCTTTTAATTTCTTGGTACAATTTGCCTAGGTAACTTTCTCTTGACACTAGCAAAAAATGAATTTTATAAAACGTAATAAGGTAAACGTCTGTGCTCGAAACTGACCCAATACATGGCACCTTCAATCTTAAGCCATAGTAGGAGAGGTGACAGATGGGTGTCATCTACTGGGCGTTTGCATTGGTACGTTTACCTTATTTCGCAAATGAAAATGGTTTGCACGAATCAGCTATATTTACTACCTACTTCCCAAACCAGGGATTAAAAAAATTCGCCCCACTTTACGTATAGGGAAGGCACCTCGATAAAATTATCTTCTATTTTTTATTGTTCCTCATTGTAGGCATTATTATTATGTACAGTGGGCTGCAAAAGTGCATGGACATCTCGGGGCGATAATCGCGTGAGCAGTGTTTGATCGTTTGTGTTCATGTTTCGATGAGAATTAACTAGATGGCGTTGTGAATTGATGCAGCGTAGTGGCCGTTTTCTGCATCTAGTTTATATACCAAACTAAACTGCTATTTCGAAAGTTCTTCTATTAGCAGCTGTGGCTTAACGGTTACACGCATGAGTCAAGTACTGGTATGTGGAATTGGTTTATAGTTCGAATCCCAGATCAGAGTGTTATTTTTGTTTTTTATTTAATTGTTTTTTTTTAAATATGTATCTAATATGTATTTAATTATCTGTTTAATTAAAAAATTTCTTTGATCAGAAAATAAAATAATACTACCTTTTGATATCAAACATTTTATTTAAAACATAAAAGAGCAATTTCTCAATCAATAATATTATTTCGTTTTCACCGATGTAAGGGAACGTGCAGAAACTATAGGCGGCAGCACTTGTGCGACAGAAAAGACACTATGCGGACAGTAAAAGAAACTTATCAAGTCAAAATTTATGGCACCAGTTGGCAGCACCGTCTATGTGCGCATTCCCTATAGCCATCTAAAAAATTATTGAGGTATTCTTAGCTTAAGTATTCGTTTCCAAAATTTACTGGAAAGAAGATTGAAGCATCACCACAATAAAAAGAAATAATATTATTAGCAACTAAGTAGATTTTTAAACTGGAGACCGGGTTAACATAATTAATGAATGCATAATATTAATTATGTAATTTATGTTCAGTATGAAGTATTGAACACTTACTTGGCGATAATTTATGTTCGAGTAACTTCAAAACATAGTATGTTGTGTTTCAAAAATAGCAAAAAAAAACAATTTACACTTAAAAAATAGGAAACAAATAAGTACTCATAAAGAATTGAAAACTAAATTTCATTCAATTTTATACGCTTATACCTACTAACATAATGGCTAGATATTAACCCGGTCTACACTAAATTTCAAATAACAGTTTACTTAACATTAATTGTTACATTATTAATTGTGCTTCTAACTGAAAAATGACCAACATGCATATATTTAGCAATTTATATCATTCTCTTTTATCTTAATTTCTAATAAGACTTCTAACACAACTTCAAAAACAATACCTATGTGAGATCAGATGGTGAATCATTCACTATAAGAATAACAATAAGTAAACATGGGTAACTGGATTATTAATAAATAATAAAGGTTCGTTTATAACAGATTAATTACAAAATAATGATATCGGGAAATATTAACAATTTAAGTTACAAAGTCAATTTGTCTCTTAGTAACGGAGAGGATAGCCGTTACACTATCTATCACTTCTTGAAGTCGAGTTTTCATGCTCGAAACCATAATATATTGAAACATATATCACTATTTCGCATCAGTTCCCATGTTCTGTTTACCTCAGTGTCCAAATTATTTTTTGACTTTATCTCACTGGAGTCCCAATTTAAAACCCCGCTACTCCTTTACAAAATTTTACGGCCATTCTTATCCGACACTTTCCGTCGGTAAATATAACGATTTCGTTTTCCCAATCGAAATTTAAATGTCGAATGGCAAAGTTGACTGTGTTTCTCTGTAAAAAAAAACAAAATAATAAATACTTAACATTAGATCATGAATAGTGCAATTTGTAAGCAACATTGCACTCAGAAATATTAATATATGTAAAATCTTACCGTTATGCCCATATCTCGAGCTATTTTCTTTATAAGTTTTCTTGTTCCCAGAGAACAATAATTTTTGCTTTCAAAAACGTTGTTAATCGAATCATAGTAAAATATTTTCGAGAACTTGATAATTTGGATATTCACACAAGGTGATTGACAAGAAATCTAACGATTTGTGAAGTCATTATAAAAATTACCCTCAGTTTAGCAAACGAGGCGTGTAAGCGTATCCAAGTATATTATTCAACATTCAACCTTAAGTAGCACGTAAATACAGCAGTCTTCAATAAATCTCTGAAGTTAAATTACGGTAGTCCAACAATCGGCAACAAACATAATCTATCTATCTGTATCTAATCTACGCATTAACTAGACAAGGATGCAAAGATTAAGTAAAATATAAGATTGTTAGTTTCACCAGTTATTACAATGTCTCCATAGCCGAGTGGCTAAGAGAGCGGGCGAAGTTGCTAACGGATGCATTGGCTGGCCAGAGTGAATAGGGTTCGATCCCCCCCGGCTAGAGGTTAAGAAAATTGTTTTTGTTAGATTTCATACTTGGCAATGTCCTGCGTGTCAGTAACAATGTTACAGATTCCGAAAAACTACATAAAGCAAAATAATTGTTAAACATTGACATGACGAATTATTACAATATTTATAAATTAATATTAATTGTGAAGAAGAAGGAAGATTCCATGCGAATGTTTTTTTTTTCATTGAATGATAATTACAACGCCATCTAGTAAGATCCGGTTGAACTAGTACGGCTTATATGGTAGCTACTGGCACTCATTTTACCTTCATAGGATTTTTGTTTTGCTTTGTCCATGCACTTTTGCAGCCCACTGTACAGTCAAGTGTAAAAATATGGGTGCACACAACTTGCTCATAAATATGTCCCATAGCTCTTTATGTCGTCTATTTAAGGTATAGGTAACGATGGGAGGATTAAATCGATACTTATTATTGCACTTGACCGTACATACGAATCTCAAATTACAGGTTTCTAATGCTAAGAGTCTTTAAGCTACGTCGGGTGCAGACGGACAGAGAGACAGACAAACAGACAATGGTGAAACTTCTAGGGTTCGTTTTTCTGCCATTTTGGCCACGGAAACCTAAAAAGTTACTATCATCTGGGTATTCAATTGAAGATTTGCATTCGTCAGACAGGATACAAAAAGAAGAATTGTGAATCACAACAATGTATTACCAATATTAGGTACCTACTCGTGTTTGGAGATAAACCTCTCGAATAGCTTGATAATGATAACACAGATCATTGATTTGATTACATTGAAACACTTCAGTCGGAGTGGTAATAGGACGAAGATAAACGAATCAAGCATTGATAGCATTTCAGTCTTACTTTACACGGGATCGTGTAACGACATCAAAAAGAAAAATTGCTTTGAAAAACGTTTGGAGATACATTAGCACGAGACGAGTATCTCTCTTTAGTCGATTTCAAGAGCATCGTTCAATTTGCGCGAAATTATTCAAGACTAACGATAGTGTCCGATATTTTCGAACAAAAAGTATTTTTCAGCAATTTATTTTGTCCTTAGAGGTGTAATAGCTTTACATGGTAATATTACAATAATTTAGTACTTAACATACTTCAATAAGGTCATACAAAATGAATTCAAAATATTTCGTCGAGTTGTTGAGCAAGTCCAAATGAATACACATGTAGAGATTTTTTACTGGGAAATTTTATTCAGTATTAGCGACCCGCCCCGACTTCGCGTGAACTGTCAAACGCGCTAAGGTTACATTAGAAAAGTTGTTAAGTTTTTAGAAAATTTTCAGTTTGCTGCGCGATCCTCTTAATTTTTTTTAGCTTCCTTCTACAAAGCGTTTAGGTTCACTTCGTCCACATTCCTATTTTGTCAACATTCCCATCTCGTCCATATTCCCATTTCGTCCACATTCTCATTTCGTAACAAAATAATAACGAAATTGGTAGTGTATCTGAATAGTATTGACCCGCACCGAGCTAGTATTTTTAGGGTTCCGTAGTCAACTAGGAACCCTTATAGTTTCGCCATGTCTGTCCGTCTGTCTGTCTGTCTGTCTGTCTGTCCGCGGCTAAGCTCAGAGACTGTTAGTACTAGAAAACTGTAATTTGGCATGAATATATATATTAGTCACGCCGACAAAGTGGTTAAATAGAAAAACTAAAAAAATTTTTTTTAAGGTACCTCCCATAGACGTAAAGTGGGTGTGATTTTTTTTTCTCGACTAACCCTATAGTGTGGGGTATCGTTGGATAGGTCTTTTAAAACCATTGGGGAGTTGCTTACATGATTTTTGTATTCAGTGATTTTTTTGCGAAATATTCAACTTTAAAATGAAAATTTTCATTAAAATCGACCGTCCCCCCCCCTCTAAAATCTAAACTGTTGGGTGGAAAAATTAAAAAAAAATCAAAATGGTAGTAAATATATTAAATTTACAAGGAAAATTATAGCGGCTAAGATTGCTTGGGAATTATTTGTAGTTTTATTTTTTTTATGTTATGTTAGATAGGCCAGACAAACGAACTAGTGGGTCACCTGATGTTAAATGAACACCACTGTCCATAGACACCCGCAGCGCTTTACACGATGCCAGTGCGTTGTCGGCCCTAAAGGAGAGGGAATAGGGGAAGGGGGAGAGGGAAGGGGTGAGGTATTGGGCCCCTGGCACTCTCACTGACCGTACGAAACGCAAGCAGGATTACTGCTGCTTCACGCCGGTGTTCTGTGAGAGGGTGGTACTGCCCCGGACGAGCCGGCCCATTCGTGATGCAGCGGCTAGCTACAACATGGCTCTACCACTACAAAAAGAGATTAGTTTAAGAGTAAATTAAATAGTAGCCTAAGGTATTTAACATACCGTCACTACATTGAAAAACTCGTATCTCAAATCAGCATGTAAACAAAACTGAACCTTGATATGCGCGTAATAAAGTTCACTTTGCCAGATTAACGATTTTGAGATACGAGCTTTTTTCAAAGTATTGACGATACCTAACTTGGAAGATTCCGTACACATACGAAATCCTTAGAAAAATATTACTTGATTTTTCGTAATGGCTACGGAACCCTATCTTGGGCGTGTCCGACACGCTCTTGGCCAGTTTTATTCTTATCATGAATACCTAAATCACAAAATAAAATCTTCCCTGAGAATTAAGCTAAGTGATAGCAAAAACCGCATTAAAATCGGCTAGGAATGTTGACGAAGTCGGATTGTGAAGTAAATGGGAATATGGACGAAATGGAAATGTTGACTAAGTGGGAATGTGGACGAAGTGGGAAAAGGACGAAATGGGAATATGGATGAAATGGGAATGTTGACGAAGTGGGATTGTGGACGAAGTGAACCTAAACGCTACGTAGAAAACTTTAAAAAAAACGATGAATAGAATCGTTAAAGTCTTTCTCAAGTTATGACGTGACCAATAAAGTTAAGGATTCATTAAGAGGGTTTATACCTGCTGAGCTGGCAACGTTGCATTTTTGTTAGTTTATCTCGATTATTCCATAAAAATTGAATGAAAATTAAAAATGTTTTGAATACAAATTGTTCTAATATATAAGTTGAACAATTTGTATTCAAAACATTTTTAATATTCATTCAATTTTTATGGAATAATCGAGAAAATAGTTTTTCTCGATTATTCCATAAAAATTGAATGAAAATTAAAAATGTTTTGAATACAAATTGTTCTAATATATAAGTTGAACAATTTGTATTCAAAACATTTTTAATATTCATTCAATTTTTATGGAATAATCGAGAAAAACTAACAAAAATGCAACGTTGCCAGCTCAGCAGGTATAAACCCTCTTAATACACACACACACACACACACATGCATTATATACATATATGAATAATCGATATCAAGATTAATGTCACATCTTCGATACTCTACACTTTGATCATCGGCGAAGTATGATAAATTAATAATACTGAATGAAGCATTTGTCAACCAAAATAAAATTTTTACAAGAGCGAACTTACCCAACCATAGCTAAAACAGATATCTTATCTGAACTGAAACAATTACTTTGCTCACCCTCGTCTTTACTTTAGGTCGCGGGTGTGCAAAGTAATTGTTCCAGTTCATTAATATGGACCTCCGCAAAGTAACGCCTGATTCAATAAATTAGGTATCTTAATTTTCAGCTTAATTTTTGTTCCAGAAACCAGTAACTAGAAATAGCGACCGTACCTGGTAATTTCGTTGAACACGGACATATAATTGCTTCCAAATCACAGTTTCTATTTTGGATGTCACGTACAGATCGTCCTCAATTAGGTTTTTATCCCCTAAATCTCGTATCGATCTTCATCATGCGACCGCGATTGCCAGCGGAATAAAGTCGTGTATAGTCAGCGTCAGAAGTAGCGATATACCTACTTTTGTACCTTAAGAGAAAGTGCCGTTCATAGTGACTTGTTTTCGTCTCGGATAATACGCGACGTGCTTGCTCACAAGCGCGCTTCTCATCGAGGAATTAACCAATAGAGTGCTAAACGGATCGTCCAATTCCAAAACTCATTAGTGAATTGACATAAATAACAAACTAACAAATAGTCCTTTCACTATGCATGGAAAAAACAAATTTAATTATTATTAGGATTATAATTTAACACGTGGCACCATAAATAATGATAACTAGGGCGAAGATGTCCAAATTGATCTCAAGAGGTAAGATTTATTTATTTATTCAAAACAATACAATAATAGGCTTACAGTATAAAAAAACATGATCCTTTTCGATTACATGCAATACAGGTTTACTACTAGCTGTTGTCCACGACTCTGACTGCGACGAATTCGTTTATCGTTATCCCATGGAAACGTGCATGGGAACCATGGAATTTTCCGGGATAAAAAGTATTCTACATGTTAATCCAGCTTTTGAACTATTTGTCTGCCAAATTTCATCACAATCATTTTAACCGTTTTAGCATGAAAGATTAACAAACATCCATTAGACTATCGCGTTTACAATTTTAGTACTCGTAAGACGTATGTATGTAAACTCTTTATTGTACAAAAAAAAATAAGAAAAAAAAAACAAAACACTATTTTCACACTATTGATTGATCATGCGGACCAAAAGCTGATAATAGATGCCTACCTATAGTAGCCGTACCATCTTTCCCATAAGAGCAAGCAGGGTCCCCAAAAGGCAGATATATTCGTTGATATGAAATACCTATTAGTTTCAATAACATTCACTTTAACACTTCCCAACGGGGCCCTATATTTTTTGGTGGCAAAGAGCCCCGGCATGCAATAAAACGGTTCTGTAAAGTAGTAGTAGCAGGTAGATATGCTTGCCCAACTCTAATGTCATGCTAGACTTTGGGCCAGCCAATCAAAAGGCAGCGACGGCGGTAATGGTTAGGCAATTTTTTTATCAAACAAATTTAGTGACATTTTCACTTAATTGGTTATATGCTCGATAGCTCTTCGTGACAAATGCACAGCAGGCGCGTTTATCGAGAGCCACGACAAGATGTCTTCTAGAATAAATAATATAATGCGATTCAATGAACATTACAATTGGATTTGCTGACAACTTCACCCGCCCGCTACCTGTCAATTTAAGAGTTGCCAGTTGTGTATTTTCTAAAATAAAATATACCTACGGTAAGTTAGTTTTTTTTTTACTAATAAACATACTAACGAATTTGGCGACCAAACAATATATTTACTAAAGTCACACACATTTTTATTTACTAAACTCTACGTCATCACTCAATTATTTAAATGGAATTCGGATATTACTTTAACAAAATGAATATGCACTCGATACGTAAAATTAAAACCGGCCAAGAGCGTGTTGGACACGCCCAGGATAGGGCAGCTGTTACGAAAAAATCCTTACAAATCTTAATTAATTTTACTATTAATTATACTGTCCGTATTAAACAAGCAACATTTTATAGGTCAAGCTCTAAATAATTTACTCTTAAACTACTAATAATTCTTAAGCAAACTTCTTATAGTTTTCCTTGTTATTTTGAGATATTTCCTCCCATCCTCATTTTTATCAACATTTTTATACCAACAGTTTAGCTTTTAAAGTTGATGCAAACGAATCACTGTATCGAAAAATCGTCTTCACAACCTCGTAATGATATTATGAATATGAATGAAGACCTATCCAACGATACCCCATACAATAAAAGTAGACGAGCGGTACCCTAAAAAAAATTTTTTTTTTTACATTTTATTTTATCACCCTGTCGGGGTAATTGCTATACCCATGCAAAATTACAGCTTTCTAGCACTAATAGCCACTGCGCTAAGCCGCGGACATACACAGACAGACAGACAGACGGACGGACAGACAGACAGATATGAGGAAACTATAAGGGTTCCGTTTTGCCGTTTTGGCTCCGGAACCCTAAAATGGATGAAAGTTACAAAAATGTTACAATCTGGTAAGATTGTCAAAACGTCAACAAATACGAACTTTATGTTTATTAAATCGCATAGGTACTACATAAATCCCGTACTTATGTGAAATTTCCTTCCTCTAACTGCAACCGCGTGATGCTTACTAATAACAATTGGATATAATTTTATTGGCGTCGGCCAGCGTTTACCCTCTTAAGCGTCATATCTAAGAGAACTGCTTCTCCGTAAGTTCGCTTAAAAGCACGTCCCTATTTGTACGTATGTGCTAGTCTACTAGAGAATCTCTCTTGGCCAAAATATATGTTTACAAGTGCCGAAAATCCAACTAATCTTTACCCCACGTACGACCACGTAGAAAGGTAAATGTCAAACAAGATTGTTAAATATAGTAATTAAGGAAAAATTATGGGTCACTTTCGTAAAACGTTGTAGAGGTACTGACCCGTTATTTTTGCTCGTCAGTGCATGTTAATGCGAAAAAATACGGAAATATTTACCCGGTTTTAATGTTCTCTACATCACAAACTCACTACTGCATTACAAACTGTAGGAGTGAGAAACTAATGTGTCATGAACTATGAATTTAAGTTAAAATAGATTTAAAAAAAAACATTGTTACTAAATATAAGTAGAAACACAAAACGTACAAAGCGGGGTTGATTTAGAAATTATTGTTCAGTATCTTTATAGTACAACTTAATAATTAATACAATCAATATCATTAAATACCTACTTAGTACAATCCTAATTGTTTTCTTATGGGAGCTTAATTTGAGAAACAATCGTTCCATAGATACCTACCAAAAAACATTAACTACTATAATTCACATGAATTCTCGCCAAATTTCAAAATAAAGTTAATTCTGTCTTTTTCTGTTTGTTTAATATGTTCTACGTGCCTAATTAGATTTAAGTAGTGCACAAATAAATTA
Source organism: Archips xylosteana (assembly GCA_947563465.1). NCBI lineage: Eukaryota > Metazoa > Arthropoda > Insecta > Lepidoptera > Tortricidae > Archips > Archips xylosteana. The sequence continues at coordinate 14,139,847 of OX387349.1, forward strand.
ACATACCTATACAATAAAATATTTTGTCTGACATTTTAATCGTTAGAAAATACGTAGATTCCTTTTTCAGACGTAATGTACGTGAGGAACAGCATTTTTATGGTTTTATTTGATACTCGGAAATCTGCTCACATTTCACGTATCCTTTTAACCCATACAAGTTTTAAGCATAGGTATGTATTAATGGAAGCAGTAAAAGGGTGATCGATCAATTTGGGATTTCAGGAAAAACCAATGAAGTGATTTTAAATTTTGCGCGGTTAAAATTTTTACTCGAATTGGAAAACAAAATTCCGGTAACGCTTTGAAATCATTTGTTCATTTTCGTTCTAATAGAAAGTTGGGATTTTTGTTCGCTAAAAACGTACCTATTTACATTTTTCTCTTTTATAGTCCCTTATATAACGTGATGCCTTCTTACCAGAGATGTGCTATGCAGCTATGCTGCGATAATGTGAAAGCTACGATATGAAATTATGTGACCAGCATGAGTTGCTGTTCCTAATTTTTCCGTAAGTGCGTGTTTATCGTATTAATATTTTACCAAAACTTACTTTTTACTTCAACTACCAATTGGGGATGTCTATTTTTTTGCAATGTATAGAAAATCGAAAACCATTTCGAGATAAATGCTTTTTAAATCGTTTTCTGTAGTTATTTAATTTTAATATTATGTAATGAATTTATTATATAACAAATAAGCAATGAACTTCATTTGACATTGGTGTACATTGCGTGACCGGTTCAAGTCGTACTTTATTCTGTGTGGTTAGAATTCTTCACAATTTACGCGTGGATTATACTACGGAGTTTGATTTGGACCCGCTGTCTGACATCTAGCACTTTGTCAGTGCCAGTAAAGTGACATAGTGTATAGTGTACCACTACGCAAAAAATAATTAAAGGGGTTGCCTTATCGTAAGCATTTAGATAGATTTAGAAATTTGGCATTGTGGGAGCCCTCAATTATAATCTGACGTAATCAACTAAAATAGTTTCAATAATTAATTTTGAAAAAAGTAGAGAACTAAACGACAAAATATTGAAATTAGATTCTTATAATTGACTTTTCTATACAAAAAAAATATAAAAACCACTGGTAATTTTTTTTAGACATTCCCAATTCTGCAAAGTTAGAAGAAGAAAATAACTTAAATGACATACTTAAGTAGGTTTTCATGGAGTAATTTGCTTGCACTTTACAAAAAAACGAGAGACTTAAATAAATTACAAATTTTCAGTTGAGGAATCAGAAACATGTCTTGAATTTTTAGTATAAAATAGGGACTCAAAAGAAAAACAACTTGAACATGTGCAAAGACTTTCAAGGTGTAGCTGTGCCCATACAAAATGAATATCAACGTCAATACAAAAGCGGTTATAACAAAAGCCTTTTAAAATGAATGACAATGTGTTCGCAGTACACATAAAAGCTTCTAGTGTACCTAATGAGTGTGTCAATCCTTTCACGGCAATTGTAACGAATGGAAGTCTCATGAAAGGTCTTTGTATTAAAATGCATTGGTGTGTTTCGATAGAACACATAAGAAAAGGAAATCCGACGCGACCTTTAGTAAGATTATGGCAAGATGGCCGAGATATTTATAGCGTTTGTCAACATCAAAACATGAGCCATCCAACATGTACTTATGTAGAAAAATGCGACCGGACCGCGTGAGTGGGCAAAGGTGAAAACTAAACGACGTACCCGTCGCCGAATTCTCGAAAGTCATTGTCATAGCTATTTGTCTATTTAGTAAGCCGTTAGTATATTAAAGACGCGTTGAACGCAATAAAACCCGTTTGAATGTAAATGTTTATTTAATCAAAGCTATTCGTTTCCCCTACGACTATGGAGTTATGTGCGCCGTGTTCGGTTGAACAGGAATTTGCGAAATTATTAATGTAAACGTGCGTCACTCGCTCGAAAGTAAGTTGTTAAACATGGGGTCTACGTATTAAGGTATTTTGGCTTGCGAAAAACGAGGCATGAAATATTTATAAATGGTTGACATAAATCAAACGGGTAAACATAATAAAGAATGCATGGGGTTCAGAACACGGGGTTATAAACTACCCTCTAATGTGATATCTACCTTATCGCTATTCTTTGCTTTAAGATGGGATCTTATCGCTGTATTTTCATTAACTCCAATCAGTTTACGTCAATCCAGTAGTTCGAATGCAAAAGAACAAAAACCTAACTTACGTAGTGGGAAATAAAAGTGAGTTAAACAGAAGATTCCTTACGGATCTCGTAAAATAGGGGCAGAACCATGATACAAATAAGGGTCAGGTCACTGTGAGGTGAGATTCGACGCGACGCGCAGGAGATAATGCGTCAACAAGTACTCCTTTGACAATACCTATTTTTCAACGAAGTGTGAAGCACCACGTTGCTTCGTATCTCGATGTGAACTGACCTTAAAATCTTATACCTGGTTTACATTCGCGTACGAGTGGCGAGACGAACTGCAGGACGAGCCACGAGACGAGAGTGTGAACAGGCGCGCCTCGCACCTCGTCTCGTGATTTGCCTTGATTTTGACGCTCGCGTCCGGAGCGAGACGACGAGGCGAGGCGCGAGGCGAGGTGACGAGGCGAGAGTGTAAATCAGGTATTAAACATTTAGAAGCCTTTGAATTCAACCTACTGATATTATTATCTTTTCACTTTTACGCTCTACCTTAAAAAAGGATTGGGAGGACAGTTGAAGAGATTGTAGAGATCTAAACACACACTTGACACACTTGTGCAATTTTTGGCATATTAAACTATTTAGCTATTTCACCTACTAACTGTACCCAATGCGAAATGTTTCTTTACAAGCATGTAACTATTAGTCACTGAGTTTACGTCCCGCTACCCACTGTTACGCGTCACGGCGTAACAAGTGGTTCCGCGGATGACGTCTACTTGTTATTTCTGTTATTTATTATACATGGAACATAACGAAAATGTTGCACTATTAATAGAATGTACGAAAACGGTTGGATTTCAACCATCGTGGCTTATGTCACGCTGTTGCGACCTTTGTCAGCGACATTCTACCTTAAATCCTTTAAAAACTACACATACTACGGCTACATGAAAAACTGAACCTGTTTGGGTATTTAAAAAGTTATAAATTAACTTCGTCGTAGTTTTAACCTTAATTATTATTACAGTCTTACTAGCTATTGCCCGTGACTCCGTCTGCGAAGAATAGGGGTATAAAAAATAGCCTACGAACTATTCTCAGACCTACCGAATATAGAGAAAAAGGTTTCATAAAAATCGGTCAAGCCGTTTCGGAGGAGTTCGATAACAAACACCGTGACACGAGATTTTTATATATTAGAGATTATTTTCAAAGCCCAGCTTGAAATTAGTTTTGATTTAATTTATGTTTTTTAAATGAAACAAATTTAGATGAGTAAATGAATACATAATTACTAATTAGCATGTTTCCTTTGTTTTAATTTTAATATTTATTTTGAGCTCTGTCCTGTCTGTAAATAGGCCCCTTTTCTTTTGTTTGAGTAACGCATTAAAGTGTTTTTGGTTTTACTAATTACGGCCCTATTCAGTTGTTTGTTAGGATCTTGCTTCATTTACTGACGTAAGTTATAAATAATTTTATGATTAATCAATTTTGAAAAAAGAATATATATTCCTATATTATTCTGTTGAATAAAAGGTTTATTGTTTTCGTATTTTTTATTATTTTTACGGTCTGCTCTAGGTACATGTATATATTATTACAGTTCCGTGAGAATTTGCCACACTTGTCGATTTCAAATCTTACACAAGCTTTTTTTTTCAAAATCTTTGTCCTTTTGTGACTAATAGTAAAAACTGTAAAGTTTTATCTAAGTACCTATGAGTAGGTAGATCTTATTTATATTCCTAAGTCTATTCCTTATAGATTTTGTAATACTTGTTCTCTTTTCTTAGTGGATGAGAATATCGACTTGTTACGATAGCTAAATTAGCTTGGTTGCCTTGTTATCAGAGAGGATCCACAGATAATGGCGTAGAAGGGCTACGATGACATACTTCTACGACTTTCGTAGCACTGCTACAAAGTAAGACTGTTTTTAATTACATTCCTTTTAAAGGTTTAGTGTTTAAACCATCGAATTATCTTACTTATAGCTAGTTTATCTGTTAGTAAAATAGAGCGTTAGTGACTTTAATAGTTAATAAAAAATCTTTAATTTAATTTGGGTCGTGACAATGCCGTTAAACTTTAATTACTGAATGCCAGCGTAACCATCGAATTCCCTTGTTGTTTTCAATAACAGTTAAACAAATAAATAACGTGTTAACGACCTATTTTCCGAATGAAAGGCCTTATTTCACATGAAAGTCGTAAAGTCGTCTAAACCAACTAGAGTGCTTCACACCCGCATTAACCTGCCGTACCCCTATTTTATTAACCGAGGGGAAACTTGCCCTATAAACTATTCACCAAATTATACCTGAATGAGTCCAACTTGAACAAAGTGAGGTAAAAAAGGAAATTAAATATTACAAGCATTAATATCAAAGTAGCAGTGTTTGACGCAATTAATTAAGGAGGAAAATTTAATGACACGATCTCGACTTTACTTTCAGTCCGCATGATTTAATCCACCGTGAACTCAAAATTAAATGCTTAGTTGAGAGGATAATTTATTAAGTACGGTAGTACCGTATAAAAAGTAGGTACTTACCAGTTAGCGTGGTGATGGTGTATTATGGTGCAGCGAAAGCGGTCAGCCGGCGGCGGCGGCCGCGTGGTCACCGCCACACATGACGACCGCTGCACAGGCACCTGACAAAACTTTTAGCACCCACTTAGAATATAACTTTTAACTTTTGATAAATTACTTGGATAATTTTGTGTCTGTTTGTTAAGTTAAAATACTTGAAAGTGTCGCGTGGGGAATGTTTATCGCGGGAGCGGCGCGTATGTACGGGAGCAAGCGTCCCCTTCGCGCGGCCGAGCGGCGACTGGCGCACGGCGGTTCCCGTGCCGCCATACCGCCGTGCCCGCGTGCCCGGCGTGCCCGCGTGCCCGTCGTGCTCACGTGTTCGACGTGCCCGCCGTGCCTGTCGTGCCGAACGTGCCGTGCCCTCGCGCTCGCGCCGCATGGCCGGAAAAATCGCCTCCCTCGCCTAGTTCCCTAATGCCTCCAATGCTTCGAATTCCGTCTCGCACTTTTGAGCGCTGTTAAGTGTTTATCGAGGCTTCGTGCGTGCGTAGCGCTGTCTAATCGCACTTGTAAATACTCAGCCTCATCTTCAGCCTTTGTTTGGTTGAAATATTATATTTCTGGTGAATGATTTTATAAAATTGTCTACAGCTTTGTAAAAAAATTCATAGGTAGTATATGTATATAATTAACGTTGGATAATTTGGACATACAGAACATGTTTGCGGTGTAATTATGTTTTATATTTTTTTTTACGTATATTTTGACTTGTTGTTTTGTTTTGTTTTTTTTTGTAAGGAAATATTTCATACAAATGAATCAAGACGGAGGCTATGTTAGTTAGACTCAGTTGCATTCACGCTATTTACCTGTATCTATACAAGTTGGAGTCCAAAATTATATGTACAAAGTTTTTGAGAAAAGCTCCACTATATTCAGATATGAATCTTGTAAGAAAGGTAAATTGTATGTACACACATTAACATAGGTAGGTAAACAATCATAACGTCGGCGTTAAAGAAGAAGGAAACTTCTGTGGACTTATCCGCTTTATTCAAACTTTTTCAGTAAAAATTGCTTTACTTGTATTTAAAAAATGCCAATGTCGAAATGACAAAATACAAAGGAATGTTAAGTTAACATGGGTACGCTAACAAGCGTTTATGAATAAGAAGCCGGATTATTATATGCATTTTGATAGCCACCTAAAGAAAAACTTGTACTAACATAAAATAAAGTACAATGAAAACAAACATTTGTAATAAAGGTATTTATTCAAGCACTAAAAAGAATAATAACATGATATTGAACACAAGTCGAGGCATGAAACGCAATAATATGGGTCAGCCGAAAGATAATCAAGATGTACACGTGGCTCATAATTAGACGGGTGCTACGTGCGACCGGCCCAGTCAGGTAAATTAGTAAGTACGTACACTACCGGTGTACCACAGTAGGTATACGGTAAAGCTAGGTAGTACAGTCAAGGTCATAAATATGTGTACGTTACCACGGCCTCAGAAATATTTGTACAACTCTATGCCACTAACCATTTAAGGTTGGTGTTATTTATGGCTTCGACTGTATGCTCCAGAGGATCGAGTTTTTAAATCACATCACTCGATTATACAATAGAAAAAATGTGTGTTGAAACAAGTATAATATATAAAATTACAGCTTGATTTTATTTGACTAGTAATTTTGTAGTATTAAACGGATTTTTACTACTTGAAGGGACCACGGAAAGAACATGTCTAGTCACCTCAGCTACTTTTTGAGTTATAGCGGTTTGAAAGTTAGTCATCACGAACAATTACTATGGTTTAACCATTTCAAGTGAAAAAAATATTTATTGTTTTCAGATATTGTTTTAATCCAATGGTAAGTCATAGTAGGTACTTTACGAGCTCTACATTATGAGATTTAAAAATGTGACTAGACATGTTATTTCCGTGGACCCTTCACTTTCGAATAACTAGTATTTCTCGGGACTTAATCACGAACTATTGATGAAATTATCTCGACATTTTGACCACATTTCAGTAGCCGTGGTCGAAACGTCGAGGTAATTTTAGTAATAAAGTTCGTGACTAAGTCTTGTGAAAGAGTTAATAAAGTTATGAGTGGGAATCGGGAAAGTTTAAAAATTACTTTCTAATGGTATATTTTAGATGACAAATCGAGAATGCCCTTTGTTACTAGGAAAGAAATGTGAACCAATCAGACGTATACGCATTTAATAGTCACTGGTGGGATTGGCGATGAGTACACGTATACACTTCTTACGGAATAAAATGAATGAATTGAGTTCTATGTTTTTTATAATAATCTCCCTCAAATTATAATGAAACTTTACGTCTATTGAGCGTTATGATTTTGAACCTACCTATGGTTTGTGAAATAGTTGAGCAAGACGATTTATTCGGAAGTGAAGGAGGAGTTTTCTGCGTAATTATCATGTGTCGCACAGATAAAACTATCCTGCACGTATGGTAGCAAAGCAGTAAATCAAGGTTTTAGTTCTAGTATGCTTAGTATAAGTTTTACTTCAACAAATACTTCTCGATCGCGTTTACGTAAAAATTTCATTTCTATGGAAAAATGGACGCACGCGCGCGCGGTGACGCTGTCATTCAAATACGCAAATATTTGACATAAATTTTCTGGGGTATTTCACATAAGAGGTATTACCCGATACCTCTGTACAAAACGCCTCACCCTAGGTTAAAATAAAATTTAATTATTTATATTGCTCCTGCAAAAACTACCTTGTAGCATATATTGTACTCAAAAGATTTTATGATTAATTAAGACTGGTTAAATTACACTTTGTTTTAACTAAACTTGAAAAATGTGGTACTTTTTACTGAGTTTTATCCCGAAAGTATACTTAGTCTCATTCAGAAGGAGTTAGAAATATCATGCGAAATGCGGTACACTGCTGTCGATGATCGATCACTTATAAATTCATAGCCACCCAGCCCAGCAATGTAACGAATGACACGTGATATTTCTCGTGCGGTCTAAATGAAGCTTTAGGTACATAAGAATACTGTGGTAACGGTAGGTCGACACATGTATTGCGGTGTACGGTCGGCACGTGTGGAATCGTACGACATTTACAATGTTAAGTAGACGTTATTGTATCTTACTAATATTATAAATGTGCATGTGTGTGTGTGTGCACATGTTTTGGTAATTTTTTGCGCTAAATATAACATATGTTAACATAGGCTAGTTTTTATTCCCATGTTTCCATGTAATCGGAATTTACGGACGTTAATTTCCAAATCTGAACTGCTTAGTTAAGAAACCCAAAATTTTGCACGCGTGTTAATTCATATGACGAAAATGAAGACCACGGCGTATTTTTTGGGAATCCTTCAGGGAATTCAATTAAATTTCGAGATTTCAATAAAACTGCGAGGGAAAATGGTTTGCAAAAGTGTGTCTGTCTGTTTTTACCTCTTCACGCTCAAACCGCTGTACTGGTTTAGATGAAATTTGGTATGGAAATAGTTTTAGACCCTGGGAAGGACATAGGACAGTTTTTATCCCCGAAAATTACGTAGCTCCCGCGGGATAGCGATAAACGAAATCTCCGCGTACCCGGGCTTGCGTGTCCTGGAACGCCATGTCCGTACGCCATGTACGCGTACAATGTACGCGTAGCTGCAAGTACGGACATGGCGTTCCAGAACACGTCTACCCGGGTACGCGTACCCGGGATACGCGTAATGTGCGCGCAGTCCGTACGCAGCTTAATATGTTAGGTATGAAGTATCTTTTTGTATTTATTTATCAACTTCATTTTTTATTACTTTTACGGTCATCCCGTCGTTTATCACTGCATAAGGTGATTATTATAACAGACTGAAATGTACGATGTATGAGAAAAATTCGTCGCTAACCTCTAGACCAGTGATGGTGTAGGGGTAAGCACGCATCACGGAATGCTGAGGACCTGGGTTCGATTCCCAGCATTGGTCTTTTTTCTGGGGTTTTTTCTGTTTGTATTTAGTTTGAAATATGCAGCTTAATATTTTCACTTCCGTAACGACGCTGCTAATTAAATCTGATATGTACTTACCTCTTCTAACGTTCTAATGATTACGATGTGCTATGTGGGAGTTTTCAGGGCGAACAATCGATCTAGCTGTATTCTTGACAATGTATGTCATGCAAAAACCTTAAAAATAATAATAACTAGCCTTCCGTCCGCAGCTTCGCCCGCGATAAAATAATTTTCCCGTAGGAAAAGGTATTTCTCCCGCGGTAAAAAGTAGCCTATGTCACTCAGTGATAATGTAATGTGTTTAAAGACAAAAAAATTTTTGAAATCAATCCAGTTGTTTAGAATTAGCTTAGTTATTCAAAGGGGGAACGCTCCCAGTATCTTCGGAATCTTGCCTAAAGGGACTCCTTTTAATATATGTTTTAGTAATTATTATTATTATTTTACTTTATTTTTATTATTTTTTTTTTCTTTATTATTTTACTTACGTTTTTTAGTTTTAGGATAGTAGGTATTAGTTTAGACAGATGTATGTACTTATCAGTAAAAATGTATTTAAATTTATATTTCAAGCATGACATTTTGTGACAAAAGCATCTAGGTAGCACACCACTTTACTTTACGTGAATAATTTTTTCTCTATAATCTTTCTTCGAGTATGTACATATGTATTTTTCTATGTCAAAGGAAAGTTTAGATGCAATATCCAAATTATTTTCATATCATTATAATTAATTTATAAACTTTGAACTGGTTGCTCGAAGAAAATAAATTCCACGCATAATTACAAAACTCATTAGCAAGTCAATTGATCCCGAACAAGGCTAAACAATTTCTTAAAATAAGATTGGCAGGTACTGAAACTTGTTTCATCCATTTTGTTTAGTATTCCACTCAGAGTTTATATAATTAAGCAATCTATTACAATCCGTTTAGGACAGCGTAATGAAAAGGAAAATACAAAACTTGTTTCGAAATAAAACGGGATGAGTTCCAATTTACGGAGATGGCATAATTTAATACTAGATGTAACTTTTTAAAAGCTTTGTTATATAGAAACGTAAATTAGGATCTTTAAAGCGTTTTTCCCACTTAAATACATGTAACACTTGGCGATTGATAAAGTTTTGGATAAACGTACGTTATAATTAACAATAATACACCTAGGACTTAATCGCGATGATAAATTGCTAAAATTACGTTTCAGTATAGGGTACCACGTTCGTTCAGCCACGTGCATTTTTCAACCTACCCGCACTTGATCTTGTTTTTGTTCTGGTACTTCATCTCATCACACCGACACATGACATAATAACACCAGGGGGGTTTCAGTCCGCAGTTTAGGTATGTTCGGCCGGCGCGCCTCCCGGGCAGGCGTATGGCAGTAGGTTGTCGCCTGGCAATCTCGCACGCTAGCCGCGTCGCGCGAGCGTAATTAAGATTCTTTTTTTCTGTGATTTTTGGAACAATAATGAAATGACTTCTAAACGATCTTATAGTTAACTTACTTACTTACTAAAGGTAGTTTACTACACACACTGATATTAATACACACTGTTATCTTTCTTGATTTATATACCTACCTAAATATCGGCGAGTGGGAACCCTGTGCTCTTGGCTTCGGATCAGCGGTGCCCAACGGAATATGAACGCTCGTATCACATGATAAGTTTCAATTTCGCGTGCAAGCAGTTAACGGTCGTAAGAGTAGGCAATTTTTTATACTTACCTAAAGTTGACTTTTGTTCGAGAGTGATCCTTCTATACCTACGCTAGTATAGGTAACGCCACCAGAGTTGAGGCCACGCACACAACCACATCTCATGTAATGACAGCGGGATTTTGACGTTGTGTTGTCGTTAAACGTCAACACAACGTCAAAATCCCGCTGTCATTACATGAGATGTGGTTGTGTGCGTGGCCTCAACTCTGGTGGCGTTACCTCTACTATTAGTTATTTTGTGATAACAGTCACAATTTTCGGCGATTTTGCCGAAAATATATCTCGACGCCCACATTTGCCCACCCCCGGATTCCATTAAGATTAAAGTAAGTATATATATATATATATAGATCATACCGATATAAATTCATGTACTTCTTTATTTGATCTGCTTCAATTACCATTCTGGAGTTGAAATGGTATTAGTGGATTTTGAAATCGTAAAGCTCGATCGATTTGCTCACCTGGCGGTCCCTGACAGCTGCAATATGTTCCTGCACCATTTTAAAATAGCAAAAGCTCAAATTGTTATAAACGTGAGTTATCCAGTTAATGTACAAATCTAAAGTTACATAATAAGTTATCAATTATCATCGACTGTTAACAGATTAGCTGGAATAATGGGTCTTGAATTAATAATATCGTGATCAAAATGACGTCTGTACTAAGATATCATAAGAAAATGTAATTAAATTACAACTGAAGGAATAATGGAACTGTTCGAAAGTGGATTAATTTATTCTCTAAAAAAATATATCTTCTTAGCAAATAATTCAATATCTTTTGTCTTGTTTCTTGCAGTTATCTTCGCTTTCAATTACGACAACTGTAATTCAAAGTTAATCGATTTCAGACAGATAGTTTTAAATTTTAATCAGACCATAATTGTGCATGACAAAATAAAATACAATATCATGTTTTAGGACTTATCACCTTATCACACATTCTTTATTTACATGATAATAAATATTGCACATGTTTGATGACGAACAGCGTAATATTTTTTGTAATAATATTCCCTGCGACTTCATTTGTGTTTAGCAATAAAAACTGTAGGGTATGTACTACATTTTGGAACACAACACGAATGACAAGGAGAACGACATGGTCGTTATTACGTATTTAATATGTGAGTGCCACCTCGCGCTTTTAGAAGAACTAATTACCATTCAGCAAGGTTGGTTCCTAAGTAAACATCAAGATGGTGCGCTGATGAAGAAAGTTGCTGCTGACGGGTAGAGAAGATCAGCGATCTCGCAATCTTTTTAGGGTTCCGTACCCAAAGGGTAAAAACAGGACCCTAATATTACTGAGGTTCCGCTATCCGTCTGTCCGTCTGTCACCAGGCTGTATCTCAGGAACCGTGATAGCTAGACAGTTGAAATTTTCACAGATTATGTATTTCGGTTGCCGCTATAACAACAAATACTAAAAACTAGAATAAAATAAATATTTAAGGGGGTCCCATACAACAAACGTGATTTTTTTGCTCGTCTTGCTCGATATTGATATCGGCAACAAGTAGATGCTTGAAATATTCAGAGAATATTTAGTTATTCAAAAATAAATAGTTAAATTAAAATAAAACAAATATTTAAAGGGGGACTACGGGGGGGTACGGAACCCTTCGTGCGCGAGTCCGACTCGCACATGGCCGGTTTTTTCACCTTTGATAAACTATGGATATTTTTGGGCTAATAAGATAACGCCAACACAAAAAAATATAATTTTTTTCTACTAATACTTTTGGTAAACATACAGTAGGCATGTATTATTTTTAATAATATTTAATGCAAGTTATCGGCCTGCCATCCGATAATTTCTTTTGTAGAGCGTGTTGCGACACGTAGCACTCGCCCCGTAGCAGCTCAAAGGCTTTCTCTGCTACAGATTCGTAGCAAATATCAAGTACTACTATAATCAGGTCTAGTCCATGACGCTCCGACACGCTTTGTCGAAATTATAGCACTGTTTCAAACTAGTCTATGGCAATATTAGTTTACTGAAGGACATATGTTAATATAGCAAATGTGTGTACGTGTGGAGCAAATATTTCTAGCATAATTAAGCTTGAATCATTAAAAACTGTAAGTCTGAATGAATGGGATGCATTCACCGATGAATGAAACTCTGCTCTTTCTGCAAACACTGGCTATTCACAGAATAGCAATAATACACTCGAATACACAAAGGTAACAAGGACCTAATGTCATGCATATTAAAATCTCATTTGCCCTAGGCCACCCGGTAATATACAATTTTCAACGGTGACTCGGGGAAATATTGAATGCTTTCTTATCGGAGCTCCTCGTAAATGCCGAAAACGTACCTTTGAGTGAGAAAATAAAATGTGATAATCCCCAATTGATTGTGACAGCTGGAGAGGTGTGTTCGGAAATGTCGCCGGCGCCATAACTGAATGATATACTCGTGTACCTTTTTGTTATTCCCAAATACAAGGAAACAGGACAGAAGCCTAGAAGCCGTAGCTATCTACAGGTTTTGTCCACATAGGTAGTCTCAAGGTGTTGTAAAATTAATTTAAGATAATTTAGCATGTATGGTAAACGTCACTGTGCTCGACACTGACCCAATACATGGCACCTTCAATCTTATTTCATAGTAAGAGAGGTGACAGACGAGTGTCATCTACTGGTTGTTGAGGTGTCAAGCATTGGTACGTTTACCTTAGTTCTGTATGTCACTTTTAATACCACTCTATTGTTCTTCCCGGGAAGTTGCCATCGAACATGACGTCACGTCTTCGAACATCGACATAAAATGTACCTATTGTTAACTTCAATTTAAAGTTCCCAATTCTTTTACGTGTTACGTTTTGATGTCAAAAAAATTAAGAAGGTATGTAACACGCTTTTGAAAAAATTGGGGCTGTGATAAAAAGGTAAAGATTTAATACTTACATGGTCTATTTCGTCATCATCATTTCTGCCGCAGGACGTCCACTGCTGGATATAGGCCTCCCTTATTGATACCCATTCATTACGATTGGAAGCAGCTTGCATCCACCTTGAACCTGCGGCCTTTACCAAATCGTCCTTCCATCTTGTTGGTGGACGTCCCACGCTACGCTTGCCAGTCCGTGGTCTCCGTTCGAGAACTTTTCGATCCCAACGGCCATCTGTTCTGCATGCGCATGCTATAAGTATGGCCTGCCCAATGCCATTTCAACGAGATAATCCGTTTGGTTACGTCGGTCTATTTCATATCAGAATTAAATTATTTATAGGTAGATCTTTTTAGTTCTTTTTATTAGCATATACGGACTAAAAGCTTGTTTAAAAAATAACATAAATTTTACTATAAGTACTCGAATAATTTCACCATCATCCCTGTAACACTTGTAATAATAGCTCTTACGGCGATTTCAGTTGATAATATTTATTATGAAGATTAACATGCTACTGGGTTTATCGTAAAATGACTCTTATCCTGAATTACGGTGCTCACCATTTTTTGAGCAACTCGAGGAGCGCTTAACTTTAGACCGAGCCGAGAAAATAAATATATCGGCCTTTTCTAGCCAGATAGATAAACATTTTTGTAAATGTGGTTCTTATGAACTCATACTAAAATTAAATGGGCAGAAGGGAACGCATGCGATACCATCTTCTGTCGTAGGTAAGTACTTTATGATTTCATTATACATACCTATTACATACAATCATACATTGTACAAAACAGGCTGGTTTGTCTAGTCACAGACTTAGTCCATGGTTATTCCCACTTGCGTGCCAAACGTAAAGTAACAAAGGCCCGTCTCCCTATCGCCTTCTAAACAGATAACAAATGGAACTTGGGAGTTTTCCCGATTCATCCTGAAGCGCACGTAGAAATAACGTTTCCATATCAATGATTCTTATATTAATATCATTAATTTGCTATCTTATACGTCTGCCTACGCTCATTTATCGTGCGAGCATTGATCTACTGCTTAGCAAGAATTAATTAAGTAGAGAAACGGGATGTTATACACCTTTGGGGGGGAAATGTGTTAAGATGTTATTGTCCACACTTGGATATTACTCAGTATAAGTAATTTTGTATAAAACTTCGTATTTGTTCCTCGCATTCAAAGTGAAAAGTAGAGTGTTTAACGCAGGACTAAACAACAATAGTGACAACTCAAACTATAGTCACCCTCGCTTTCGGTTTTAGTCCCTTGTTAAACAATCTACTATTTATGCTATTTTAAAAGCACTATGTAATTTTTGGGAAATTCCGGAATTTCAATAAGTCTATCAAAATTTAAAGTGTGCTAAACCTAGAAGCTATTTAGGCTATATACAGGCATATAGTTATATTATAATGTTGTTGACTGACTCGACGTTTACATTTCAATCATTATTGTAGCGATCATGTCTAGAATGGCATTTTTTATCGAACAACTCTTAGTCATTATTCGGTTTTCATTTATAAATATTATATCAATATATCGGCACAGTATATTTGTTACTGTACAAAGAAAGTAGAGTTATACATATAGAAAATCTATTATTATTTTTCACTTTACCTGAAGCTGGCTTACGTTACCGTTCAACGATGGATTCTTAATCGAACGTTCTTGATTGTCAGCTTAGCCACCTGATCCCTGGATTCTATTGTTATATTATTCAAAATCTTCTTTGGGACAGTACTTACTTTACTTGTTTGCGCAAGCCAGAAAATAAGATTAAAACAGGAAAAAATTAAATATGGATAAAACTTAGATCAATCTTAGATCACTATGAGCCCGTTATTTGATCAATAGTTAAACAAACTAAAAGTTAAAATATATGGCAAACATAACAATAGTTAACGCATTTCAAAGGCAATTTGACTATTAGTATCTTTAACTACTGATCAAACAACGGGCTCTTAATCTTGTAAATTATACTTCCTTACCATTGTCTTTATAGACGTTGCCCCCTAGAAATGGTACACACTACGATAGCATCCTACATATATTTAAAATACGTAATATATGTTCATAATCACGCGTTTTAGCTAGCTTTTCCCATGCTTAAACTGTAAACAAGGCTTAACTAAAATACGTGAAGTCTGAAAATGTTGTCATCAGGACTCTCTAGTGTAGGTATTAGGTACCAAATTAGGCGCGCGTGCAATGTAGACGGTGTCATAGGACAAGTTTAAATATAACTGTTCGTACACAAGTACTTATGCAATGCAATTAGGTAGTTTAAAACTATATAGCTTACCTTATCACTTCGATAATCGTGGATTCTTGTTACTATGATAAAATCTTTTCGCAACTGCCTTAGCGCGTGGCGTAGATTTTAATAAAATTCGAAAGTGCGAACCAAATTATTTCAATATGAAATACAAACAGTGTAAGCTAGTCAAACCATGGTGATTGTCTGTAACTTGCTTACTATCTACTGATAACAAAAATTTCCATGTAAACAATTCATTGGAAATAAAAGACAACGTAATCAATGACGGTAACTATATCTACGGCGGGATTACTGTAGGTACAATACTCGTATAAAGTTCTGTAGTGAGTTTACACGTACTATAAATTACTACTATAAAATACGGTATCCAAAATTTGTCGTTATGATGATCCAAACTGTCGCAAAGCCAGTTCGCCGACGGCGTTCAGTGGCTCAACCTCCGAAATAACCTGCATGCCGAAATTATTTGTACTAGCATAATATTGCTCGCAGATTCTGTTTGCTCACCACTTCACGGTCGGGGGCCGTATTCTGTATGCCTCAAATCCTCGGGCTCGGGCTTGCAAGTACTTACCTGAAAGGGGAAAAAAGTTTATGAAAGTAATGATCACTACCATTTGTAGCATTATTTTAGTACAACGAAATACTAATTTTACCCATTTGAAAGTATATTTATATGGTAACCTAAGTAACTGAGTTTAAGCTAAGTAAAAATATACGTTATTGCTTAAGTAATAGTTGCTTAGAAATAAAGTAAGGACGTCGTGTCGTACATAGGCCACTCAGCTCTTTGACATCATACTATGTAATATTAAATATATAAGAAAGTTTGGATATTAGGATATTTAGTTAGTCAATCATGCAATAACGGCTGAACGGATTTGCACAATAATCTGGATTGTATCACAATATTGCCTGTCCGGGAAAGGATTTCCCAGAAAATTTTAAATTTCAAAGGTCCTGGGACGACATTCAGTCAAATTTGACATATGAATCCCTTCTGAGCCGCAGCACGGGCTCTGGTCGTGCTAGACTGTTGGCTGCAGGTACGAAAGAAGCTGGCTACTGGTTGCACGCCTTTCCATCAGCCAACACTGGTACTTTTCTAGAGCCCGACACTCTTAGAATTTCTATCTGCCTGCGCCTCGGAGTAGCAGTTTGCGCACCACATAAATGCCCCTGCGGCTTTGATGTCGACGCGCTGGGACACCACGGCCTTTCATGCCAGAAGTGTGCGGGCCGCTTCTCCAGACACTCTGCTCTCAATGACATTATCCGTCGCTCTCTTGCCACCGTCAATGTGCCTGCGTTACTGGAGCCATCGGGCATCGCCAGAGATGATGGCAAGAGACCAGACGGAATGTCACTGATTCCGTGGAAATTGGGTCGTGTGCTAGTGTGGGACGCTACTTGCGTAGACACACTAGCTCCTTCCCACGTCCGCGGAACAGCAAATCAAGCTGGTGCAGCAGCAGAGGCGGCGGAGAAGCTCAAGGCAAACAAATACAAAGGTCTCGGCTCTGAATACAACTTTCTTCCATTCGGAGTTGAGACCTTAGGTCCGTGGAGCCCCAGCGCAACAATACTTTATAAAGACCTTTCAAAAAGGCTTTGTGATACCACAGGGGACCGAAGAGCTGGCAGCTTCCTCGCTCAACGTATCAGCATTGCTATACAGCGAGGTAATGCTGCCAGTATCTGTTCAGACCGAACATTCATTCAATGCATTCGATGTATGTAGTTCATTTGTGTCATTCACTCTCTTCCATCTTTTCTCTTACCATCTACAAGTGTTCTGTAAAATAATATTATTTAAAATTCAATAAACCCACTTTTAAGCTAAAAAAGGTTGTTTATTTTATGTTAAAAACATAATGGTGCGAAACAAATAAAAGTTCGCGTATAAAAACCGTGTTTGACAAAAAATTGTGGCTTCAAAGACTTTGGGTCCATGCCGCGGGGGGAACTATTTATTAATTTTATTTAGTATTTAGTTTAGTTAGTTTTATTTTATTTTTAATTATACCTAGTGTTAATTAATTTATTTAAAGTTAATTTTATTATGTCATGTATTTATTTCTATAGTTAATTTAACGTTATTGTTATAGTTGGATTGAGATAGGTATATGATATTTAATATCCCAGATTACGTTACCCTGTGATATTATTTTAACTTTAAACAAGGATATAAGCCGTTGTCCAGGAACGTTGAAGTAGGTACAGTCGCGGAATGAAAAGGTTCGTCACTTTTCGACTCTATATCAACGAGTTAAGGTCGAAAAGTGACGAACCTTTCATTCCGCTACTCCTCGGCTTTCAAGATGACGTGTTAACCTCGTCTGCAATCAATAGATGATGATGATGTTTTGCTTTAAAAACGCTAAGATTGTAAATTTACCCGCGAAAGTATGTTTCAAATGCAGTGAAAGCCACGGGTTAAAGATAGTTATTAATAAATTAATTACCTACTATAAAGCAATAGGTACACCGTAAAAAATTTGCAGTATAGAAAATAACATTCTAGTTAAGGTATGTTTTTCTTACAATAAAGTAAGATTGTATTTCTGAATAGATATTTAAAAATAAAACTGTTTCTAGTTATCATTTGATACTTTCAGAAAAAAATATCATTAATTCATGCTCTACTTTATTCTCTGGAGAATGATTTCTACATTCAGGTCTCTAAACTTACCTTGTAAAAATAAATGAAAGAACTTGATCTAAATGGATGGCAAAACCGTTACTTAAAACAAGCACTTACATTTCTATAAAAGCACTTCTTCTTTCTAAGTAAGTAAAGTTTTCACAATACCCTCTGAGGCTTAGTGTATTTTTTGTCGTAACGTAACAAACTTATCTATCGTGTTCAATACTACGAGACCTGAGAAGTTTTTTGCTGGTACACATCACTAGAGACGCTACCAATGAGGGTTTCCGACAGATGGGGTAGCGTTAGATAGCTTTAGTATCTTAAGGTTTGTTTGACGTTGCGATCCCGCTTGGAATTGGCTCACGCCTAAGCTTAAGCGCAGCTAAGCAGATTCCCTAGTGCTAGGGAATCTGTTCCTGAAGCTTAGGGGTGATTTCAACCGAGTTTTTGTGGACCCACATCGAACTATGCTTCGCTTTCTCTTCTAAGTCGCTGCACTTTTGACAAAACTCTTGGTTGTTGACTGAGAGTAACTTTAATGGTGACAATCTTGGGAAAACAGCATGACCTTCTGTGGAGTGCTGGAGTCCTGAGTTTGCAGTTCGCAATAGAAAGCGCTGTAGCTCACTTTCATGTCAGGTTTCCGCTTTGTACAATCCACAGCAAGAGACGCTAACGACGTTAACGCTAAAAATAAATAAAGTAAAACCTGAGACCGTTAAAAAAATCATAAATAATATCAATGAAAAAAAAGTGCTGGGTTCGTACCCAGTTCGTAACATAAGAGCAAAAGACATAAAATACATTAGTGATAAATTAATTCCAGTACTTACACATCTGACCAATCAGTGTATTACTTATTCCTGCTACCCTGACAACCTAAAGGTCGGTGTTATAGGCCAATACACAAAACCGGCCAAGAGCGTGTCGGACACGCCCAAGATAGGGTTCCGTAGCCATTACGAAAAAATCCCGTAATATTTTTCTAAGGATTTCGTATGTGTACAGAATCTTCCAAGTTTAGGTATGTTTTATACCTTAGGCTACTATTTACTCTTAAACTACAAATAATTCCCAAGCAATCTTAGCCGCTATAATTTTCCTTGTAAATTTAATATATTTACTACCATTTTGAATTTTTTTTAATTTTTCCACCCGACAGTTTAGATTTTAGAGGGGAGGGACGGTCGATTTTAATGAAAATTTTCTCTTTAAGGTTGAATATTTCGCAAACAAATCACTGAATACAAAAATCATGTAAGCAACCCCCCAATGGTTTTAAAAGACCTATCCAACGATACCCCACACTATAGGGTTAGTCGAGAAAAAAAAATCACCCCCACTTTACGTCTATGGGAGATACCCTAAAAAAATTTTTTTTAGTTTTTTTTATTTAACCACTTTGTCGGCGTGACTAATATAATATATTCATGCCAAATTACAGCTTTCTAGTACTAACAGTCTCTGAGCTTAGCCGCGGACAGACAGACAGACAGACAGACGGACAGACATGGCGAAACTATAAGGGTTCCTAGTTGACTACGGAACCCTAAAAAAGGTAGCTACACTGATCCAAATAACTATAGACTACTATATTATCCGTAATAGACAAAATTATTGAAAAATTTTTAGGCAAATCAATTAATGATTTCTTGTCAGGCAACAATATCATCCACGAGCGACAGTTTGGCTTTCAAAGAGGGAAAAGTGCCCCAAATTTATTGTCATTATTTACAGATGAAGTTAACAAACACTTAAATGAGAAAAAACATGTACTTATGGTAATGGTTGACTTCAGTAAAGCTTTTGACACTTTGGATCATATAAAGCTGTCAAGTAAGTTACAGCAGAATGGTATACAGGGCCCTGCCCTGGGGATGCTAGAAAATTATCATACAAATAGATCTAATATGGTGAGTATTGCAGGAGAGAAAAGTGAACCGCTACCCTCAAAACAAGGCACAGCTCAGGGTTCCATAATCGGTCCCACCGAATATCTAATATATGTGAATGATATGTATAACATCTTCAGGGAGGCCTCTGTGTACCAGTTTGCTGGTGAAACCTGCCTAATAACAGCTGATAGAGATATAAATGTAGCAGTAGGTAAACTTCAGACTGCATGCAAGTGTACGGCGAAGTGTGCGGCTGCTGATGTAAGTGTACGGCGAGCAGACATGCATTACTTTAGTTTTTTGGTAATTCTGAAGTCTACCTACTGAATAGAATAGAATAATTTATTCTATTCTATTCTATTCAGTAGGTAAACTTCAGACTGAATTTGATGTACTGTGCAAGTGCGCACATGACATTGGGCTATCAATCAATTACCAAAAAACTAAAGTGATGCATGTCTGTTCGCCGTACACTGGGTTCAATGCAGTCCCCAAAGTGGTTGCCCATAACCATTTATGTACCTATGCATGCCTCTCATGCATGCTGCAGTTGTGAACCTCTAGAGACTGTTGCTAGCCATACATATCTAGGCCTAAAAATTGACTGTAAATTTAACTGGGGCCCTCATATCGAATACATATGTAACAAATTAAGAGCTATTCTTTGTAATATTAGCATATTAAAACATAAAATGCCATATAATACTTTGATACTTCTATACATGGCAGTGGCAGATTCTGTTATTAATTATGGCATCTCTAGTTATGGCAGGGCATATAAAACTTACAGAAAATATATAATATACAAGTAAGAATACTGAAAACCATTGTACCACTTAAAATTAAACTTAAGTATAGAAATAATTATGATAAATTGTTTCAGCACTGCAGAATTTTTAATGTATTTGATAAAGTCAAATTAGCCATAGCTTTAGAATATAAGGATAGACTGGGAGAATTAGTTAGATATGACAGATCAAAATGACTCCGAAGCCTAGATAATAATAATCACTTCATCGTTCCAAAATGTCAAAATATTTATGGCAAAAGGATCTGGTCCTACTACCTTCCTCAAATACTAAATAGTTTTCCCAGGACTACAATTGATAAAATAACTAGCAATCCTAAGAACATTAAAAACATAATTAAGAATTTATTTATTAAGGGCAACTCATAGCCTAGCAATTAGAATCTTTAAAAATAAAGATTGGCTAGGTATGTCATTCATTATTGTATAATTGTTATGAAATAAACAGATATATATATTTTTTTTTTAGACAAAACAGTGATATTTTATCTATACTAATATTATAAACTAGCTTTTGCCCGCGAGTCCGTCCGCGTGGAATTAGTAATTTGGGCAGCTTATTTTTTTTATCCAATTTGCTTTTTCATCAATTATGGCACTCCTTAGTTCTTCGATATAAAAAAAATACCCCCCCCCCCCCACAACCCCCCCGCAACCCCTCCCTTTATCCCTTTACAATTTTGGTACGGCTTTCAATAACGTGTCGTTTTCAAAGAAATTGTAGGTACACAATTATGGGGTTTATCTAAAACAAAACTGAATTGTTTCCTTTGTGTAATGAAAGTTACTCATATAATTTATATGACTAAATTTCGTTATACAAAGGACGCGAATTATGTACAATTTTTTTGAGAACGACCATATTTTGTATTGCACTGTGAACTATAGCTTAATCGCCTTTAACTTTCGGGTCCCAGAGGGTCAGCAAAAAGTTTAATTTAAATCTGTATGTCTGTGCCCGGCCGACCAATAGGCATGTTAAATGAGTGTTGTTTCTCCGCTTCTGTTTCCTTATAAATTACGCCTTTGCGAAATCAGAAATTCTGTTTATTCCTTCTAATCCTTCGTCTCTTGGCAACGGACACTTCCTGTTTGCCTGCAACTCATCGTATCCGGCTCAACTATCACTTAGCTATTACGTAAATGACGTCACAGCTAGGTTACCAAAATATTACAAACACAATGCCTACCTTTAAAAAGATTAGGTGCAAATATTCTTAAGATAATTTAAACAGAACCTATACTTATTTTTTATACTAAATAAAAACTGAAACATGGATGCATAGAAAAAACCCCAGAAAAAAGACCAGCGCTGGGAATCGAACCCAGGTCCTCAGCATTCCGTGCCGCGTGCTATTCTCCTACACCACCTGGTAAACTAACTAACTGGTAACTATATTCTTTGTAAGTCGATGGCGATTACGGTAGGTAAAAAGACAATGTGAAATATGAATGGAAATTAAGAAAATTATATGTTCATGTTGCTTGTTTGTTTATGTATGTCTGTATTTGTCTGTATTTCAACAAAATTAAACAACGTCAACTCAACAAACAAAAGGTTAAATCCGCCCATTGTATGGGAAGACCTAGCAATAATTTACTTATCTACGCATTATCAACAGTTTAAATATTCTCAATAGGTCTTTATATTGTGCACAACCACTGTTATTATGTACTTAACTATATTAAGAGAGATAGATTTACTAGCGCGCCGAAAATTTGTAAAAAAGGTAAAAATTGTAGCCCCTGGGCTCAAGTGACGTCGAAGAAGAGACGAACCGTATGCTTTTCACAACGGGATTTTTTCGGTGGTTTTATGAACATAATGACTTATCTTTATTTATGTATAAAATCATTGTAGGTACACAACAGATTTCGTGGAAAAAGTGGCAGTCACTTAGATACTCAGAATAATAATCAGGGGCGGATTTACAGAAGGGCTTTTTGGGCTGCAGCCCAGGGCCCCATGGATATAAAGGACCCCCATCCCCCATTGGGGCCAGTGCGGATTGGGAATTTCACACACACCATTGAATTTCATCGCAGGTATGCAGGTTTCCTCACGATGTTTTCCTTCACCGTAAATTTCAAATGTAATTTCACACATAAATTCTGAAAATATATCTTGCTCACACAAAATGTAGGTCCTGAGTCTCTACATTAATCAATCTAATGTTTTAGATTGATTTCTTTAAGCAGTTACTCCTATCAGCCAATGTACGTCATATAAGTAAACACGTGTATCTCTAATGACTAATGACGCATTATAGGTACCTACACGCATAAATCACAAATATTTTAATTAGTTATCATTACAACGCATAATTAGCATATTAATTGTACGTGAGTATACTTGCCTTTTAGGGTTTCGTAGCCAAAATGGCTAAAATAGTGCCCTATTACAGGAGACTGGTGGATCCGGGAATGAAAGATGAGGGCAAGTATAATATCTTCTAACTGGAGATAAACGCATTCTTAATTTTTTGAAGTAACTTTACACTTTATAATGATAGATTCATCATCATCATTATCATCCCAGCCTATATAAAATAAATAAATAAATATTAGGGGACAATCTTACACAAATCGACCTAGTCCCAAACTAAGCAAAGCTTGTACTATGGGTACTAGACGATGATAAACATACTTATATCGATAAATAAATACTTAAATACATAGAAAACATCCATAACTCAGGAACAAATATTCGTGCTCCTCACACAAATAAATGCCCTTACCGGGATTCGAACCCAGGACCTCTTGCTTCGTAGGCAGGGTCACTACCAACTAGGCTAAAGCGGTCGTTAATACGTCCCGATGTATGGCACAAACCGCCTCTACAATGAGATGGTTTGAGCTGTAGTTCCCACGCGGGCCCAGTGTGGATTGGGAACTTCACACACGCCATTGAATTTCTTCTCAGGCGTGTGCAGGTTTCCTTACGATCTTTTCCTTCACCATAAAACGCATGATAAATTTCATATGTAATTTCGCTCTTAAATAATAATAATAAATTTATTTCCAAAAACATACATTAGCAACATAGCGTTAGCATTAGCGTTTTCTGGGAGTTACTGTTGACACATTCTTAAATAGGAAAACTCATGTTGCTAAATCAATAAAATAATTTCTAGTCAATGTTATGCTTTATCAATTCTTTCCAGTACTTGTTCTGAGAGTGTTTGCAGAAGTTCTTATTTTGGATATGTGTATCCTCAGCTCACGTATGGAGTAATTTTTTGGGGAAATTCTGTAAATGTTCATTCTACGTTCGTCCTTCAAAAAAGATGTTTACGTACAATATTCGTATACCTGCTGGCCAATCTTTGAGAAACCTGTTTAAGCAAAAACATTACCTAACTCTCACTGGAATTTATATTTTGGAGCTAAGTCTTTTTGTTAAGAATAATGCTATATACTTCAATAAAAAATCCTTTTTGAAATTTAATTTGAGAGAAAAGTACAAATATAATTTACTACGTCCGAAAGCCAATAACTCATTGTACTATAAAAGTGCGTACATTACTGCAATACGCATTTTTAACGCACTTCCTAGCCAAATAAAAATGCTTCATGGAAATAGTTTTATAAATAAATTAAAAAATTGGCTGATTGATAGTGTATTTTATAATTTAAATGAATTCTTTTCGAATGTTGCATGCAGTACCTAATTAATTTATGTTTTGATTTTTAGTTATAAAACAAAAGAATTGTATGCTCGAAATGAGCAACTGTTGATACTCTTGTGATTTATTTACCATATTTGTACACAGTTTACAATGAATAAATTACTTACTTACTTCCTTACTTACATACAAGATAAATATCTGGCAGACCCCAGCAGCCCTGCAGCCTGTATCTTGGGTTATGTCAATTCCGAAAAAATCAGAGGTGCGAGTACGCGGCGGGCTCGATCGAACCCACGGCCCTCTGCTTTAAATTATCTTTCAATTCAATTTTTAAAATACAGCTCCATCTAAGTATATGTACTATCGATGATTCTGCCAATTTTGAGGTTGAGGAAGACTCTATCGGTGGATGTTGTTCGGTAGACCTTCTGCTTGAGAGGCTATAGGTCAAACCACTATACCCTGTCTATTTAACAGAGTTAGTACTAGAAAACAGAGAATGCACGTAATTGGTCAGCGATAAGGACGATGCACCGGCACATACGTCCTACACTGCAGGGCACATATTTAAATATTGTTATCTACTACTTTAAATTACATAATTATGATTAATAGATGAATAAACATGACATGTAATTATTTGAGGTGCCACGAGAAAAATCAAAAATCACGAGAAATATTACGAATATTCCAACAAACGGCATGTAAGCCGAGCCCGACGTGCGATTGTTGACGCCCACTGACAGTTTCTTGTCCCTTTATTTGCATACAAAAGTGCAACAGAGAGAACGCCTTGCTAACTCTGTTAAAAAGACAGGGATAGGTCACCACGGCTTTGCAATGTTAGATTATACCAATATAACTGGATTTCATTTAGAGCACGACATGAACCGAGAGAGAGCAGAGTGCAAGAGAGCGGACGGAATGAAGTCCAAAACCAAGCAGGCAAGAGATGGCATTAATTACAGTTCTTATCAAGTTTTTATACATAGCTAAAACATATTTTAACAAGCCTTTGTAGTTTCACCATGCCATGCCTATCTGCGTACGTCAGTCGCTGTACCACAATACGTAAGTAAGCTTCTGGTAGCGGAATAGCAAGATAAAAGGTTATATTTCATGAAACATAATACCCACTTTTTAGGTGGAGAACAAAAACAAAATGAACCGCCAGCGTAACAATTTAATGACTGTATTTTCTATTTCTCCGTTGCAGCTAGCAAAACATTTATCTTTGTCGAATTACGAGAACACTTGCTCGAAAGATACATCGCCCTTTTGCTAGAACAATATCCACGTAGATATTTTTTGAAATGTTCTCGTACGTGTTGTGTACAATAAAGTGCTTATTTAGAATGTCTTAACTCGAGAAAGCAGAACTTGGTAGAACTTTTTCGCTGCAAATTTCATGGTGACATTCCGCACACCTTCTGATACGCGATTTGGTTTCCCAAAACTGTACCAAAGTACCTTCAAAATTAATGTTGTTCGGTTTGTTATATTAATTATCAACATGATTTCATACTGCAAATAAACGTCATTCAAAAGTCAGCGTTACTGTTAACAATCTGTTAGAAAGATTTTTTCCAGCCAGTAATTTTGACATTCATCACAAGACAAATATCCAACCTAGGTATGTATTCCTAAAGAAAAAAAAAACATTTTTTTATTCCGTGTGCATAAAGATCTGCTAGAAATAAAACCTCTAATTAAATAAACTAGCACCAATGACACTTCAAGACTAACTTTGCGCAAACCTACGTACCACATCGCTAATACAATACAATAGTGCCTTCATACGGGAAAACAAGTGGATGTTGCCTGCCGAACTATGAGTTGAAGCCAGGTTCATTCACCTTTGCTCCTATGATCTATCTCTTTTCAACACTGTGATATATTGCCAGGTTATTTACAAAAAAACCTTATTTTTTTTAGAAATACGAATTATCCGGCATCACCTAATTAATTTACTTTAAGCTAATTTCAACAGAAATTTATATTTTTCTTATAAAACTTTCTGCAATAAAATTTACTTAGCTTTCTTTGTATTATACAAAAAAAAGAACCCAGTCAAAATCCTCATTTCACCGGTATGCACCTCCTGCGTACTATGGCAACACTATATGGCCGATATGTCAGAATCACGTCAGAATTGTCAGAAGTCATTCACCAATTTCAGAGGATTTTTACGTTAAATAAACGTTTATCGTCGATTTACTTGGGTTATGCGCTATGTATTGCATAGTAAAGCATTATAGGAGTAATTGGAGGCCGAAATCCGACATATAATTTCACAGGTGAGTACTTATTTTACGAAAATGTCATAAATCTTAGTGGCAATCAATTTTCCTATATTTTGCTTGCAAGCTTTGTTAGTTTTTATTCAAAAACCCCACGAATAGGTTTATAATGTTAAGTTAGAAGTATATTTTGTTTATTTGGAGTTAAACATGACCTTAAATGAAAAATTGAAGAATGTGTGATTTTACTACTAGGGTGACCAATCCTTTTTCATGCATGGTATTTATTCGTATTGATTGGAGCTAAATCTATCAACTTGGTACGGTTTCTATCTTCATAATTCATATCACAGTATATAATAACATGTTTATTGCTTGTGTCTTTACAATTAACATGAATAATATTTAACATTGCAGTTTTCCAAAAGATGAAAGAAGGAGGCAAAATTGGCTGTCGATTGTACCGATAAAGGGAAAGGTGTCAGAGCGTTCGACAATTTGCAGCTTGCATTTTAAGCCTGAAGATTATGACTGTGACCCAGAAAGGCCGGGACGCCTACTCAGTACAAAACGATATTGTTCTCACATGTGTAGAAAATAAAGAAACTGTTACAACGTCCTAGTATTTTATTATTTTTTTCTATTGACAAATACTTCCCTTATGTTTTGCAGTAAGTATTTGTAGCGTCCTCAGGTAAAAGGTAACCTTTTGCCGGATATCAGTAAGGCCGAATAACTGTAGAGTGGCATAGAAATGCAACCAGAAATGGAGCTTATATTGACGACTGACAAATTGGTACCTTTTACTTGAGTTTGTGAGGATGGATGTTCACTTTCATGATCAAACGGTTGAATAAAAATTCAATAGCAAAACCGGCCAAGTGCGAGTAGGACTTGCGCACCGAGGGTTCCGTACAAATTTATATGTATCTATGAACATCCAGTCTTAGCAGACCCCTGTTCCTAAGCAAAATGTGCGCAGTGTGGGATCATTGTAGATTGGTTACTGATATCTAGACAGACAGACAAAAAAATTTATGCTTTCTGCTTGCAATTTATGCTTGCAATTTTTCCTTTATCTGTGCTATAAGACCTTGCTTCGTACCAAATTTCAAGATTCTGAGTTCACGGGAAGTATCCTGTAGGTTTTGATTCCCTTGCGAGTGTCGAAAATTTGCGGAATAAATGGCTGTAGGTATCTTTTGACTTTTTGATTGCGTTGGGTTAGAAGTTTGATTTTTCACAGCTCCATTCCATGGGGCAGTAGACTTGAGTATTTGATTTAAATTTCAGCTTGATACCTCCACGCGTTCCTGAGAAAAAGGGTCTTGACAGACGGACGGACGGACAACAAAGTGATCCTATAAGGGTTCCGTTATTTCCTTTTGAGGTACGGAACCCTAAAAACAGAATTGAATTGAAATTGGTTGAATTTAATAAATTACAAAATCAATCTGTTGTATAAAAGTATGTCAAATTCCGCGGGATATTCCTAATGTATGCTTAATCATGGACACCCTAAAGAAAACGATGCAAGATCGGCGTGACGTAATTCAAGGTCATTTTTCCTGGCTTCAAAGGAATGTTTGGCATGCAATATCCTGCGGGAAAAAGACGCATGTGTCAGTTTTTCCCGAAATTGAGTTACACAATAATATGTATTACATAGTATATATTATATACTGAGATGCGCCTTTTTACTGATTCAGAAAGTGCCTGTGTCTCGACTTTAAAAAAGTCAGATGCGTCTTTTTCCCTATGACGGCAGCAGCTAAGCTACATGCTACAGTTCTGCCAAGCAAAGTATAAACTGTGACGACACGGGACCTCCGCGGGCCGCAGATGTAGTAAGCAAAGAAACTAACTAGGTGCGAACGAGCAGGACTCACGTTTCTCGTATGACGTCACTCGGGAACCGAACACGGCAGCCCAGTTTGGGGTCAATGGCCAATCTACAAATAGAAAATTCCAATTCAAATTTGTTATCGCACTTTATTGTGCTAAAAGCATTTGATTATAAATAGAGGGCGTGTTCAGTTCATTGGCCAAAGCGAAAATATTAGTGGCGTGAGACTGTGAGATTACTTGGTTCTAATTAGCTAGGCATACAACAGTTAGGTTATGTTTCCACTGCTTACCCCTCATCCGGTTTCGGCTCTTCGACGGCCGCAGCAGCAACGTTTTGGTCCTGCTCCTCGCCCACTCCATTACAAGTTTCCACCACCACTTCAGGTACGTCACTCATCTCCAACGTCCACAACTCCGCGGACCAACACACGAAACACGCAACCGCGTCGCGACGAGCCTTTGCCGTGGACTGCCATACTTTACCCTTGGTAAAAGATTACTTCACTTCACATACTATTATTAAATTAAGCGAAGTTAACTTGCAGACAACATGAAGCATAAGCATGCGCCATCGATACCAAACGGGTCACGAACGCACAATTATGGCTTCAACTGCGTACCTAATCCCTTTAAAGAGTAAAACGTGCTACAATCTACCTACATGGACAATCCGAGGATTGACATGAAAAATATTTAGATTTTTCGACCTGCTTCCCAGGTACCTTCTTAATTCATTTATTTGCCGCAGATTAAATACGTATTTAGCAACTCATCTAGCAGTCAACCTACTGCCGACGGTGCAAGTCACAAAGTAAGTATATTTTACGGGTGTCAACCGATGATCTCAACTGCCGAAGGGAACAGAATCATTACTTATCAACGAAAGCGGTAGTGAAGTAGGTACTGTGTTGTATGGAGTGACAGAGCACTGCTATGCCGGTTAAGTATCAATTCCACAAAATCATTTCATGTTAAATGTTGCCAAGACGAGACCATGTAGCTCGCGGCTCGCACTGTCAAAAAGTAATCAGATCTCTTGTAGAGCCAAGTTTCTAACCCTACGTGCCCAGCTCTAAATCTATAAGCCCTAATTTTACACTAATTAATCTCGTAGGCGTGCAAACCGTGGACTAAACTGTCGAGTCGGCCGGCCGCACGAACCTTTTGCAATTCGGCATATGGGCTTGAACTTAAAAATCTATTCAATCTTTTAAACTCTTTCCGTGCGGCCGACTCGCCAGTTTAGTCTACGGTTTGCACGCCCACGAGATTAATTAGTGTAAAATTAGGGCTTATAGATTTAGAGCTGGGCACGTAGGGTTAGAAACTTGGCTTTACAAGAGATCTGATTACTTTTTGACAGTGCGAGCTACATGGTCTCGTCTTGGCAACATTTAACATGAAATGTTTTTGTGGGATTTCATTTCTTTTTGGTAGGGGATGATTTACTAAAAATCCTGAAATACATATCTTATTATTTATAACAAGGATAACAAGGACCCTCTATATCAATTTTCAGACCTCTAGCATCAAAATTTGCGGAATTCTCATACAAGCTTTCACCCCCTAGTTTAAAGGGTTGGGGGTAAAAGTTTCAAGTTTTAAGATTTTTTCGTTGTTTGTATACTATTACTAGCTTACATACCAAATTTCAGCTTTCTAGGACTTCAGGAAGTACCTTTTGAATTTTGATGGTCAGTGATCAGTGACGAAATCGGGGGTTTTTAGACATTGATAAAATCTAAAGTATAAGAGCTACGAAATTCAAACTTTGTATGTTTCATGTTTGTACTAGTGTCATTATTTCTTGAAATTTTCAACTATTTAACATCATCCAAAGCAAAGTTATAAGAGTTCAAAAAAACGACGAAACGTTTCGAGAAAAGGTAGGTAGTGCCCTTGCGCTCCGCTTGGCTCGTCTTGGCGGGGGCACTCCCGTGCCCCCAGATTACCTAATCCCAAATGCGGTTACTGTGATAAATTTAGGTAAGTAAGTATTTATCTTCCGGCCTAAGGAAGCGCTTCCGCAGAAGCAGAACGAAAACGTGCAGAATCGACCAATCACATGATTTAAATTCTACGTTCACATGGTCACGATAGGAACAAGAGAAGGACATGTGGATTATAGCTATTTTGATTGGTCGGATTCTGCTCTGCACGCATATATCCGCTCCGCTCCACTTTCATGAAAGTACACCTTAAGTTTTACAATTTTATCGCAGTAACTACAAAAACATTTTTCGCTAAGTTTCTTTGACAACTTTGCAAATACGTAAATGTTTTAACAGTGACTTGATTCAAGCGCTTCAACCGCCTCATTTTCTTGGCCACATTTTTCACGAATTGGCTGTAGAATTTAATGGCGTTTTCGGTTATTTACTATAGGTCCTGTACTTCTACAAGATATCTGGATGTATCAGAATCTTCTGCCATTTCTACAAGAAAGTATCCATGAAAATGATTCGGAACAAACGCTCAAGTAATATCAACAAACCAGTAAACGTTTCCTCTAAAAAGATATAAGTGTACACTTGATATTAAATTAGGTATTGACACAAGATACTTGTAGCTATTAATCTTAAATCGGTTGTTAGACCCTGCCACAAATGGGCGAGCAAATATCTTTACGGCCCCCGTGAGACAGTGACCAAATAAAATAAGCTATTCAATCAATCTGATCGCCCTCCTACGGGTAACATTTAATACATTACCTTCGATAGTGGCTGCACTTACTTGATTATTTACATGCCTAGTGGGTATACATTTAAACTAAATCGGGTAACTAATCAATGTAATCATTTATGAAGGCACGGCATACGCTGGACGTGTAGGTAAATATGATAAAATAAACTAGTAATTAGTTATGTGTCGGATATCGGATATCCTTATCCGCTCTGATCCTTATATGATTCTAATCCGTATCCGTTACGTTTTTAGATGAAACGTCAAGTAGCGTCAACAACAATTGATTAAGAAAGTTAACATCTGTATCCGCAGATCTTGACACCAAACACCCATTTAAAAAAAAAAAAAAGAAAATACATTTATTTAACGACCGCTTTAGCCTAGTTGGTAGTGACCCTGCCTACGAAGCAAGAGGTCCTGGGTTCAAATCCCGGTAAGGGCATTTATTTGTGTGATGAGCACGAATATTTGTTCCTGAGTTATGGATGTTTTCTATGTATTTAAGTATTTATTTATCTATATAAGTATGTTTATCGTCGTCTAGTACCCATAGTACAAGCTTTGCTTAGTTTGGGACTAGGTCGATTTGTGTAAGATTGTCCACTAATATTTATTTATTTATTTTATTTTATTTACAACATCAATATTTTTACAAAACAAAAGACAACACTAAAGCTAAGATAGAATGTGTCATTGCGGTTGCAAATCGGACACTGGCTCAGCATAATGCTGAGGCGTTTAATGCACCCCAGCGCTGATATTGAGCACCGTTGGTGACACCCGGATCGCTGTTTAGATAGATAAATAAACTGCACACTAATAGCATACCTACAAGGAAAACATACTTATATAGATAAATACATACTTAAATTCATGTTAAACACCCAAGACTCTAGAACAAACATTCGTGTTTTTCATACAAATATCTGCCCCGGCGCAGGAATCGAACTTGGAACCTCAAGCTTTGTAGTCAGGTTCTCTAACCACTAGGCTATTTTGGTCGTCTATTTAAAGCCCTCCCTATTATAGTTTAGCGAATAATAAATAGGTATTGACTGATTCATCCACTCCACTTAGGATCTGGGTCATACACATTTTTTTTCGCGTCTCTCCTGCAGGCTTATTGTCTAACGCTTCTGACGCTTGCCTTCGCAATCACTATTTCTTTCTGTCAAACGGTAGAAGTTGATGACAGAAAGAGATGGTGAATGCGAAGGCAAGCGCCAGAAGCGTTAGACAATACGGCCTCTGATGACATGCCAAAACCTTGCAGTCAAGTTTACATCGGCGTGTGAGACGCCTGGCCAACTTTCGGCGGATTTAAATTAATCATCATCATCATCATCATTTATTCATTTATAAAACATAGGTATAAAGGTGTTACATTTGTTTTAGATCGCTATATTTTGCCGTGAGGCGTACAAATATATTAATATAAACTTAAAATTAAAAAAAAATCTTAAGGTTGCTGACTCAGCCTCGCTAACTTTATGTCCACAGGAGAGACGACTTTTATTTCTTATGCTGTCTATGACCCATCTTCCCACATCTATCGACGCGACATCGGCTTAAGCCGATCAAGAAAAGTTTAATGTCCACGCAATGAGATCGAAAAAGACGTTGATCGGCTAGGCTCGGTAGGGTCTTCTTCGCTCTTTATTGCGTGTACCTACATGTTTTTTTTTTGGTTAAGCCAATCCCACTTCGATAAAGGTAGGTATACTCAATTTCTTGATAAGGTTTGATGTGTCATTTGTACTTGAAAGTGATACAAGCAGTGCGCATGCACCCAGAAGGTAGGTGTGAATTTTCCTCATTGATAGTAAGTCGATTCATTTGTTTTATCATTTCATACTGTAAATCACGGGTTTGTTTTTCTAGTAGTTTCTGTCGTATTGTGAGCGCCACGAATCCAGTCAATTATATGTTGGCTATGAATACTGCCCAAAATTTAATCTCCAATATTGTCAACTAGTTGATAATTTAATTTGAACTGTAGTTTTATACAATACACAGATATAAATCACTCTCGAATGGTATTTTCATTAAAACAGCAGAAAACGGATTGAAAAGGAACTAAAATTTTACGCTGGAAAACATCATGTTCGGGCACTTTAAGTATGTCAAAAATGTCGCGGCCAAAGTGGCGACTTTATTTATTTTCTATTGTTTTCTGTCATACTCCATCTATGTAACAAAGCCGGGGCCTAGAAAGCGCAAATGCATTTTCCTCAGAAGGCAAAAATCTGCTAAGTCAACATTCATCAATAAAGTCTACTATTACTATAGGTATAATATAACGTTTTAACACTCTCTAAAAAGTAGGTAGATGGTACCTACACTTTCAAGGCCTTTAGATTGTTAAAACTATTTTGACACAAAACTCTACATTTAATTCTCAGCATGCATGTGAACAGTACCTTACTGAGACGTACCAAGTTGCAATTTTATTATGGGTGTTGGTGACTCTACGTGCGGTTGGTGGGTACGTGGATATTTACTTAGTCTATGACTCACGTATATTGCTTTGCTTTAACACGTTGCTTATCTTTAATAATGCGAATATCATTATTGACACAAACGGAAATGCAAATTAAACTAATATTTTTAACGGATTTGGTTAATGATAATTTAATGTTTAAGTTAATTTATGCTTCACTGAAAATGTATGCGTAGCGTAATAACTTAATAAATGAGGGCTCGTTTCATAAACCTTGACAAGTCGATAATGTGTCGGAATGGATGACATATTTCGGGTTTCCACAAATTTGTTGTTTCATAAAACGTCACTTTTTTATTTAAGTAAGTATTTATTTTATTTTTCTTATATCATTAGTCATATGTGCGGGCTCTCGATAGCATTGACCATCTCTTTCTACCCTCACTCTACAGGATAGGATGAGGATGTACCTACCACACCGCAAGAGAAATCATGAAAGCGACTGTGATTCAGAGTGAGTTAGTTAAACCGCTTCTAGACGGACTTCTGGTCTTTTATTGAATTGAAATAATTATCACACACGACACTAATTACTCATAGCGGTTTTTAACCCCCGACACAAAAAGAGGGGTGTTAAGTTTGACCGCTATGTGTGTGTGTCTGTCTGTCTGTGGCATCATAGCTCTTAAACGGGTGAACCGATTTGGATGCGGTTTTTTTTAATAGAAAGTAGGTTTCTTAGCGATGGTTCTTAGATATGTTTCATCAAAATCGGTTCAGCCGTTTCAAAGTTATCAGGTCTTTTGTTAGCTGCGGAAGGGATCTTAGACGCATAACGGGCATTGTCTTAATGTCAAACATACGAGTGACATAATTGCGTTGGGGGTTTTAAATTTTTAATTTATAGTTATTAATCATATACATATGTTGACTCATTTTGGAAACTTTTGCAATAAGTAGATTAAATAAATTAACGTGAAAACTGATATTAACAGAAATTGACAGTCATTAATCTAACAATTACTTTACCTACTATCAGTTGGTTCGTGATAAAAAAAAGATGTCCCTTGAATGTAGTTATCAAAACATTAGGAATATTTCCATTTAATATTTAAGTAGATATTGATACTTAGGTATAGATTATTAAGTTATTACACCAATTGCTGTATTCCGATTGGAATTAATACTAAGTACCTACTAAGAAACTTATCACGAGTTAAGCTGAGCATTTTTTCTAGAGATGCAACTGATATTCGGCCAGTATTCGGTATCCGGCCTATCCGGCCACAAGTTTACTATTCGGCGAATACCAGATGGTTGCGTACTATCCGGCTGGATACCGGATAGTGAAAGAACTTATAGTTATGCTTATAAACGGGTATTTATTTATATATTTGTCAATAATTAACTTTAACGACCGCTTTAGCCTAGTTGGTAGTGACCCTGCCTACGAAGCAATACGTCCTGGGTTCAAATCCCGGTAAGGGCATTTATTTGTGTGATGAGCACGAATATTTTGTTCCTGAGTTATGGATGTTTTCTATGTATTTATTTTAAAAAAAAAAACATCAATTTATCACTTAATTCAAACAGTGCGTATAATTTTATTGTAGGTAAAACTTGGCCGAATATCCGGCGGCCGGATATTCGGCTATCCGGCCATAGGTTTCGCCGGATATTCGGTATCCGGTATCCGGCCAAACAACATCCGTTGCATCTCTAATTTTTTCCTCACACATCGCTTAGGGTGCCTTTCTACTAGAGATGTGCTATGCAGCTACGCTACAATGATGTGAAAGCTACGCTACGAAACTATGTACTTACCAGTTTCCACTAATGCTAAGCTATATATGTAGCCGCTCGAGGAAGATGCAGAGCACGCACCCACAGAACGCGTACAGTAAAAGCCCAAGAATATGATTGGTGTAAGTATATCAAATGCATCCATAGCAACGTAGCATAGCATAGGTATCTCTGGTAGAAAGTTATCTTAGCGGTGTGCGAGGAAAAATCCACCAATAGAATTAGTTAAGGCAAGGAGAGGCTAGTTGCAACTATAGGGCAATTCAAACTATCCTTTCATAACGCCGAAGTTACTAAGGATTGTTTACATAACCTCTCTTTTGCAATAGCCTCTACCTTACTTCATGTTCCTTGCCTCTCTCAGCTCATTTTTCTCACTAGGGGATTT
Source organism: Archips xylosteana (assembly GCA_947563465.1). Taxonomy (NCBI): domain Eukaryota; kingdom Metazoa; phylum Arthropoda; class Insecta; order Lepidoptera; family Tortricidae; genus Archips; species Archips xylosteana. The sequence goes on from OX387349.1 coordinate 14,175,842, forward strand.
TTATCCTCTCACACAATTACAGCTCGGTTACGACTACACGCGTCCAGCGGCACGTCGTATGTTTTCTGTTCATTGCGCGTTCTGCGAGGATACCACTACGGCGAGCGTGTGGGCCCTGCTTTTAACGGAGAAAATGCTGGCCACGCCGCCGATCGCGGACAGTCGTAGCTGAGCCGTTAGTCTACTCAGCCCCGGACCATGCGGGGGGCAAACCGGGGCACCCGCCCTGGGTGGCAGTGTCAGAGGGCACCAAAATCAATCTAAAACGAAATTAAATCAAAGGAAGCCTAGTAGGTGGCACTACTTGTAAGACTCAGACTCTGGAGAGGGGCGCCACAATAAAATTTCTACCCCAGTTCGAAAAAATCGTAGATCCGGCGCTTTTTTCACGGTGTTCGGTGTCTTTGTGTAGGGCTTTATATTATAAAACTACTTCAAAATAAATATTGTAATACAAAATACCTACCAATGTATATAAATGAACACAAACCACATCAAGCTTTGATCAATAGGGTAGTGTCCTGGGTAAAAAAAACACTATTACAATTAGTCCGACATTTAAATTATCAAAAAATATTGAACAAGTTTTTTTTTATTTTGTCAATTGAACAAAAAACGACAAAGATAAAGCGCGACAAAGTTCGGGAGTGGGGGCTCGTGACGTCACGGTTCGCTAAAAAGTGTAGCGAATCGTGACGTCACGCGGAACTTCAACATACAATATCTCCGTCATTTTTTGTTCAATTGACAAAAGAAAAAATACGTGTCCAATATTTTTTGATAATTTAAATGACGAACTAATTAGATTTTTTTAGGAAAGTAGCCTAATAGGCTAACTGATCTTGATCAAAGACATCAAGGGAACATAAAGACAGTCATAGACGAGGCTGTTTAGTAATGTGTTCTATATATAATGAATAAAGAAATTTTGGTAAAAATCAAAAATGAAGTACTTACTTACTTAATATTACCTAAGTATGGGGAACACTGATAGTAATATATTCATCATTGGATAATTTTGATCATGAAAACTATGTGCGAGACGTATATTAATCAAATTGACAATAAAAAAACAAGATATTTAATAATATTCAATTTATTTTCTGAATAATGTAACTACTTACTAATTACGTGTTTAAATCACCCAGATTATAATTAAACGCGTAAGACCAAATACACACACAATTGACACTTACATCCCACACAGTAACTGTAACAACCATTTATTTAAATACGACCGATCAACTTTTGCTTAAACTCGTGCTAGACGAACTTATAAATATTCTAAATAACAACGAACTGGAAAAACAAATCACCAAAGTTTTGCTTTAGCTTCATTTTCAGATCGTAAAAGCATGGAAATTACTTCGAATATACCCGTATACTAACACTTTAATTTTGTCACACACTTGTAAAATAATTTATCTGAGTTGAGCATGTTACAAAATGGATAAAAATATTGTGTCCAAGCCTTAGAACACAAAACTAGTGTGGCGAACGCAACATACTTGAAATACAATAGAATTTAAACCATTTTTTGCGGAGGTCTATCTGCCACACTAAAAGTACCTACTAAAATAGGTTAATTGTAGATAAATATTACAAATTTAATGTATTTAATATTAACAGACGTCTCAGAGTGTGGCAGTACATCAATAAACTGTGTTTTTGAGATCTGAAGCTGCATAAATATCTTCTTTTAACAGACTAAAACTCCGCAAAATCAAGAAGGAATGAAAATAAATATTACGAAATTTTCCCAGTCAAATAAATAGAAAACGGTGCGTAATACGATATCTTGTTCAAACGAACAATATGCAAGAATTTGTGACCAAATTACAAATAGGTAAATACCATACAAATCATAAAATAATTACAAAAAAAATAACGATTTTACGTCTCATTTGCCGTAGCCTGATCAAACAATGCGTTCCCTGAGACATTATCTTAAAAGTAAAATACTAAAAATAAAACAATTAACCATGAAACTCAATAATCTACCAACTTCCTACGAGTAAATTCTCAAGAAAACACTATTGGATACCAAATAAGAACATAGGACTACATGCTATAACCGGTAAAGTTAGTGTACTAAATAAAAAAACAACTTTGTTCGATACATACGGGCGGAAAAACATGGTCTCATTCAAATTATAGAAAATAGTGTATCTCATTATTTCAATTACATTTGATCCGGTATGATCTTAATTTAGATACTAATTCTTATCTATTAATTAATGTAGGTACAGTTTTCAATGACTAGTCTAATGCTGAACGGAAAAAAACTGTCATTCACCGTTGCATAGTTTAGTAGGTAATTATTACAAAATGAGATTTTCATGACGCAAATACCGTGAGTAACAAAGGCGTAACGTTGCAAAATATAAATATACATACATATATACACAACGGACCCATTTTTACTACGTGGACATTATGGATAACAATTTGTACTTGATTCTCCGATGGGCTAGTCGCAATCATCTACGTCCGAACACAACTAACAAGTATGGGTAGGTATGACCACGCTCCATCAAGCAATGCAATGCTCGTCGTGAGTAGTGACAGACGATAATCAATAATCAAGTATACTAACGTTTATCGCATGTCTCTACCCTCTACGCTAAAACGCGTGGACGTACGTACGACGCACTTTCGCTAACTCGTGTAAGATTTATGAAGGTGGTAAAAAACAACAATTAATAAGATAGAAAATACTTTCGCGACACACCGTTGGTGATAAATTCACGGACATATGCAATGTCGTCAGCTACCCAACCGTCACGTATAGCCTGAAGGTCATGAAGACTAATGAACAGCAATTCAGCAATTAGTGGCCTATGCCACTCAAGGCCTTTGTTACGCGCAAGTATTATAATATTTGACTACTAAAGGACAAATCGCAACAGAACCTTTTAGCAATATACACTTAATTTAAATTCCAAAAAATATGAAGTTAGTCACTTTGGACTTAAGAGTTCACAATTGTATAGAATATTAAAAAGAAACATTAATTTATATAAAATCTTTTAAATAACCACCACGGAGATATAAATACATATATAAGTTTAATTACTTACAAAACATGTTCTGATTATTAATAGAAATATTCATATCGTCATGGCTTCTCTTAATTATTAACTACCCAGAAAAACGAAAAACTCGTCTAAATACACAAATGCTGGAGTTATTCGAATGTACATTGAATGTTAAGTACACATTATGTAAGTTTATAATACTTAGGTATTAAAAGAGTTGCAAAGCCTTTTTAAAAAATACCTATCTAATCACCCAGATGTCAACCACCATTGCATTTAATAGCAAATAGCAAACTGCACTGCACAGTCTGAACACTTGCATGTAAACGTAATATATTATCTTATCAAAGGTTTTTATTTATTCTATAACCTTCATTTAAAAAGAAACATACCCATGCCATGTACACTTCACTATCATCATATATTTATCACATATTAATTAGATTTCTATCCCTCTTCATTATTTGTGCAGTATGTGAAAGACGAGACTTTAAACTTTAATGGTGTATCAATACTTCTAAACTTTTAATGATGTAAATTACTTTACATAAAATAACTGTTTTTACATATATCATTACTTTACAAGCATGTTATTTTTCCAATTAAATTTATTCTCCAGCCTGATGTTTTACACAATGGATATCGAAAAGTATCAGTCACAAGCTTAAATTTAGAAACAAAAAATGTTTGGTCAACATTCTTAATACCTCATTTCTCAGTTTACATCAATCAGACTTGAGTTTAAGTGCTAATTGATTCCACTTAAGTATTTTGTGCACTTATCGCAGTAACAAAAATTAATACAGTAATATGAAATACTGACATAAAAACTGAATCACACTGTCACTGGGACTTTAACTTCTTTGTTAACTACGTAAAATTTGTGTTTTTTGCCTAAGACACCCCATATAACAGCAATATTCTCAATAACAACATTAAGTGGTATAGTTGCTAGGGCTCCGGCGGCGAATAAAATACACTTAATAGGCCCATATCTATGTAGAGGGAAGGACTTGATAACACCAAAGATATACATGTAAATATTAACAGCTCCTATAAAGCCACATATAAGGTTTAAAAAGTGAGGGCATGGTATTGGACAGAGAGCAGCTAACAAAACATTGCTAGTTGACAGTGGCAGTGTAACCCAAGAGTAACATGATATGGCTAAAAAGATCTTATTAATTAATGGTATTTGCTTTGTATGAACCACCAACAAGATACCCTGGATCCATCTTTTCCTCTGCTGCATGAAGTCCCATAGTGTAAAAGGTGACTTTTCCCACATTTCACCTTCTACAAAGTTAAATGAATACCCCTCCATGTATGCCTTCATGGCGAAGTAGCAGTCCTCCGCCACTGATCCGTCCAGGCCATTGTCAAATGACACTTTTTTCTCAGCAGCTACCTACAATAATATTAAATAAATAATAACAAACATGACCCACTCTGCTACCAAAAGTAGAAATATTCCTTAATAACTTATTGGTTTGGTGGTTAAAAATCATAACCAATTACAACAATTTATCCAATGTTAAAATTGAAAACAAACAAATAAAAAATTTAAAACATGTTATTGTCATGTTACATGTCTTGGTAATTGAGTAAATGACAGACACTTTAATCACCTTGGGCTTATTTGTGTTAGGTTGCTATTTAGGGTGTTCAATGACCATGATGTTGATCATGATAGAAATTTATGAGAGGTATTTGTTAATTTTGGGTATTTTTGTAAGCAAAAAGATTAAGTCATAAAAAAATCTTGCAACAAAAACTTCTATGCTTTTGCAGAGCTTCCTTAGGTATTAGTTATGGACACATGGTTTATTTAGTTCTATTTATTTTTTTAAATATGACTGTCCATCATTTTGCCATTTAAACAGTACTTAAAGGTTTCCTCAATACTGCCGTTGTAAGAAAAAGGGACACAACTAGCATTTTTTGTGAAACAGAAAAAGCCTAAGTGCATACTTGTTCCTTGTAACTTATGCTGTTTCTTTTTCGAGCAAGTTTGCAGTTGTGCCTTTTATAAATACGACAGCAGAATATCAAACATCATTAACAAGTAGGTACCTACTCAGTATACTAGGAATGGAGTAAAGTCTTGAGGATTGAAGATTCATACCTGTGTTACTACATAAGAGCCCTTCCAACTGAACAGGGGCTTATGGAACCAATAAAACTGGAACCTGAGTTTGCCCATATCATCTGCCACCCGGAAACTGTCAGCCAGAGTAGTCAGCCAATTGACAATCTGCTCATTGGCATATGTAATGAGCCCTTGCCCAAACTGATGCTGCCCATCCTGCACAAAGTTTAGAATCCCACGGACAGAGTTTTCAGTCAATAATGTCTCTTCATCCAAATGCACAATCCAATCTGTATCTGTTAATATATTAACACTGTCTTCTAAACAATATTGCAATGCTCGGGACTTAAACAAGGCACCACTTTTTGTTTTATACTCTGAGGGCACCACCACTTCCCTTACTCTCCTGTGTTTAGGCAGATTTAATGCTTTATCAGTGACCACTTCAATCATAAAGTTCTCCATCCCAACATCAATGCATGTGTTCATATTTCTTGAGACATTAGTCTTCACCAGCTTTGGGAAATCGCCTCTAGTAACAACCCTGATGCAGATGAATGGTGCCAGTAATGGGGATCCTTTTAGCTTCACCTTTCCAGGAAAAGTATTAAAAAACACTAAACCAGCAAAATTGCATAGCACCTGAGGTATTGTCAGCAGAGTAAGCAACCTCAGGATGTACAGGATAATTGTACCATATATTCCGTAGGTCTCCCAGGGATCAGGGAAAACAATTTCTTCTTCATTCAAATTAATGGCACCAGCAAATACGAGGAACAAGAATATGAAGGATAGATACAGGATGCAGTGCATACAATGTTTTACCCTTCCTCTTAACATTCTGAAACAACAAAATGCCCAATGAGAATCGGTTAATTTAACCGGAGGAAATCCAGTCACGATATTATTAGGAAGCTATTTATTCCATCACAAACCAAACATCGCTCATGAGCACATCGTGCTTTGATATGTGGGCAGACTAGTTCATAAATAGTATACCTATGAGGAAACAGACAAAGCTCTTGGGTTTTTTATAAACATAATTATTATAAAACTCACCTTGATGCGTTCGTTCGAACACGCTAAATAACTTACTGTTATAAAATCACTTCAACGGGTCGTGAATATAAAGATTAAGAAACTACCTAAGAACCTATTGTCTAAGCTTTCACATCATAATTTTCGCAAATTTCGGAGACACTATTTTCTAATAATACTTACTTAATATACAACGACAACCTCTCTACCCAACACACACGCCCTGTCTTTCTGACACACAGAGTGAGGAGACTGACATTCGTTCGTTTGTCAATTTGATTCTGATTCACCTACTAAACTACCGGCACTACCGAACCGAGCGACTCTTTTTTTTCATTCAGTTATTCAGCGATAGCGCTTATCAGAAAAAATGTTACTGAATTCCTAATAAATTGGTAAACAAAACATAAACAAAGTTTCTAATTTATTCAAACATCAATAGACGATAGACGTCTATTTTGTTTACAACTTCAGATTTTTCTGTTCTGTGTTCAGTTACATCAGAAATGAGAAAAAAAACGAAAAAAGGCAATATAGTTTTTTGGAACCTCCCAAACAAAATCTAATCAGAAATCTATAGGTAACGCCACCAGAGACCATTTGACCAACCGGCAACCAAGTACATACTATAAGGGTATGCGCGCACGAGTAACTTTGTCTCCGCGACTATTTTATCAAGTCTGTGTATTTGTATCCTGGGAGTCGCGGCGCACGTGTGCGCACTTCCATACTAACCCATAGACTTGATAAAATAGTCGCGCAGACAAAGTTGCTCGTGCGCGCATACTCTAATACTATATAATACTATGCTGGCACTTCACTTGGCGTATTTCACGAAATAGTTGCGTGTGCGAGAGAGGAGCACTATGCTGATTCCAGCGTGAAAGACGAAGATGGCAATAGCGCAACGCGAACACGCAACGCCAAGTGTAGTGCCACCACTATACTAATTTAAGGGCGGGATAGACGAAAGAGCAAGTTCACGTTATAATGTGCGCTTAAGGTTATACAGTCGTGTGACACCCCCTTTACTAACATTGAATTATCGATTCCTGTCCAACATGCGACATGGGACATCCCTATTGTAAAATGACGTATTGACGTATAAAACAATCATTTACGTTTTGATTCGTCGCGTAAATATATAATTAATTTTACAGTAGAAATGTATCATATCTAGCTATGTTTACATTAACAGTAGTAAAATGAACATGTGCAACGGCAAAAATAGTAATTTGCAACGATATCTGATCGAGAATCAGTAAGATGCTGAAGAAAACCATCATAATAGTGACTAGAAGAGAAAGTGTCTCGTATAGTAAATAACGGGTCGATATGAATATGTCTGTCTCTGATTTATCAGTGGGATGTCGTTTTGCTGATTATTTTGCTATATGTGGTCTTGATTTCGATTCTGGCCTAGAACCTGACAGACTTTGTGGTCAGTAGTCGAACACCATATGTTTTGATTGTTTTTATTGTCAGTGGTAACAGATGATGTCTTTGTTTTAGGTGATAACTTGCATGTGTCTCCTTTGGATCGGTCTTATAAAGGGAAAATATTAGCTCACTACCCTGACAATGTACAAAGCAATCCATTTGATGAACATGCTGTTTGTATGGTAAGCTGTTAATGAATCTTTGTATGCACAACTTATGTAGCTTAAGTAAACCCTGACATGTTATTTGAGAATTTATTTTTAAGAAATGGATTTCAAAGTAGGCAAAATTTTGTATACATTTGAAGAGTATACAGTAAATTAATATTTTTTAACCTTTTGAACGCCACAAATTGTTTTTTAACCGACTTCAAAAAAAAAAAAGGAGGTTCTCAATTCGTCTGTATGTTTTTTTTTGTTACAAACAAAATAGAGTCTAATGTGGATGCGGTTAGGCTAATTTTTGTATTACTGTATTGTCATCTATAGACAACGCTGGCGTTCAAATGGTGTATCTAATAAATTTACTTCTGCCACATAGTCAGGGTATGTAGCTTATTTGGTCACTTTTAACTGTAGTATTACTTTACTTACCATTTAAGCTACAAGAGACTCAGTCAGATGCTGCGAGTTTTTATGATTATTAAATTCACTGATTATAAACAAATTTTGAGTGTTATGACCAAGAGTTTTAAATATTACCTTATTAAACTAAGACTTCAAGCTGACAAATTGTTCTGTTTCAGCTTTGTTTGCCTGCTGGCCTACAGTTTAGAACACAGAAACATTCTCTAGAGGCAAAGTTTCACAGTTTTGTTGTGACCAGAGAAAATGCTTCCCGATACTATGGCTTCAGTCTTATATTCTATGAAGAAGTTAGGAACAGGAACATCTGCAGTGCAATGCATACTTTACAGGTCTGTTTTCTAATTACCATAAAAAAAATCAGTAGAATTGAATAGAACCATTGTAATATTTTTGCGAATTTATAATTTAACATACATACTAGCTAAACTATGTGCAATTACAGTGCAATCTATACTTTACAGGTCTGTTTTTCTAATAGATTAGCTTACTAACTAGAAAAAAAAGTACAATTGGATGGAACCATTGTAAATGCCAAATACTTTTGTGAATTTATCATTTAACATACTAGCTGAACAAAGTCTGTCCTTAGCAGTGGAATCATCAGGCACAATATATAATGTGACTTTTCAGGCTATGTATATTACCGAGTTATCCAGTGGCCAGACACCTCCTGGACATAGGAAGAGCAATGGAAAGGAGAGCTCTCGGTCCCTACCGAGGTCATTTAAACTGGCTCCACACTCCGGTGCCGCCCTCACTTATTATGATATAGCCAAAGATAAACTTTATGTAGCAAAAAGCATAGCTTTGATCTGTCAGTACCCTTATGTGAGGGTTGCGCAGTTGTTCTTAGAAAATTTGTATAGGTAAGTTAGAAACTCCACTACTTATTTCTTTTTTAGTAAGTTGAAAATTTGGGGGATGTTTATGTTCAGCAGTGGATGTCATTTGGCTGAAATGATTATGATGAAGTTTAAAATTAAAGTCCACTCTAATTTTGGTACTTTTTTTGTGAAAACTATGTATAATGTAATGGGAAATGAACAAAAACATGCATTCTAGTGATAACTGTATCATATAAAGCCAATTTTATAGATACAAATAAAAATGGAAAAGAATGCCTTAAATTTGGCTTGAATCTTGAATCTGTGTCTTAAGCATCATCTTCATCATCATCCCTGCCTATATGTCCTATGTTGAGGGCACAGGCCTCCTCTTAGAATGAGAAGTCTAAGTCTTAAGCATACAAGGGGTTAATTAAAACTAAGGCCAATAACAATAACCCAATTGTAGTTGACTGCTTTGTCTGGTTTTTATTCCAAATTATAGCTCTACATTCCTGTTGTAATAAAAATTTTGTAATAGTATACCATTTATTATTTGCATTTAATTTTGTATTTACAAGTTTTTAAATGCTAATAATGACTGGGTTGCACTATGACCCCATAAAAATCATTATCAATTGTTTATTAAGCCTTATTTACACAAGCCAAGAAATTCTCTTTCAACTTGCTTTACTTTGTTTGGCTAGAACACAAGTGATTGATAGCACTTGGTGATTCTTTATATTTGTGACATTTCGAATACTGAATATAATTCTAATTTTCAATCAGAAATAAATGAATCTAATCTAATCTAATCTAATCTGGTAATATAATGTACCTACATTGTTGTAAGAGGCAAAATTTATGGGCATGTTTCTGATTTCTGAATATCAAAAATTAATGCATTGAATGTATTAAAGTATTGAATTATTATTATTGAATTGAGAGCGAGAGAGAGAAAGAGAGGTGTTTATTTATTTACACGTATTCATCCATCCTACGGCAAAATCAATGAAATTTTCATCCCCCCTTTGGTGGAGAAATATTATACGAGTTCCATTACCTATCTATATCTATATATGGTATCTTGCGTTCCACAACTATTTAATTAGCACTTAACTTGTTGTTGGTGTCAAAACCAGCGAGCATGTAGACTAAAAAGTGTTATGGGAGTGAAAGGAAAATGTCTGTCAGGATTGTAGCAGGTGGAAACAAATAGTCTCTGCCAACTCCCTTGCTGAGAAAGAAGTGTGATTGTATGTGTATAGGTTATAGGTAATAACTGTATGTATGTTATCCGGAACTCGGCGCGTAAGTGAGCCTATTTTGCGTAAGTGTGTATTAACTTGTTAAAATATTTTCAGATCATTACCCAGGCAGCCAGGTCCGGGGCTTAGTCCCGAGTCCTATGTTTATAACCTGCTTTACGAAGTACCGGTGCCCTTGCCAGGACAAGCCTTACGACTTTACGTGCCACCCTCCGAACCTCACCTAGATCCAATACCAGTTGTAAGTACTTTTCCACATCAATAAAACCCATGCGCATGCGCCACAAAAAAAGGAGTATGACCATAAAGCGTTGGTGTGCCATAAATTTTTGTTCGCTCAAATACAAACAAACGATCCCGAAATTTGGAATTTTTAGTTTAAAAGTTGCTGGAGGTACAGATAGAAGCCGTAGGTACAGGTACTTAGAAGATACAGTTACAGACTGGTGAAATGTTGTTGGTGCCGTCGTACATATTTAAAAATCAGTCAAGTGCGAATCAGATCCGCACACGCAGGGGCTTCGTATATCTACAGAAAACACGTTTTTAGTCTGGGGACGGGACCCCTCCCCCTGTTTTTTTTTTAATGTAGGTTTATTATTATTTGATTTTATAACTAGGTAGGTTAAGTACCGATGTAACCTAGTCTACCTACGTATTACGGTTCAAACGATGTGGATCTGTGACAAACGGATGAAGAGTCAAAGGCAGCATAGTGATAGGGCTGGACACAAGGTCTTTACAACAAACTGTCATGGTTGGGACGCCTTGATCAGTAACGAAACGTGCATGCAAAATAAAATAATAGTTTAAAAAAAAACTAAAAAACACGCATTGTAATCGGTCCTTGATAAGTATGCCAAATTTGGAGTTAATTCGACATTTTCAAGGGGGTCAAAATCATGTTCAAAGTTTCCGTGAAATACTAACATACGTATGAAGCTAATAAAAGCGTGTTAAAAAGGTAGAATGATCAGTCTGTACTCACCTCAATATTCCTGATCCAGGACAAAATCTAACCATGTGACCGTAGTCCGTACCTAACCGTGCGAAATAAATAGTACCTACCCAAGATGTAGGCTTAACAACTCAGTCAATGGCACTTGAAACGTATTCATTGCAATTTATTATTCTCTTAACTCATATATGGACAAGGTATTTATTGAGTCAATATCTTTAAGTACAGTTGTCAACACTCTAAACTGACTATTCGTGAAGCTTATCACAGTTTAACAAGATGCATAAATGGTCAGTTAAGTGTGTGAAGAAAGATTTACAAAAAGTAGCGGTTGCCCGCAATATCGTTTTTGGTCCACGGGAACTTGGTGCTTTCTCAAGATAAAATTATCTTTTGTTATTTAGGCATTGTGGAGTTTTTTTTAAGTCGGTTCAGTAGTTATACAAACAAACACATGTAATAACAAAAGTGAGCATAACTGACTCACGCGCACTGCTTTTAATTGTACGGTGTTTTTTGCGTATGTTGTTTCAATTTCAGCTACTTCTGCTCTGTGCTTAACTGTATAGTTGGGGTAAGAAAAGGTTCGTCACTTTTCGACTCTATGTCAACGAGTTAAGGTCGAAAAGTGACGAACCTTTTCTTACCCTGACTATACAACAACATGAAATATTACTTACTAATTTCGATATCATAATTTAAATCAAATATGTTAATTCTCATAAAAGTTCACATTTTTGGAGATTTTGGGAATCCCCGTGCTTATTTTTTGCCGTGATAAGGTATTGAAAGTATATTACAAGTGGCAACATTAATTGGCAGTGATCGGATCTAGGATGCAATTTCCCGGGGTTTAAGTCCGTTATCTTAACTTGGATATGACTAACAATACCGCGAGTCTTTTTGTTACCTACCTTTATAAAACAGTAAATAACTTTTAATTTTAAGTAGTTTACACTATAAAATAAACGAAATATAAAATAAACGTAACCTGCTCGTCTTATCTTTTATGGTATTTTTTTTATTTTTATCTGTTTGCCAGTGTATGCAGGTAAAAGTAATAATAATTACTAATATTTCATCAACCTCTTTCATTAAATAGTATGAATGGTATTAAGTAAGCAGTACTAAATGTCTTTACTGACATTGTCATTCAGATTGAGCCCTGCTTATCACATTCTCATTAACGACAAATAATAAAAATTTCAAAAAGTTATTAATTTTTAACGTGAACCCATTTCCTAAAATCCCGGGAAATCCCGAGTCACATCCATGTTAAGCATAATGTTTGGGGTCGTTCACCCCAAATTGCATCCTAGATCCGATCACTGTTCGAGGAACCGTTTGTCTTTTCATCCTCACCATCTTGATGATTGGCAGTCTAGTACCGTGCGTTTTAAGCGAAACTTCTTTCCTCGCACGACAAAGATCTGGAATCAGCTTACTGCGGCAGCATTCCCAGAGCGTTACAACTTAGGGATCTTTAAAAAACGAGCCTACCAATTCCTAAAAGGGTCGGCAACGCACCTGTGATACCCCCCGTGTTGCGGGTGTCCATGGGCGACGGTGATCGCTCTCCATCAGGTGACCCGTCTGCTCGTTTGCCACCTCTAATATAAGAAAAAAAAAAAAAAAACTGTTAATTAGTCTTGTAAATAAGGGAAAAAAAATCCATTCATGGTGACCTAACAAAGTAAAAAAATTATGACTTATTTGACCTTTTTGTTTCATCAAAGACTTTTTATAAGAAACAAAAATAAACATAATTATTATCAACGCTGCTTACAAATCAAATCAAATTACTGTTAAAAGCTCGAGCCTGGCTCGTTCATAACAAAAGCCATTGTTTTCAGGTGATACGAATGCCAAATGCACCGGAAGAATTGCCGCTGCTCGATTTCCCATTGCGAGTAATGTTCTCAACGCTGGGCGTAGAATGTGTGGTTCAACTTTTCACTTGTGTTTTATTGGAGCACCAAGTACTTCTGAGATCAAGTGGTGAGTAAATTGATTTGGCCTTGGCGACTGACTTTGGATGTTATGACCAAACTTATAATATGACATAAGCCAGATGCTTTGTTACTATCTGGACGTACTATATATAACAAGTGTGTCTAGACTCAAAGCGAAAACGCGCGGGATAACCTCCACTTTGTTCTACTCGGAATCTCGATCGTCGAAATTTACATCACGACCGAAACGTCGAGGATATAATAGGCGTAGTTATTATGTCCTATTTTGAGTTGGGAATGCATTTAGCTGGTAAAAGATCAGTCATTTAGTTGTTGGCTTACAGATGCGTACACGGTTTTTGGTGTATTGTATGTTCTAAGCTAATGGGCTAAAACTATCAGAATTAAGACTACTAAAAACAAAACGACTTCATACACGAACAATTAGAGGTATCTGTCATAACTTTTAAAATTAAATAGGTCTCCACTAGAAGCTGCAGTGAAAATTTACCCCTGTAGAATTCGCTCGTAGATGGTTTACTTTTCTCTGCAGCTGATTGTACATATTGATATTTATGACAAAGCACACCCGCCCGCTCGCGATTGAAGATCATTTACTGGCACGCTGCTATAATCGCAAAAGATGCTTAGAATTGTTTTCTTTTAACATTATTTAATCGCATTGCTTATTCAGAATCTGCTTTAGTAATAAGATGAAAATACCCAAAAACACGCGCAGTCCAACCAACCTATCTTGAGCCATCGTGCCTCCCCCACGCGGCGCCACGCCCGAAATCGCCCACCCAAAATCGATTAGCGCGAAAAACACGGTGGGGCCTTAACGCCTCTTCATTGTTTGTCTTTTCAGACTACAGCAAGTTGATGCTAGTAGCGGAGTGTATAGTGTCCCTGCTGTTGCCATTTACGTGGGCCCATGTCTACGTGCCAATTCTGCCGGCGCCCTTGTACCACTTCCTTGACGCACCGGTGCCTTTCGTCATGGGTACAGTACAATGGATTTCACAATTAAATTGTTTAGTAAATAAAGGTGTTGTCTTCGTGATTGAAACATGGGTTATTTGAAAAAAAACCGGCCAAGTGCGGATCGGACTCGTACTTGAAGGGTTCCGTACCTCCGTACACAATCTTTTAAAAATGGTTCAGTAAAAAGACGCGTTTCTTGTATGACGGCACCCTTTAATATTTGGCCTTTTTTATTTTTAGTATTTGTTGTTATAGCGGCCACAGAATACATAATCGGTGAAAATTTAGAGTAGGTATAAAAATCTTGTTTTTTCGTAATTAAAAAACTCTGATGGTCTCTAATCGTAAATCATCTTACAACACCGGAATAGATCGTCACTCCTGCCTGCTGTTGAGTATAGAACAGCTCTCAGGAGGCTTTTACATCGGCTTTTTACAGCCGCAGAAATCCTATCCCGTGGGAATTTTGCAAAATCGTCCGTACTCCTTGTCTACACTGAAGAGGGTTTATACCTGCTGAGCTGGCAACGTTGCATTTTTGTTAGTTTTTCTCGATTATTCCATAAAAATTGAATGAAAATTAAAAATGTTTTAAATACAAATTGTTCTAATATGTAAGTTAATGTGTCTACTGCAATAATAATTCGTGATAGACTTTTATTTTCTTTAAAACCGAACAAATTATTACCTAACGGTTTTTAAAGAAAATAAAAGTCTTATCACGAATTATTATTGCAGTAGACACATTAACTTATATATTAGAACAATTTGTATTTAAAACATTTTTTCTCAAACATGCTATGTAATGTTTACGTTGTGTTCGTTAAAACAGGCTTCAAAATACACCGTTGCAGGCCTAGGCCGGCAATGCGATCGTCTATTGTTTCATGTCACACAGCACCATGATTTTTATAGGTCTATGGCATCATAGCATTCAGAAATTTAAAAAAAACTATAAGCAATATTTGCGTTTTGGTTCATTATGACATTCTGCCACTACGCTTATTTAAGGTAAGGTAAGATGGTGATGGTGATGGTAATGGTGATCTGCCTAGAGGAATATTTCACCATCAACATCATCAACATCATCATCACCATCATCGTCACCACCATCATCACAATCCTCATCATCATCATCATCATTCATCACCATCATCACCATCACCATCACCATCATCATCATCACCATCATCATCATCATCATTCATCATCACCATCAACATCATCACCATCATCATCATCATCATCATTCATCACCATCATCATCAATCACCATAATTATCATCACCATCATCATCATTCATCACCATCATCACCATCATCATGATCATCATCAATCACCATCATCACCATCACCATCATCATCATCATCATTCATCACCATCACCACCATCATCATCATCATCACCATCACCATCACCACCATCATAATCATCATCATCATCATCACCATCATCATCATCACCATCATCACCATCACCAGCATCATCATCATCATCATCACCATCATCATCATGATGACGACGACGATGATGATGATGATGATGATGGTGATGGTGCATGTTTGAGAAAAGCACTATACAAGCCTCGGCCGGAACAGGGGTTGCCGGCCTCGTATCATGCCGACCTCGTGTACCACTCGGCCGTCAACTTAGATACTCGGCCGGCAACCCCTTAAGTCCCGGCCTCTGCAGTAATGTACTATTAATTTTCTTTCAATTTTTATGGAATAATCGAGAAAAACTAACAAAAATGCAACGTTGCCAGCTCAGCAGGTATTAACCCTCTGAATAGGCAACGTTTGTGCAGTTTCAGCTTTCTAGGTTTAGAGTTGGCTTGGCAGTGATGAATCAGAAAGTTAAGTCCAGTAGATCAGTTTTACAGTGAATTCTTTTTATATACATTCATCATCCCAGCCTATATACGTCCCACTATAGGGCACAGGCCTCCTCTCAGAATGAGAGAGGTTGGACCATAGCACCCACGCAGGCCCAATGCGGATTTGGAATTGAATTTCTTCGCAGGTGTATACAGGTTTCCTCACGATGTTTTCCTTAACCGTAAAGCTCATGGTAAATTTCAAATGTAATTTCGCACATAAATTCCGAAAAACTCAGAAGTGCGAGCCGGGATTTGAACCCACGAAACTATGCTTAAGAGGCCATAGGTCAAATCACTAGGCCACCACGGCTTTTTTATATACAGTGAAAAAAAAAAATTTTTTTATATACAGTGATTGCGTGTAATAGAAATTCCGTGTATTTTGCCAACTGGGTATGAATAAAGTATTCAGGATACTTACAGGCTGGTTTTATGTACAGGTTTACATGCGGACAGTGGCGCTATGAGCAACGGCGCTCGTCTCGCGCTTGGGTCGGAAGCGGCGCTATGCTTGGTCGACATAGACAAGCCAGACATACAACTGCCTGAGGAACTGCCAATCTTCCCACATCGGACACCTTTTGTTGAAGAACTGAACCACATTTTGGATAAACATCAGGTTAGTGATCTAAGAAGACACACTGCGGTTTTTTACAGACCTCGCGGTTCTATTTATTATCTTGTACCGTTTGATAATTAAGCTGGAATGTAGTGTATGTCCGGATTATCTTGCCTATTAGTTCATTGCACCTTGATCAATTAATTTTCTTCCTTAATTGTTTAATTAGGGTCGGTGTATTATAGACGTTAATTAAACTCGCTAGAGCTCTGAGAAAATGTGAATTAACTCCAATTAAGCCGGTTAATTTGTGACGATTTCTTACATTAGAATTCATGCACTAAGACATATGTTTAAACTGTATAAAGTAGCTTTGATTAGGTACCTCTAAAATATTTTTTTTATGCTAACTACCTACCTACTTGGTATAAAATATTATTGGGGTCGACTCTTCTGTGCTACAACTGTCCCTATTCCAAATTATACTATTATCAGTGAAGCGTGAAATTAATTTAAATTTAAAGGCAGCCAAAATCTCTTTACAACAATATTTTTATTGTATTTGCAGATATTAAGACCGGAAACTGAGCCCACCAAACTCGGCGTGCCTTTAAATGGAACTTCATACAAACATATGAACGAGAATATGAGCAGCAGCTGTACATTGCCGTCAGGTAATACGTCTACCACTTTTTAATACCTATAACCTAATTGTAAGCACTATAAAATGGTTTGACATACAGTACAGTGATTCACATCACTACGTGTCTACGATAGTACTGGGAAAATACTCTATCGTTTAGAGTGACAGCAAAATTGCCAAAATTTTTTTTTTGGGCAAATTCGGGATTCTTAAACCCTTTGAGTAAAAAAGCGGGATTCTTACGTCGCAAGCGGGACATACTTAAAAAATAACCTAGAAAGTCAGTAGTTTTAAATTTTCATCCTTCTTTGAATTCCAAATTACGTTTAATACGTTTATATGACAGTATAAATGTAATTTGGATAGCCAAAAAAGTCATAAAGAAGTTGTTTTAATGAAAATACGTTATTTTACCATACGTCGTCGCACAGTCTAGCAATCCTCCAAAAGCGGGACCGAGGCTGTCCCGCGCAGGACATTCAACTCGGGGACAAAAAAATCGGAACGCCCCGCCGAAATAGGGTCGCCTGGCAACGTTGAGTGACAGTGACTGACCACAGATTTAGATTTAATTGCGTCATTTGGTTTACAGGTGGTCTCCGTCGCAAGCATTCGTTTCACGATGTGCTAGAGTGGGATGAAAGTCGGCCGCTAAATGCGTCCCCGCCGGGGTCGCCCACTCGCCGCGCGCCGCGTCGCCTCGACGCTTTGCAGCGGATAGTAGACATCGTCAAACGGACAGGTTTTGTTTTTTTATTGGACTAATTTTGTTCGTTTTTTATGTATAAAGGGGGCAAACGAGCATGCATCTGGTGACGGGAAGCAATCACCGCCGCCCATGAACACCCGCATCACAGGAAGTTGGCTCAACAGATTCGTGTTCTCAATATGATTTTTCTTCCGCTTTTCCACATTTTAAAGCAAGTACAGCATTAGAAAGGAGTGATTTTCGATAATTTAAATCTAATATATAAAAATCTCGTGTCACGGTGTTTGTTACCGAACTCCTCCGAAACGGCTTGACCGATTTTTATCAAATTTTTTCTCTGTATTTGTTAGGTCTGAGAATAGGTCGTAGGCTATTTTTTATACCACTAGGTGATAGATATATGTATATGGCAAAACAACGTTTGTCGGGTCAGCTAGTAATAAATAAATATCATGGGACAATTCACACCAATTGACCTAGTCCCAAAGTAAGCAAAGCTTGTGTTATGGGTACTAGGCAATGGATTCACGAGGCATTACATCCAGGTCACTGGCATAGCACGAAGAATCGTCAGACTCAAATAGCAGCGAGCAGGGCACATTGCCCGTAGAACTGATGGCTGATGGGACTAAATGTTCGAGTGGCGTCCACGGACCGGAAGACGCAGTATAGGTAGACCTCCAACAAAACGTAGCGACGACCTGCGCCCAATTGCATAACAAAGTACAACTAATATTACAAGCGGAACTCTCGCTTCAGTTATATTAACTAGAAAGGGAGTTCCGCTTGTAATATAATTTGTACTTTGTTATGCAATTGGGCCCTGGTTAAGGTTGCGGGAACGCGTTGTATGCGGATGGCGCAGGAACGGTCTGTTTGGCGAACTATGTGGGAGGCCTATGTTCAGCAGTAAACGTCTTTCGGCTGTAATGATGATGACGAGGCATTATTATTTATGGTGAAGTAGTGAATTCTTCAAGGGTCCCATGTCGAAGCTAAACACGGCCATGGGAAATTTCCCGCAACTTAGTACTGGAGGGCAAAAAAAAAGCGAGTAAACCGTACTGTGGACAACTTTTCCAAGTATCTACATGAAGTAACAGTACCATTTAATTCCAGGTGTCAATATAGACGAAGTAGACGCGGACGCGGTCATGCCGGCCATGAAGAAGAAAACACTCAACGACGAGGAGCAGTACAACGAAGACATCCGCTTCAACATCGCCGTCAGAGAGACGTTCCTCAACAGATTCGTGCATATGTTCCTTATGTACGAGAACTTCGTCATTATGCCAGATCAGGTATTTAAAAAATCTAGATTTTTTTCTAACGACTAACTAATGAAAAAAATATGTATAAAAAATACGGATAACTCATGTCGTCATGTCTATGAACGAGAGCTCGACTTTTCGGGTTAATACGTAGCTAATACGTCCTCCCGGAGCACACGCCACAGCGGCTGCTGCCAAACGCGCGCTACGCGCCACCGCTCGAAACTCATTCATATACGTGAGTTATCCGTATTTTATTACTATTTTTTTATTTAAAACAGACCTGCGATTGACATCTGCATAAGTGACTGTTCGCCTATCTTTTTTTTATTTTTCCTATCTTAGGCAAGTTAGCTTGAAAAGATCTCTTTTAGAAATAAGTTCGCCTTTGTAATTTTTCGTTTGTTTGTTTTTTGTGTATTGTTTTTGTCACTTATGTACAATAAAGAATTCACATACATACATACCTCCATCTCCCTTGACAGTAGGTTCAAATGAAACCTGAGAAGATTTTTTCGAAATTTCATTTCAAATTTACACAAGCGGTTAAAGAAAACAGCAATTCAATTATGTGTGTAATGTTCTCTATCTACACCGGGCCCTATATCTAGAACTGCAGCCCAAGCCATCACTTTCTGAGAGGAGGTCTGTGCCCAGCACTGGGACGTATACAGGACGTAGTTGTGCGTGTGATATTCAAATAAACTTCCCTTGTCACCAGGACCGAGAAACGTGGCTGTCGTCCCGCGAGTCCATGGTCAACTTCGACAAAGCCTCATTCCTCTCCGACCAGCCGCAGCGCCACCGCCCTTTCCTCTCCCGCTTCCTCGAGACACAGATGTTCGCGACGTTCATAGACAACAGGATAATGTCCACATGGGGAGAGTACGATGCCAACTTGCAAGTGTTCGAACATCGTATCAAGACCACCAGGTTAGTCGACATTTTTATGCATGACTCAGTGAAGTGCAGCGTGGTCGAAACAGTCGAAAGTTGTAAACATTTGGTCAAACAACTTTGACACTTCTCATCTCCTGTCATTTCCACAGAGCACGCAATAATTTAGGTACTATTTTTTTACGGATAGCTAGCGTAAATGTGCAATGCGTTGGATTGCAGTTTCTGAGAGTCATTATTATAGATTAGCTGCCTACCAATTGCAACCGAACTATCAACAATATTTCCGTTGCACTCGGCAAAACTGCACATGAACTGCACTAGCTGCATTAAAATGTATGGGTAGTTGTTGTGTTCGAGTTTCAGTGGAGTACGTCTGCAACAGCCCAAAAGTTAACACTACCGACTCTTTTCGACCACGCTGCCGTATGCTAATATTTTTGCACTAATTTTTATGTTCGTGGGTTTATCATACGAAACGATGCATAAGACGAGTAACAGTAGAATATGCACTTTGAGTTTGACCAATAACATCACATTAAAGTTAATAATAATAATAAACCAGTGTGCATTGATTGCTTGCTCGAAGCATCTACTAACCTATTAACCATTGCCGATTATGTCACCAGATGGTAATTCTCACAAAGTATCTTAAATTTTAGTATTAGACAAAGGAAACACTTTGTTATAGATGACGTACTGTCAAATGAAAATCTGGCTTAGGTTGTGAAAACTATTGATATTCTTTTTTTACAAAAGTAAAATGCTGCGACTTGTTATGTCATTTTGACGAAATAGCGAGCCAATTGGAGATCGGGTATTAATATGTCTGAAGCCAGGAGATGCCTAAAGCGACGTCGTTATGGTCAGTTAGTTAAAGCTACGTTCGCATCCAGGTGAGGGACGAAGTTATGCGTGAAAGCGAGACGGAATCGTTAAGTGTGACCTCGCTTGTTTCCTCGAGTCGGTTTGTTTAGCTAAAGCGAAAATGGCAAAACGTGGTAAGCTGAATAATTTAAATACAGATGGCCGACAGAATCTAGATTTGGGGTTTCATTCTAAATCTGTAACATCGTTTGTCCTAATGTAATGTTTGTCCTAATGATCGTTTTGTCCTAACACTTTTTTTCTCGGAAACCGTGAATTTTTCAAGAACTTTTTTGTGATTATCCTCTAGAACTCTATAGGTAAGGTTAGGTTTGTTTTATAAAAATCTAGAACAATTAGTAGATTTTAAATAAAAAGAGTTAGGTCAAACGATCATTAGGACAAATAATCATTTGGGATTTAAATATAGAGCCGTAGATTTGTTGTATTTAAATTCACATATTTGAAATTTTGAGACCTTAACACAAGTAGTTAAAAGTAGTATGAACTTTATCTCTTGTGCGATAGGCAATTACAGTTAACGACTGCTATGAAGTAAATCCTGACAGATGGCACAACTATAAAGTTTCTGAATATTGACAATTTCAACCACAGGAAGATAAATATTATATGTACATGCTTTTTGTGTGTAAGAGAATACCTCTAGTAAATATAGCATTTGTTTCCTATGGCTAACATTTCCAATATTCAGAACTTCATAGTTGTGCAATGTCATTTACTTCATAACGGCTGTTGACTATAACGAAACAATCGTATGAGTAACTTTCGTGTCACAAGGAAACTTTCCACGCAGTCGTTTAAGTAGATTAACGTGGGCAACTTTTTGAACTCCGCCCACATTTTACCGCATTCACGTCACTATAGGTACGTGATCAAGGTCATTAACCTCAGCGCCATCTGATACTGTAACCAATCGCATAGCTCCGTCGCTCACCGACAGCGGGTAGCGATGTGCCGAGTACGGCTTGACTCGAGTCAGACTCGATTCCTGCTTAGGACTCGCCTACTCGAGTACAAAAATATTTTGATTCGAGTACGCCAGACTCCAGTCAGAGAGAATCGGTTTCGTACTCGCTGACTCGATTCTATTATGCGAGTACAACTGACTCGAGTCTAGTATTCGAGTCAGATTGACTCGCTTAAATTCAATCTCTTTTTACTTAAGCAATGAATGAATACTATGCTGTTTAAAGATACTCCTTTTCGATTTTTCCTTTTTGTTATAAAATTGGTAACGGTAAATTTCTTGACTCGAGTAAACATTCGAATAGATACCAAACATAGACTCGAGTAGGTCTTCACTGGACTCGAATCGCGGAATTAAATTAACTGACTCGAGTCCAGAGGCCGTATTGTCTAACGCTTCTGACGCTTGCCTTCGCTTTCACCATCTCTTTCTGTCATCATCTTATACCGTTTGACAGAAAGAAATAGTGATTGCGAAGGCAAGCGTCAGAAGCGTTAGACAATAAGCCTGCAGGAATCGAGTCAGGATTCGAATACCTCATAAAATGACTCGAGTCGACTCGATCCAGCAAAACAGCGACTCGGCACATCACTAACAGCGGGTTCAGGCAAGATGTTGTTCCAGACGTCGCTTAGGCGAGGGGGGCATCGCGATGCGCGGGTACAGCGTGTACGCGGGCGCCGCGGGCGCGGGCGCCGGCGCCGAGCTCGAGGTGGGCGCGCCCGGCGAGCGGCTGCCCCACCGCGCCGCGTACTACCGCGCGTTCCCCGCCCGCCTCGACCCCGCCGCGCTCGCGCCGCCGCCCTCCAACGACCGCAGGTCCGATATGCCGGCCGCTTAGCTCCACTTAGTGTTGCCGATCGATAGTCTATCGATATCAAATCAATCGATAGCTGGGTGCTGGTTAACCCCTCGTATGCTTAAGACACGGATCCGTACCCAATTTAAGGCATTCTTTTTATATTTTTTTTAAATCTGTATCATTGGATTTGTATGAAACAGTTGAGACTATACCCTGTCTATTTAATAGAATTAGCAAGGCGTTCTCTTTGTTGCACTTTTGTATGCAAATGAAAGGGACAAGAAACTGTCAGTGGGCGTCAACCATCGCACGTCGATGGCGGGCTCGGCTTACATGCTGTTTGTTGGAATATTCGTAATATTTCTCGTGATTTTTTTGATTTTTCTCGTGGCACGTTTGTCATGTTTATTCATCTATTAATCATAATTATGTAATTTAAAGTAGTAGATAATAATATTTAAATATGTGCCCCGCAGTGGGACGTATGTGCCGGAGCATCGTCCTTATCGCTGACCAATTATGTGCATTCTCTGTTTTCTAGTACTAACTCTGTTAAATAGACAGAGTATATAGAATGCGGGATTTTTTTCACTTCCCGCATACGAGGGGTTAAGGCCGTGAAGCATTTCAACCGTCGGTTCCCGTGCGTTATGAAAATCTAAGAATAATGTCCATGAACTAACCTCTTGATGTCCAATGTCCTATTTGATTACTAGGACTTATTCTAATGTGACATCGAACTCATAAGATAAGTGACATAAAGTTTAAACTTCATTGAAAGAAGATTTGACGTGGGCTGCAGGCGGCTAATACCACGCGTGGTGGTGGTCACTAGGATTTTTAATTGACAGACGTACTATTGTCGATTTTCGTAACACACGGAACACGGCGGTTGTTACGCTTCACGGCCCCACTCTGCTTGAAACGAGACGATACTCTTGACAGATTGTAATACTATCGACAGTGTTTAAGCTCTGAAAAATAATCGTATCGATACCATCGATTGTTTTGGATTATTGATAGTAGTTCACTTTCGATAACTAACCTAAAGCAATCGATACTGTTGTTAGTATTGCTTTCTACTAATGCAATAGTATCGATAGTATTGTATAGTCGACCAAGAAAATGCTTTGCCACCCTAAGGTATAATGTCAGTTATATAGCTTACAACTTCAAAGGCTATTTTCACGTACAAGTCAGTATGACAATCAGCCTTACTGTTTTAGTCTGATGCAGGAACTGTCATAAAAATGGTAATGGTAATGGTACGGTTACTTGATCGACTTTCCTCTGCCAATAGTATTACCATCGCAACTAAACAATCGATAGGTTTGATTTAGTGATAGGCCTATCGATAGTGTGGTAACACTAGGGTCGAAGCGAGGGGAATCGATTTGCAATACCATTACGCCCGATGTGTGATGCCCACCGTATCAGCCCATCTCTTAGCCATTATGTGCGTTAGTGCGTTACTTTTAAAGCTGGCTATGTGGGCCATTGACTTCATAGTTTTACATGCTGCCCATACTAGCCTGAGATGCAAATGGGTATAGGTTCTAAAGCAGAACAAGATATTTGTGTCATTCCTTATAACATAACATTACTATGTTATTATTATAAGGAATGATTAAGGGCGATTCACAAAGTTTAGAAACAAGAGAAGTCACCTTTAAAGCGAAGCGATGCATCTGGAAATGCACTGAGCGATAAGCGATACAATTGACAACATTTCATATTTCTAAGACTATAATTTGATTCGTTCTGTGTATTCTGTTTGGAAAGAGAAAGACGCTGATAGTTTTAAATTTTCACTACGATTATTAATTATTTTGTTACAATTTTTTAAAGATGTGCTTATTCTAAAAGAGCGCAACGATAGAATAGATCCATTACTTTTGTCTCGTCTCTATTAAAAAAAAGTGATGACGTAAATTTGACGTTAAGGTTGTTATCTAATTTAAAATAATGACAGCTCTTTTTTCTTGTGAAAAGGGTAAAGGAAACATATCTATTCTGTGGATGTATTTGTAAGTACATACATATATGTTTTTAAATTTGTTGTATTTTTTTAAATATGGAGAAATAAATTATAATAAATATTTTTCCGTGTTCAGGAGGCGAAACTCTTTCGATTCCTGCAGTAATTTTCAGGTGTTAAAAAAAATGAAAGGTTGTCAATTCAATTTGTGCTAGCCTTCAGTGCCAGTACGACAAAAAATGAGCAAGGCTGGTAGCTTGACGTTGCCTTAAATTAAATTTAAATAATTGTGTTCTCCCGATATACGTCTTTCGAGTAGGTATAGAATATACTGTAGTCTCTCTACCTGTATTCTGTATGCCTGTTTTTCTAAGAACGATTTTAGTTCTTTGTCTCACAAATTTAAGCTGGTTCGAATTTTTAACGAGGACTTCTTTGCACTAGTCGCTTGTTATGAACATGAGGGCTGTAAGGGTAATGCTCTCGGATTCCCGCTCGCGGTTCGTCGAGCAGAGTTAGCATCGGTTGTCCACGTCTGCATGCCTATAATACCGCAGTTAATGTTGGATAAAACTCGAGTCTTCGAGTCTACATTTTGAGGTTCGGAATCACAATACTCGACTCTTAAAGACAGAGGCAGAATGTTGCTCGACGTGTGGCAAGCTTAGCTAGTTTCCTAATAAATTCACATTCGACATTAATGCTCGAATTTTCTTTGTGTGGAGCGCACTGAGAAAGCTTATGTAACGTATTATGCGCGAATCTTTATATACCTACTGATCAGTATTATGATGTAATGTGGCATATTGTGATATGTTATATGTTGTGTGGTAAGATATAATATGGTGTGGTGAGGTGTATTACAATTTAAAGTAAAGCCACATGTGATCATCTGGTCATAGGCCAATAGTCGACTCGGATCGGATTGGATTCGAGTTGAGTCTTCGAACTTGATCTTTGTTAAAGACTGAAGTTAGGTTTGCGATACAGATTCCTTTTCAGACTAGCTACTCTAGCTAGTCACCACACCTCGCGCTCAACTCGACTGTCGAGCTGTTCAAAATGGAGTCGAGTGTATAAATAAAGACTCAAGGACTCCAGTTTTCCCCAACACTAATTGCAGCGCACCGAGATAACTTCAGTTATTATCAATAAAATATCAATAGTACTAATTAATTAACCCATAGTTAATCAATAATAATTAATACTCAGGGAGAGATTCGATACTGTATTGAGCAAAAAAATTTAACATTTGGTTAACTCGGTGAGCAATTTTAAAATTTCTTTATACTCATTGATCTCTAAAAAGTCGTTTGTGTTCGACAAAAGAGTATTGAATTATCATACGAATCAAACGCCCGCTTTCCTTGGTAGCATGTGATCCATCAACGTTTGTTGTGGTTAGTGATTTTTTTACTAGTGTAATTGGCACTACCATGTAGTGTACAAATGTAGAAACAATTGATGTTTCCAAAAATAAAATGTATTTATTAAGCTGTTGAATCTCCAATTTTTTTTTCTTTACATTATTTTGTAATAAGCAGATTTATTTTTATTAAACGCCTCTAAGGTATTTGTATTGATAAAATCTCTTCCATGTTGTTGTGAGAAGTTATATTTGCTTGTATTTATAGTTAAAATAATAATCTCGCGGGAAAGATATTAAATCAGCATGTTATGCCTTGACTTGCATGTAGCGGCTGAGTATACAGTATCACTTAAAAAAGCTGGCAGCTAAATATTGCGCTTCTTTTTACCTTTGTATGCTGACGTCAATTAGAACTTGTTATATTAAAAGCCTTTAACTATTAAGTGACATTTGTATGATTATAAGCCGTAATGGTGACTCCTTAAACGCATATGCACGTAATATAACTCTGTTGAGTCTCGCTCAGTTAGATATATTTTTCAGCTCAGATTTATACGAATTGTTATCAATATAGAAACTCAATGAATTTATTTAAATTGATTCGAATTTACATTTATTACTATTTTACTGTATGCTTTACCGTTTGATATTTAAAATAAATTTATTTTATATTTGTTCATGTCGTGTGATAATTTATTCATTGATGTCTGTATCTGCTCCAAGCATGTGTTGTGTAGACATTAATGTGTATCATTGTGATTTTATAGTGATGTTCATTCCATTTGTATTATGTATGTGCAATCATGGTAACTATATTTTTATTCGTCATAGTATTTGGGTACAATTTATTAATTAATACTAAAGTTACAACGTTTCTGACAATCGTAAATGATTAAGTTTAAGCAAAGTCGACGATAGCAAATAATAACTCTGTGAAGCATAATAGTAACTTCATTTTACCTATTTGCAGATTTTGGTTTATATGTATATAACTTACAGTGTAAAATAAATGTTGTTGAACTATTTTTTGTGTATTTTAGTATTTTATATACCTTTTCCTTAGTAGTCACACCCTTGTCTTGCGACAGTATCCACCGCTCTCAGAGACGTCAATCAAGTGAAATGGATCATAACCTTTCTTTTTCTAGTTTACATATGGAAAATCTTTACTAATTGATGTATTATATTAATAGACGTCTCTAAGTGCGGCTGTGTGTACTCGACACAAATTCACGGCCGATTTGCTTAGTGCTTTATGTGCTTGTTTGAATGTGGGTGGTTAGTTTTGTGAAAATACTAAAACAAAAGATTGACTTTAAATTCCAGAACAAATAGTTTGAAGCGCATTAAGAATGCAAAGTGGCAAGTGAAGGATTGTGCGCCAGAGTTATTACTTGGGGACATCGGTAGGAGACTGTCTACGGAGGTTACCACTGCTGCCATATCTCAGAATCATCGGGCTTTTGTGGAGAAACTGTTAAAGGTATGCAATGGACTAGAGTATCTGAATTGTTAACAGTAGAATCTATTAGCGTTACATTACTTCATCAACACTGCTCAAAATTATCGAGTGATAGAAACCGTATGTTACTTTATGCGAGACTGGTTTCTAAGCACTTATGTACCCACTAGCCTTTAGCCGTAGCGTTTCCTCTCCCGCACGAACGATCAGGTCTGACAGTTGAATGAGAATCCCGGGATTTTACTAAAATCCTATCTAGATTTAACGGTTAATTCCGTGTGAATATCGTGGGTAATATGCAGGGTGTTTGGTAGCTACGTACAAAGCTTTAAGGGGGTGATAGCCGAGGTATTTTTGAACATTTTTAGCCATATATGTCTTAGCCGAAATTTGATATTTTTTTTTTAAATTGAAGACTTAGGAATTTCAGGAAAATACCCAGAATTTGATAGTCACGAGTCAATATTGCCCCAATTTAAAATTTCCAAATTAACGCTCATTGGGGCAATATTGACTCGTGACTATCAAATTCTGGGTATTTTCCTAAAATTTCCAAGTCTTCAATTTAAAAAAAAAAAAACAAAAATGTTCAAAAATACCTCGGCTATCACCCCCTTAAAGCTTTGCACGTAGCTACCAAACACCCTGTATAATACCTATAGGTGATTAGTAGGACAGCAGGATTTAAATTTAGTCCTAACTCTACACAACACGATGCTTACCTTCTAACTGGAAGTGTCTTACTTAACTATTGCTATCTCGTTTTAAATAGGAATGTAAAAGCAAGACAAAGCGCATGCTAGTGGAAAAGATGGGCACTGAAGAGACGGATCTGGGCCTGGGCTGCGAAGTGTCAATAACAGGAGTGGAGGAAAGCACCATGATTGCCTCCTTATGCGACTTGCTCGAAAGATTGTGGTCACATGGGGTGCAGCACAAAATGGGAAAGTCGGCACTTTGGATGCACCTCACTAACTATCAAGAATTGGAGCAGTGCAGCAAATCTACTAAACCTATAGACCCTAATTACCTAACACCTGGTATGTATGACACATGCTGTATTTGAGTAAAGTTGTGTATAAATTAACAGTAGCAAGGTCTACTAGCATGATCTACGTATAGCCTCAAAATGAGAGGTATCCCAGTGCTTAATTTTCAGCTAGAGGAAACATTGTAAAATAATTCAGACCCTATGCAACCGAATCCTTACCCTTCTTAACATTTTCGCTTATAGGGGACTGGCTGTCAAATTATTTAGCTGTTCGCGGTTCGATTTTAATAAAACGTTTGTATAAAATGTTGTGTAAGTAACAATTTTCGTAATTTTTTAAACATGCAGCTTTGGCCTGGTGTGTGTTACGGAAACGGCTCGATTGTAAGTAATTATATGTAGCAGTTTTTGTGCAGCAGGATTTTAACATTAATGTAGAGGAATTTGGTGACTATTCAGCGTTGGAACGGCGTTTTCTTTTCGTCATTACCGTTTCAGCAAATATTTTTAAAAGAGATGATGCTCAGTGTTAACTTTTTATGAAAATTACTAACAGTGCCGATGTTAAATCAAGTTTGATCAAAGATCTTGCGACTTGTGTTTCCGTTGTGGTAATAATCGTGAGATGGTAATGATGTACAACCGAACGCTCAAAACTCTTGAATATTCGCCCTACATTAACTACCTTTAAAAGGGTCACCGCTCGCAGTAAGCACTGCTTTGTAAATTGCAATAATAAATATGAAACTGTGCGAAAATAGAGACATTTAATACATTAGAAAAATACTGTCGAATTCAACGAAAGGTAGGAATATAAACGAGGGCCTTGCTTAAGTTGTTTCACATTCCAGACTTGTCCTCCGTCGGTGCTGAGGTGGAAGCGCAACAAAGCTCGAGTAGCAGTAGCCGTTCGCGCGACAGTTCGCGTGGAGGTTCGCGTGACAGTTCGCGCGACAGACTCAGCAACTCTGGTACGCTGGAGCGTCGCCCGTCGCAGCCTAACCCGCTGCGCCCGTTGCCCGAGAGTCTCACCTTCGACATGAGGTGAGCCAAACCGTTCACAGAACAGTTCGCGGTATAATGCGCGCGCCAGCAAATCCGTCTCGCAACTCAGCTACTTTATAATTAGTCTATTTGTCACCAACGTCAAGCCACATCGCTTTAAGGACAAACCATAAGATGCAGCGTCGACAGGTCCCTAGGTGGACCGACGACATTGCAAGAGTTGCGGGCAATCGGTGGATGAAAATGACAAGATTTCGTTCATGTTGGCACTCTAAGTAAATGCATTATACGTACCATTTTTTGTGACAGTTCCTACATCAAAATAAATACAATAAGGCACATTGTCACATTGACTTGTACGTCAAAATTATCTTTCTTGTTTTCAATCGTACAAACGATATTGAACTAGTGGTAAAGGAATTTCTTGGTCGACTATGCGTCTTCCGGCTGATGATGATGATGATGATAAAAACCAAGGTTGAGCCACATAATACATTTTCGGTGCATCTTCTACTAGTGTGTCGTCTATTTAATCTGTGTTTTGGGTGAATAGTTAGTGTTTGTACGACTTTTTTTTTGTCATTACCATCTCAGCATATTATTAAAAAGGGTGATGCTGAATCTAGTTAGATCAAATTTCGTACTACTCGTCCTTCGGGTGTGATAACATTAACTGGATGGTAATGAGGTTTAACCGAGCGGTCAAAAAGCTCGAATATTCACTATTGTGCTTTTATATGTATTCTAGTTTTTAATTTTACAGGAACATTCAAGCAATGACAGACATCAAGACAGAAATAGGCTACGCTCGCGCCTGGGTTCGGCTATCTTTAGAAAAGAAACTACTTTCAAAGCACTTACGCGAACTACTGGCCGATACCACTCTGTTGCGGTCACAGTACAAAAAGACTGCCTTTTTGCGATGCGAGGAAGAAAGAGAACAGTTCCTGTATCATTTGCTCACTTTAAACGCCGTCGATTACTACTGCTTCACTAACACTTATCCCACCACTAGTAAGTTTTTTTACACAAAAAACTACTACTAAATTACAAAACTACTGAATTACAGTATACAGGGTTATTTTTAATTCACTGACATCCTCTTAACCCTGAATTCCTATCACTCAAACAAATGTTTTTTGTTTTACGACTTTTTAAAATGAAGCACTTTTTTCCCATACAAATACACAGAGTAACTATCGTAAAAATAACAGGAAATCTCAAATTTTCAAAACGTTATTACACCAAAAATATTAAGTTATGACAAAAGCTGTAAAACAAAAAACATTTGTTTAAGTGGTAGGAGTTTAGGGTTAAAAGGGCATTACAAATAACCCTGTAGACAATAGTACATATAGTTAAACACTTTGACCCGCTGTTACGATTTTTTAAAAGCTTTGTAAGTTGGTTTAGGTCCAATCTTATAATTTGAATGAACTTAAGTTTGGTATACATATTTAGATAGGATGACAATTCGTATTAACAAGGATGATATAGACTGGATTGGCAGTCGCCATAGTACGGATCGGCCGCGGTTTTTGTAGTTCGATTATTAAATCTAGATGGCGCTGAAATATAGCCAGAGGGTTTGAAGGCAAAACAATAAGACTACCGATGTTTCATATTACTACAAATGTATTATTTTTCAAAAATATTGCATAATAATACATTTGCAGTGATATGAAATATCTTTAGTCTTATTGTTTTGCCTTCAAAGCCTCTGGCTATATTTCAGCACCATTTAGATTTAATAATCGAACTACAAAAACCGCGGCCGATCCGTACTATGGCGACTGCCAGCCAATCCAGTCTATATCATCCTTGGTATTAAGTACAGTAAACAAAAAATATAGTCAGCAGAACAATCTTACTACAAATTTTTTTGTTGAAGAAAAATTACTGCCTAAACAACTGCTTAAGTTTAAATTTAAATATATTTCTCTTCAGAACTGCCATACCGAGTGTTGATCGCACCGTCCCGGAAGGCGAGTCAAACGACTGCTAATTGTTGGATCGCAATTTCCGGTGTGAATGGGGACTCTACACCGAAGATACCTATACCCCGCAACACCAACGAGTTTGTGTTTCACGTAAGATTAATATGTTTTTCACCGTCATTTCACATTTTTTGAATTTATTCCATTGCAATAATCCGATTCTAATGGTGGCACTTCACTTGGCATATTTGACGAAATAGTTGCGTGTGCGAGAGAGGAGCACTATGCCGATTCTAGCGTGAAAGACGGAGATATGGCAATAGCGCAACGCGAACACGCAACGCCAAGTGAAGTGCCAACATAAGGATTTGTTTATCACAACTCGTAATCCACTCGTTATTCTACTCTGCCATTAACTTCAGTTAATTATGTTGCGGCTTCAATTGTTACAGCATAAAAACTTGGGTGTCATATCAACGCTGCGAATCGGCCATGACAACTCGGGACTCTCGCCGCGCTGGCTGCTTGACCAAGTGTACGTTAGAAACGAAGTAACGGGACATACTTATACGTAAGTCGTTTTATGTTAAAGGGGATTATGAAGTCGTAGGTGTAAATTTTTTCCCGTATAATTTACTGACCTTATTGAGTACTTAAGTCCCATAAATGTATGAATGAAGGTACACTTACACTTACTTTAGTATATTTTTTATCGAGGGACTAAAAGAAGCCAATATATACCCGAGGTGTTAGCCACCCGAGCTTTAGCGAGGGTGTCTATTTATCCGAGGGTTTATATTGACTTTTAGTCTCCAGGTGAAAACTCTATTTTTCACTTCGATTGTGAGAAAAAAATAGTCAGTTTAATACAAAAAGATTTAATAAAAAAATAAAAATAAAATGTTTACTTAAAGTTAAATGTACAATTTGAATTGTTTTTAATATTGTAAATCATGGTCATTCCGGGAATATTGACACGCGTACTCGTAGTAGCTTGTTCAAGTACTCTCCAGATATTACGAACATTCGCTGTTTATTTGTCTTCGTATTAGGCTAATTTACAGCCTGTAATTTATTGTCGCTTTCGACATCTGCCAGAGTAATGTTCACCAGTTCCATCCCTCTGCATGCGCCACTTATGCCAAAAATCAAGGCAACCTTTAAGTAAATAAGTTTTTGTTAAAAATATATTTTATGTAACGTACTTTTAATTGCCTTACGTTGCCTTTAACTGTTAAAAGTGTTTAAATTGTACATAAACATACCTTGGTCGCTAAATATATTTTTCATTAGGAGCGTTATTTAAAAATCCACTTCCACAGACGTAAAAATTTTTGACTTTTTTCCTTTATGTCCACTGGACAATCGCTTTAACAATGCAATCAAATTTGCATATGTTTTCATTTGCACTCCGTGCTTAATTTTTACTGTCATTTTTAACATTGAATAAATACTCCACAATGTTGAAGATTGATATCTTTTGGACATCTCGTCAAAATATGCTAAAAAAACGCTTTCTGTGAAAGAATTAATGCGTTTCTTATTCCTCCAGTCCATAAAACTTTCATAGGTTTTTAAATAAATCTTTCTAGATTTCGGCGGCAAAAGATTATCAATTACGTCTTTTGCTCTTTGCTCGACATCATATTTTTCACTATCACTTGGCGACATTGTGAGAATAATTAATTTATTTTAATCGTTTACGATTTACGCTCTACAACAATTTCAAAGTTTTCGCGGTAAGTATTTTTTTCCAACCAGACACAGATATAACAAAATCGCATCGGCGAAATGGTCCATACACAAACTGGAAAAAATAGAATGGCGCCACCTTCTATGCGGAAAAAGCATAGAACTAGACCACGTAAACTAGGAACGTAACATTTTTGTCATTAAAATGGTCCACACAATCTTATTTTTTTTTATATATATATTTTGTTTTGCCACTACGCAAGTACTGGCTGTTTGAGTTTATCTAAGTCACTCGAAATGAATTAAAAAAATAATTACTTTTACTCCCTAGGGACTAAAGCACTCACTTTACTCCCGCCTCGTAAGGCTATATTGACCTACTTTTAGAGCATGAGAAGTGAAAAAATGTAAATGCATTCGGGACTTGTCAAATTTTATTTAGTGAGAATGCATAAAATCCTTGCATTTAAGGTACAGTCGAGGAAGCTGTATTGCCCAAGGTGGAACCTTTTCACAATCAATTTTATGATGATTTCTTTGGAAGACGTGCGTAGCTTTAATCTTAAAAATAACTTTACTTACTACGTCTAGTCCCAGTAGTTCGGTTGATTAGTCCGGGGCCGAACTACTGCTACACTATTGTTCCCTATAGTTCGGTTATGACGTCAAACCGAACTACTGAGAGTTAAAACGACTCAAAAGTACGGTTAAGGATGCAGCTAAATAAAAAATCAAAGAGGCATTTTTTTCATTACATTTTTTTAATAAAACAAAAATGTTAAAGTAACTTCTTCGCATTAAATATATTATAAACGGGTCACTCACGCTTTAAAAGTAGAGAAAAAAAAATCCAAAAATGGTAATTTTGTAGTTACATCACAATATAAAAAGTTTTGTTTGTGATTACAAACTAAATTGCAGTTTATAAACTAACCACGACCTATGTCGATGTATAGGGACAACATTTTTCCAATGGCGAAGTTAAGTTTGTCTCTCAATCCAAAATACTGATTTTTGGCGTATCCGATTCGCACTTGGCCGGTTTTTTTTATAATAAAAGTTGTTAGCACATCATTAACCGAACTACACACCACTTCCCAATAGTCCGGTTTGACGTCATAACCGAACTATTGGGAACAAAAGTGTGGCAGTAGTTCGGTCCCGGACTAATCAACCGAACTACTGAGACTAGAGGACTTACTAATGCGAAATACTTAAATGGGTGAAATAAACGTATATTTTAAATCAAATCTAAAGAAATAAGTCTTCAGTCGCGCACGTCTTCAGTCTTTGTCTTATGTGTTCATTCACTCCGTCTGCATTTCAGTTTTTTCGATTGTAACATTTGTGACGCGTATCAGCCGAAGCCTTTTACGGAAGTTCGAGTTAGTTTACAATTCGTTAAAATTGGAATTAACATACGTACATGATTGTGGTGTATCCAAACCAGGTTCCCATGCAACCGTTGGCTGGGTTCCGGCGTCGACGACGGCTCAACGGAGCGTCTTCTAGTGGCGGCGCGGCTTCGCGGGGAACGGACCCCGCGCACCCCTGCGCCCGCGCCGCCAACCCCCACTTCCACGCATCTCTCCACGCCCACCATACAACACATGATCGGTCAGTATCATTGGCATATCGTGAGAATTCTCGTTCGACAACCTGAAGCAAAAAAGACACCTGCCTGTCATCTGGAATGGAGTGAGGCAGCGGAAAGGTCTTCGAGATAAAAATCCACCAATAGAATTGCATAAAATCTCCGCTCCTATTCAGTTCTTTTGAGTTTTTTTTTATTTGCAAAATTTCGTACTTCTTAATTTTAACCTTAAATTTATTTGTTAATAAACTGTTATGCTATCATTTATTTCTTGATTGTATCACGCTTATTTATAAAATACTAGCTGTTATTGTTTTGCGAATTATGAAATTAACATTATTTTTTACAAAGCATTTTTTTTGCATGGTTCAGTTTCACCCCAGTAAGGAGCCGCCTTCAACA
Organism: Archips xylosteana; assembly: GCA_947563465.1. Lineage (NCBI taxonomy): Eukaryota > Metazoa > Arthropoda > Insecta > Lepidoptera > Tortricidae > Archips > Archips xylosteana. Next base: position 14,211,067 of record OX387349.1, read on the forward strand.
AAAACTACCGACATTATAAAATATACAATACCGTTAATGCGAGAAGTAAAACTTGTGTAAGTACTATTACCTGTGCTGAATACGGTGGCGGTTTTGTATTCCCGGTTTTCTTGATACGCTCTCGGCAGTTCTGGGGGGCAGTTCTCGGAAGTTCGTAGCGCGCCATCTCTTTCACTCTTCTCGTGACTAGAATGGCACGATACGAAGCTCGAAAACCGAATTTCGTAGTATAAGACCCAGGTTCACAAGACGTCGATATCAATCATAAAAAATTGAGGTTGTGTATTTTTTTTAAATGTACAGTAAATCACAAGTTAGTTATGAAGTATCTTTTGTATTTTATTTTTTCAACTTCATTTTCTTATTACTTTTACGGTCATCCCGTGAAACCATATATTTCATACTAAATACAAACTGAAATATAAATGCACAGAATAAACCCCAGAAAAAAGACCAATGCTGGGAATCGAACCCAGGTCCTCAGCATTCCGTGCCGTGTGCCATACCACCATTGTATTTAGTATGAAATGTACAGTAAACTCATGGTAGTAGTAATGATGCTATTTTGATTCGATACGTTTATTGTCAAATTAATTTTTCCTTCAATCGTTTTTCAACAAGACGAATAAAGGATTGTGGAATGGACATACAAAAAAAATACATACAGTCGAACATAGAATCCTCCTTTTTGAAGTCTGTTAAAAATGACCTCTCATAAACAATTCTGACGAGCGCGTCTGGTAAATAAACGATTGACTGACGAATCTGAAAAATTTATAGTAAACTGCCTAAAAACCTATCTGACCGATGGGTCATACAATACACAGAGCGTATGAAACAAAAGTTGTCTCGCCTGTGAATATAAAATTAGCGATTCCGTGTCAGCAAACTTAAGATTTATTTAACCTTTTCAACGCCGCGCCTCGACAAAACGTAAACCTGCTTTGAATCTTATGTCATTGTGTCAAGACAAGATCACTTTGACATTGTACTATGTGACACCTATATGTGTCGTTGGCGTTGAAAGGGTTAAATAGGCCGATAGTTGGCCAGCGTCCTACACGCCGATGTGGATTTGGCTAAAAAATATTAGCTATAGACCATTAACTTTTGCGCCATGTCCACAGGCCGTGGTGGCCTAGTGGTTTGACCTATTGCCTCTCAAGCAGAGGGCCGTGGGTTCGAATCCGGGCCCGCAGCTCTTAGTTTTTCGGAATTTAATGTGCGAAATTATATCTGAAATTTACCATTAGCTTTACGGTGAAGGAAAACATCGTGAGAAGAAATTCAATGTTGTGTGTGGAGTTCCCGATCCGCACGGCCCGCGTGGGAACTACGGCCCAAACCCTTTCATTCTGAGAGGAGGCCTGTGCCCCATAGTGGGACGTATATAGGCTGGGATGATGATGATGTCATGTGAGAGATGCAAAATTAAATGTGTATGACACTGATATCGTGACATCCCTCTTTAATTATTGCAGGTGATTGCGTCAACGCTATAGTAAAATGGCACTACCAGTCGAAGCGCGATAAAGATGCCAACTCGCTCAGTGTGCTTCTTTGCGGAGAGAATGGCCTTGTTAAATGCCTAGAGCAAGCGTTCCTCTGCGGATTTAAGTCGAGCCGGCTCTTTGGCAAAAACTTCTTCATATGGGACTACTTTGGTAAGCAAATTGATCCATTGTATTTGGTAAACCTCTCAGACACCCTCTTTCTTTCTCTCTCTCTCTCTCTTTCTCTCTCTTTTTTATCCGTGTTAATCAATTAAATTCAAAACAACTGGAAGCTATGTTACGATCACTCAATAGTGTCGTTACAAAGAATCGTCGATTAATCACGTGATATTTTTAACAACTTTTTTACTCACATGGTTAATGAATGATTTCTAAACAACGTGGTACATATTTTTGATTAATCATTTGATTACAATATTTCGCACTTGTCTTGTCATTTTAAAAGCTTTTTCATTAACTTGCTATATGTATTCACCACGAGCTTATGTGAACCCAACAAAAGTGAGGAAATTCTTTTACTGTGTTTGAGTTTCGGAAAGTTCTTTTAATTTGCCGTAAAATTTGTCCACAGCGAAAGTAAAAGATGAATTCAAAATGAGCTTATGCGACGAGCCAACAGCGCAAGCCAGCAAAAGCTGTGGCGTGGCTTACAACTGCCGGCAGGATCAGGAGCACAGAGCCATATGGCGCTGCTACTGTCATCTTATGGACGAAATAAACTCCGTCGGCCGAACGCTCGGCAAGGATGGCAAGTTCCAGCTGTTCATTTGTTTGAGTTTAAGGTTTGTATCTGTCACCGTATGATTACATTGTTACCTTAGTATTCGCCCCCGCTGAAGGTTTTTTTCTTCATAAAGTCTTGTCCAGACAATTACGAACACAACAAAAAGAATATTTTTCACTTCTCATGCTCTTAAAATGTTACTTTAGTCTCTGCATATCGGGACTAAAGCTCTTTTTTGATCTCAAGGGATTAAAGTAAAATTTTTTTAATTGACTATGGAAACCCCTAAACTGCCAATCACGGTGTTTGTGAATGGAGGATTATCGCCATTTTCAGTAACTGGGTATAGACAATTTTAAAGCTTTCCACAGACCGAAGCGCGCTGCGGACGCACTGTAGCGCCCTGCGCTTCGGTCTGTGCAAGCCTTTAGGGCGTGGAAATAACCTCAAAATGACAACTGTATAAAAAATATTTAAAAAATAATAATTTCGTGAACCACATTGAATAATTACGAATATTAATCTATTTAATTATAAAATATTAAAGATTAATTCATTTTATTTTGCACGTAAAGAAAGATTTCCTTTAGCTTAGGTGTTTTTAATTTGTTTTTTTTTTAAAAAACGCTGTCGGCAAAGCAGTTCCCTGCTCTGTCGATAAAATAGCAATCCGCACTGTCGGCAAAGCAGTGCTGGAGTGTACGGCAGATAGAGCAGTTACGTTTGAATGTTAATATGGCGTGACTTCAAAATAATGCGATGTCAGTTGCATTTAATAGTAAATAGAAAGTATAATTAGATATAATTTAACAAAGAATTGGGATGCACCAAAAAAAATAACCTATAGTTTTTATATTTTTTTTGGAAAGAATAGGATATTTTAAGACACCATTTTCATCGATTTTGAATTTGGTTGAGTATTTAATTTTTTATATTTTTTTTTAGAAATACGATGGATGACGTCACAGTGAGAGAGCCACGTTCCATAGCCTAGAAAAATTCAAGTCGTACATAACATAATCTGTGGCACTACCACGGCACTACTGAGACCCTACTACGAAGTGCATAATTCGAACTTCGTTTCATGCCGTCCCGCTCACGCTAATATGATTTGACACGAGAGTGAGAGGGATGATACGATACGAACTTCGAATTTTGTAGTAGTGCCCCTGATTTGTCTTGTCACTGTCAATATTACAAGCACGGCTTAGGGTCCTAAATGAACCATGACAAAATAGTTTTATTTATTTCTCTTCTTTTAGCTTCGATTATTCCTGTTTGTTTAATGGTGTGATAGTAAATAGATATTTGTTATTAAAATCTGATATTTAAATTCTTTCATATTTACTTGTAACGTAGTAATTTAATAATTAAATTTGTATAAATACATTGCGAGTATTGTATACATTTCGGACTTTATGATAAATGACAACTGCTTAAAGCCAGGTGTGCATCATGTGATTAAAGTTCTGTCTTTGTCACTCTTCGCGATTATAAGCAGGACAGCAACATTTCAAACTGTCAATTTGCTTTAGAGTGTAGACCTGCTTTATATCTGCCTTTGTGACGATTCACTGCAGGGGTCAAATGAAGGTCATTACTTAAATTTTCTTTATTTAATTCAGATTATCATATTTTTGGAATCTGATTTCTGAAAACGCTTCACAAAGCCTATTTCTCCAAACGGTTTTCGATTTATTATACGTTGCCAAAAATTGGGACATCCCAATTGGCATATAGAAAATAAACTTAAAAAGTCGTTTCTTTATTCACGGGTAAGTGTTTCAGTTAACAATATATTTTGTGTGTGAACTTAGATCAATTAGGTTAATTTATTTGCCGATTCTAATGAATGAACAATTATCATTCTTACATGCATAGTCCAATTAGTTTTAGCATAGTCTTTAAGTTAGAATCTGTTGGCTAATTATGCAAGCATTTAAAGCGTCACTTTACAAAAAAATATAAAAGAAAAGAAAAGACAGCGGTATTTTTTTTGCTATTTGAATTTTGAACAGATGTCCGTCCATTGCTCGTATTGAGCATACGTTGTAAAAAAGTAATTTTGTACGTCGTTTTTTTCCTCGCATTCAAAGTGAAAAGCTATCGCTCGGGTGGCTAAATATCTCGTGTCATTATGGCTTGTTTTAGTCCCTTGTTGAACAATCTACTATTTGTGTAGTTATTTTCGAGTTCTTAGGCAACGCATTAAGAGATTCATTTTTATTTATATAATAGAAGATCACACAATATTATTAATTCAGATAGATTAGATTAGGTTATAATCTCACTAGATTCGTAAATAATAAAATCAGAGATAGAGTAGAGATATTAATTCTTCGAGTATCGTTCTCGCTCGCTATTAAACTTTCTGATACTTTTAAGGTTTGTACTGTTTTTTTTTTATCTTACAGAGAACACTGGCTGCATAGAATGTTGGTTCCAATGTCACTGACTCGCGTAACCGCCGAAATGTACGAAGAACAGAGTTTCATCCGCAAACGTGGTCTCCTTACCTTCCTCCGACAAATACTTGAACCCCTGGACGAATTCGACATAGTTCTAGAAAATTCTCTCACACAAGGTATTTAATTATTGACGTTCGATAACTTTGATTGTTTTTCGATAAATTTTCTTTTTGCGCAATCACTGATCGAAAATTATTTATGTTCCTAAAGAAACGCACAATACAGCACAAAATCATAATTATGTTGTGATAGGACATTAATAATTCAATCTCTTAGTATATGGTTTTTACTTAGCTCTATAGGGTATTTGAGACTAATGTATGTAGAAGTTAGTTAAAAATTCAGTGCTGTAATTATTAGACCGACCGATCTTATTGTGAGCCATCTCATTCTCATTTATATGATAAAGGATATTTTATGTACTAACTCAAATACCCTATCTGCAGCTTTAGTGTTTTAGCGATTTTCTTTGTTGATTAAGCAACATGAAATACTCATTTGATTATGAATTTGATATTATGTTTAGTTATTATTTTCCTATTAAGTTTTAATGTAATTTAATGTTTTTATGTCTTGCCAGTTAAACCAAACCCAAAGATTATTTTTTTACTATGGTGCTTATGAAAGTTAAGTTTTAATTATTTTAGATGTATTTCCATTTATAAATAATATTGTGCTTGTATTCTAGATGATTTATGCTTAAGAAAAAAGATGACGTCATCATGTTCAGTGCAATATTTTGTAAATAGTACATGTGTGTCACATGTAAAATTTACAAATAGGTCGTAGAAGCATTTTTGCAACAAGGCAAGTTAAAAACGTATATGCCCTTATTTGACTATAAAATTTAAACGTACAAGGAAGGTTATTGTTCCTTTTCTATCAGCTATTTGAAATTGGTGTTTTCTTGCATTAAATTGTGTCTTCGTGTGTAATTTCGACGTGTTTTTGATCTGATTAACGAATCTACAAAAAAATTAATAAATAAAGATAAAGATAGGGTAAAACCGCCTATTTTGGACAGTCCTGTGTTTAACTGCTTTTGATCTCGAAGTTATTATGGTTGCTTGCCATGTACAGTATTACCACTTATATAAGTTACATCGGCAATAATCGTTTGCGCAGAATAGTGCAACCTAACACCGACTGAAACCGAACGTGAATACCAATGACATTAACACTTGATTAACACATTATTTTACCTTATGACTCCAAATACAAGAACAACACGGACTCATGCTATCTCGCTCCTAATATAAGTACATGTGAGGTTTTTCTAACGTGAGGGATCGAATTTATTGTATAAAATAGCACAATAAAATATCAATGGAATCTTTACCAAATTTACTCAATCTTTGTTATGACAGCATAAGGGTCGTTCTACCATTTCGTCCGGATTTGGCTTTTTTTAGAGAATTTTTTTTTTTTAGAGCTTTTGTGTTTATATTGATATTGCGTGTGTGCATACTCAGTCTTTATATTATTTAGTAAAAGGCACCCATATATTAATGTTATTTAAAAATAAATGAGATGGAATGTAATGAAGGCGTAGATGGAAATGAAATTCGACTGGACGGAAATGAAACTTAAACGGATGGGAATGAAATATGCACGAAAAGTTAAGAAATTGTACTGGATTGAAATAAATCGTAAAAGGATAGAAATTAATTAGATAAATGGCAATGTGACAGCCCTGTAATGAAACAAAAATGACACATTTTCGTATATTTCTTTAATTAACTTTGCAATTTAGATTTCCACAATCATAACAGAAATCGACACTTTATTTCAGACTCAATCTTCAGTCTTATTATTTGGCAAGAACTAGAACACTAATGAAATGATATGAGATCTTGAATTTCTCAACTTTCACAAATTAAATAAAAAAAATCTAGAGACTTCAAATAAAAAGAAAAGAAAAGTAAAGCATTACAAACATAATAATGTTCAAAACAAAAAACGTCTTTAAAAAAATGTTAAACATAAACTAACAAATATGCCTGCCTAATAATAAGGCACTTAAGACTGTCACAACATTATTTTTCAAGATAGAAACCTGCTGTGAGGTTAATTTTAATAATTATCTGTACGTAGTTTTGCTTATAATTAACTTTAGGTAAACTTGCAAAAGACATCTGTCCTCGCCTATTTTCCTGAGGATCATCCAAACGTTGTACGATAATTTTTCCGATATAGAACTGTGAAGTTTTTTTGAGTTTATTATATTCTACAACAACCCACATATCAATGTCATATTTCAAATCAAACTCGACGTCATTAGGATTTGCTACCAGCTGGTCACATTCAGGAGCTTTATTGGTGGGAGGTAAATTCAAAAATTTCTCAAACTCCGTTTGATCAATAGAGCTACATCCTGTTGAATGATGACGGGCAGAAAATATTTGATAATTGTAGGGTACGTTGATATAATATTCAGACTTTATTTCAGATGATTTTCAGAGTCTTGTATCGAGTCGGAAAAATCTTCCTCATGAGTGATCCCGTTAAAAGTAGGTTTTATGATGATATTTCTCAACTTTCTCAAATTGTTTCTTAGAGCCGGGGTATCAATTTGCGGTGGTGACACAGCTCCAACATAATTGTCAAGATCATAATTCGAAAATTGATCAATTTGCTTATCAGATTTGTTAATGGTGGTCTCCAAACCATTATTTAGGGTTAAGTCAGGGAACACTAATGAATTCAATAGTGGACTAAAGTTTTCTTCCAGGCCACATTCATGTTCAGCACTGTGTACATTTTCTTTTAGTCCTGAGTCACATTGGCTACTATAATGAGCAATTGGACTTGATAAACCAGGCTGTATACGTGTATCAATTATATTTTGTTTGGTATGTTGTGCAATATCAATATCTGTTGTGATTATTCTTTATTTCAGCATATTTCAACTTTTTGCGTAACCTATCCTTTGCTAATTTTTCCTCTTTAGTTAATTTTATCTTTGTCTTCACCATTCTTACCACTGTAACTACCTAGAAGATACGATGAAAAAAATTAAATAAAGCCACAACAGCCAAGCACACCAATAGGCACCATGAAACATAAAAGGTGACCTTAGCCTCTGGACAAATAATGAAACCATGGATAAGACTGATACTTAGCAATATCGTAAAATAGTTATTTGCTTAATTAGACAAGAAAACAAAAAAAAATCTATGAAATCAGATCATCCAAATAAACAGGCTGCTCCAAAGTGATACATTGAAAACTGTTAATTTTTCGGTAAATATTGGATTGATTGTTATGATACTTTGCAGTTTGGTTTTAAATATCTTGCTAAACCAGTTGTATTCGTATTTGTCCAGAAGCTAAGGTCATCCAGCATTGCGGTGCATCACTTGTAATAGCGGGATAAATTAAGTCATATCCTTCCAAATCCATTCATTTCCTTCCACGAAAATATTGGAAGGAACGGATAGAAATGAATAGGAGAGGAATGAATTATCAACACTTAAATCCAAATTATTTCACTATTCTTCGTGCTTCAAGGTCATCAAGCAAACTGAATGATAGTCCACCCAAATGTAAATAAATATCGTGCCAGGGAAATTATTTGCATAATAGAGTTTCGAAATACAACCCGGATAGTAATGAGTACATACCTGTGACAAAATCGATTTTGAACGGAGAGAACACAAATATTTCCCAAACCACGTGCGCGAGACCATCCTCGTTGAGTTGTTTTGGCAGACGGAGGTGGGGAAGACAAGCGGGGATCATGGTTCTTCGTGAATAAGGGCGTGTTTAGATTTGAAATGAATTTCAATTCTCGCGGAAGGAAATGAAGTTATTTATTTGACAAAAGGAAAAACTGCGTTCTCTCCATAATAATTTAACTCTAGTTAATGTAAGGATGCACTAACATAATATTTAATATGTGTTTTACTCATAAACAACAAAAACACAACAGGTTTTCCTGCAAAAAGAAAGTTTTTTTTAATCATCAATCCAATGGAGCACTATTTTACATAGGAAAGAAATGAAATTTTGATAAGTTTTTGTACAATATTTTAAAGATTTTAAGGCTTGGCCAAATTATATCAAATAATCCTTTTGCGTCATTTGTAAAGAAAACATTATACATTAGCCATGTTTGAAAAATATATTTTTTTACACTTGATTCGGGTCCGGACACCAAATCCGACCGAAATGGTAGAACGACCCATAAACAAGCTTGGTTGCTAACCACTAGAAAACCATAGATTACAGGGCAAATATGGCGCGTACGAAACAACCTTTAGTGGACAATCACGTGTCACACGTACGCGTGGTGTGCTATGATTGGCTGAAAATTTTTCGCTCCACATCAAAATAAGTTTTCTGCGCAGGTACATCGGCGTAACTTATAAACGTGGTACTACTGTACATTAAGTGTTTTTTATTATTTTTGCTGACTTATTCTGTTCATTATTTACATCCACCGTGCGCTGTCTAAAATAAGTGTTTAAGCCCTGTCGTGAATTTTATCGAAAATAATTTAGTGTGTCAATTTCTAGTACGGTACCTATTTGTAATGTTCGGTGAGGTTAAGTAAATTTACAGTAAAGCTTTGCAATTGTGACCAAAAATCAACTGAACAATTTTGAGAATTGTAAGATTCTTTTGCGGTTTTTAGCATCTTAATACTAAAAGCCATTTAGCTGTACTGTCCATTGGAATACAATTGTATTAGGTGTTATGTCTCACAAGCCCTTGTGGCATTTGATTGTAAGTGGTTTACAGTCAATCAAGTACGATGCGTTTGTCTTTAATAAAGAAGAAGGAAAAAGAAAGAAGAACGTTTCAATAAAGACTCTTTATTGAAACGTTCACTCGCGGACAACTGCGGTCCCTGACAAAGACATCTTCTACACAGGCACCTACGAGCACTCGTGAGTTGCAACAACTATACAGACTTTCATGCCATTAACCTCAGCTATTTATTAATTAAAGCCAATATATTACAGGAAACAATAATGGATAGGTAACTTAGTTTATAATCAGGGAACGTTATTGCTATAGATTTAATTTAATCAGTAAGCTTTCCTTATGAATTTATTAATAATTCGATTTAAAACCTTTCGCATCTGAATGATAATTTTTGTAATTCTCAGCGATTGTGTTAAGACCAAGCTCAGTTGAGGAAGGCCTACCTCCAGCGTGGACGTCTTCCAGCTGAGATGATGATGAAGTTAAGATGTAATATTTTTGGTCTTATTCTAGCATCTCCTAATCAAACGCTTGATAAGCATTAAGACTACTATACACAGGTTTATTTCGCTCACGCTCAGATAGTGTGACAAACTGGACGTAGCCTACAATACCTATTAAATTAACAGTAAAAACTATTTATGCAGCTATCTATATCTTATAAAAAACTTGGTTGTGTTTTGTCATGGTTTTTTTGCTCCAATTCTACACATTATGACCATGTTCTGAAAGATTGATTTTTATCGTCTTCAAGCAACTGATAGGTCGTAATATATGATTGTCCGCCAATTTCATTTATTATTATTTGGCACTAAAGGTTCTTACCTTGGCGCTACATTCAGTTTCGGCTAAGCCGCATAATGTAACCCCTATTTGTTTTCGTGAAACTGTTGTTTGTGTCTTGCCGTCCTCCTAATAATTGTTGTCAAAATTTTATGCAGTTCTGTCTTCAACAATATTGGCCACATGACTTGCCAAATTATTGCTTACAGTAGAATAAGACTTTAGAGTATACGAACTTAAATTTTTTTTGTTCAATAATTGAATTGAATGACAGCTAGTGTATTACCACTGTTGTTGCATTAGACTAATCAGAAAACACACAGCGACAGAGTGAGTGGAAGCAATGGGTCATTCATCAGTAAGTAGTCAATACTGTTTTTGACGGAACTGTCCCTAGTACTCTTGCGTTTATCGCGATACTCAAACCTCTGTCTCTTTCCCGCAGACTTGTTGTAAAAATATTGGAAAGAGACATGAGTTTGATATCTGCGACAAGCTCCTATGGTGTAAGTAAGTCATAAGCGGTTTATGAAATAGTTACATAGATATTATTTAGCTCTCTAAGAGGTTGGTTTTGTCGAAACCCAGTAGCTCATAATCGTCCTTCATAATAAGTGTAATCATTTTATATTTCATGTAAGTTATTAGGTCGGGAAGTTCGAAAATTTCAGCTTTTAACGACATAATATTATGGAGCGTCGATCATTATTATAACGAATTACTCATGATCTGTTTTTATATAGGACATCAGAAAAGTTACAAAGATAAGATAAACCTTTGGCAAATTTATCAATATACACCTACAAGTTTCTCTAATTAGATTACCTATCAATTAATGTAAACTCCGTTAGTCAAAATCACATCGTGTTAATATTTTAATCAGATAAACACTGAATATCTTTGCGCCTTTCAGATTGTTAAATAAAATTGTGAATTCTAGTCAAATTTAATTTGTACGGATTTCACTTCACCAATCAGATAAAAAAACTTGCATAAATTCCAATAACGGATAAGTAATCACATTCGTGCAAATGTAAATTTATTTACTTTGGTGAATCCTACTTTAATGACCGGCGCACCATAATGTCAACATACCCTACCATTCGTGCCAAAAATTTGTAATGCCAGAAAAGTAAAATTAGGTGTCATTGAGGAGCCAAACATCAGGGCGATCTCACAAAATCTCATTGCGCCCTCGAACCTAGGAATGTGTTCAGAATATGGCCGTCGTCGAGCGTATCAGAATTTTTAACACTGTCATTACCTCTATGACCTAACAGAATAGAAAACTTAGGCAATAAAGCTTCCTTAGTATCTTAATACTTAGGTCTTCAAACTTACATTTGCGATATTACCTTGTAGGTGTGAATTAAAATAAGTACCAAAGATATTCTATAGAATTCAGAAAGTGTTCGATCGAAACTGAAACATAGCATTAGTAAATAGATAATAAGAATGTTGTATAAAAAACTCTTAAAAGGAACCCTCGTTCGCTATCATTGGACAGTCGTTAAAACTAAAATAGTAGTGAAAAATAAAACATTTTTGACAAGTGTAAAATCACGTCCCTTTTTTATTTTATTTTTTTACCTGTCTATATCCACTAAAGTGACCATGTTTTATATCGACTTTGCAATTTTACGAAGCTTCAAGCTTTATTAAATCGACTGGATTGTTTTAAACTTCAAATCGATGGTTTAGTCAACAAACAAACATAGTATTGTATTGATTATTATACAATAGTAAAATCTAATGTTTGTTCATTGTCTTACAGAAAAAAATCTTTCATAATGTGACAAACCTTTCCACTTCAAAATTGTTCAATTAATAAATTATAATAATAGGAGCTCCGCGCTGGGTTAACCCAGTGTCGTAGCGTAAGGGAGGGAGGGGGGGCAGAGGACCCTGTCTTAGTTGCATACGAAAGTTGGCGGCAGTAAGCGCAAAAAACTAATGAACCGTATAGAAAATTTACAAAAAAATATTTAATGGGTTTGTATATTTACTAAGTGTTAATAGATATTTTATTTATTTGCCGTCCAGCTACCGATAAACCAATTTATGGTATAATAGAAATGGACGTAGCCCAAATACAACTCGAATCCCAACATAAGATGTAAAAGCTGCTTTTTGACAACTTGAAACTTTGAAATCTGACTGTAATATCCACCTTTTTCAGTTATGTACCTATACCTAAGATACTAACTGTTACTATTTTGGTCTGCATCCCGTATGAACCTTTGTATATTGCTGGTATAAAAATGTAACTTTTTAATAACGAAATAAGTTTAAGACTCGATTCAGTAATTCCAGAGGTTTTCCCCACAAACAAACGAACAAAATTGACCTATTTGTTACTTTGACGTTATGAGTAAAAAAATTAAACTGTTTCCTTTAGGACTATACATAACGTACCTACTTACCTACATTACACGGTTTTATTTCAAATTTATCACATGCCTTCCGCTTAAGGTAAAAATATATACAGACACGTGTTTTTAAAATTTATAGATCATAAAGAAGTGTATTCATTTAATGGTGCTTTTGACTGACTCTACCCTGTCATGTCAATTTTTTTTTAAAATAGGAATGTTGACGCTATTAAAAAATAACTCCAAGACACGACTCCAGTAAAAAAACGCTTTATTGTAGCCCCTGAAAACCAGATTAATTTTCGATTAACTACAAAAATAGATTTTTTGTTGCTTTAAAACAAATAAATAGTTACTTGATTGAGTTGGCGAATATGTTGGCGAACAAGTGACGTCATAATCATAAGTTTCTATTGCCATTCAAACTATGGGAGAATTGTGTTTTGACAGCTCATAAAAAGTGCGTCAGTTGATTGGTGGTGTCAACATCCCTATTGTATGTGACAATAGCATAATATCTTTCGGCATCTGTTCGGCATTCAATTACTTTTATTTAGTTTTCCAAGTCTTCCTAAAACATTATTACACTGGTACCAAAGATTTGTGAGATGTTGCGAATTTAGACTTAATAGGTAAATGTCCAATAAAAGAAACGATCATAAAATTGTGTTTGATTTGATTTAACCTGATTCCTTATTTCATACCTCCTAAGTACCGCAATGCAACTGCATTAGTGTGTAGGTGTTGTGTACTGAGTCTACAAATAAGTTATTGACATGAAACATGATCATTATTATTTATTATTCATTACCTACGTATTGAACCTGGGTGTATATAAAATTAATAACCAGTTAAGTGCGAGTCGGACAAACCCGACCATCCCGTACCTCCGTACTGAAAAAAACGTTTCTTATGTGGTTCGAGAGAATACATAGTTAAATTAAAGGCACACAGACAGACTTACTTATCCTAGTTACTACCAAGCCTCCAGTGCCTCTACCATGAGTTACACTAGTTTACAGTGACCGTACTCGCTAGCGACGGCGTAAATGATTTGTATGGAGAATTGTACTTCCGTAAGTGACCGCTAGAGGCGCTGTACACAATTCTCCATACAAATCATTTACGCCGTCGCTAGCGAGTACGGTCACTGTAAACTAGTGTAACTCATGGTAGAGGTACAGATCTCTTGCGATCGAAATTTCAGTAGCACAAGCGCGCGCCGACGCCCGTTCATTCGTGTTCCACGGAAATAATACCGCCTGGACTTTTATAATAGTATATAGGTAACGCCACCAGAGTTGAGGCCACGCACACAACCACATCTCATGTAATGACAGCGGGATTTTGACGTTGTGTTGACGTTTAACGACAACACAACGTCAAAATCCCGCTGTCATTACATGAGATGTGGTTGTGTGCGTGACCTCAACTCTGGTGGCGTTACCTATAACGCTAGGATACTGTGAGCATGGCAATGTGCTCTGCGCATTACAATTAGAGATGTGCCGATCATGACTTTGGCCGACTAGCCGATTAGTCGGTTGTAAAGTAGCCGACTAATTGGCCAAACCGATCACGGTTTCGGGGATTTCCATGATGCTTCGTTTACAGCTGATTCACACGCAAGTCGCCACCACCGCCCTACGAGGCCTACGAGCATGTCAGAACCTGGTTTTTCATCATCATCATCGTCATCCCAACTTATACATATACGTTCCACTGCAGGTCACAGGCCTCCTCTCTCAATGAGAGGGCTTGGGCCATAGTACCCATGCAGGCCCAGTGCGGGTTGGGTTGGGAGTTCCCACCATTTGATTTTTTCGCAGGTTTCCTCATGATGTTTTCCTTCACCGTAAAGCTCATGGTAAATTTAAAATGAAATTTTGCACATAATTTTTTAAAAACTCAAAGGTGGGAGCCCGGGCTTGAACCCACACACGTGAAAGGCCGTAAATTGAACCACTAAATCACTCTTAGTTAATTTTTGCTTTTATATACGGATCAGAGTGGTGTTTTGAGTAAGTATAAAAATATTTTTGTGTGATAATAGTGTTGTTGTTCATTAAAGTGTAAGAGCTCAATTCAAATTCAATCATGTCAAAAAGTTTTTTTGAACATTTGGACAATGATTCCCTTAAAGTCAGGTAGGTAACCTATGCCAAATGATAATTTCTCGTGGTGGGCAGGGAAAAACAGCAAATACTTACTACAAATAATGACCATATTAAATACCGACACACAACCCTGATGCCTCAGTTAGAATGTAAATGTTTGAACACAGACGATTCTACAAAGCTTTTATTTAATGTAATCCTCCTACATGTATTTTATTGAGGAATACATGCAAAGTAAGAAGCCGGATAGTCGGCGCTATTTGCCGACTAATCGCCGACTAGTCGCCGACTACGAAAGTGGCCGGATAGTCGGCTTTACCGACTAGTCGGCACATCTCAAATATCCTTTTTTTGTTAGGATTCCAGAGCTAAAATGGCAAAAACGGAACCCTTATAGTTTCGCCATGACCGTGTGTCCTTTTGTCCGTCCGTGGCGTAGCTTAGGGAATATTAGTGCCAGAAAGTTTGCATGGATATAATATACATATAGCAATTATCCCGACAAAATGGTAAAACAACATGTAGAAAAAGAAATATTTTTATCCAAGCTGCCAACCCTTGTCACTGTTGGCACGCACACATTCTTAAGGAGACGGAGTAGGCTAATCTGTGGCTATAATCGCGGTAAGTACCAAGATTTTGAACGGGATGCAGTATCTGGGGGTTACTCCGAAATTCGAAGTTCGTATCGCATCGTCTTGCTCGCTCTTGTATTAAATACTATTAGCGTGAGAGGAATGGCACGACACGAAGTTCGAATTTTGCACTTCGTAGTAAAATTCGAACTTCGTATCGTGCCATTCCTCTCACGCTAATAGTATTTAATACAAGAGCGAGCAAGACGATGCGATACGAACTTCGAATTTCTGAGTATCCCCCTGCTTTGAGGATTCAGCTAAAGAATCTGTTACGAAGTAACTATTAAGTAATCTCGGCTGCCCTATGCAGAAATCAAGCATCTCAAAATTTGGGCCAAATTATTTTTTTATACATTTCGATTCGGCTTCTAAAAATACATCCTTCAGTCTTGTATTTTTTTTAAATAATTTATACTTTTCAAAATATAGAAGTTTTGAAAATCCAAGTATCTTTTTTGAACGGGGCATTCTACGCTATAGTCAAGTATATACCTTAATTCCAACTTGAAAACGAGTATCTTACGATGAGATACTTGTAATTCATATAGAAACCTGAGTTACTTGACTTATGCGTCGAAATTAACGTTGTTCATGTTATGATGTTACAGCATGAATCCTTACATTTGTTTGGCTTTTGGGTAGGAATCGGGTGGATGCATGAATTACTGAAAAAAAAAAAACAATGACTTAGGTGGGGGGAGGCGTCAAAACTACTAAAACAAAGGTTTTTTTGGAAAAAATTGTTCTGTTAATGCTAAACAATCGACAACCATTTTGGACGCTATTACAAGAAAACTCACAATCATTGGATTTAATTAACCACGGTGAACTTGTAAATCAGATATTTAAATTATATACTAATTTGTAGGTGACCTGTTTCAGTGCCATGATAGATAGATATAGATAGAAAGATTTATTTATTTATTTAGGTATTTCACTATGGAAACAGTCATAATATTTGACATGTCAAACATATCACAAAAAACTTATTAATAAAAAAATTAAACCACTGAAAAAACTGAAAGCAAAAAATAGTACCTTTTTTGTTTGACCTTAATCTAGGTACCAGTTTGAAGTCGGTGCCTCAGCACAGCACGAGCCAGGAGGAGTGGTAGAAGCCAATTAGGTAGACGATTATAGGTCCACTCCTCCTGGCTAGTGCTGAGGCACCGACTTCAAACTGGTACCTAGATTAAGGTCAAACAAAAAAGGTATTATTTTTTGCTTTTCAGTTTTAATAATATTAATAATCAATTTATTGTGAAGAATTTAGGTACAGTAACATAGGTGTTCAATAATGCACTCTTATCATAAATCTCACTAAACTCTTACCTTTACAGGCGTTTTTTCGGCGGTTTAATTTTTTTGTTAAAAAGTTTTTATTTTATACTTTTTTCCCATCCTTGGGGTATTTTTTTTCCTAACTTATATCATACCAACTTCAAAGAATACCCTATCCAATAAAAAAGAATTATGAAAATCAGACTACTCTGTAAAAAGTTATGCCTGGTCATATATACAGTACAATCAGTGACTGAACAATAAATCATCCCCTATTTTCCTACCCTTAGGGTAAGAATATTATTTCCAAATTTAAATGGGACCGCCCTCGGGGTATACGCTTTCCAATAAAAAAAGAATCGTCAAAATCGGACCACTCTGTATAAAGTTATTCGTGGTCATACATAGAAAAAAAACTCGCACTTGGCCGGTTTTTTTTACACATTTTTATTTTGTAAAATGTTTCATTTTTATATATTAGATATACTTGTATTTGTAAAATAATCAAGAAGAAGTTACCAAGACAAAAGTAAAGCATCTCAAGATACTTGTTTTTATATAGAAAACCTTTTAAATTGTCTTACCGCATTCTACGCAGAAAACCATTTTTGCATTTTAAAATTAATGTACCACATTTAGAAAAAAAAACCAAAGGACACGGTTAATGATATCTCTCATAATAAAAATACAGTTATTTTGAATGCTTTAATTCAATTTTTGAGCATGTAATGAGGAAATGTTTAAAAATTTAGTTTTTTCGCTCTACTGTAAAATTTGTCGAAACTGAGTTACTTGATTTTAACTTAGGGCAGCCGATCTGTGCTACTACTACAATACAATACTATGACTATTATGCCTTTTTCAGCAGCTTCGATCGCGTGTATCGTTAGACGAGGCAGTTGAATTGAAATTCCAGGATTCTACGATTTTCCCATGGGAACTTCCAAAACATACATTGTGGTCTTCATTTAGGTATGGTATGGTTGATGCATGAAGAACACTTGACTTGTTCAAAATTTCATTCCTGTGTTGAGATTTCGGCACTTTCGGGATTTCATCCCGATTCCGTGGGAGTATCAAAATAAATAGTAGCCTATGTTATGTAATGTCCCCGGGATCCAGTGTTTAGTATGAAAGAGTAGCAAATACACACCTATACTTTTGCATTTAGAATATTAGTAGAGGAAATGAAAATTTTAATTTATGTCAATTACATAAGGCGTGGTTCATACTTACATTAGGTACGTCAACAATAAAAATATTGTGCATAAAATGAGTGAATCAGATCTACGAACATTATAAACAATAGAAAAATAAAAGAAAAAACCATAAATTAATAAATTGATAAGATAATTATAACTTGGTGTTAAGTAATACGTGTATCTTTACTTTAATTTGAGTATCCTTCACGATGTTACTAAACGCAGAACGAACGGAAGTGGCGCCAATACAATTTGTTTTTTAAAAATATTGATTTGCAATTCAAACTTGCAATGTAATCATTTCTATGTATTGTACCTGGTACCAATTTAAGTTGTGCATGTTAACGATACAATTTTATTACGTAAATTATTGAAAGTGAGAAATCAACCAGAGTAATCGCTGTATTTCAGTAAAACTTTTGTTCCTTTCTTTAGGTTATGTTATAGATGGCGCTGCCTGGCTTGTTGTGCTGTGCGGTCGTTCGACGTTCGTATGTTCGTTCACAAGTAAAATGGCGGCGATTAATGTGAAAGGCGAAACGTTGTCTTATTTCTAGTTGTAAATAAAGTAATTGGTAATCTGAAACGTTGTTACTGTTATACAAAAGGAGGATGACTTGTTGCAAAGTGTAATTTACGAAGTGAACAGTTGTAAGCATTGAAAAATCCAAGTGGCTTTACACAATAGATCAAAACCCGTCGCAACGAGCACTCGAGGCCATATTTATGATGTTATCTGTTGTGTGAGCGTCCTCCGAAAGCACATTGATAAATGCTTGCTGGAAATAAAGGCGATGGTAGGTTTCTTTAGTCATATGCACACTCATTCATGCCCATTTGTAAAAACCCTTCTCTATTGTTCCTACATATTGACGCTTCCGCGGCGTAGCGGCGGAATTATTTTTATTTCACAACTTGATTAAAGTGTTCTTGGTTCTTTAATATTCAGGAATTAATTCAACAGAAAACGTGATTCTTTTAAACGCATCATGATTAACCTAGTTATTCCAATAAGATCTACATAGAACATCACATAATTAACATTCTTTGAATGCAAATGTTTTTTTTTTTATTTTCAGGGGTTTTGTTTAAGTGAAGATTGAATATACATCATGACTTCAAGTGCTCCAATTTAGTGGTAGTAAGAATACATTAGATGTGCATTACAAACTATGGATGAAAGTGTGGACTTCTACTGACATATTGCATACATTGACACTAAACATAACAACACGGAGGTGGTAATGGATCCAGTAGGACCATGGTCAGCATATGCTTCCTACAATCGACTAGCAGGGGTTCAGGCCGGTGCTGCAAGTGGGGACTTTCATCACCACCTCGCAAGTGGAGGTTCAGGACTTGGTGGTCAGTCAGTGCCCTCCACAACCAGCCAACTGTTGTTACAAGCGGCGCACACCACAGCGTCACTGGCCGGGCAACTTGGTTCATCAACGGCTTCACCTTTTAATCCTGGAGGATTTCTTTCTCCCCCGGCCGTTGGGTATGATGCAGTGTTTTCGCCACTGTTTCATCATGCAAACCCGAAACCTGCACATTATAGTTCTTCCCTCCAAGCTCAGCATCGACAAGTGATTGCTCAGGCAGCTCAGGCAGCAGTTGCATCAAAACAATCTTCAGTTGAAACAGAACTTTCCTCATTAAGAGAGAATTATTCTCATCAGACACTAGCAGCACAAGGAACAGCATCATTCTTTGATCAACCTACAACACCTGGTGGAGCTGGTGGACTTAGTTGGCAGGGAAACAACCAACTTCCAAGCCCCTTTGGAATATTACCCCATGAAAGTGTTGTGCCCTCATCTCCAAGTCCTGCTACAACAAAGGCCTCAGCAACTTATGATAATTTTAATGCACATTTTGCTGCTGCACAGACTCTTAATAACCACCTTAACTCTCAGATTTCCAGTGCCGGTAAACAAAGTAATAGGTCAGGTTCACCAGCCACTGCATCCAAGCAACCGGCTTCTTCAACATCATCATCAACATTTTTTCAATCTCCTTCAACATTTGGAAATCAGACTGATAACTCATACAGTTCGAGCAGTGCAAAGAGTGGACAACTTTCGTCTCAGGACTATGCTGGAAGTAAGTCTTATTCAGGTTCTGCAAGTTCAACTGCCCATTCACAACAATCGTGTATTGTGTCAACTCCAGCAGTAACCTCTTCCTCGTCCACGCCCAGCAAAGATTACCGATCCTCTTCCAGCACAACTTCCAGATCCTCTGCTTCCATTTACAATTCCCAGTCTCCCAAAAATACCACCAGTGAAAAATCTCCCCGTCAATCTTCCAACAGTACAAGCAGCTTTCTTTCCCCCACCACCAAGCCCCCTCAAGTACAGACAAAAGCACAAAGTAAAATATATCCAGAGATAAGTACAGAACAAAGAAAGAGTTGTGAATCCAGTGAAAAACTTCAGCCCCAGTCATCCCCTATTAGTTACTCCATTATGGATGCACCAGGTAGACTCAGTTACAATAGTAGTACTGGAGCAGCCCCTTCAAAATCAAACAGAATTGGTGGCTCTCAATATTCATCTAATCAAAGTTCTAGTTTTAGGCATTATCAAAGTGGCAATAATGTTGAGTCAGATTATCATGTCAGAGCTAAGAGTAGTTCTAGTACGGACACTGGCTACTCAAGTAGCAGCTCACAAAATGGGCCAGATTGTAACGTGGTGGCCCCGAGGAGACCAAGTCCCCTACAGGCACCTGCACAAACTTCTCCCCTCGGTCATGTGTCTAGTCCTGCATATCCTATGTATCATAGCCCTATGAACTCCGTAAATTCGCCTCAGCAGCATGGAGATCATTACAGCAAAGTAAATGCGGCTGCGCCGCGCTCACCCTTAGATGCTTCAGTCTCGCGACCACCATCTCAAAATAGTCAGGTAGCATATCCTTCAGTCATAACTAGGGCACTAGGCATTGAACAAAGTAAAACATACTCGGAAAATCGCTATGAGCGTACTCAAAGTCAAACTTCCACTCAAGGACAAAGTTGTTGGGAAGGTGATCGTCAGGCAGCAAGAAAGTATTCAAGTAGTAGTAACAGTAATAATTATAGTAATAATGGATTATCTGAAAGTAATACTCATAATGATGAATCTGTATCTCAGCCCCAAAATACAAGTCAGAGATCTTTAAGCTTATCTGAAAATAAACATACTTATTTTGATAGTACTAATGTAGCTTTACAAGATTTATCCAGTTGTCGTGGTGACCCTATGAGCATTGTAAAAAATTTGCAAAGCTTACAACAAAGTTGTCAATTACAAGACATTAAGTCTAGTAAAACTGTAACACCTATTCCAACCACACCTGCTAAAATTACACCTCGCAGAAAAAGTACAGAAAAACCAGTATCTCATAATATGAATGAGATATCAAATGCAGTAATGGCTGATTATTTAGCAAACAGAATTCCGCCACCTGCCCATAGCTCCACTAGTAGTCAACAACAGAATGGTACCTACTTTGATTTTGAGAGGTGGAACCTTCCACCACCTCCACCAAAAATGTTTCCTGGTACATCTGCATTTGGTTCACAAGCATCCCTTCACGCCACGAACTTTAACCAACACCAAGCACTCGCCATGCAGCACGGACACGCATTAACTTACTTCCCGCCTTTCCACTTAGGACCCCATCCTGACTTCCAGTCCTCTGTGGAGTTAACACCATTATCGTCATTTAGTGAGACTCCACCTTCGGCTTCCTCGTCATCTTTTTCAACACCTGAAACTCGTGAAGAGGAACAGCCTAAGGTGGTAGTGCCTAATATAGAAGAAGAACTTGGTTTCCTTGCAGAACAACGGGCAAATGCATCTTCGGTAGCACCCTCTTCACAGCAGCAGAACCTTAACAGCACTTCACAAGACGCTACTTCAAAAATAATGGAAAAAAAATTCAATGTGCCTGTCACGGGCCCTGGATCAGGTTTCATGGCTTCTTATTTAAAATTCTTACAAGGAGAGCGCGATACCTCTCCCCCGCCGGCCGGCAGAGGCGCAAGAAAGTCAACTTGGTCTCGAACTAACACCAATAGCAATACAAACAATAAATTATATCCTCATAATGACCACCCTAAAAGTCAATGTGACGGAAATTCCACGCAGAGTGCTAATGGCGCGATGTCTGCGAACGTAATAAACTCTGGGATGTCGCTGACGAACCCCGCAATGAGTTCCACACCGAGTATGAGCTCGGCAGCCTTAATGGGTGCTAACCAGATACAAGGCGCGTCATCGAATCTGCTCAGCTCGCAAGCGAAAGGCGTAGAGTTGGACGATCCCCGGTACTATATGAATAAGGACAGAAAACGTAAATATGATGGTGGTGAGGAGACCAGTTACGACGCGGAGGAGGAAGCGAGAAGGTTAAATAAACCGGTGCTGAACGTGCCCAGTACGCCCTTGAACGACAAGGGCAAGAAGGGGCGGGCCGCGATGAACAAGCCGACGCCGTCCGCGGCGGTGGCCCCTCAGCCGGCCGCGCCTAAGAAGCCACGAGCCCCTGCGCCGCCGCCGGCGTCGCTGCAGGCGGCGCCGCAGCACCAGTACTATTACCAACACCAGCCCGACGAAGGTGCGTTCAATTTACTAGATTTCCACTTGAGAAGTAGAGCGCGATGGTGAAGAGCTAGCCCTGAAGCTTGTATGACAGGAGCAAGCTAACTGCCGTATGGCGGGAGGTCGTGAAAACTTGTTACATTTTAACTGTGATACATACTGTACATTTTATTAGATAAAATCTATGATTATTAAAATTGTAAATAATTTCTATAAAGCGATTGCGTGTATCTTAGTAGAGTCGATATTTTTAGGGTTAGTCTGTAACAAGATTTCACTCAAATTGTTATTTAATGACACATTATTAGTGCCATTTTCTTGTAAATTGTAGAATTTGTGACTCTTGTCATACTCGCTACTGAAGGGGTGCTACCATTAATAATTCCAAAATCGTCGTATATTTTTTTATGGAATTAATACCAGTGGGTGTCTGTTGTATATATTATATTAAACAATGTATTGTATTTTAAAGTATTTGACTTTAGTTGGTACTTACAACTAGTGTATGCATATTCTTTGCTGTTAGCTGAAAGTGATTTTATTATAAGAATGAAATGAATTGCATAATAGATTGACAGCTAAAAATAAGTGCAAGATAATGTATTAGAAAGGCCATGTCCTGAACTAAGTTTTTGTATTTCTATTTAATTGTTATTTGTTTATGCACAATTCTCAATTATTATGTAAATACTTTTGTATAATAGGAGAAAACATAAAATAAACACGAGTATAATGCTACGATGTGTTAAATAATTTTAGTGTATAATTATTCCTGGTAGCACCCCTCTCTTCGCCAAATAGGGATAACATGTACATTTGTAACATATGTTGTGTAGGATAACACTTGCAATTCATTATGTTTAAATTTCTAAGTTATTTTAAACGTTTACTGGTCGCTACGGCAGTCGATGTACATGTTATCGCTACGATGATACTGCTCATCTTGGCAATCCCCTCCTACCCCTCCTACCTTTATTAGACACACGCAATGCAACAGATGCATCAATTTAATTCAGTTTTATTGCACTTGCAATAGTTGCGATCGAGTGGAGATCCATTTAGTACTTACGCAAGATCAAAAGGTAAAACATCGTTATATTTTCAAATTTAATGTCTGATACATTACGAAAATAAACCTCTATTCAAAATTTTAGTGGCACATGGCGCAAATTTGGGTTATGGAAGCTATGGGGCAGCCGACAATGACAGTAATTCGAACAGGAAGTTACATCACATTAAATCGCATCAACAAATCAACACCGGTCAGCTTGACAATTCTAGGCCGATTGAGGAAATGCCCTATCAGGTATGACCATTTTATGTTGCACACTAGCATTTATGTTGGACGTTTACACAAAATGCATTGACTTTCACGTTTAACGGCTTACGCCTGTTTCACAAAATATTAAAAGAGGCTTAGTTGTCATTTAGCTTTTGTCGCAGTCATTCTACTAATATATAAAAAACCGGACAAGTCTAGTTTGACTTGCGTGAACAGGGTTCCGTATTTACTCGTAGTTCCATATTTAAACCACATTTCTTATAGGTTTTCCAGTAATGTACTATTTTATGTATTTATTTCAAAAACTTAAAGAGTGATTAAGTGGTTTCGGAGATAGTAAGGGTTCTATTTATTTTGTCACTCGGATGTACGGAATCATAAAAACGCGAAAATTTATGTTTGTCGAAAAGCTGTGTTAGTATGTTTGTTACTCTTCCATAATGAAACTGCTCGACCGACTTGGATAAAATTTGTCACTTAGATAGCTTGTAACTTGGATCAACACAGGATACTATTAGGGTTCCGTAGTCAACTAGGAACCCTTACAGTTTCGCCATGTCTGTCCGTCCGCGGCTAAGCTCAGAGACTGTTAGTACTAAAAAGCTGTAATTTGGCATGAATATATATATCAGTCACGCCTACAAAGTGGTTAAATAAAAAAGACAAAAAAAAATTTTTTAGGGTACCTAAATAAAACTAGACGTAAAGTGGGGGAGATTTTTTTTTCTCGACTAACCCTATAGTGTGGGGTATCATTGGATAGGTATTTCAAAATAAATAGGGGTTTGCTAGAACCATTTTGTGATAAAGTGAATATTTTCGGAGATATTCAAAAAAATCAAAACGTTTATTCTGCAAGTAGGCCGCAAAGGGCTCTTTTACATGTCATTTTTTTTAAACTACCAGCGCTTTCGTAAGGACCATCATTGCCAAGAAGAATGCGCCGCAAGAAACTTGGCAGAAAGTCATCTTTTCAAATTAAAATATAATAAATTACAAATTAAAAAAATCATACAAATATAGAATTAAGTAAATAAAAAAAATAATTATATAAAAAAACAATACAGGGATGTATTGGGTCCCTTAGTTAAAAAACTAAAACAATACCTACATCTTAACTATATCTACGTTAAGTGGAAGTGTAGAATGCTTCCAGCGTCAAAAAAAAAAATTAAAAAGGAAAAAATAAAAATATTGGAGATGTCTTCCAATGTCACAAAGCTGTTTCACTCCGAAAGTCCAAAATAATGTGTCCCCCCCCCCCCCTCTAACTTTTGAACCGCAGCACGTCTAAAAAATATGAAAAAAATTACGTATTTTCAACTTAACCTGTTGAGCAGTTTTTAAGTTTTTGTAAAAAAATATTTCTAAACTAAGATTGCTGTAATTTAACCGCCACTGCAAGCATTTTTTTTCATTAAGTACCTATATAAGATCACGCTAACAGTATCTTCTTTCAAATAAAAAAAAAATAATCGGTTCATAGAATAAAGAATTACATCTGAAAAACCATCAACATACATACTAGTTCTAGTAGACTGCAGATTAGATTAGTTACCCATTTCGCCGATAGATGGCGCTGTACCGCCGACGTTGAAATTATACATCACGCTGTTAACCCTAGCGCGCGGTGGGAGTTGGTACCAAAACAACCACATTAATAAAGTATGCAAAGATTTTTTCGTACCTGCTACGGAACCCTATCTTGTTTATACCTGACAATTGCATAGTTGCCGCACGATAGCGATAAACGAAGCTGCGGCGAACAGCTACGCGTACTATGAAAATCTGTGATACCACAAAAACTTAGACAGCCATTGAAAAATTGTGGGAGGTCAGTTCATAGATGACGGTAATTATAGGCAAGTCTAAAACCGAAAGTTATAGATGTTTTACGTCCGCAATAAAATGGGTGCTACCAGTGACATTCACCGTTCTTTTTAGGGTTCCGTAGCCAAATGGCAAAAAACGGAACCCTTATGGATTCGTCATGTCATGTCTGTCTGTCTGTCTGTCCGTCCGTATGTCACAGCCACTTTTTTCCGAAACTATAAGAACTATGCTGTTAAAACTTGGTACCTAAGTAGATGTATTCTGTGAACCGTATTAAGATTTTCACACAAAAATAGAAAAAAAACGATAAATTTTGGTGGTTCCCCATACTTAGAATTGAAAATCAAAAATGTTTTTTTCACCAAACCCATACGTGTGGGGTATCTATGGATAGGTCCTCAAAAATGATATTGAGGTTTCTAATATAATTTTTTTCTAAACTGAATAGTTTGCGCGAGAGACACTTGCAAAGTGGTAAAATGTGTGTGTCCCCCTGTAACTTATAAAATAAGAGAATGATAAAACTAAAAAAAATATAATAATATGATGTACATTACCAAGTAAACTTCCACCGAAAATTGGTTTGAACGAGATCTAGTAAGTAGTTTTTTTTTAATACGTCACAAATCGTAAACCGCAATTTTTTATAGATAATGGTACGGAACCCTTCGTGCGCGAGTCCGACTCGCACTTGCCGGTTTTTGTTTTGTCATTTGTACGCCTTAGGCAGAACATAGCTGAACCAATAAATGTAATCTTACCATCCAACATAAAAATGTATTATGTGTATGTACCTATCGTTCACAAATAAAGATATTTTGAATTTTTTAGTCTGGAGAGTTCGTCGCAATAAAAAGTGAGTTAACGGAAATGTGGCCGGCTATTTGGAGGGTAGATGGCAAGACACTGTTACAAAAATACGAGCCTTTCGATGACAATGGTAAAGTTCTATATAGGAATATTTCAACAGTAAGTATTGTCCATTATCACTGCTTCTATTCAAATTGGGATTAAACAGTGGAAATATGTTGTAAAATAAAATAAACATTAATTTTACAGTATGCTGCATGGAATCCTGAAAACAAAAAGTTGTACACCCAAGTACCGGTTAAAGTCAGGTCTCAATCTCACTTAGAGACAATAGTTGAATTAGTGCGAAGTGAGCTGCCTTTCGACGACTGCAATTTCATCGAAAAAAGGATGCTAGAAACGCAGATGTACCAGGAGAATTTTGAAGTGTACATACAAACGTTGATATCTCACGCGCTAGACCCTAACTTCCTAACGGAAATATTTCAGGAACAAGGTAATTTTCAAATTGACATACAAAATTCAGATTTAAAAAATATCGGGAATTATGATAGTAGGTTAAGTTTTATCATGCTCGACATTGCCACCGTTTGTGATGACCTAGCTTGTCGCTAGCTTTCACTGTCTCAACCAGAATGGACACACTGAACTGAGCGACATGTGTTGATTCTGGCATCAACTCGTCATACCAGAAATGTGTTCTAACTGGTTATAACGCTAAAAGCAATATCGTTTTAATCCGTCACATGTAAATTTAGTTCTATAAGGTCACGTCTTAATGTAGCTATTGGTCAAACTACAAATCTGTTCCTATTCATCACCCCCTTAAACAGTTCTCAAAGATCACATGTTCTGATTGGATATTCTTTCTTGCTTACAATAAAAATTAAAACGGTATGCTAGACGGCTTTATGGTAAAGTTTATTGAGAGGCGGCCCACTGTCCCTTAACTAGACACGGGGGATTAATGTTTTAAACTTTCTCGATTCTCACTCATAACTAATATTCTTCGGGACTTAACCTTATCAACGCCAAGCTCAGCCGAACGTAAAGTTACTTTGAACCTTATGTCATTGCGTGAAGATCGATTTGACGTTGTACTTTGTGAGGCATATCGTCGATGAAACTGCAATACTGCGTAACTAGCTTTTTCCATAAGGTCTAATTTGTCTAATTTTCAATGTTATTTCATTTCATGTAAAACCTTATGGAAAAAGTTAGTTTAGTTACATTTCAGCGGCCGTGGTCAGGAGAGACGTCGAGGTAGTTTTAGCAATAAATAGTTTGTGATTAAGGGGCCTGTTGTTTGATCAATAGTTAAACAAACTAATAGTTAAAATGTATGGCAAAAATAACAATAGTTAACGCATTTCAAAGGAAATTTGACTATTAGTTAGTTTAACTAGTTAGTTTGACGACCAGATGGCCTAGTGGTTAGAGACCCTGACTATGAAGCTCGAGGTCCCGGGTTCGATTCCCGTGTCGGGGCAGATATTTGTATGAAAAATACGAATGTTTGTTCTCGGGTCTTGGGTGTTTAATATGTATTTAAGTATGTATCTATCTATATAAGTATGTTTATCCGTTGCCTAGTACCCATAACACAAGCTTTGCTAAGCTTACTTTGGGACTAGGTCAATTGGTGTGAATTGTCCCGTGATATTTATTTATTTATTTATTTATTATTTTATAACTATTGATCAAACAACGGGCCGTAAGTCGATAAGAATATTAGTTTTCACTGAGGGATTGTAGCTCGTGAGTCCGCGGCAGCTACGTAATCATGTATTTCATCAATGTCCGCAGATGAATACTTCCTCTCTAATGTGAAGACCGTCGACGAGGTGACGGAAACGATGCGTGCGCGGGTGTCGTCCGGCGGCGGAGGCGGCGGGGCGCGGGCTCTAGACTCGGCCGTGGCGACGTGGCCGGGGCTGAGCGTGGCAGGCGGAGCGGGCACGTGTCGCGCTTGTTCGCGGCCCGCCGTGGCACGGCTCCTGCTCTACGGACAACCTTACAACCCTGGCACGCTGGAACCCGTGCAGCCTGACGCTAGACTTGCCTATGAGAAGGTAAATATAAATACAGACTTTGTGAAGAGGCAAGAGAGCTTTAGTTAAGTATAGACGGGGTAAAAAAAGGTTCGTCACTTTTCGACTCGTATGTCAACGATAAGATTAAGAAGATTGGAAAGTGACGAACTTTTCTTACCCCGACTATACTAATATTAAATGGGTGGATCAATTATTTCTTGTTGTTATTCTGTCCCGTCAGCGAGGGGACAAAAGTAGTACAGTTTGATCAGAAGAAATGTTGTGTTACATTAACTAACATGCTTATTAGATGACCAATTGTAAAAGGGGTTTAAAACTACCACAAAAATGCATGTTTGGCAAATTTTAATCAGATAAACTTACGGTTTAAAGAGTTACTCAGGAGACCGTCACTATAGCAACGAGTAACAAAGAAAAGTTCATCGACCCAACTAACATCTTTTTTCGTATACGTCAAGAATAATTCTTAACTAACACACCAAAGTAAAAATTTATGGGAGCGAGTGTACACATACTGGTAGGGTTTAGTCGTTAAGGGGTCATACACATTTTTTGTTTGCGTCTCTCCTGTGGACATGGCAAAAGTTAACGGTATACATATAGCCAATATTTTTTGGTCATGTCTACATCGGCGTCTGGGACGCCTGGCCAACTTGGCCCATTAAAATAAATCTTAAGTTAGCTGACTCGGAGTCGCTAATTTTATGTCCACAGGAGAGACAACTTTTGTTTCTTACGCTGTGTATGACCCTAAGCTAAATTAGTACATGCCGCCATAAATAGAATTAATGAATGAATGAATTGTTTATTGCACGAATGTGAGTAATTACAAAAGGTGTTATGTACAATATGGTATAAAAAGTGCGTCACAATCAGCCGTCGTCCAGCATGCAATAAGCAAAAAGCTTTAACTTTAGCTTTTAGCTTTTAAGCTGTTTTATACTTTCAATATTTAGTATAAACTTAATTACTACTTAATATATTACTATTTATAATCACTGATGTCCCATGAACTCTTTCAAACTATAAAAACATTTATCCAACAACCATGACTTAATTGCTTTTTGAAATTGCTGTCTTTCCATTAATTTAAATGAGTCGGGTAATTTCTTAAAAATACTAATACACATCATGAAGCAGTTTTTAGAGGCTATTTTTAGTCGAACTCTAGGTTTAAACAGTTGGTACAGGTATTGTGTTCGTACTGTTCTAGAATACAGTGTAGAAACACGTTGGAACAGATATTGGTGTTTATACACAAACAGACATACCTCCAGGATATATAAATAAATAAATAAAATATCACGGGACAATTCACACCAATTGACCTAGTCCCAAAGTAAGCTTAGCAAAGCTTGTGTTATGGGTACTAGGCAACGGATAAACATACTTATATAGATAGATACATACTTAAATACATATTAAAACACCCAAGACCCGAGAACAAACATTCGTATTTTTCATACAAATATCTGCCCCGACACGGGAATCGAACCCGGGACCTCAAGCTTCATAGTCAGGGTCTCTAACCACTAGGCCATCTGGTCGTCTAAACTATATACAGTTAAAATGCGATGCTTAATAAAATATGTTCGGCATGAATCATCATTTTTGAGTCCAAAAATTGCCCTGATACAGCGTTTCTGAACCAGAAATATGTTATAGGCCCCAATAATGACCCCAGGGTTCCTTGTAGTATTGTTGTACTGAAATTTGATATTGAAGTAAGTAGGTAACTACCTGTCGTTCGTCATGATTAGTAAGCAGGTAAATGCTAATTAAAAATTCAAATTGATTTAACACACTTACCCCCTGTTTCACCATCCATTGATCAAATTTATTTGACGGATAAATGTGATGCCGTCTCTGTTTGTTTTGTTCGAATAGTCGGAGACAACATCACATTTATCAGACAGTTAAAATTAATCAATGGATGGTGAAACAGCCCCTTAATCACGGCACCTGACTACACAATCTAAGAGCATCGTTTCGGGAGCACCTACTTCATTTTCCTTAAAAAAATTGCCTTAGGGTGCCTTTCCACCAGAGATGTGCTATGCAGCTATGCTGCGAAGATTTGAAAGCTACGCTACGAAACTGTGTGACCGTTTCCACCAATGCTAAGCTATGTAGATGTGCGAGGAAGATGCGCTATGTAGATGAGCAGCCGCGAGGCAGCTGTGCGAAGAAGATGCGCAGCTCGAGCTATGCGATGTATCGACAGGGGCGCGCGGGGCGGTAGCGCGGTGAGGGGGGACATTGCTACACGACTCGCGACCGACCATCCATATCACGCATCCAGGGCACGCATCTTCTACACTAATATTATAAAGAGGAAAGATTTGTATTTTTGTATGTAACGAATAAACTTAAAAAGTACTGGACCGATTTGATTCTGAGTGACATAGGCTACTTTTTACCGCGGGAAAATACCTTTTTCTACGGGAAAATTAATTTATCGCGGGCGAAGCTGCGGACGGCAGGCTAGTTCCATATAAAAATCATAGCTTAGTTGAACCCGTTTCCACCAGTACCTACTATGCTAAACTGTCAGTCAATTGAAATTGCAAACAATGTAAACAAACCTTGTATTTAAAACGTCTTTAATTTCCATTTTCCCTCATCAAATACTGCTAAATCCGTGTGTTATTTAATCAATACTCACCACAACACTATCCTAAACCATTAAAACAATAAACAAGTGCTAGAATATGGAAATTTCATTATATGGTTTATTATTTAGACGACCAGAGGCCGTATTGTCTAACGCTTCTGACGCTTGCCTTCGCTTTCGCCATCTCTTTCTGTCACCATCTTATACCGTTTGACAGAAAGAAATAGTGATTGCGAAGGCAAGCGTCAGAAGCGTTAGACAATAAGCCTGCAGATGGCCTAGTGATTAGAGGACCTGACTACGAAGCTTGAGGTACCGGGTTTGATTCCCGTGTCGGGGCAGATATTTGTAATTGTATCAAAAATACGAATGTTTGTTCTCGGGTCTTGGGTGTTTAATTAATGGTTAATAGAACTTACCTAAGTGACTATCAACCACAATTATACGAGATGTTACATCCGAAGAGATTTAATTTACCATGTAGTCCGTTTTTTGACGTATCGCATCACCACACTGTTCAGATCCGTATCCGGAATTTAAAAAAAAAGAATGAAAGTAGTTCAACTGACACTCACCAGACTTCGGTCTACCGCCGCCATTTTACCTCATTTGTTTTAGAGTAGCGGGTCTCTCCTGCCAGTATTCTGCAACTCTCGGGAAGCTTATGCAACAGGGGAAGGGCGGGATCTTAAATCTCTTCGGATGTAACATCTCGTATAATTGTGGTTGATAGTCACTTAGGTAAGTTCTATTAACCATTAATTATACTTCAATGTTACATCCTCGAGATTTAATTTACCATGTAGATGTTCAGCGTCTGTTGCAGAATAATGTACACAATAGTTATACTGTAAATTTGATTTATTCTTAAATCTAACTAGGTTTTACTATCGTAATAGCAAAATCGTATTAATCATTATTTTGATTACAAACAGCGTCTGCGAAACTTATGTCCTCTTCTGCATTCAGCAACGGTTGATTATAGAATTTAGCGAAACACAAAGAGTCGCCTGTCCAACCAGCTGTTCTTTTAATTACGTCTATAGACACGCCACATCTATTTGCTGCGGAAGTAGACGCGTGGCGTGTGCTATGTGCAGTAAACAAATTTACATTAATACCGCTTTCGCTCAGGGTGTTTTTGATCCAGCGGCTTATAGACTGGGAGCTAGCGTTGTGTTGCGGTTTTTTAATTGTTAATATTAACTTATCCGTATTTGGTAAGGAACGAAATTGTTCAGTAATTTTTAAGTAAGAGGACAAAGTTTTTGCAGGACATATATGTTCTCTGTCCCTAAAGAACGGTATGATCATTCGTGGATTATGCCTACCTGGGGCAGAGGTCTTAATTAGCTCATCAATAGTTATAATTATGCATGAATTCTTTATACAAATATTATTTATGTTAATCATAGACAGCGTTTGCACCCGCTGTGCAGTGGATAATGCTAGCAAGGTGACAAGTTTTTTAGTGATTTTTTCAATTGACAGATTTTCATTAGGAAACAGATTTGAAAGGTATTCTAACACTAGATTAGGATCCCATATATCTTTGTACTTGGGCAAATTAGGCTTAATTTTAAAAACTCCTTTGAAAAATCGACTAATACAATCATCGTTACACAGTTGTTTTCCCAGAATCAAGGAAAGCGCAGAACGGTATGAATTCAATGTTCCATAGTTTGCACCAATTCGAACATTTGTGTAAGAAACTTTAAGATTAGCGCTACAGAATTGACATAAACCTGTACATCATTATTTTTACAAAATTGAAACCAATTTTTAAGTGCTGTATTATACTGTTTTAAAGTATTTTGAGACAGCGATTTAATCATAATATCAATCGTATTTTCTTCTAATCCATGATTTATATATGCTTGCCGGATAACACTGTACACACCAGGGTAAGGTTGGGCCATAATGGATGATACTCTCTGCAAGGAGATAACAAAAGTTTTTTATCTGGATTAAAGTAAATAGTTTCAGACACAATCATGCTTGTGAACAAGGGGTACCAGGGTTGGCACGGCCAATATGGAGCTATAAATATACCTGTGGCTTTGTCATTAATAATTTTTCTAAGGCATTTTAGAATAATTGCAAAAGGCGGGAACGCGTAAAAGTAAAATTGGTCCCATCGAAGTGTAAATGCATCGATATCAAATGCTTCAGGATCACGTTTCCAGGAAATGTACTTATTGCATTTGTTATTTAGACGGGATGCAAACAAGTCTATTTGAGGCTGTCCAAACTTATTAACTATTTTCTGGAAACATTTTCTATTCAAATTCCATTCGGTATCGATGTTAGAATGTCGTGAGGCTTTATCGGCCTCAACATTCTCTTTAGATTTAATATATGAAGCGAATATGTACAGATTTCTAGTTTCGCACCACTGCCATATCTCCCGAGCAATTTGATTTAAATGAGGGAATTGCACACCTCCCATTCTATTAATATAAGCTATGGCAGTGGTGTTATCGATTCGCAGTAGTATTTCTGTATTAGAAAGGTTTTTGCAGAATGATTTTATGCCAAAATAAGCAGCTAACAATTCGAGGTAATTGATGTGATTTTTAGACTCCGAGACAGACCAATGGCCCCTGGCCACTTCATCATTACAAGCTGATCCCCAGCCGGTTAACGAAGCGTCGGTAAAAATTTCAAATTCAAAATTACCTGCACGAATAGGATTAATGATATTTTGAATATTTCTAGCCCACCATTGGAAATCAGCTTGTAAATGACGACTTATATTCATTGTTGTATCATAGTCTTCGTATTTTAAAAGAGCTAGATATTTTTCACGTTCAAATCTTTTGGTATAAATCCAACCATATGCTACTGCGGGGCAAGCAGCTGTGAGCGTGCCTAAGAATTTTGCAAAGTCGCGAATGCGTGTTTGATTTTTCTTCGACAAGGTAGTTACCATATCCGAAATTTTGTCTCTTTTTTCCCTTGGAAGTTCTAAAATCATTTCCGAGGTGTTAATAATCATGCCTAGGTATCTACAATGTTCAGATGGAGTTAGAATGCTTTTGTCATAATTGATTACAAAACAGAGTTTTTCTAAGACATTGGTCACCGAATGAACTGTATCAAGACACGATATGTAGTTATTATTTATGCATAATAAATCGTCTAAATAAGCAACAATATTATGGCCTTGTTTTCTAAGATCGGTAAGTACGGGCTTTAATAATTTGGTAAAGACAAATGGGGCAGAACTCAGGCCAAATGGTAAACAGTTAAATTCAAATAATTCATCGCCAAAACGAAATCGAAGGTATTTTTTATAGTCTGAATGTATTGGTATAAGAAATATCGGAGAGATAAACTGATCTGCGCAATCTACGCATTGAGATATCGCCCCCATATTTTGAAGCTTAGAAATAACAGCCGCCATTTCTTTTATAGAAAATGGCGGGTTAGACGGCTCTACAGGTTGATAAACCGGCATGTCAAAAGGTATCTTATAACCCGTTACATAGGATAATATCAAAGGATCAGTGGAAATGTTTTTCCATTCCGATAAAAAGTATTTAATTCTGCCAGCATGTGGTGGTACCTCTAACGACGGGTCCTTCTGTCGGTGCTCCTCGCCGCCGGACGGGGCCGCGTCGCCGCCGCGCTCCTCCTCGGCGCACCCGGCGCGAAGGGCGCGCGGGCCGGCGGCGGCGGCGCGCGGCTCGCCGGCTGCTGTCGAGGAGGTGCTCGCGGGTTTCCCTGCTGAGGCTGCTGCGAATTTTGTGTTTTCTTGAAAGCTGGTATAGGTTTCTTGATCTGTTGGCTTGATTTTTCTATAGATTTAGAAGTCTTGATGTTCTCACCTAAGTCTTCCCCGAACAAGTATTGATCTCTTTTGACTCCTTCGATGATGTTAAAAAAGTTTTTATCTAGCATAGGCACGATGAGCCGCCTTCTGTTGAGAGTTTCTTCATAATGTAAGTCTAGCAATATTTGACTCGCCTCAGACAACTTTTTTATGATATCCAATTTGTTCATATCAGATTGTATGAGATCTTTTGTAAGATTCACCAAGCCGGCGATGCCGGCACCCAGTTGATTTTGCGCCGTTTCTAGCCGCTTGTCGCGGCTTTTTACTGGATCATTTAAGATGGAGGCGACTTCCAAATTCAGCTTCGGCGCTTTTGCTAATACAAAATTTTCCGGTATTAACATTTTTGCCATCAACTTCTCCTTCTGTTCTTTGGCGAGCCCGTCCAGTAATATTCTACCCCAGCGTTCAGAGATCTCTGCGGGGATTTTATTGCCTAAGGGCACGTCGACCTTCTTAGCTTCTCCTAAAATACTGAGTATTTCCTCCGAAATCGTAGGAGCGGGAGGATCATTAGATATAGTGGATGTACTAGGCCCTGGGTCATTTGACATAGCGGACGTACTTGGCGTTGGTTCGGGAACTTTCGTGACAACCGATCGTACCACGGTACTGATGTCATCCCCTGCGACGCTCGATGTGGCCGGCTGCTCCATGTCCAAAAAGGCCTCTTCGATCGTCAGGTCATGTAACGACGGGGACGGCGTCACGGACCTTGCGCCACGGTCTGCAGGTTAGACCGGAAATGTTAAAATAACATTCAAAGTTTCACTATCAGAATGACATCACGTGCCACTACATTAAGATAGCGAGGATTAATGCAATCAGTTGTTGCAATTTGATTACTTTCAGGATGACATCGCGTGCCACCACGTTAAGAAAGTTAGGCGCTGGTCGTGTTTTATTAAGAAAATAGAAATTGAAAACGGAACAGTTAACCCGTCTGAGGGTAGTTTACTTACCGTTTTCACTGTCGTAGTACTCGTCTGCACTCGAACACTCGTTTTGTGAGAAATAACGTTTTTCCAAACGACGTAGTTTACGAATAAACTCTTCACTAGTTTTTTCACGCTTCCTTTTACCCATTTTGGGATATTAACTTAACAAATATTCGCGTATTAAACCGATATAAATTAATTATTGCACGAGCAGTCTGGATGATGCGACACACGAAAAACGAATGAGGTAAAATGGCGGCGGTAGACCGAAGTCTGGTGAGTGTCAGTTGAACTACTTTCATTCTTTTTTTTTAAATTCCGGATACGGATCTGAACAGTGTGGTGATGCGATACGTCAAAAAACGGACTACATGGTAAATTAAATCTCGAGGATGTAACATTGAAGTATAATATGTATTTAAGTATATATCTATCTATATAAGTATGTTTATCCGCTGCCTAGTACCCATATCACAAGCTTTGCTAAGCTTACTTTGGGACTAGGTCAATTAGTGTGAATTGTCCCGTGATATTTATTATTTATTTTTTTACATTGTTCGCAATTTCAATTGACAGCGATTTTATGTGGACCAATGAACATGATTGGTGGATAGCAGACACATCCAAAGCCCTCTAGTTGTAGTAGTTCGGTTGATTTGTCCGGGACCGAACTGCTGCAATACTTTTTGTCTCAGTAGTTCGGTTAAGACGTCAAACCGAACTGTTGGGAAGACTTTAGTTGCAGTAGTTCTGTTGACTGTCCGGGATCGAACTACTGCCACTATTTTAGTCTTATTAGCTCGGTTATGACGTCAAACCGAACTATTGAGAATTGAAACGACTCAAAAGGACGTTTAAGGATTAGATTGTACAACAAGAGCATAAAACGAGCCATTTTACCCGAGACGTTTGGTTGACATTGACGTTGGATTTAATGCTAGAGTTTTAGGTACACTCTTCTTTTCACTTCGATTGCAAGGAAATGAAATAGCAACATTGCAAATAAAATTAACTAGCTCTTATTTTTCATGGATTGTGTATTTAGCTATATTTCTAATCGCGCTTTTGAGTCGTTTCAATTTTCAGTAGTTCGGTTTGACGTCACAACCGAACTAATGAGACTAAAAGTGTGGCAGTAGTTTGGTCCTGGACAATCAACCGAACTACTGCAACTAAAGGTTTCCCAGCAGTTCGGTTTGACGTGTTAACCGAACTACTGAGACAAAAAGTGTTGCAGCAGTTCGGTCCCGGACAAATCAACCGAACTACTGCAACTAGAGGTCCAAAGCAACGTAGCGTAGCACATCTCTGGTGGAAAGGCACCCTTACGGCTTTTTTTTTTCGGACGAACTGTTGCTGTTAGCCTTGACGGCTTTTACAGCTTACCGGAGAGAGGGCGAGCCGCCAGATGGGCAGCTCAGCAAAGGGAAAATTTATCTTAGCATGACCTCGGACTTTGGACGCTAAGTAGAGATTATCCTTGAAGTCAAGATTGATTATATCATCAAATAATCGTTTTTAAAACACTATTCATAGTTCTTTTGTTATTTAAAACAACCTGACAAATAATGTGAATATAACTAGCGCTGAAACTATATTCCGCAGTTCTACTAGCGTTTCAACCGCTATCAGTATCCTATAGCATAAATTGAAGAAATAAGCTACACCACCGGAAGGTTTTTATAAAACGACGGTGTTGGTTGCGGCACAATTTAAATTTGTTAAAATTTCATGCTGACTGTGGTCTATTTCTTCAATATATGCGACAGGATACTGAAAGCAGTTGAAACGCTAGTAAAACTACCCATTTATACAGATATTTTAATGAATCATAAATTCAATAAGAGGCTAATTATTCGAGCGTTTCAACCGCTATCATTACCAGGACCCATATATCAAAGAAATGAGCTATTGTTTGCATGAGATTTCAATGAATTTTTATTTTACAGCGAGCGCACTGTAAGAATTCATTGAAAACCCATGCAAACAATAGCTCATTTTTTTGATATATGGGTCCTGGTAATGATAGCGCTAGAAACGCTCGAATAATTAGCCAAGAACAGGTTTAGCCTGCTTTTGTGTCCCACTGCTTGGTAAAGGCCTCTCTTTTGCTTGACTCTCGCCTATCAAACGCGAGCTCGTGCCATCCCAAGTGATACACATCTAAGTTGTCCCTCCATCTCCACTTCGGTCTGCCCCTATTAAGACATTTATTAAAAAAAACTGTAGGAAAATATATTTTCTATAAGCTTTAAGTAGGTACTTTTTAACCCCCGACACAAAAAGAGGGGTGTTATAAGTTTGACCGCTATGTGTGTGTGTCTGTCTGTGGCATCATAGCTCTTAAGCGGGTGGACAGATTTGGATGCGGTTTTTTTTAATAGAAAGCAGATTTCTTGGCGATGGTTCTTAGATATATGTTTCTTCAAAATCGGTTCAGCCGTTTCATAGTTATCAGCTCTTTTGTTAGCTGCGGAAGGGATCTTGGACGCATAACGGGTTTGACTTAGGGGCTGTTTCACCACCTTATTGTCAAACTACTGGTTACGTAACCAATGAATAAACTAAGTACTGCACAAATCTGTCAGCCAGTTTTTATTCAGTTTCACCACTCCGGTCCTGTGCAAACTAAGTACCACTTAACTAATCGTCGGTTTAACAAAAAGTCGGAATAGCAACGTCCCATTTCACGACCACGGGTTCCTGTTCGCATATTTTCGTTCAAAGAGTCGCTCATTATTAAAGCAAAATAAATCGTAAACTATGTAATTTTTAAACACATCAATTTTTTTGCATAAACAAATGTGTAACATTGTAATTAATCCAAAA
This sequence comes from Archips xylosteana, assembly GCA_947563465.1. Classification (NCBI taxonomy): domain Eukaryota; kingdom Metazoa; phylum Arthropoda; class Insecta; order Lepidoptera; family Tortricidae; genus Archips; species Archips xylosteana. The sequence goes on from OX387349.1 coordinate 14,249,666, forward strand.
ACGGTATTTATTTACGATACTTTGGTTAACAATAACAAAGAAAAATAAAATCACGTAAAACGAATCGAAAAGTGGCGCCAAACCCTTTGACAGATTAACTTTTTTTTAATGGCGATGTACAAGTTCAGGTAGAACAAACGATTGAGCCACTGAAAAAAAGTCTGTATTAATTAAAAAATATTACGACATTTTGGATTTATTTTTAAATACTAAAAGCGTACCTATATTTTTTTATTCAAATCTTGATATTTAAATTCTCGTTTGCAATTTAGCATGACCTGTTTCTTTAAAAAATAAAAAATACTTTGATTTATTTTTCTGAAACCGGCCGAAGGGCTCTCCAACCATTTCCACAAAAAAATAAACTAACTAATTAAAAAGATATGTGACGGATAAAAATGCTAAATGCCACCTGATCTGATGGTCAAATTAAGAAATAGTTTGTCCGTCACTTAGCGCTAATCAAGACTGGTGAAACAGAAATTTTTATTCCATGTGGCAAATAAGGTTATGATCAAGCTAATCCGAACTTTAAAAAAAGTGGTGAAACAGCCCCTTAATGTTCAAACATACGACTGACATAATTGCGTTGGGGGTTTTTAATTTTTTTAATTTATAGTTATTTTTGCTTATGGACACAAGTAAAAAACCCCTGTTCTTTTGCAATTACAGAGATACAAAAAATCATTTTACATTTAAAAACATTATTTTCACTTTGTTCATGCGCAAATTTTCTGTTTCTAGGAATTCTTAGTTTGTGCGACGTGTTGCGGCCGGGTGCAGCTCTACTCTAGGATATCCCATCAGAAGTACCTAATGTATGCGGAGTGCAGTAAGCGAGTGGCTGGCAAGCGCATGCAAAACCCAAGCAAAGACACCACCCTTATCCTTAACGAGTTACTGGCCGACGAAGTTTGGTTATCACAGGTATGTTTCATGTTTGAAAGTTTTTCGACTTAGCTTGATACGATTTACGGCCACTAGACCCTACACTGTTAAAAATCTGGGTCTCATTCTAAATCCCTAACATCGTTTGTCCTATTGTAATGTTTGTCCTAATGATCGTTTGTCCTAACACTTTTTTTCTCGGAAACCGTGAATTTTTCAGGAACTTTTTTGTGATTATCCTCTAGAACTCTATAGGTTCGGTTAGGTTTGTTTTATAAAAATCCAGAACAATTAATAGATTTTAAATAAAAAGAGTTAGGACAAACGATCATTAGGACAAATAATCATTAGGGATTTAGATATAGAAGGAAGGAGGGAAGGAACGAAGGGAGAAATCTTTATGGATCAACGATTCATGTTCATTATATTATAACCAAGTACTGAGCACATGTGTGTTCTCTCAGAAATCAGAAATCTCAGTCACCAGAAAGCAGAAAAATTGTAATATAATTCCGCTCGTAAATTTCGAATAATTCAGAGGTGTGTGCTCAGGCTTGAACCACGATCCTTTGCAGGAGAGGCTATAGATCTGATCTAAACTATACTTCATTTTTAGGGTTCCGTAGTCAACTAGGAACCCTTATAGTTTCGCCATGTCTGTCCGTCTGTCTGTCTGTCCGCGGCTAAGCTCAGAGACTGTTAGTACTAGAAAACTGTAATTTGGCATGAATATATACAGTTGTGGCCATATAATTAAGAACGATTATTTATTGAGATGATTTTTTCAAAGTAACAAGTATAACTAATTGCCCGTATTTTTTTTATTTCTCTCGGTATTGCGAAACTTTTCCGTACTACCGGTACATTCATTTATGCAACATAGTTGGTTAAAAAATTAATAGAGAAACTTAATACATTCGATCTGAACCTAGTATTAGTACTTACTGGCTGGTCACGTAATTAAGAACGCTGAATAGTTTATTATTTTTTCAAATTTAAATAGAGAACACTGTGTGGCTCTGTGGTTGTAGATTATTATTCGTATAATTTTGGCGCCATTTCGTGCTGTTAAAGTCTTAAAAGTGATTACTTCGTATAAAAACAATGGGGAAAAATAAAAGTTGTGATAAATCTACAAGAGAAGTAATAATAAAACTTCGCGAGAAGAATTGGTCGTATAAAAAGATAGCCGACTATCTGCAATGTTCAAAAACAATGGTTTTCCATGCCGTAAAGCATTTTTCCACGTATCAAACTACTTCAAACGTTCCACGTGGACCTAGACAGAGAAAGTCATCTCGTCGAGATGATCGAAATATCGTTCGTTTGGCAAAACAAAATCCTTTTAAAGGGTCTAATGAGTTGAGAAAAGAATATTTTGGCGAAAAAAACCCTTCAGCAATCTCTGCACGCACTATTCGAAGGCGTTTGGTAGAAAATAAGTTGAACGGAAGGATAGCAAGGAAGGTGCCTATGTTGAAACGATGTCATAGGCAAGCCCGACTTGCATTTGCAAGAAGGTATGAAAACTGGACAGTCAGACAGTGGAAAAACGTCCTTTTTTTTCTGACGAGACAAAAATAAATAGGGTATGTTCTGATGGAAAACGATATGTACGACGCCCTCCGAATAAAGCATTCGACCCAAAGTACACAAAAGTGACATTAAAGCATGGCGGGGGAAATGTGAAAATTTGGGGGTGCTTTTCTGGACATGGCGTTGGACCTGTTAGGCTGATAGAAGGAAACATGGATCAATTCCAATACAAAAATATACTACAAGAAACAATGTTACCATATGCCGAAGACGTGCTTCCGGTTATTTGGACATTCCAGCACGACAATGATCCAAAGCATACTGCTCGCACCGTTAAGGAATTCCTCACATCACAATCAGTTTCTGTCTTAGATTGGCCAGCCAACAGCCCAGATCTTAACCCAATAGAGCATCTTTGGTGCGAAGTCAAGAAAAAGGTTTCATATCGACAGTGTGGCAATTTGAGAGAGCTGTACGACGTTTTCTTAGAAGAATGGAACTCTATTTCTCTTGCGAAATGTCAAAAATTGATAGATTCAATGCCTCGCCGGTGTAAAGCCGTAATTAAAAGCCGTGGACATGCTACTAACTATTAATTTTAATTCAAATGTATTAAATTGCTTTTTTTTTCTATACCAACTTCACATTAATATGATTTATTTAATCTAAGTTTCAAATAAAACAACTCTCGAGCAGTTTAATAAATCGTTCTTAATTATTTGTCCAGCTTCATTACTATTTGAATTTATTAGTATAGAGAACAAATAAAATTTGTAAAAAAAAAATGTTAGCAATTATACACTATTATTCTTAATCCCGTTTGCTCTATCCATGTGGCTATTTTATAACATAACTTGTTACTTCTAAGAAGGAACACAACTAGACATATGACATGATTTAGATAAAAAAAAATCGGAAACTTCAAATCGTTCTTAATTGTATGACCACCACTGTATATTAGTCACGCCGACAAAGTGGTTAAATAAAAAAAACTAAAAAAAAATTTTTAGGGTACCTCCCATAGACGTAAAGTGGGGGTGATTTTTTTTTCTCGACTAACCCTATAGTGTGGGGTATCATTGGATAGGTCTTTTAAAACCATTGGGGGGTTGCTAACATGATTTTTGTATTCAGTGATTTGTTTGCGAAATATTCAACTTTAAAGTGAAAAATTTCATTAAAATCGACCGTCCCCCCCCCCCCCCCCCCTCTAAAATCTAAACTGATGGGTGGAAAAATTTGAAAAAATTCTAAATGGTAGTAAATATATTAAATTTACAAGGAAAATTATAGCGGCTAAGATTGCTTGGGAATTATTTGTAGTTTAAGAGTAAATAGTAGCCTAAGGTATTAAAAATAACGTCACTACTTTGAAAAACTCGTATCTCAAATCAGCATGTAAACAAAACTGAACCTTGATACGCGCGTAATGAAGTTCACTTTGCCAGATTAACGATTTTGAGATACGAGCTTTTTTCAAAGTATTGACGTTACCTAACTTGGAAGATTCCGTACACATACGAAATCCTTAGAAAAATATTACTTGATTTTTTCGTAATGGCTACGGAACCCTATCTTGGGCGTGTCCGACACGCTCTTGGCCGGTTTTTAGCATTCGAATTAGGGTAAACAATCTTGACGAGTCATTTTTATTGAAGAACGCTTTAAAAAATAGTAACTATTACTTGTGACACCAAAAGAATGTAAATGATTATATTAAATATTGTTTTTTATTTTTCAACCGACGAAAACAAAAAGTCCTCAAAAACAAAAGGTTCTCAAGTCGACGCGTATATATATATATATATTTTTTTATGTATGACCACGTATAACTTTTTACAGAGTAGTCCGATTTTGATGATTCTTTTTTTATTGGAAAGTGTATACCCCGAAGGTGGTCCCATTTAAATTTGGAAAAAATATTCCTACCCTAGGGGTAGGAAAACAGGGGGATGTTTGATTGTTCAGTCACTGATTGTACTGTATGACCAGGCATAACTTTTCACAGAGTAGTCTGATTTTCATAATTCTTTTTTTATTGGATAGGGTATACCTTGGAGTTGGCATTATATAAATTTGGAAAAAATATTACCCTGAGGGTAGGAAAAAAGTATAAAATAAAAGCTTTTTAACAAAAAAATTAAACCGCCGAAAAAACTGAAAAGCGAAAAATAATACCTTTTTTGTTTGACCTTAATCTAGGTACCAGTTTGAAGTCGGTGCCTCAGCACGAGCCAGGAGGAGTGATAGAATCCCATCAGGTAAACGACTATAGGTCTACTCCTCCTGGCTAGTGCTGAGGCACCGACTTCAAACTGGTACCTAGATTAAGGTCAAACAAAAAAGGTATTATTTTTCGCTTTTCAGTTTTTTCGGCGGTTTAATTTTTTTGTTAAAAAGTTTTTCAAGTGTTTTTCAACAAACAGACACATCAAGGCTCACCTTCTTTCTACTCGTAACGCAATAAAAACGAAGTATAGGCTATCTGACTCAAGAATAAGATTTGTTGATGAATACTAAGTTTTCTTTATATTTACGTTTTTTAGTATTGAAACAGGTCCTAAAGTCTGTTAAATAAATCGCAATGATATTCAAGACTTTTCCGTGTATTTTCCAGCTGTTCCGTGACGTGCGGCATTCGTGGGCTGAAGCGGAGTCCTGGGAGCGCAAAATGCGACACGCGATGTCGCGGCAAATGATTTAACGTTAGCAATAAATAATACTTGTACAGTGTCCACCGTTACGCGTCATTCGAACTGTCCTTTCCTTTTGTAGCTGTCAAATACGTAACGAATGCCTGTATGTAATTTTTTGTTACTCCTTATAGCATTTAACTCACTTGACTGGGGCAGGATCTTCGGTGTTTTTATACATCACACCTAGGTTTAGTTGTAATTCGGGAATTCTCGGCAATTTTTATTGGCTGTTACTTAGTATGTATCAGTTTTGAATGCTCCGGTGCCATGTTTTATGCGATATTAATATTTTGCATTGTTAGCTATTTTATTCGATACGCTTAAGGCCTAAATCGTGACTATATGAACAGTTGGCAGTCAATCAATTCAGTTACCAATGCAGCCTTATTGATGTTGTAAATGTTGTACCGTGAACCGTATTCTCATGCGGGCAAATAACCACACTGGACACTGAATACACATGATCAATTTGGTTCGTTGCGTTCGACAAATTCTGTGATACTTGCTAATTGAAAAATATACAATCCCAAAACATCTATTTCCAGAAATGATTATAATATCTTTTCACTAGCATTATGATAATGAAAATAGATTTAGTCTATCTGATCGGCTGCTTATTTTATATTATTACAAATTCGTAATTTTCATCTGTTTTATCTGATACTAAACTGCTTAACATTTCGATGCTAGTGCCAAAATTCTTGGACAGTGAAAAATAGTCTTTAAGTTTGGCGATAATTCCGAAAAAAATACTTAATTAGTCGCAGATAAAATCTCGAGTGTACAATGTCTAGTGCGTCGTTAACAAGGTTCTGCGTCAAAAGGTATACACTGAGTAAAATACTTTGCAGATAAATAACTATAATTAATTTTTACATCTCAGTGTGTAAATACATTTACAATGAATGACATGTAACCGTTCAGTATTTGTCCATTGTGTTTATTTGTACAAACGGGTTTTTGAACCACCTAAGTACACTAGGCCTTTTATAAAATACGTACCGTATGTATACACTATTTTAAATTTCATGTATATAACTTAGATAACTACAGGAGCAATAGTAGACGAGTATAGTTTTGGTATAAAAAAATTGCTGTTGATAATTTGTTATGTGGTCGTTGTTGAATTTTGTACCAATCACACGGCTGGAATCAACAAAAATTACAGATCAAATAAGTAAAATTTATTTTAAAATATTTTTTTGACATTTTGAATAGCGGGCTAACATAAAACCAATTGTTACTAGTCAGCAACACGCCAGTCCGTAAACAGCTCAGTATGCTTAGTATAAGTTTTACTTCACCAAATACTTCTCGATCGCGTTTACGTAAAAATTTCAATTAAAAAATAAATAAATAAATATCATGGGACAATTCACACCAATTGACCTAGTCCCAAAGTAAGCTTAGCAAAGCTTGTGTTATGGGTACTAGACAACGGATAAACATACTTATATAGATAGATACATACTTAAATACATATTAAACACCCAAGACCCGAGAACAAACATTCGTATTTTTCATACAAATACCTGCCCCGACACGGGAATCGAACCCGGGACCTCAAGCTTCATAGTCAGGTTCTCTAACCACTAGGCCATCTGGTCGTCTGGTGTTTCAATTCTATGGAAACATGGACGCCCGCGCGCGGCGGCGCTGTCCATGTTTCCATAGAATTGAAATTTTTACGTAAACGCGATCGAGAAGTATTTGGTGAAGTAAAACTTATACTAAACATACAGCTGGCATAAGTAACCGCGGCTAAAGCCTCTATGGGAGTCCCTCATCGAAGAAGTAGATCGCAGGAAAGACGGTCGTAGCGAATGTTGTGTAAGGTTGCCTTAGCAGCTCTTTATCTGTCAAGTCCAGCATTGAGATAGTAGGAAAGGGACGCATACACGATGTCACAGTCACTTAAACTATCTATGCAAGGTGCCTAAGCGAATGAGCGAGATGATTCACTCGACACGTGTAATATTTGCATTAGTGTCAGTGCTGGGTCTATAATGACTCCCATAAAATTTTAAGTCATAGTGTATCTTAGTCATAATCAACGTTAGTCATACAGTGATTTATTTCTGAAACAATTTATTTTTCGGAATTGTTATAAAACAAACCTAACCTAACCTAATGCATTCTACTATAAGATGGCATTTAAAAAAGTCCTGAAAAAAATACCGTTCCAGAAATAAATCACTGTATGACTAACGTTGATTGTGACTAATGATAATGATACATTATGACTTAAAATTTTATGGGAGAAAAGGGGCACCGGTCAGTGCTAACGTCAAACTCGCAAAGTTAAACTGACTTTCACTGCAGTTTTCCCTGACGATATTTCTAAAAGTGTCAATAAAAGTCAGTTGAAACGATATTGATTGCGGATTGACTTGCCCTTTAGTGGACTATACTCAAGTACACAACCGACACAAATTCACAATAAAGTAGTTGTCGAAATGTGATTTTCAAATGTACAGCTAAATAGGTACAAGGAGACTGGTATTTTTTTTAAATTATTTTATTACATTCCGAATGCGGCCTTTGTCCTACAAGCTTTAAAAGAGTGATTCTTTTTCGTAAAATTGTTTGAATTAAGCCATTCATTATAATTTTTAATATGGATGGATGGAGGTGGAGCTAAACTTAGGCGGTATGATCATTGATTTTGTAGGGGATTAATGATTTTCAGATTTTTTTTTATGATTTTTTGCGTAAACTTCTAATAAAATAGGAACCGATCAAAACTTTTCTATGATTTTTGAAGGTGAAAATATAAACAGCTTTATTTTCTATTTTATTTTGTAAATAGAATGGTTGAAACAACAAATAATCAACATTGTGACAGATTTAAAAACAGGACGTAGTTTCGCAAGAACGTTTGGTCCAAACCACTGACATTTTTTTTTTACGTTCGCTTTTGTTGGTACTGAAACTAGATCCAAAATCAAAAAGCGACTTTGAAGGTTGGATCGATTTTGCGAAACTGCGTCCCTGATCAAGACTTTTCGGCAATTTTGATAATTTTTACGACGCAAGTAGATATGGCACAAGTGCTAATCGTATTTTTAGTACCGTTTTTATTTTTACAAACCTATAATGGTAAAAGGCCCCAGAAAATCCTTAGCTTTTCAAACCGTGTTCAATCAAAGCAATGTTTTTGTGCCAACATACTTTTAAAGTTGGAAAAAAATCATTATCTCACGTTTTTACAACAATAATTTTCCTTTTGTTGGCGTTTTGTCCGAAGAAGCAATTAAATTCATTTTTATTGGATTCCTTTATTGGCAGGTATTGTTTTTATTGAAGCCTAAATAAAGACAGCAAAGTGTGATTTTGCAAATGATCTAGCAAGAACTTCAAATATTTTTGTCAAAATTTTTGCCAAGTCTGTAATGTATCTATTAATGGATGAGTTGAGTCGCGCAAAAACGCCAAATTAATGCTTCCTACGATCCCTGGGTAAAGATTAAACCATCATTAAATAATCGAAGATTGACCAGTTTCGAAAAGCTCCCATTTTAATAAAAATCACTCCACTGTGTTGTCCCAATGATTATTAAGTATTGTATTTAATTTATAAATTTCGGAACGCTTAAATTTGCCCTTATTTATTTACACGTGAACAAAATGTGACGATATTATATTTCTACTTACGAATAAGTACACTATGAAAAGATATTTTGTATAATTGCATTAGGTTGTATAGGTTAATATAACGCAGATATAGATACAGGTAGGTAGTAAATAGTTAATAGATTTGTATAAATAACAGTTTCTGTCAGTATAAAGTTGGAGAGAACTTTATTTATTTGCTTAGAATGGACAGGATCACAGGTCTAGGTCGTTTTAATTTAACATCATTCTTATACATAAGAAATCCTCAATAAATGGCAATTTTAAGAAAGTTTCATTTTTTATTTTCCACAATTGAATGGATTTAACTATTAAGACTGTTCTTCCACCAGAAACGTTAAGTTACGTAGCTGAGAATGTGTATGATGATTTTAATGATATCCACTAATTACGATAATTCATTTTATAGATTACTTGTTCAAGATTAAAAGATAAACTATACATCCTTAGCTGCGAACGGGCACATCTTTGACGGAAACGTACTTTTGAAACAGTAGTTTCGCTTTTATTTCAATTTAATCCCGCTTGGGGATTTGTTCAGAATTCAGTTGTGTATCGCCACACGGCGGACACGACGCACAAAACACGCGTTCCTGAATCCAAACAAGCGCGACGACATCTGCACACGCGTCAATGTGTGCGTAATGTGCACAGGGCTGACTATAGCAAAAAGAGATAGAAAGAGATAGCTGCGGAAAGTGAATGCCGCGCCGTTCGTTGAGCGCGAGCAACGTTGTAATGTAAAATAAAATGAGTAGGTAATCTAATTATCGTAGTACTTATAATTAAACTTATCGTGTCTAAATTAAGTGTTTAAAAATAAGTGAATGAGTGTATATCTAATTCAGTTTGTAAAGACAATAAGAGAATGTAATTGTAGATATTGATCAATTGATAGGAAATAATTAACAAATTAATTTTACAAATACCTACTAATAAAAGACTTCTATTTATACATTATAGGTAACAAACTTTTAAACCTACTTTCCCTAGTTACTAATGTTACATATTGCTAATTAAAGTTGGTTATCTACCTTCTTTCGTCCTTCGGAAATCGAAAATAACTCCTTTCCTTGACTTTGGTTGATTCCAAACACCCATACAATTTATTTATTTATTTATTTATTTGAAAATATTATGGTTACATGACCTTACAGAACATCCAATGCGCCATGAAACCTAAACTTAAAGAAAACAATGAGCTTAATAAAACAATGAAATTATTACTTACATAAAGAAAAAAAAAAAAAAAAAAAATTAACAAAATAAAAAAATAACAATGAATCATGAAATAATTAAAATAAAGTGCAATTAAGATTATAAATAAAATAAAATTAAACCCTCACAGATGTAGGCCTGGCATCCATCATCTCACAGAATCTCAGGCACTCACTTCTCACAGCAGTCCATCGCCACGCAAACAGGTCGCACTCTGGTGCTGATGCCAAGAGCGCATTCAACTGCGCAAGAGCACGGACCAGCGGAGAGTTCAGGCGTGACACGGTGCGGCTCGCGGGCAATGCCAACAGATCACGTCGCCGTGGTCTGAGGGCAATCCTAGGGACATCCGGTACACGGAATCGCACAAGTCGACTCACCAGTTCCGGACAATCCGATTCACCACGCAGAGCTCGACACGCAAACGTCAATAAACTAAAGTTACGTCTCACTTCCAACGAATTGTAGGCTAAGGTCCCAAGGAGAAACTTCGTTGGATAAAGAAACGGGTAGTATCCGTACATTTTTTTGTATAGAAATCTTAAAAAGGCTTTTTGTACCTTTTCAAGAAGCAAAGTATAAGCGTATTCGTAAGGATGCCAAACAATCGACGATGTCTCAAGCTTACTTCTCACTAGGGCATTAAAGACGAGTTTAATGGCAACAGGATCACTAAAGTCACGAAGGTTGCGGATAACGAAGCCCAGTCTTCGATAACAGCTGGCAGCAAGCGATGACATGTGCTCATGAAAAGTAAGCCGCGAATCGAAGACCACCCCAAGATCCTTAACAGAGAACACGCGGTTTATAGGCTCTGATCCGAGCATATACTGCGCATGCAACGGCATGTGAGCACGGCTAAACGTGCAAACGCAACACTTGCTCGCGTTGAAAAGCAGCTTGTTTTCAATGCTCCAACGAAGAACCGAGTCAATGTCCCTTTGCAACAACTCACAGTCAGTACTTTGCTCCACTCCATATACCAACTTGAGATCGTCAGCATATAGAAGACAGTGGGCTGACAGAAGAACAGACTTCAGGTCGTCTATCATGATGCCAAATAAGAAAGGTCCTAGTATGGAGCCCTGACTAACGCCAGACCGGGTATGATATGGGGCCGACACGAAACATCCATGCTGGACATACTGCTTCCGATCACGCAGATAACTAGCAAAGAAAGACAACAAAGCAGGAGAAAAGCCAATCCGATCCAGCTTCGCCAGCAGCATATCGTTATCCACGCGATCGAAAGCCTTTGCAAAATCAAAGTATAGGACATCCACTTGGATGCCTCTATCCAGATGTTCAGAAATGCTATCTACCAAAATCAAAAGGTTAGTGTCAACAGAACGGCTACGTCTGAAACCGTGCTGCGCGTCACAAAGAAATGGTTTTACCTGTGCGCACAGAGTTCGGTGGAGTATCGACTCAAAGAGCTTAGCCAAAGTGGAAAGGACGGCAATGGGCCTGTAGCTCTCCACAAAAGAAGGTTCATTTGCCTTAGGGATAGGTCTCACTCTGGACACCTTCCAGCGAAGAGGGTAAGATCCAGTGCCAATCGCCAAATTAAATATAAAGTGTAAAGGGACTTTAAGGTACTCCATGCATCCCTTTACAACAAACGCTGGCACGTTATCCGGCCCTATGGCGCAATTAGCTTTAAGACGCTTTATCCCAGACACAACTTCTTCCATCGATATCGCATCAATATGGATGTAGTTAGCACTGCGGCTTAAATCCTCATCACCCCGAACGTTAGGATCAAGAAGGGGGGTGTCAGGTAAAAATACCCCAGAGAAATAGCTAGCAAACGCGTCAGCCACCTCCGCACCAGCAAACTGCTTTCCATCAAACTCTACACTCCCAATGAAACCTCCCTTAGACTTCAGGCCATCCAAGTGCTGCCAGAAAGTTCTAGGATTGTCCCTTACTTTGCTCTGAATTCGGGCAATATAGTCGTCATAAGCAGATTTCATTCGAACCTTCAACTCAGACCTCAATTTTGCGAACTTATAATAATATTCTTTATTATTTGTACGTTTCCACTCTCGATGCAAGTTACTTTTTAGTCTCAAGTCACTAATGAGGTCCCCGTTAAACCAGACGGGATAGCGTCTACTCGGCTTCCTCGGACGACTACGTTTAGGAACACATGTGTCAAAAATCTCGTATAAAGTTTGATAAAAACTATCTACAGCACCGTCGACATCACTAGCACTAAGAACTTCCTGCCAGCTTACCTCAGAAACAAGTTTGTACATGAGATCGTAATTACCTTTAGTGAAGTTCCAATCCTGAGCCATGTCCACGTTGCTAGGAGCTAACCGTTCAGCTGGGACACGGCGCGCCAGACAGTCAGTTGGAATTGAGATCTCCAAAGGAGGGTGATACATATCAGACCTCGGAACTAGCCCTCCTCCCGGCATCTCGGACACGGTACCCAGAATGCGTTCTGACACCAGCACGACATCCAACTTGCCGCCATGTGCATTCATCACCTCATTCTTCTCTTTTAAACCGCATACAGCTAAAAAATAACAATAATAGGTTAAGACATTTTGGGATGTATATGCCGGATTCAAATTCAAGTCACCGACTATTAGCACTGCACATTTCAACTTTTCAACCACTGACTCCACCTTCTGGAACCAACTCAGGTAGGTTTCATCCGTTGCATTAGGCGGAATGTACACCACACACAAATAACAAGTAATTTGGTCAATAACGCACGAAGCCCACAAATCTTCCCCACTTGGAGTTTCGAAATCTCGACAACGCTTGAGAAGAACTCCTGGTCTTGCAGCCATGAGCACGCCGCCGCCACGCGCGCCCGTGGCACGGTCCCGGCGCAGCACGCTCCACCCGCCGCATGTGAGCTCAGCGTCATGAACAGCATCGGTAAGGAACGACTCAGTCACAGCAACCACATCGCAATCAAAAGATAAAAGGTTCTGCCTAAAGAAATTAAGTTTCGTGTTGAGTCCTCTCACATTCTGATACACGATGCCTATCGACGACCCTGATTGTTTCCTGTCTGACGATCGGAGCCGCCTGGATCCGTGCGGTTGTCGCGCGATTTCCGAAAAAACCATTCCTTCACACGAGCATTCTCGGGCCATGCTTCCGCAGAAAGACATTTGTCGTACAGTTCAGGAGGAACTCCTATTTTGTACGACTTGTAAGCCCCCTTAGGTTTGAGCTCATGGACTGAGCAAGTTTTCTCAGGACACATTGATTTTAAGTAATCACGTATATCGTCCGCGCCTGACATCATGTTCCACAGGTGTATGTATTTCTGGAACTCTACCGCCTTAAGCGACGTGATTTCGGGTCCCGCAGTACACCGCAGAGAAGTGAAACGTTTATTATTTGGTCCAGCCTTCTTGACCTTGACCCAGGCCGGGCTCTCAGTTTCAATATGAGCAGCATCTATTTCACCATCGGTAAGAGTCGCACTCATCGTCCGCTCCGAACTACCATCCCGGGAACGTACATGCGCCGCCTCAGCATCCCTCACTTCGTCACGCAGTTCCACGAATACTGGCTCATTTCTTACAGCTTTAGAAGGTTTTTGCGCACCCCGCGTCTTGCGCCTCCGATTTGGCTTTGGCACAGACATGGCGTCGTTAGCAGGTCTCATACCCTTGGAATTCTCGCAACGACATTGTCTCGCAGATGCAAGTTCTAATTGCTCCAACCTTTCGTTGACTTTATCCAGCTTTTTGGAACAATCAGTGAGTGCAGCATGATATTTTGACATAGAAGACAAGGCATCGGCTAATTGTTCCGAGAGCATGCTCATCTGGCCCCGAATCTGGTTTATTTCCGAGACCAAAAGTGCTGCTTCACCCACCAGTTGAGTATGCAAAAAAGGGCTTCCACTTTTCTTCGGCTGCGACCGAGCATGAGGTGATGGTTCTTCGCTCCTATTCCTAACCGCGACGTTTTTGACAGTTAGCGGCGTACCAACAGGTGTCTCACAGTTCCGCCTAGTCTGTTTGTAAATAATACAGCATTCAGGGCATACCCATGTATCTCTCTCCGTCCCAGTAAACTTTTTATTTATGCATGATGAGTGGTATATCTTACCACAAGACGTCACCATGCATTGGATGTACTCCTCACCGACTGCGAGCTCGAACGAGCAACCATGGCAGATTAACTCCGCACTATCGCCTCTTTGGATTGCCAACATATTTCGTCCTTGAAACCCGCAAGTCGCACCAAATAGCAGCAGGACGGCGTATCACGTCGTAGCGCTTCGTAGCGCTTCGAAACCGAACCAAACGAACCGTAGCAATGGCAACTCAGGAGCTTCAATTTGTGGCTGGCAACACTTCAAGGAATGTCAGCTGTCACTGCCCGGCCGGCTCCAATGTCAGCAAGACGTCAGAATCAGTTGACCGTATGGTGTGTTTACCTTTCTTTTGGTAACGAAATTATGTGCAAAATTTCTGCTAAATTACCGTGTGTTGTCAAATTTGAAGATCAACGTTTCCGCGAATATGCTCACCGTTGTATAATAAGGTATACGATCTCCATAATACTCAGTCTTCAACCGATTCACATACGCGACTTCACAGATGAACTTTCCACAGCGAATTTGAGAGTTAAAGCCTAGGTGTTAATAACTTAACAATTTAAAAACCGCGTAAGCTTCCAGAGTGATTGTTTACTTGGCCAGGGTTGCCAATAATAAAAAAAAAAAAAAAAAAAAAAAAAAAAAAAAAAAAAAAAAAAAAAAAACAAGAACAATATATATATATAAACAATGCACAATATATTCCCATTTCGCAAAAGTTTAGTGCCGTGCGGCCGACATGCATCGCGTCGCGCACCCGACTGGTGAACAGCGGCGAAAAGCAATCGGCGCCTTGGGGGGAGGGGTAACTCGAATCGGTGCGGGGCGGAGCGTGTCCATTCTGTACGTTAGTACTATTATATATTCTGTGGTATCGCGAAACTGCGCTCGTTCATTGTGAGCGCCGAGCAGTCTATCTGAGGGTAGAGCGAGTGGAGGCACGGAGGCAAATTCTTGATGGTGGTTCTGGAGATTCTCGCTGCTAGGTATTTAAATAAAAGCCGTCCTAATTAAGACTACTCCTCTCTACCTGAATTGTGGGGCTCTCCCACAAGGGGCCTACCCACTGAAAACCGCACGGATTCCCTCGTTGCTATTGTGAACGCCACGGGAGCACACACAAGGCAAGGGACACCGCGACGCCCACTGGCCACCTCGGGATGGGGCTCTGCTTTGAATCTTGTCATTGTGTCAAGATCACTTTGACAATGTACTTTGTGATATGTGTCGTTGGCGTTGAAAAGGTTAAGCTGGGGTTCGCCTCTGTCAAAAGGACGCCCACCCTCTCGGCGGCGGGACGTCGCCCTCACAGCGTGCCCGCGAGTGAGCCCGCTGGCTCGGTTGCCCCGCAAACTAGTTGCGTGCGGGTTCACCTCACCACCCCTCCCCCCAGTCAGTCAGTCAACCGCTAGTCTTCCCCCCCTTAACCACCAGGGTTAACAGGGGGGAACCGTAACGGTTGTGCAGCCCAAACCACGCCAGTGTGCTTGCATGGCCGTTCCCCCCAGTCGATATTAGCCAACGGTTAACTAATTCCTCCGAGGAATTAATTACCCGTTGTTGCCCAGGGTGCACCGTCCCAGGCAGGCGTTACCCTTCCCCACCCCATGAAGCCTACGCCTCGGATAGCTAAGGGAGTGGTAACGCCCACAGAACAGAAAAAAACTTTAGAAGTGTTATGCAGTCATGTCGAGTGTGGCACAATTATGCGGAGTTCCGCATAACTTGCGCGCAACCGGCTCAGTTGCGCGCAGAGGCTTGTGTCAGACGGTTGTGAAAATAAAACGACAATTATAGAGAAAAGTTGAGGAAATATGCCTTATTGTTTAGTTTTAGAGTGCAAAAATGATAGCCGCACCAAAAACGTCTCCCATGGTGGCATTTGTATCATCGCTAAGTAGTATTTCATTTTAATTTAGATAGTTTACATTTTTTCCTATTCCGTAAGACATTTTTTAGAAATGCGTTATATAAAAATCAACTTTATACTAATACGATAACGTCGATTTTTGTCTGTGTCACAGAACGCTCTGAGACCAGAACATTCGCTACTCGCAAAGAGCGGAGGTGCTGTCGATAAAATTATCGATATTTTTTTCTGATTGTGAGTGTTAAGGCCACAACAAACCGGAAGCGCGGGGCGCCGACGGAGCGTGCCTTTAAGTAGAGTTGAATTTTCATTCCATTTTCTAGTTGCCGGGCCTAAAAATTAAAACTAATATATCTATACCTATAAAACAGTACCCTGACTGACTAACTGACAGACAACGCACAGCCTAAACTACTGATGTTACTTGAAACTTGAAATTCTTGATGAGACTTGAAATTTGGCATACGTGTACCTTGAGTATTGTAAAGGTGCACTAAGGAAGGATTTTTCGGAATTCCCATGAGATAGGTAAATAATCTACACTTGCTTTGTGTCTTTGTTGGTAGCGGAATCTCTGAAACTATTAAGCCGATTTTAAAAATTCATTCATCACAAAAGCAATACTATCTTTGTTTGACATAGATTACTTTTTATCCGGAAAAGTACAAAATTCCCACGGGATAGAAAAAATGTAGAATTTACGTTTGTTTATGACAAGCTGTCAATGTCACATCTGGTTTTTTTTTTCAATATGTGACGGACTAAGGTTCGTGCCCGTATTAAGCTGTCCCAGATTTAATAAATTGTTTTTATTTTTTATAATTATATGACGCAACCAAAAAATCTGTAATTTTTTCCTGGTAATAAGGAACGTTATTCCTACCGGTATAAAAATATTCAAGCACAATTAAAATTTTCATCGATTGCCAATTGACAGTGATGCCAAAAGTCATAAGGTTACACTAGAAAAGTTAATTATGGACGTTTAAGTTTTTAATTTTCCAAGAACTTTCTCCTGACAACACAACAAAAAAATAACTAGCGAAATCAGTGCAACCGTTCATGGGTGATGCCGAGATCAAGGGAAATAGGGATTCATATTTATTTAAAGACATTATTGACCTATGAATTACATCGATATTCTCATAAATGCACTCCGCCCATCTCTAATACTTACGATTTATGACGAATATTATTTTTCACTCGTGTTGAACCCAAACCCTATCTCATAGAGTTCATTATTCAATGGAATATTTTAACGACCTCTGACGGCGAGTAGCGGAATTTTTTTTTGACACCTGTCATTTTAATTCAGCTACTCTATGAAAGACGGCAGCACTTTGTATGCAATTTTACTTACGTCCCCGTGTAATGTACTCTCAACGATATACCGTTGTAGTAAAGTTTAAATTGTGTTACCGGATTCAGAAGTTATGACTTTTTTGAATAGACGCTACGACTAATGATTGCTAAGATTTCAATGTATTGCAAGAATGTGTATGTGTGCGTTTTGCCACACCTGGCCCTATACTACGAAGCGCGAAATTCGAACTTCGTTTCATGCCGTTCCGCTCACGCTAATGGTATTTATTACGAAGAGTGAGAGGGACCGCACGATCCGAACTTCGAATTTCGTAGTAACCCCCCTGGTTTCGATGCAAAACGGGACTCATGGCACTTCCACTAGTTTTTTCTGTTCTGTGGCGTTACCTATATACCGTGTGTTATTAAATAATATTAACTACCAAACATCATTCATCTCAACACCATCATAACCCGACCCGCAAAAGGTAGTTAAATTAGTATAAGGTCAAATTTTTGAACTTCTCAATAGGCGAAAATTTAATTTCAACTGTATTTCTGTGCGATATAGATTTTTATAATTTTCGAGTGGATGCGATTAAAATAAAATCGGACGATTCGGACGGGACCATATCCTAAGGACGGGACAATATTCGTGTTCATTCTACTTCCGGTATTTCTTATTTATGGCAACAACGGGGAAATACCTCCCACAGACTATATAGGCAATGTGAGGTAGATCTTGGGTAGATCGATAGCATAGTAGCATAGACAATAGAAGAATACGGCTCACATACATTCATGGACTTATTATACCTAAGAGTATGCGCGCACGAGCAACTTAGTCGCAAGGTGATTTTTTTTTGTGTTATGTGTATTTGTATCCCGGGAGTCGCGGTGCTAGGTGTGCGTAATTCCATACTAACCCTTAGACTTGATAAAATAGTCGCGGATACAAAAGTTACTCGTGCGCGTATACCCTAACCTGGGCCCAATTGCATTACAAAGTACAACTAATATTACAAGCGGAACTCTCGCTTCAGTTATATTAACTAGAAAGGGAGTTCCGCTTGTAATATAAGTTGTATTTTGTTATGCAATTGGGCCCTAGGCTGAGTACTGCGCTGCAATCGTATTGACTAAATTAAAGGCCACCGTAAACCGGGAGCGCGGGGCGCCGACGGAGCATGTACAGCGCGGTCAATAACACTCAAATCATTATTATATACGGTGACACACACCGGCAGCGCGACACAGCGTATGTCATTCAGTGTTATTGACCGCGCAGGGCACGCTCCGTCGGCGCCCCGCGCTCCCGTTTGTGGTGGCCTTTGGACTGCGGCTGACCGTGTCACTGAAAGCAACCGTTTCAGTATATGTGACCTACCAAAAATTAATGAACCTAATACTTGGATGACTCAGCTGATGGTTGGCGCACAAAATATTAACAGTTATTCAACTTTTCTATAACTCCAGTACAATACATTTAGGTAGTCTTTCAGTGTCCATTCATTGAGCATCAAATAACTGAGATAGATATGACAAAACCCCCAACTAAAACGTAACGAATAAAATCTATTTCCCATGTCATATATTTTGATTGTCGGGGAACTCCGGGAGGAGACTTATTGTTTATAATTTTATGTTATTATTAGCGCTCATTCGCTTGAAACCAAAGCTCCTTTCAAGTACCAAACTATGGTAAAACAGCAAATTTAGAATCTTGCAATTCTGATATTTATTTTTAGGATGTTTCTTGGTAAATCAAACAATCAGTAATTCGTAGAATACTTTTAATTTCTTGCACACAGCCTCTATTGAGAACAATGTTAAATAAAATAAAATTTGAGGCCTGAATCAAAAGAACAATTCAGCGACACATCTTATTTCACTTTTACAGGTTTGCTTTTTATGTGGTGCAGTCTTGACCTGCTTTACTGAAATCACAAGAGGTTAATCAAAATGCGAGACGTTTTAACTAAATAAGCAGTAATGTAGCTTATAATCTTTCAACTTCAAAAAACCTCAAAAAAACACCGCGTTACAGCAATATCATAATTTAAATTGACCGACATAAAATAATTCCGTACAGGAAAACGAACATGTACTCGTATAACACTTAAACACACGGCATCAATAATAATTATTAGCTGTATGAAAAGTACAAAGATAATGAGATTTGGATAAGGTCCCGGTAATGCAAGTCGAGTGACGTGTTCCTGCACTGAGTATCACGAGAGCGCAGGCGCGGAGCGGCCGCCAGCGCCGCGTGACATAACCTATATAAGAATCTAGAATTACGTAACTTATTATAATTGCATATATCGTACATCTAAATTCAAGTAACTTATTTTTATTCAGTTGCATGTTTTATTATTTTACTTTTTTTTTATTATTTTTTTTAATTTATTTTTTATACCATAATCTCTGTTTGTTGTTACCACAGCGCGTTGTTGCCGGTGAAATCTGCCTTCCACGAATGATTTAGTCCTTCATAGAATAATTATGTTTTATATGGCGATGCCACGGATGAGGCGACAGGTGGTCGTCGGTCACGTGAGCTATTCGACGTTGTCCTGTTTGTTGCGATTGTAGTTGTTAGGGCGCGGCGCGCGGGGCGCGGGCCGGGAGCCGCCGCGGGGCCCTCCCCGGCCGCGCGACTTGAACCCGCCCTGGTAGTTCTGGTTGTCGCTGTAGCGGTCGCGAGCGCCGTTCTCGTGCTGGTCACCGGCGTCGCCGTTGCCGTAGTAGTTGTCGCCGCCGCGGCCGTGGTACTCCTTGCCGTGCCGCGGGTAGCTGTCGCCGTACTGCCGACTCTGATAGCCGTCCTTGTTGTTACGCTGGTATTCGCCGTGTCGGCCGCCGTAGCCGTCGTTCTGCCGGAAGCCGCCGCGGCCGCGGTAGCCGTTCGGAGCGCCCCGGCCGCCGCCGCCTCCGCGGCCGTACCGTCTGAATCTGTTCTGTCCGTCTCCCTGGCCCTGGGTCTTGCGCTCGCCACCCTCCTCTCGCTCGGGGCTGTCTTTCCACTCGTCATCGTTTTTGTCGTCGACGGGCAGGGGCGTCTTGTGGTCTTCGGGCTGGAGTTCGTGCTCGGGCGGGAGTTGCGGGGTCTGCGGCGCGGCCTGCGGTGGCGTGTGCGGCAGCGGATGGGGCGCGGCGTGCGGCGGCGGCGGCAGCGGCGCGGCGAGCGGGGCGGCGAGCGGAGCGGCGAGCGGAGCGGCGAGCGGCACGCCCGCGAACGCGTGCTCGGGGTGCTGGAAGTGCGGCGGCAGCGGCAGCGCGCCGGGGTCCGGCACGCGCACGAAGTGTTGGTTGGTAAAGGTCTGCGTGGGGATGGGGCCCGGTGGAGACGGCTGTGCTAACATCGGTGGCTGCGGCGTGCCTGCGGGGCTGTCGATTTCGGACTCTTGGAGGAAGAAGAAGTTCTGTGAGCCGATGACTTCAGAGATGGGTCGCTGTTGGGGATACTGCTGGGCGAAGTAGGCATGCTCGACTTCTTGAAGGGTAATGGGCGGCAGCGGGCGAAGTGGATAGGCGGGCGCGGGCACGACGGCGGGCGCGGGCGGCGCGGGCAGCGCGGCCGGAATCGCGTACGCCACATGAGTCTCGGCTGCTGGTTCTGCTACCTCTTGTACTTCCTCCTGTACGACCACAACCTCTTCCTCAACCTCAGGTACGACAGTATCATTTAATGTCTTATCGAAATAACCACAGCCATGTACAGTTGTGATAATCTCTTTGATGTGAGTGTAAGTTGTGCCCAGTACTTCTTTGGGCTTGCCATCTATAATAGCATACAGATGCTCAGCTGCTTTTGTTGTGTGAGCGGGGAATGCAGCTTGGCCTTCCTCATTCACCTCGTGTTTAGGGGTTACTTCAGGGTACCTTAAAAAGGACAATATGAAATGGTTTAGAAAACAACTTAGAAGATATGTCTGCCTTAATTATTTAGCATGTTTTCATATGCAGGAAGTAAAAAATTACATCAATAAAAACAAATTTCACAACTAAGGATAAAAATTTATACCTAATGCCAAATTTAATAGCCAAATTTTTTATGGAATCAGTCAGTTTTAATGTTAACTTATAATTATAAAAGAAGTTTTCAAGACATAATTGAAAATTATGGTGTTTATCTTAGCAAAATCCTAGTTTTAGCTGGATTCAAGCCAAGCAAAATTACAGGCTACAGCTCATAAACTTGGTTTATTGTCTAAATCTAATGAATTCAAACAAAACTTACAAATCATCAAGGATTTTAAGATCATCTTCTGTGAGTTTTGCTGCACCATTGGTTCCATTTAGAAAGTCTTCTCTGGCTTCGGAGTTGCCCATTTGTGTCAGACAGTCCAGGATGAGAAGAACTTCACGGATTTTGTTGGTGTCTGCTGCATAGCGGATCCAGGTATCCTGCATTCATATTATAAATATTATTGAGCTTAGATTTTGCATGGCAATACCTAGTTATGATGTCACTTATTTGCAAACTCAATCTATTAACTATTTATTTGTTTTGAAACAACTAAAGTGTAAAGTTACTAGTCACATCTTAGAATAATTTTACGGTGGCATTTACTCAATTAGGTTAGTGTGGATTTTGGAAAGGTTATCCTTTTATGACCTCTTGTCATAAAAGTAGGCACATAAGAATTAAAATTTCGAGAAATACAAAAACATCTCAAAAGAAAAATGCTCTTTTCATCAAGATGTTTGGTTGTCTTCTTAATGTACAAAATTAACAAGTGCAACAGCAAAATGCTTATCTTTAACATAGGTGTTAAAGAAATGATTGAACTAGCTTCTATGATTCATTAATAAAAAAAAATCTATGGAGTTCTGAACACAGGGGTTATGTTTTGCCATGGAATGTTAACATTGTTGTCATCATTTTCAATTAATCACAGTACACATACCTTTTTTGCTTGCTTCTTAGCTTCTCTCTCTGTCGATATAGCAATAGACGTAATTTGCTTAGAGAGGTCTCGAGCAAACTCTAATGTCTGGGCCACCTCATCATATTTTGCAACTGCTATCTTCTGATCAGCATTAAGTTCTTTGCCAGACTTTTGTAAGTCTCTGTATGATGTTAACTTACTCTAAAAGAAAATAAAAGTACATTGCTTAAGTTGTTCTTTGTTCAGTTTCTCTAAGATGATTTGGAAATAATGATATGGAACACAAAACTAACAAATGAAAATGTGTCCCAAATTGCTCAGACATTGACATCTAAATCTAAGCATTATTACAAATAAATAAATCCCCAAATAAATAAATAAATTGCCAATGCTCCAAAACTATTTGTTTATTATTATTCTGCTCATAACAAGGAGTTTCTTAAAAACATGATAAAAATAGGACATTCAGGCACTTATTTACCTAAACTTCATTTATGACAAGTTAAAATGCTTGAAGGTTTTGAGATTGCTAGAAATTTTTACTAACTAGGTACATACAAAATTTCACAGAACTTTCTTGTTATTTAAATTATACTTGTAAGGTGGTTATTCCGAAACAAGTGTCCTCATATCACTTTTTGATTAATTGTGTTTTAGTCAAAAAGTCATCATAAATTAGGATTCATTTTTAATTGTTAATTAACTGTATTATCATGATTATTAATGCCACAGCTTTTTTTTAACACAAGTTTGAAAGAACTTGTTTAATAACAACCACATATTAATTTGTCATAATAAATTAATGAAATCAATAGAGCTGCCACTTAGATGTTGAAGTTCGGATATGCACTATTCAGACCCGTAGACTCCGGGTCAAATCTGGACGGGTGGCAGCTCTGGAAATCATGCTAATATGCAAGTGTTTATTTCTAAAACGAGCACAGCCTACATAAACAGACGGACAGCTTAGGAATGTGTACTTGAAATTTTAGTGGTGCAGGGGGGCTGATGTGACATCTTTGTTGGTGTATAAAATTGTGTTTAAATTTAAATGTTAACAATTCTCATAAACTGTTTGTCATTAATATATTTACTATATAA
This sequence comes from Archips xylosteana, assembly GCA_947563465.1. Lineage (NCBI taxonomy): Eukaryota > Metazoa > Arthropoda > Insecta > Lepidoptera > Tortricidae > Archips > Archips xylosteana. The sequence goes on from OX387349.1 coordinate 14,272,886, forward strand.
GTGTGGTTAGTGTATGATCTCTCCCATATTTATCAATCTTAAATTAACAACTCAAAATTTCAAACCCTTAGGCTCATACTACACGGGCGGTTTCCCGCCGCGGGAAACCGCTCAACGGAGCTGCGCAGTGTAGTTTGCACCATACAACTTCCATAATGTCATTCATTCGAGGATGACAAATACCAGCTGTATTTTAACCATACCCTTAATTAGCTAGGTACTCTCATTAACACAAATGCACTTAACCAAAAGATCATAAATTCAATTTGAGTGCAACAAAAAGTGTTTTAAACATTTAACAGATCTATCCTGTATGTAACAATAAACTACTACAAATCTTTTCTACACACTTGTTTGTTGTTTAAATAGTGGCAAACAGTTAAATGTGTAGTTTAAAAGCAGAAGTGATAAGATTGGACTTAATCAGTGATTGTGATTAAACTTCACAATGTTTTAATACCTATATCAAATTTGTTGAAATCATAACATGGAAATTGGCTTTCGTTGAGAGGGACTCCTCCTTTCAAAAACAGAGTTTCAATCCAGATATGATAAAAGCTTATAGATTTGTTCCATAGCAAATAAATAAAAATATATAATGTGTTTGAATTAGTATGACTCAAAGTGCCGAGAAACTTGTTTTCGCGTGTTGTATTCTGGACAAACAAAGCAATTTACGTCTTTCACCGGCACCCGGTTTCTATTTCTATGCTTTTACCATAATGGTCCAATCATCAATATCAACATCATGTTATTATCAACATAATCCACAAAAGTACATAATATTTAATAAGAAAACATTGGGAATTCATAACACGTGTTACTTTTATAATCCGCCGGTTTAGAGTGAATGCTCCCCATGTTTGAGGACTCGTTACGTTTCTCTTTTGTATCGTCAACACTGAGCACATGTAAAAATGGCGTCAGCGATTCACGGCACCTTTATCCGCTTGATTTGGGGTCTAAATCACGAAGGATTTCTCATTTTTATCATGATAATGGAGATATTTAATAAACAGCAGAAAACTAGAAAGTAATTTACAATGGTACACAATTGGAAGTGGGTGTTGGTATTGTGAAGTAAATTAGCAATATACATACCTTTCTTTTCTCCAAATTTCGAATCTTATGTTCAATAATAGTCATGACTTGTCGGACTGGTGAATTATCCGTGGCCTCCGAAGAGGCCAGCTTTTCGGACTTAGGATTCGCAGCTGAAGGCATCCTTCACTGGCAACAACTTTTCCAGGATTGAGTATGGTGGTGGTTTTTGGAGTTATAACTTTACTATATATAGATAGGTATAACCACAAACACAACTGTCAACGAACCAACGAATGCAAGGAGGAAAACGACGCACCTATATTTTCAGAACTTGCAACATTATTTTTAGGTCGATGACATATAGGGATTCTTTGGCGGGAATTTGAAACGAAAGGGCGTAAAACTTGATTTTTCTGAAAAGAAAATTCATGATATTGTATATATTTGTGTTTAAGTGTTTTTATTTGTCTGCAAATAACTAATATTTAGTGAAGTGTTTTAAAAATGGAGGGTAACGAGGGCGGGGGTGGCGTTCCCCTCGCCCCCGGCACAAAACGGGGCAGGACAGTGGACAGTGAAAAGAACAGTGGCGGTGAGGACAATCTTTACTTACCTTTTCACAAACCTGATTACAAGAGACTCTATCCGGAAAACTCGGCTTCCACGGAATTTAAAGTATTCGTCGAATCTAGTAGTACGAACGAAAGACTAGGAAACAAAAGCCCAATTTATTTGAACCACATATTCACAAATGGAATCAAAGGTGTAGTGGCTATTCGTAGAATAAACGCTAGTAAGATTGTGGTGGTATTTAAACAATTTAACACGGCCAACAACTTTATTAACAACACGGCTTTTTTGGAAAAAAATGGCATGCGAGCTTTCATACCCGCCGCTCATATTGAAAAAATAGGAATTATTCGATTTGTTCCAGTGAACATTTCAAACAAGGACTTGTACTCCAAGCTGTCGTCGATATATGAAATAATTTCAGTTAGACGTTTTTCGAAAAAAGTAGGACAAGAACGAGTGCCTTTGCAAACTGTGAGCATTACGTTTCTGTCAAATTCATTGCCTGACAATGTTCAATATGACCTGTTCTCGTACAGGGTATTCGATTATATTCCCCCTCTGCAGCAATGTTACAGATGTTTTAAGTTTAATCACTCGGCCAAGATCTGCAGCGGCAAACAGCGCTGCAGTTGTTGTGCCGGTGATCACCACTACAAAGAATGCGATAAACCAAACGAGCTTTCTTGCGTAAATTGCAGCGGGCCACATATGGCTATTTCAAGGACTTGTCCAATAAAAATGCAAAAAATGATGGAGAAAAAGAGTAAAATTACTTACTCTTCTATTGTAAATACCAAAAACGTTGTGGACTTTCCCCCATTAAAAACTACTCAGCAAACTGTACAAAATGTAAATTTGAATGTAAATAAGCCTTTAAATACCACTGTAAATAAGACACAGAACCTAACGAATTTCACTTCTGTTGCTGATGTTAAAACTCAGCTATTAGGTAATAATGATCTGACTATGGCTATTGTTCGTACATTGATCCAATTGGCTAATAATGGTGATGACACTCCCATTACTACCGCAATAATTAAAGAGATGCTTTTTAAAAATTTATCATAAATGGATTCCAGTTCTTCTCATAATTCACAGTTAAGAATCGCTCTTCATAATATTCAAAGTGTTAAAAACAAAAAGCCTTTAATTATTAAGTTTTTAAAAGAAAATAATATAGATATCTGCCTACTGAATGAAACATGGCTTAAAGAAAATCAAACTTTTAACATTCCTGGTTACAATATATTTTATAAAAATGCGAAAAATGAACACGGAGGTGTAGCCATTCTGATAAAATCATTTTATAAGTGTAAATTATTACAAACTGCTTTTTATGAGGACATTCAAGCAATTGCTTTATCGCTGTCTGTTGAAAGTGGTAATATGTCAATTTTATGTGTCTATTGTCCCCCTACTGGAGGCCTTATGCGTATTAATAATTTACGGAAATTAATAAATGATCTACCTAAACCCATTTTTGTAGCAGGAGACTTTAATGCTCACCACATAGCTTTCGGCTGCGTTTCCACTAAGGGTCGTGGCCAACAATTGTTCGACATGATTGACGAGTGTAATTTATGTATATTAAATGATGGCAGCTTTACAACTCTTAATTATCCTAATCGCAATCCTTCTGCTATAGACGTAAGTCTAATCAGTCCTTGTATTGCCCCTCTTTGTGAGTGGTCAGTACATGATGACAACATGGGAAGTTATCATTTCCCAACTATAACAGACATAACACTCTCAATAGACAGATATCAAATAAATCCTCCTGTTGACAAGTTTTTATATAACAAGGCAGACTGGGAAAAGTTTAAAAAATTATCAATTGATATCTTTAACGATTTGACTGTGGACAATGAGAACCCTTTGGAATCATATAATCAGTTTTGTATTTGTCTCAACACACTTAAGCAAGAATGCATACCTAAATTTACTAAAACTTCAACTTTTCGAAGTAAACCTCCGGCACCCTGGTGGAATGATAAATGTGAACAGAGTGTTGTCAACTCTTATGAGGCTTTAAAGTGCTACAGAGTTACTCCTACTATGGAAAATTACATACAATACAAAAAAATTGATGCTATTAAAAAAAGGACTATTGCTGAGGAAAAAAAGAATGGCTGGCAAAGACTTTGCGACAATTTTAATAGAACCACACCAATAAGCATTATTTGGAATTACATTAAAATGTTTAAAGGTATGAATAAAAGTAAAAACAAATCATACAACAATGAGTTTATCGCATCCTTTTTAGATAAGTTGTCGGAGGACAGCACAGATAGTTTCGACAATCTAGATGTATACTTTAATCTTAATAATAATAATGAGAAATCCAAGTTTCTGTTAGAACCTTTCTCAAGAAATGAATTCTTACTAAGCCTTCAGTCACGTAAAAATACAAGCCCTGGTTTAGATGATTTTCCCTACATACTAATTAAAAACTTGGATTCAACTGTACAAGATATTTTATTAGATATATTCAATGCACTATGGTCAAAACAAATAATTCCTCAGCCGTGGAAAACCCAGTGCGTGATTCCAGTTCTTAAACCAGATAAGTCCCCAGATTGTGCTGATTCATATCGGCCTATTTCCTTGTCATCATGCATTGGTAAAGTTTTTGAAAACATGGTAAAATGTCGCCTCGACTGGTTTGTTGAATCAAATAGCATTATTCCGCAAATGCAATATGGATTCAGACGAGGTAGGAGTTGTGCAGACAGCTTCTTGTCCCTTATATCAGATCTGAAATATGCAAAAAATAGTAATGTTAGTGTTGCATGTGTTTTTTTGGATGTCAAAGGAGCATTTGATAATGTTCATCCTGGAATATTAGTTAAGGTGATAACTAACTTGGGAATACCGGGGTTAGTTGCCAAGTGGGTGCATGAATTTCTAATTAACCGGACATTATATGTGAAACATAATAATATAATACATGGCCCAAGATCTGTGTCTAAAGGCACTATGCAAGGTGCAATTCTGTCACCTTTGCTATATAATTTATATACTAGTGAGATTTGTAAATATGTAAATACAGATTTTGTAAATATTTTACAGTTTGCTGATGACCTTGTACTATATAGTGTCAATAATGATATAGACATAGCCATCCATAAAATTAACTATGCTCTTGAGGAACTACATTTGTTTTACCATAACAGATTACAACTACAAATTAATCCAACTAAAAGCAGTGCTATGATTTTTAGTAAGGACTCTCCTTCTAATAATATTATATTCAATAATGAAGTAATTTCTCAAGTTAACCATCATAAATTTTTAGGCATAGTTATTGAGAATAACTTAAAGTTTGAAAAACATATTAAATATATATCTCAAAACTCCACAAAAGGGCTAAATATTATGAGGTGTCTAGCAGGAGTATCTTGGGGGGCAGACCCAAAGATACTGTCAATGTTGTATAAAGCAATAGTTAGAAGCCATTTTGACTATAGTTGTTTAGCTTACTTAGATAGTAATTATGTACATAGACTAGACATTATTCAGAATAAGGCTTTGAGGGTGATTTCAGGAGCTTTCTGCTCTACTCCCATTAGAGCAATGGAGGTTGAAACAACTATCATGCCTCTTGCATTGAGAAGATTACTACTGGCAGAAAGACATAGTGTGAAGCTATTAGCTTCAAATAATCAACATATAATTAAAAAAATAATACCTTGTGAATTAGACTGCCATGATCCTATGACTACAGGTGCCGATCTTCTCAATGGCCAGGCTCCCAAAGTCTCTCGCATCCTGCTGGAAATGAGGAAGAAATTCCCATCATTGTATGCAATATCACCTTGGCCTTGTTATTCACACTCATTCAGTTCTTTATTCCCTCAAGTTTCAGTAATTAGGGCTTCCATCACCTCTAATCAGGATATGTTAGAATTTTTAAGTGAAAATGAGGATTACTACAAACTTTATACAGATGGCAGTAAGGGAGAAAATTATGTTCGTAGTGCTGTTTATAACCCTCAAAATAAGTTTGTTCAAAGCTTTGTTCTGAATAGTAATTGTAGTATATTTACTGCGGAGGCATATGCAGTTTTAGAAGCACTTAAGTTAATTGCATTTACTAATAGTTACCATAAGTTTTTGATTCTTACTGACTCTTTAAGTCTAATTAAAGCTCTGGAAAGCTTCAAAGTTCATTTTAAAACATCATATATGATTTATAAAATAAGAGAAATGATTAATAATTATAGGAAAAAAGGATTAGACATTTCTTTTATGTGGATACCGTCACATAAAGGAATAACAGGCAATGAAATAGCTGATAAGGCTGCATATGATGGAATCAATGCGTTAGATGTGTCTTTAATTGTAAATATTCCGGTTACTGATTGTTATGCCGCCATTAAACATGATATACAAAAATTGTGGCAAGAATTTTGGAAGAAGGACCAGGAAGTCAAGGGAAAATGGTATGGAAGCATTCAACAAGACTTACCAGTCAAACCATGGTATAATAAGCTCAAGTCACCCAGCCGTGATTTTATCACCACAATCAATCGTCTTCGTTTTGGCCATACTAAGACACCTGCACATCTGACCAGACTTGGAATTGTACATAATAATAAATGCAACAACTGCGGCAGTATCGGCGATATAGACCATTTGATTTTTTCCTGTCCGGCATACTCCTTGGATAGGTTAATCCTGGCTAGTGAAGTCAAAGTGTTATCAACTAACGACCCCTCCCGCCGCCTCAGTGAATTGTTAAAAAATGTGGACTGTTATATACCAATCTTTAAATATATTAAAAATACTTTCAAAGAACTCTGACATTACCACAAAAGAAAAACGTAAAAGTGAAACGTGAAACAATTGAAACATACATATATACTTTAGTCTATGTACTGAAACTACTCTTTCATGTGAAATGTGAAGTGAATGACGTGACGTTTAATCAATGGTGTTACCAATGAGCAAATAACCGCTATGACAATATGAAAATAAAGACTTGGCTTAAAGGTCCAGTTACCAGGCCATAAAATTCCAAAAAAAAAAAAAAAAAAAGATGACATATACACCACAACTATTGTACTATTGCTTTGAGTACAAACATCGTTTACAAATAACATTTCCGATATTTGTTTTGTTTTCTTTTATTTTTTAAGCTCCAGATGCTAATTAGCTTTAAACCAGAAGGGACAAGGGAAGCAATATTTTTGTCTGATATTGGATATTATTGATAATGTGCGTTAACATTTATCAACATTCGAAAAAAAAACTTTGATTGTTTGTGGTAATCACTGTATTGCCAGTATAAAATATTTAAAAAACTAAACGCAATATAACAATATCGCTTAAATCGCGCGCGTTTAGTTTTGATTTTGGATTTTCATAACAAAACAATAAGAAGTTAAGTTTACTCTTGACTTGACTGATGCTTGACTGACTGAGTGATTGATCAGCGGAACAGGATAGATTTTTCGTTCAGATTAATTTATTACTAAACCATTTTTCCTTTTTATCATGTTTCGCCTTTCGAGGGTAAGTACTTTTGCAATGTGCCGTACTATTTTATTATCCAGTCCTAATAACCACACATTTTCTTGTTCACCGGTGGCATTGTTGTAACTGAATATTTTATAAACAATCTTTTTATTAATTTCCCGCGAATCACATTTAAGTTAAAGTGAATCCTTCCTTTCTCTTAACTAATATTTTCACAAGGTAAGCTTCAGCTTGATAAATTCTTCGTTTCTATGATATTATAGGTTATACTAACGTGAAACTTGAGGTCGATTACGTTTTTTGAATACTGTCTAATCCATTATCTTTTTTTTATATTTTAGGTAATAGGCGGCATACGTCAATCCATCAATGCCAAGTGTTCGGCAGTTCACACAACAGCTATAAACTTTGAATCACAAAAAACAGAAAAAAGTGAGTACTTTGCACACCTCAAACGACTTTTACCTATCAAAATACTTTATATTTTCAATTTAATAACACTTTTTTATGTCCATAGCTATAAACCAAGTAACTCTGCTGGGAAGAGTTGGAGCTGATCCTCAAAAAAGAGGCACTGAAGAGCGTCCAGTTATAAATTTTCCGCTTGCCACTCATTTCAACTACAAATATGAGTCTGGAGACATGTTGCATAGAACAGATTGGCACCGAGTAAGTGTATTTAGGCCTGGTCTAAGAGACACAGTCTATAAATATCTTAAGAAAGGCCAAAGAGTGTATGTAACTGGTAAACTATCCTATGGTGAAATTAAAAGTGACGATGGACAAGTGAGAACCGCTTCCACTGTTATTGCTGATGACATTATATTCTTCCAAGGCCAGTTAACGGATGTTGAAACATAAGATAGCATAAGTGTACAATTTAGTATCTAAGCACTAATAGTGATATCAGCTTATTACAATAAAATTATGCCATATTTCTGTCTTTACCTTTCCTTCTCAAATAATTTGTTGCAAAATATTACTGGCAGGACAAAATCTTATAAATTAAATCCATTAATACCAAGACAACCGTCCAGCATAGCCTTCAACACCTAGGCTTGTGTAGTGAAATAAAAACCTTGAAGGTAGCGAAAAATTGTAGCAAATTGAAAAGGAATTAAGGCTCTGATTAATCTTGTCAACTCAACTAGTCGAGAATTTTACATAAGCTGTTTGGTAATAATAAAAAGATCTTTAAGACTTGATTGGTTGATCAATGAAAACCGAAAATTGGTCTTCTGGTCCTAAAAACAAAGGCTTCAAATATGCCATATTATGACACCAATGCGGGAGCAGTTAAAATACGATCTGGATTAAACCGGGTTTGGGGCTACTGGGCATTTCTATTTTCCGTTGTACCCAATTAAGAAATTGTTAACACTGAGTTAAAATTAGTCCGTTTGGTTATGCACTCTTCCAAGCCTGTACAATAAAAAAAAAGTACAAATCAGAAAAGTTTAACAATGTGTAAACAAGAAGTGAAAAATGGTCCGGTTTGTGGGTTTGTTAAGTTTTTTTTTTAATGTAAAGACTTGAAAAAGTGCATAACCAAACGGACTAATTTTAACACCCTGTTAACAATTTCTTAATTGGGTACAGTCAAGGGCAAAAATATGTATACACTTTAGTACCTTGTCTATTTTCTTCATATTTGAATTGCCATATATGAACAGTCACAGTGGTTAAAGTGACAAGGTACTAAAGTGTATACATATTTTTGCCCTTGACTGTACAACGAAAAATAGAAATGTCCTACTACGAAATTCAAACTTAGTATTGTGTCATCCCTTTTATTCTTCTGTTTAAATACATAATCGTGAATGGAACGGCACAATATGAAGTTCAAAAATCGAATTTCGTAGTAAAGGCCAGGGGACTACTACGAAATTCGAAGTTCGTATTGTGCCATCCCTTTCACTCTTATGTTTAGTACTTATTAGCGTAAACGGAACGGCACGATACGAAGTTCGAAAAACGGATTTCGTAGTATAAGGCCAGAATAATCTACAATAATGCACAACCTGCTAATTCAAACCCTCGTGTGATTGGCATAAGGGTTTGAATTTATTAGTTCGTGCTCGTACGTGGGGAATACTGAAAGTTTATGGAACTGGCTACTTATAAAAAGAAAATTAAAAAAGCAATAATAGGATTTGAAAAAGTAACTCTCTGGCAGTGTATTAATTTTTAATTTGCGAGACTGTCATTTGTTTTTGCATCGTGGTGTTGGATTGAAATTTGGGTGTCGCTGTTGCAATGAATTTAAGTCGTGAAAATTTTCGATCCATGATTTTTTACGATTTCCGATGTGGATTAAGTCAGCAAGAGAGTTGTCAAAGGCTTCTCTTAGCATTTGGTGATGAAGCCCCATGTCGTAGCTCTGTCTATTCGTGGATTAGTGAGTTTAGAGGAGGACGTAACCATCTCCATGACGGTGAACGTGAAGGCCGGCCAGCAACTGCGGTTACCGATATTAATATTAATACTGTACGACAACTAATTGAAACTGACAAAAAAATGATATGTCAGCAAATTCGTACTACCTTAGGAATTGGAATGAGCCAGGTGCAAAAGATATTGCATTTGCATCTGAAGGTTCGGCAACTTTGCACTCGATGGATACCGCATGATTTATCGGAAGACCAGAAACGACTGAGTGGTGCCGCAAAATGTTAAAAAAAATTGATGGAGGACAATCAATGTTTGTATATAACATCGTGACAGGTGACGAAACCTGGGTATACTACTTTGAACCGGAAAGAAAAAGTCAATCGGCTGAATGGGTCTTTCCTTTTGAAGACTTGCCGACGAAAGTAAAAAAAAGTCGAAGCACAGGTAAGAAAATGGTTGCTTCGTTTTTCGGCAAATCGGGACTTTTACACCACTGTGTCACTTGAAAACCAAAAGACAGTAACTGTAGATTGGTATGTGAACACGTGCTTGCCTAAGTCTTTGACAAAATTCGTGAAAAGCGTCCCCGTAGCAAAATAGTCCTTCATCACGATAACGCGTCGGCACATTCAACAACGCAACGAAAGCAACGAATGCGTATTTGGAGGCTTCAAATGTAGAATTAATGACTCTTCCGCCATACGGCCCTGATCTTGCACCATGCGATTTCTTTTTGCTCTCGAAGATTAAAGATAAACTTAGAGGTTTACGGTTTACAAGTCCGGAAATGGCAGTGAATGCTTTCCACGAGGCCATCGAAGAAGTCCCTAAGGAAGACTGGACCCACTGCTTTTCACAAAGGTTCCAGCGAATGCAAAAGTGTGTAAATAGGGAGTGTATATACTTTGAAAAACAATAAATGTGTCATAACGATAATGCATAGTCTTATTTATAAGAATCCAGAAACTTTCAGTATGACATAAGTATTTACCGATCGTATTATAATCGCTGTGACGTAGCTATCACATTAATAGTTTCGCTACTCAACAAAAGATGGCGCCACTATATTAAGTTCATATAACACACGTACTTTTTTTTGAACTCAGTATGGTGAAATCGACTAACAAAATTATTGTTTAATATCATGTTGGGATTAAATCCTGTAATTAATTGACCAAACAGTAATTATTGATAATATCGATATGTATATTTGCTGGGCGGGTGAATGTAGTCTATTCATGGCTCTTCTCTGATGAGCAACATTATACAATAATATACAAATCTACCTTACCGCGAAATCATTATTATATCTCGCAATTACTGTTACACTCAGATTCGTTAATTAATATGCTTTTAAATCGTGCATTGACGATGATGACCTCACGACTAACGCAAATGGATGCACTTATTAATCACCAGCATCACTTACGAGTTAGGCCGCGGACTGGACGCCAGCGAGCAACGGAACGGTGAGCGTGTTTCTGTTCATTGCGTGGCCGAGACGCTCGCCGCCCAGAGTTGTCTGCAGCACACGCAATGAACAGAGAAAACGCTCGCCCGCGCCGTTGCCCGCTGGCATCCAGTTCGCGGCGAAATCCCTGTGATATTTCAAGTAGACTCTGCGTAACGCATTTTATACGAGATGTCTAAGAATAATTTATCAATTGTTTTAGTAGCATTATGCAAGTAGTTGAAATATGCATCGATTGAGATTGTCTTATGTCCTCCTCCTTCTACTCTACTTCATTCTAACATGCTAAATTGAGTATATACCGGATTTCTTTTCATACCTATTTCGTTTTATATTGATTTAAAAAAGTTTCACGGGTCAAGGTCGCTTTGGGCTTAAAACCACTAAATTTCATAATACCTTATTCACTAATACCCCTAATTTTCAAATTACCATGGGCTCATAATACCTAAAAATACCTAAAATTTCAAATTTTAAGATGAGACAATTTTAAATTTTAGGTATTATGAGCCCATGGTAATTTGAAAATTAGGGGTATATAGTGAATAAGGTATTATGAAATTTAGTTGTTTTAAGCCCAAAGCTCAAGGTCGACGAAGGAAAATAATACGTAGATTCAGTTAACATTATCTTCGTTTATTTTTACGTAATAATAAATCCGACACAATATTTTCAAAATGAACCACATACTTATATTGTGTACAACAAGTTGGAAAATCATGGCAAGTACATGCCTATGTAGAAATAATTGTAAAAATACAAACTCGTCTTCAGTTGCAATCGTAGTACATACAGAATGTACTGATATACTAGGTACTTTGATAAAGCTCCACTTTTGTTTTACAAATCATATACATACATTCTCTTTACAGTCAGTTTCTTAGTCCTAATTACTTTATGTCTTACCTAATATTTACAGAATATTTTTATCTTTACTCTTTATGACATTTACCTATAATGATAAAAGAGATCACAGAAAATTGTAGCTGGAAATCTTTGAGTATAAGTAAGCCCTAGAATTTCTACACGTCTACCACTTTACATTTTTATCACAGTGGAAGTTTTAATGATTTCAAGGCATTTTAGGTAATTGTTGTCTGTTATTGTCAATTTTGTAAATATTTTCTCAATGACATAATAATTTACAAGCGTTCACTACTAAACAATTGGGGAAGCTGCCATTAACGTGGTAGGCTCTTTGATTTGATTCACATGCTACAATACAATAGTTTTGCCAAAAATAATCAATGGAAGACAATAATGGTATCTTTGAACAAATTCTACTGGTTTACGCTCCGGAGAAAGATACGTTTTCTTTTTAGTAGTAAGTAGGTAGATACATAAAAAGAATAAACATGCATACAACTAAATTAAATTACAAAAATGCATCAATAAGCACGTAAGAATTTACGCACGCGTTATTGACTTTTGGCAACAATGTTTTCTGCAACTGCTCGTTTCTAAAGCAGCCGATTATCCATTGCACAAAGTATTAAAACAGTCTCTATTATGTTAACACAAATAAACTCTTGTCCCTTTTGCTAACTACTTAATAATTAATTGACACTAAATATAAAAAGAAATCACTTGGCACAAAGGCTTTTAAGGTCCATACCCTGCTTATAACTCCATATGCCATCTTAAATCTGTCAAAGTACTCTCAGCGATTTGTGACGATGACAAATCATTACAATCTCGCCTAAAATTTTGTAGGAAGACTTCAAATAAATCCTATCTGAGAGGATTTTGACTAGAAGTTTAGTGGGTGGAGCTGTTTGCGAATCATGCACGTATTTATCACGCGTTGCACTACTAGTGTCCAGCATTGATTTTCGACGATCATTGTTCACATTTTTCACTTTTGAGGTTTAACGCATAATGTTCAGGGGTGTAATCGGGTTCTCGTTTCATCAGCATGTTCTCTCCAATGAGGGCACTGATACGATGTTTTTCATGAGGCGTGGGCGCTGAGATAGGGTCCGAGCGGGCGCGTTTACGCCAAGGCTCTGACGCAGCCATGCTCAAGTCGGTTGGCATATCCTCATCCACGGCGTCTTCTTCACAACGCTCTTCCTTCATCTCTGTCTTAACAACAGGTTGCGGAGCCACGCGCGTCGGGCTCATTTGTTGCCGCAAGAGCGAGATGTTTTTGATGTTCTTCAGTTCAATTGGATTTCTTAAAAACCTGTTGAAATAGCATAAGTCACGATTAATATCAAATAAGACATAATATCGGGATACGATGTCATTAAGTTTTTACAAATTATGCTTTACTTACTGGTAACAGTGTCGTTCGCCCTGCACTTTCCGTAATATATTCACACGGTAGTAGTATCTTAAAGCACGCGACATCTTGTCATAGTTCATTGAAAGATGGTTCTTCTGAATACCCCAAAGCTTCGCTAGGCCTGCGGGGTCAACGATTTTAAATACACCTGTCTCTCGATTCTTCCACGCGATGTAATTTGTGTATCGCTGTGTTGGATCATTAAGTAGTTGTTGAAGGAAATCCCACAATAGTCTTCCATCTGAAAACAATAATAAATTACTCATAACTTTGATCGTTTTATCAATCAGTACTAGTTAGCCTGAATAGTTTGAATGTCATTTGATAACTTACTCGTATTAGATTCAGGCATGTCACTAGGAAAGAATTCTCTATGTTGAGTTCGGTAGTGAGAGTGCTGTTGCGTTTGGTGGTTTTGCGAAACTGAATTCGTCATCGGTATATCTTTAGGTGAACGTGGCTGTGGTGTGAATTGAGCCTCTTCATCGGAGTCCGAATGATTGCTGCCAGAGCTTGTGGTCTGCACCACAGCAGGCGTTGAGGGTGCGTACGATGGTGCGTAGCCCATTGTTTCCCCTCTCTGGGGACTACCCGAACTATCGACGGATGGTGCTGGGCTCAATGTTACAGAATTAGGTTGAGCGGCAGCTGCAGCCGCGCTATGGAAGTGGTGAAATCCATCGACGGCCCATGTGGGGGTTGGGGGATGCGAATGGGGAGACGGCGGGTAGGGTGCGGCACGCGCTGTCGGTGTCACTGGTGAGGATGGCATTCTGCCTAGGAGCGCAGCATCACGCACCAACATTTGTAAAACGTTGTGTAAAACGTCACCGGCACCCGGGCAACGCTCGCCTAAATCCGTTTTGGTTAAGAGGCATAATGCTTTACCTGCAAATGAACAAATATTATTTTTAGATTTGACCCAAATTTGCATCTTATTAGCGTCAGTTGTTAATTGCATTTTTTCTTACCGTTCATTTGAAAGAGGTCCATGTCGAAGTTCGGCAAATCGAATTCTCTTTCGCACCACTTTAAGAAAACGGAGACGTCTTCTCTGGTCCAAAGACGGGGTTCTGGAGGGAGGCCAGCGGGAAGCTGTGCCTTTGCGTCCCCAAGAGGTGACGGCGGTGGTGGTGCCCAGGGCAGCGGGTACCGCCACAGAAGCTCAGTTGGGCTAAATGGAAGCGGAAGTCGCTCCATACTTGGCCCGGAAGGCAGTTGTAAACTGACTACTTTCATCACGATTATCTGTAACAATGGTAAACAATATTTGGGTACTGCGTTTCGATAAGATAATTTATTATGCTATGCAGTCTTTGAGGAACAATTACTTTTTCATCTAGTACAAAGTAGTGCTATTCCTCTATTATTTCTGAAATATCTTGTATCAAAGTACAATCCTTGGCATATTACGTAATACGATACGATACCTGGTATCCTGCTATCCGTTTCTAGCGCGAGATTTTGGATATGCATTTGCATGAATTTTATTGTTTCCCTACACCTCATAAATAATTTTACGATTCTGTGTATCGCTATATATATGTTCTTGTGCAAGTGGTTTCTACAATTTATGAGCGAATAATATTATCGCGACATTTGGCACTTTATGTGATAAGTTTCTTGATTGTGGATGACAGTGCCTGAAGTTATTTGTAGTTGTAGGTAATAATAATATTTATATTATACAAAACGAAGTTCTGTATTCCCATTGCAACATTAAAGAAAAGAGCTACATAGAGGGGCATTCTGATAATTTGTAGTGTAAATGATTCAATATAAACGAGATAGGACATTTAGTAGGTACTCAATAAAATAATTAGGTGCCTTGCCTACTGCCTTCGAGATCCAACTTGGGAGTCTGTTGCTCTTCATAGTAACGTTAACGCGGTCTTTTTTTAGAAGTTTATAGGTTCTTGGTTATTTTTTTTGTTATTTATAAGTATTTCAAAGAATATCCTGAACCTGTTTGTAAGGACCGGAAAACCCTGCTAAACTATTTAAACTGTTAAAGCGTTACTGTAAAGATAAGCTAATCTAGCCACCTGGATTTCAAAATTTGTATTAGGTATTTGTCTTTTTTTGTATTCGTTGGGGGCGTAGACCCAGTCACTAGGGCATAATGCGTTGTGATATATTTAGGGTTGCCACCTGCTCGGGCGCAATTTTTATAGAGATCAATGGGGACTTTGTTACATTGTAGGGGTGTGTATTATTATTATTATTTTGAATCCCCTGATCTCATGGGACAAACTATGAGGAACAGAAAGTAAGGGTGCATGTAGGCACAGTAGTGAAGTTAATTTAGGGATGTAAGTTCATTTGACTGACTGAAGATTATATTACAGTTTTCCGGACAACTTAAATGACAAGAACCTAAATGAGACTTGTATGTGTTCCACCAGTTCATTTGGTTGAAGTAATTTTAAGGACTTTTTATTAGTTCTGCTTCTTAGCCGCATCCAAACTTCATATCATTAGGCAAAGCATAGCGGCCTTATCGGGCGCGGTCGGAAATGCGTGAGTCCGCGATAGCGTGGTTCGTGATAAGCCCGATAGTTAGTTACTCACCGGCTAAGCTGATCCGGAACCGGCTGTGTTAAAAAATCCTAGAATTAGTTGTCAACTGGATAACTTCAGCACACTTGCATCATAGTTCACAACACTAATAGCACAGTATCCAGTGTTCACAGAGCACCAGGCACACGCGTTGATGCGTCGGTCCCTCCAAACGTGTCGTGTTACGGCTCGCCGTAAACCAGCAGCGTATCTGAGGGATCAGACTCGCGGACGAGCGTCGCGGGCGGCTCTTCGGCGCGGACTGATGATGCGGTGCGGTGGCGGCGCGGGCGGACGAGCGCGGCCGCCGCCTCCCCGCGCACCCCTCCGCCGCCGCGCCGAGCACACATTGCCCGCTGAGATAAAACTTCGGGAACAAGACGACTAATTTTTGAGTAGAACCGCGAATACGAGTGATGCTTCCGCAAAATGTTATCGCGATTCGCAGCCGATGACAAACGACAATTGCATGGAATAATTTTTTTGCCTAACTGGATTTTTTAATGTCTTTGATGGATTGCTTATTCCTATATTGCTTCAATTGTTTGTAAATCATAATTTGGTATGACTTAATGATTTTCTCAATTAGAGTTGTGAGTTTAAGCTCAATTAAGCGTTCTGCTTGTAGTGGAATAAGGCTAGGGCATGCGGAAGTGCTTAGTGGCAGAGTAGGCGTTACGTCAGCGCAACAGTTTTAATACTTTCAATATTTCCTTGTTCTGCACCGACGTTAATTATTGTGACATGACCGGTTTTAATGATTTTCGCATGCAAAATACATTATTTGCTTCGTAGTTGATTTAGTTTGTTTATCAGTGGGATTGTTTAGATATTTCAAAATCCCTACAATGTTATAACGGGCGTCATCAATTTGGAGAGGCACGCGTGTGTCGTGGCAGCGTTGAGACAAAGCACAGGAAATGTCTGAGCGGTCGGGCGGCGGTTTCCTGGTGCAGAGTGAGACAATATGAGTGCCAACCGGTTTCAGCTGAGCTCATTCGACCCAGCTACATCTTATAGGTATGTTCGGCAACAACTTAAGTAGGCAGGTATTATTTTATACGAGATACTTACCAGCAAATCAAAAGCGATAACTTGGTATGTCGAATCAGTTGATCCTCAATCACATTCCAAGAAGTCTTAAGTAGGTATTACTCGTAAATTCTATATTTTAGATGCATTCTAAATAGGTACATGTTGCATCGAAGTTTCGGTTTGCCACATTAATAATAAGTAGTATTGTTAAACAAAGGACAATAAAATTAATATCGATTACGAGTTCGACGTATTACTATACAAACGACCCGTTACATTAAATTGCATTTCAACTTGGTTCCGGCAAAAGAATGACAATCACGCAATAACAATTAGTGAACGCGAAACGCTCTTTTAATTCCTGAGTATATCAAAGGCATTATCTGGATCAGACGAGAGCTCAGCCAATGTTCGGCTTTGTGTTGGTGAATATGTACATGTTTAAATTAAACTTGTGTGTGCCCTGGCCGTCGTCCCACTACCGGTTCGAGACAGAAATATTCGGCAGCCAAGACGGAAGTGGCCTCGGAATCTTTACCTGTTGCTCCCTTCGCCCACCCCGCCTCGCCACTCGTCCCATCTCACTCCTACACAAGCTGGACGCCGTCGCGCGCTGGCGGCACGCAGGCGTCTATCACGAAACTCATGGAGTTGTAAGCAGTAATTTGGAGTATAAAAGGCAGTATTGTGCAGTCGTTCAAACTTCACTGCGTGACCATGACCTGAGGCATCTTGAAAGCGTGATTACCAAGAAGTCGCGAAAATATCGACTTCGCTCGGCAAAACGTTTCAGATTTCGATGTTAATTATGTGGTTAAGTATTGGATTTGGTGTTGTAGCTGCGGAAGTTCCGGTTCCTATGTAGGTATATTGTACAAACATAGCTACTTACATACTTTTGGAATCGATACCTCGTTTCGTGAACGTGGGTTTAGGTAGGGTCATTGTGAGTTTAATTCGTACCTACATAAGTTTTTATGTCTTTTAATGCTTATAATTTAAAAGTCAACGCTTGTTCGGTTGCGTCAGTTACTACCTCAACTAGATCCAATGAAATTGGTTCTGTTTGATCTAAATTTAGACTCGGTAAAACAAAAGGCGAGGTATCTAATCGTAATCACAGCATACACTAACAAAATTAATCAAAAATTGTTACTTATGTGGTTGGTATCATCATCAATCATAATTTTATACTAATTAATAAGTTTAAATTAGATTGGAATCTACCTTACTTTTTTTCGATGGAGCGAAAGCGTGTCATTTGCACTTCTTACGGGATGTTGGTATTTGGTTACACCCGCATCACGTACGTCCTATAGTGCATGTAATATCGATCTCGAAAACAAATAAGAGAATAGTTTAGCCGGAAATTAATATAGGTACGCGGGAAGAGGAAATTAGACAGCGACGGCCGTCAGCCACCGGAAGCATGGGGGTTATACAGGGAGGGACGCGCGAATCTCTGCTCAACTTCCGGTGATGGCCGCGGCCCGGAAAAGGAATGGGGCCACGTAGCGGAAGCGTGGACCCGTCAACTCACGTCCGCTAGATCTATTTCTACTTTGTAACTATGCTATCTAGTCGGGAAGACGGTAATGTTTAAAAATTAAAATTGGTCATCATTTTGTATATCGAAGAGAGTACAGTTACCGGTAAGTGTAAATCTGTTGATAAAGTGATTTACAGTCACCATCGTAAACATCGAAGTGGTCTAGGTGCTCAAAAATATCTGAACAAAATCGTATTGTGTGGTTAGGTGTTTTTTAGCACCTAAACAGCTCTAGTGTTTGTGATGACGATGACGATTGATATATTTTATGTTTTGATTTTTTGGCGCTTATGCACATTAGATATACGATATAACGCTTATAATGTAATTATCTAGGTCACGGCAAGGTACTGTTACGGTTATACCTTGAGCATAAGACATTAACTTGGGGTTGAATTTTTTTAATGTTAGGTATGTTAGATTTGTTAGTCAGGTCCATTAAATGTAATTAACAACGAATTTGTTTTTTAAATATGTAGTTACTAAACCATTGTTAATTGTCTCCCCGGTTAGTAGGTCAGCAGTGTTGTCTCCGTCCGCTGTCTTAAAATTCAAGAAGCATCCAACGGTTGCAATGAATCACGATATCGCAGTGTTGCAACGGCTTCGCTTCACGCACTTCCGAGAGCGTGGTCTGTAGTCCGCGGCCCCGATTCACGCGTTTTTGTTTCTGGTTACATAATCGGGTGCCACTCGACTCCGAACTAGGCAATGATGTCACACCGCAACATTGCGCCACTTACTGCTTGTAGACCAAAGAGGCTCTATCAGGCAATGTTATGTTAGGTAAGAGTAGGCCGTGGCGATTTGGATAACAATGACTTCGAAATCTTCGCCTCACGAAAAACGGACGCTCTGTTTACCTGTTGAATTTTGCATCTGGATTTCCATAGGTTATGTTCTCTAAAACTCTTGATATACTTAGATATAATTTATGCCTAATAGACTAGTATATTAAATTCGAAATTAATATAAACGATCACTCCGTAGTAACTTCGGTTCGGTTACATATTTCTCACAGAAGAAGTTTGAATTATATATGGCACGACGGTTTAATTACAAATACCTACCTAGATATTGTTTGTTGTGGATATACATATAAATGCGTACACACAGGAAATAATTTAGTACTGAAGTGAATTGTAATTAACAAATTACTACTCATCATTGAATACTTAAAGGAAAATCGAGGTAAGTATATTTGCCTACAATGGACGGAAGTGAATATTAAATTGTATAATCCTACGTCAACTGTGAAACGACGATTAATAAGAAGCATCATAGTTACACATGCTTATGAAGTGAAAATTTGAGAAATTAAACCCGTTCGGTCCAATTATACTTCTGAATTAGCATGTGGGTTTGCGAATTTCAAACTCTTGACTGGAGGTTCGTGACTAATAGCCGCATTATATTTTCTACATAAATTTGAGGACACGCAGTTTCTTCCTGCAGCCCCTTATAATGGTCGTTAAGAAATCGTCCACTTCCGTTGGCCTCAGCCAACTCCAACTCGACACTTGTAGTCACGCGATGAGAACACCAGTAATTTTATTCAATTCTTTAGATCTGTGTAGTATTTTATCATTCAATAACCCGCTTCTGTCTCTGTGTAGCTTAGGGCTCTAGATTCAGCCGTGTCTGCGAATCGTTTTACTTCCAGTTCGTTGTATTTCGTTTAGATTCCACTGACTTCTATTCTATACTCCCTAAATATTAGGTACCTTACCTACATTGATTGTGATTCTATGCTATTCTATGTGAACCAAATTATTAAGTGTCAAAATATGCGTTAATACACGAAAATATCAGTTGAAACTAATACCATGTTGCCAACAGTAGTTATATGAGGTAGATAGAGCAAAATATGTTATACGGAATTAGTATTACTTCATCTTTATAGCTTATACAATTAATCCACATTTTAACGAGTAACCCCCAGGGAGCAGATTCTATGCGCACAAGTGTCTCATGACATGACAAAGCGACCCCCTTCATGCATTTGGGATCAACGTGATAAAAAAACCGGGTCGGGAATGCACCCGTATGATAGAGGGCACAAGTTGCTGTGTATTGTGTGCTGCAACTCGCTAACTTGCTAGTACGGATCAATATTATAAATAGACTTTTGTATTTGTAGTTAAAATTAGTGCACTATCGTTAAAAGGGGCATATTTGAATAATCCAAATAAAGTTAAACTTGAACTGTTTAGTTTTTGATAATAATTATTTATTGACTATTTAAGTAGGTTTGTACTTACCTATGCCACTATGGTAGAGTTATTTTACGTTATTGCCTGTGACAAAATAGCTTTTATTAGTAGATATAATGATTGTCAAAAAGTCAATAATCTTAATTTTGACGAAGGTTTAAATACTTTCTCAGGGTTTGTCGTAAAATTACTCTAAATAGCGAAATATAGGTTAATTATTGTTTAAAAAATAGTTAAAGCAAACTTTGTGAAATTATATAACTACAAAAGTAAAATACCAAAACGGTAACAAACAAGGTTCAAGGAACTATTGTTCATACGAAACCATTTAAATTCAGGTTGCATTTGTATGAAGAGTGCCAGCTTATTTTTTACATAACCTCTTCGCCGTATTCGGAGGGGGTTTACACACATGCGGCTTGCGACAAATAATTGTAATAATCAGTGTCGTAAAAGTATCGTCTGGGGGCTCGCTTGGCTATTTCCCAATCGGGGCCATGTGCGCGCGCTCCCACGCGTAGTTGACGCACAAGTGTGCGAGACGAGAGCGCCACATAACAAACCAACCTACTTGTTCGTATCGCCGCTCGCCCATGTGTGAGTACCAAGCTGCTACTTCCTGGTACAACGTACGAGACGCTTTATTTAAATTGTCCCTTTGTGTGCGTACGCAATATTATTTATATTCACCTACATCTATCGGTGCTATAGCTATAGCGGACGAATATTATTACTTAAATGACACGCGTGTGTGTCAAGTCTCTTTAATCTCCATTGTACTTCCTGATTACGTGTTAGTGTGCGTGAGCCACTTGTTTGAATGCTAGCTAGGGCGACTTTATCTCAGCGAGGGACAGAGTGCAGCGTCCTATCCTATTACTATAGGGTCGTTGCAAAAACGATGTAGCTTATCGACATTGTGACAAATATCCATAAAACATTATATAAATAACCATACTCACTTAAACAACTCTAAAACACCTGTAAATGTAAGGAATCGTTGCTCATTTTTCCATAGAATATATTGATACAGTTAACCTCTTAGGCGAGCTTGCGCGGATAAGAGTTAACGATATATATAACTCTTAAGTTAAGTGCCAACCCAGAGTCAAGTAGTGTCAAAACGTATGGAACTGCCACCCTAGGGTTAACTATTTAATTTTTTAACCCTAGACCGTGCAAGCGGCCCTTAGCTACTCAACTATTGAGCACCTATTTGGGTTGTTAGTATTGGTACGCCATTTCACTGCAAGTACGTAGACTACCTATAGCTAACAAAGAACTAATGTTTACATTCTCATTGGAAACAGGAAGCATAAAGTCCGCTGGAATATGTCTCAAGCACACATGGTTCTCGGTACAAAACAATACCAGTTCCGCTGTTGTTTGCAAACCGTGCCAGTTTCAGGAAGTGCTTACACTCGTTCGTTTTGGCTGCTAAGTTCTTATAGCCCAGTTGTTCTGAACTTTGCTTATTCATAATGATTGCAACGTATTTCAATTATGCTCTAATTACGTTTACTAATATTACTTTTATCTTTATCACGCGTGCGATCTTGTATCTACAATCGATATCGATGATATCTTTTTCTACCCTATATTGCATTCAGGGAAAACGAGTGGACAGATGTGGCACAACGAGCAGTTTGCACAATCCGGAGGGTCGTTCGGATTTACAGAGGGAGATCCTCACATTTTCACCGCCAAACCCTCCTGTCGCTCACATCTGTCACCTCCATAGGAGTTCAGATTAGACACAACGTCATTAATTGATTTCGGTGAAAGCGAAGGGTTAGGGATTACTTATGAATGTGTTATGTGATCTACACATGGTGCTCTAAAGTCGACTGAATGAAATATCCGCTTTCTTTATGGGTTGTCGCTTTCGATAGATATCCTTGACGAGGTATTTAAATATCTACACGCCGGGATTGTATATCTAACGTTTCCTTTTAGCTGTTTATTTTAAATAATGATTGGTTGAAGAGATTGTTCGATCTCATCCACCAACGGTTACTTTTTCATAATTTATGGATTTATTGCATGAGTTCGCATAAGTTTCAAGCAGTGTGTGAAAATGTTGAAAACGAAGCATTCACGCACGCAATAGCATTATATGTAGTAACTTGGTGCTGTAATGCAATTACATTATTTACGCGTGCATGTGTTCTCGGAGAAGCGATGCTATAAGGGCACTTGAGGGGTTTGCGATGCGGGATCACCTATCGGACGCATTTGTGTACCGCACTTAAAAAATCCTTTATAGTTACACCGTGTCCGCCTCTTTTAGTGCTAGAACGCTATGGTTTGGCTTGGTGTACATAATAATCACGCCGATAAAGTGGTAGAATAAAATTTTAAAAATATTAAAATAAAAAATTGAGGCAAAAACTCACATCCATTCTAAACGGAACAATAAGAAGTTGTTGCTGAAATAAAAATAGAAGGGTAGTCGGGGATCAGGTGTTAACCTTTGCTCTCGAACTCATCTGGGGCGGCATTCCAATGATAATCTCATTTTACCTTACCTGGTGTTGTATATTATCTACCTGTGTTGTTATTATGTAGGTATGCCTTGTTACAAGCTTTTATTTAACTTACATTGTTTGTATGTCAGTACTTCAAAATTTGCAAACTATTTTTCGCCTTTCGTCTACAATCATGTAGGACCTTGTAGGAGGTTGTAGGTAATCTGTAGCCTACATAATAAATATTATGTAAGTTCGGTGACAAATACAATAAAGTGGCAGTGAAATTCTTGTGGACAAGCTAGAATCGTTTTCATAGGATAGAACTCTTTACAGTTAATGGCATCAACTTTAAACTTGGTACTGGTAGTTGGTACTTGGTATTATGACAATGCAAGGCATAGTCGACCAAGAAATTCCTTTGCTACCTACCCTAATGTTCAATGTCAGTTGAATGGCTAAAAACATCAAAGGCTATTTTCACTCATAAATCAATAGTATCGATGGAGCTATATTTTTAAAAATTGAATTGAAATGTGACAATCAGCCTTATACTTGTGTAATATGCATGTTGTGAGTGATGTAAAACTACCCGAATTATTTTGTATTCTTGCGCTCATTAGATAATATGTTTACTTTAAATTTAACACTTCCACCTCACCATCTCACCATCATCTGGATGGTAGGCTGTCTTCTACTGTGCGTTTTTCCAGAAATTTCCTGCCTCGCACAGCTAAGCTCTGGAATGAAGTACCTGCTGCGGTGTTCCCGGACCGATATGACCTTCAAGCTTTCAAAAAAAGAGCGTACTCCTATCTAAAAGGCCGGCAACGCACTTGTGACTCTTCTGGTGTCGCAGGTGTCCATGGGCGACGGTAATCGTTTATCATCAGGCGATCCGTCTGCTCGTTTGCCCCCTATTTCAGAAAAAAAAAAAGTTCTCATGCAAGTGAATTATAAATTCTTAATGAGAATAAATGATCTTTAAACCTAAACCTATGTAAGAACTGTCATAAAAAATGGTAAAGCACTTACTTTGTCGATTATATTCATCATACATCATACCTACCTACATCCAGCAAAGTATCTTGTATTTTTTTTCATAAACTTACTAGCTATTGCCTGCGACTCCGTCCGCGAAGAATAGGGGTAGGTATAAATAATAGCCTAAGACCTATTCTCAGACCTACCGAATACAGATAAAAAAGTTTCATAAAAATCGGTCAAGCCGTTTCGGAGGAGTTCGATAAAGCAAACACCGCGACACCAGATTTTTATATATTACATTAATGTTTGATGTTGAATGGCTGCTAATAACTACTTTAGTAAACATAAGCGGATTAAAACATTTGAGATCATGCAATTACACTTAAAAAACTATTTCTTCCATGCGCCAAGCATTAATAATTACGTAGGTATCTAGATATTGCAATAAACCTAAGTAGAAAACACGCTTCACCCGCCGGGGTAAACTAGGCATAATTCTACACCACATGTTTAAAACTTTGCGCTACAAAACTGCTATAAATAGAAGCTTAACCTATATTTATTATCTTACATGTAATTTGCATAATAACAAAAGTGGCTGTAACTAGTGAGGCGAGTAATTTCGTCGATGCCACTTGTACCTCGTAAGTCGCACCTTGCAGCGGGCGTGAGAAGACTTGCAACCCTTCCTGGCCGGTTAGGGCGCACACGGCGCTTTTTAAACGCGCCGTCGACGTGCATTTTAGGAACGCGCGTTTACAGCGCGTTTTTCATTCTATAGAACAGCCATATAACCCGCGTGCGTATCGCGTTTGTATCGATACAAACGCGCGTTGACGGCGCGTTTCAAAAACACGGTTGTATCGATGTAGTAGCGCTTATTGATCAATAAAAACAAATGCGCTGTTGTATTGATACAAACGCGCTGTTGAATCTTACTTAATAATTATAAACGCGAAAGTTTGTATAGGTGGATGAATGGATGTATGGATGTTTGTTACTCTTTCATGCTAAAACGGTTTGACGGATTCTGATGCAATTTGGCACACCGATAGTTTATTGCCTGGATTAATAATATATAGGATACTTTTATCCCGAAAAAATTGTATAATTTCCGTGGAATAGCGAATCACGGGCAAAGGCAGTTGATTCTTAAATTCAGTCATTTCATGTTTGTATCGATGTAAAAGCACGTGGCCGAAGACGAAGCCGAAGCCGTGGTGGCCTAGTGGTTTGACTTATGGTCTCTCAAGCAGTGGGTCGTAGGTTGGAGTCCGGGCTCGCACTTCTGAGTTTTTCGTAATTTATGTGCGAAATTACATTTGTAATTTACCATGAGCTTTACGGTGAAGGAAAACATCATGAGAAAACCTGCATGCACCTGAGAAGAAATTCAATGGTGTATGTTTCCAATCCGCACTGGGCCCGCGTGGGAACTACGGCCCAAGCTCTCTCATTCTGAGAGGAGGCTTTTGCCCTGCAGTGGGACGTATACCTATAGGCTGGGATGGTGATGATGTAAAGCACGTGGATTGGCGCATTGGCGACGAACGGGCATTACTGAGCTTATTACTACGAAATTCGATTTTCGAACTTCGTATTGTGCTGTTCCGTTCATGCTAATAGTATTAAAGAAGAGTGAAAGGGACGGCACGATAAGAACTTCGAATTGCATAGTAGCTGTAGTACTGCATTTGTTTGTATTGCGATTGAACCACTGCAGTTGCTATTTCCAGCGACTGTATCACGTTTGTGTCGCTGCTTTAAGTGGCTCGCGTGTATATAATTTTTTGTTAAAAATTTCATTTTCGATGCAAGCTTTTTCGCTGACTGTACTTTTTGTTGACTGTACTTGAATTGTCATCCAACCTAATAGTATACCAAATTTCAAGTTAATCCGACCACTGGAAGTGGGTCAAATTCAACTTCCAAGATTTGACCCGTACACACATACTACATTGCAAGTTAGTAAAAATCGGGAACCTATCGAAGTTTAGAAAATTTTATTTCCGAAGGTTTAGAATCCCAAAAACTTCATTTGTCCGAAAGCATTTTTTTCTGAAACTGTAAATATTTCAGGACCATCGTGTAGAATCCTTTAGGTTAGGTTGCGGTTGTTTTATAAAAATCCTGAAATATTTACAGTTTCAGAAAAAAATGCATTCGGATAAATGAAGCATTCGGGATTTTAAATATTCGGAAAAAAAATCTAAATTTTGATAGGTAACCGTAAAAATCTTTTAAAAAGTAGACGATTAGCGAATACATATACTTCATTTAATTTAGAACTGAAAACCACAACATCATTAGGTATATTGCGGCTCGTCAACTATTTCTTACCTAGCAAATAGTACAGTACAGTACAATAGTCTGGGAGCCGCAAAATAAAATTGTTTTAATGTCACTTTATTTGCGTGTTACTCTAGTACAAATTGTAAAGAGATTACAGTTCACGAGCCTCAATATAATGTTGTTGTGGTTTATAATTCTAAATTAAATGGAGTATAGATACTGCTCGCATTTGTGTCGCTGCTAAAAGTCGCCGTGTGCGACGGGCTTAAGGCCTGCTCACAGGTGTAAATATTGTTCCGAGTCACGCCCTGCGACCCTTGCGTCAACAGGTAGTCCATTCTATTCTTATTCAACTTCGGCAATGCTATAAGTATAGGCATAGCGTCATGCTTTGTCTATAGATATAAAATATTTCCTCTCAATTTTATTTTATTGTGCGTGTGTTTGTCTATCTGTTAAGACTAGATAGGGTAAAGGTATCATTTGAAATTATGGTAATCAAAAGATTATGCTTTTTAAAGGTACCTACCTACCTATAAAAAAATAAGTTCATAACTTTACCTGATACGATCAAAAATTTCGTAGTAGCTCCCCAGTTTTCTTACTCCTAATTATCCCAGCCTATATACGTCCCACTGCAGGGCACAGGCCTCCTCTCAGAGTGAGAGGGGTTGGCCCGTAGTTCCCACGTGGGCGCAGTGCGGATTGGGCACTAGAGAAGGATTGGACAAAATGGTGCGTCGGCAGCTTCCGGAACCCAGCGATGCCAAACGTCCCGATAAGATGACAAAAAACACGGCAGTAAGATAAACATAACGAAATTAAAAGGAAAATTATCATAATACTTGCATTACAAGTTAAGTAATGATCGGAGCAAATTTATTATGTTAATTAGGTATTGTTCGCGACTTTGTTTGGCAGAATTTGTTCATCGCTGTCATTCTCCGGGATAAGAAGAATCATTTGTCCTACCCAGGGTGTCAAACTACCAAATGTCACCTAAATATGTTTGGCAGTTCAAGCGTGAGGATGTAATATATTATTATTATTATTTATTTATTCCATTAAGATAACAATGATCTCATTTTTGTTAGTATAGGTAAGCCTTAAAATAATGTTAGTACTTAAAAGTTAAATTTGATTTTACAATTACATGTAAAATTATTTTATTGAAAACAGGACAACACACATGATCAGCTATCATTTTTAGGATGCTGTTTGGGCTGCCATAATAGACAGACGGACTGACAGATAAACTGAGTTACTTTCCCATCCACACTAATGTTATAAATGCTAAAGTGAGTCGGTCTGTCTGTCTCTCACCTCTTCACGCTTAAACCGCTGAACAGGTTTAGATGCAATTTGGCATGATAATAGTTTGAGTACCTATCGGGAAAGAAAGAAAGAACATAGGATAGTTTTTATCTCAGAAATCATCCTTAAGGAGGGTGGAAGAATGTATCCCCATACCATGCAATAACTATCAATAACCGGTGAGCTGATTTAGATGAAAATATAGAATAATTCTTATCCCCAAAATTAAATAGTACTTAGGATCATACACATTTTATTTGTTCGCGTTTCTCCTGTTGACATGGCAGAAGTTAAGGGTCTATAGCCAATATTTTTTAGTCAAGTCTACCTCTATATCGGAGTCCCACAGGACGCCTGGCCTACTTTCGGCCCATTTAAATTAATTTCAAGTTTGCTGACTCAGAGTAGCTAATATTATGTCCACAGGAGAGGCAACTTTTGTTTCTTACGCTTTAAATGACCCAGTAAGCAGAAATATTATTACTTACTTATTAATTCCAGACGAAGTCGTGGGTCGTGGGCAAAGGCTATTTTATAATATTAGTGGGATATTTCCGCACATTAGTACGGAATCCGGGTACGTATCAAAATATAAAATTTAAAGATAATAATGGACGAAATACAGGTCATTCGATATACCTAATGCAATTTTCTTGGAAATTCTCAACTTTACAGGATTTTCATAAAATAAACCTAACCTAACATAAACCAATCTTTAGATTACACGATTAAAACAGTTCGTTTAATTTAATCAATAGTTAAGTACAAAAAAAATTTTAGTATATATTATGGCCATATGTATTTCGTCCATTATTCGTTTTAAACTTTATATATTTTGATACGTTCCCCTGAATCCTGTAGGTATTGCGAGTGGCTCGAGACGCACTTGGCCGGTTTTTTTTGGTTGCACTAGCTGTCTACGGTAGTCTCATTGCAATAATTTAACTTATTTTAGGGTCATTATACTTCTCCAATAATATCAATATACAGAACGACTTTCTACGTTCTACGTCCGCAGGTCAACTTTAATTACCAAAACAATTAAAAATATATTAATATTGTTAATTGCGGCCACTATTACCCGGAGAGTCGTATATCCATTTAACAGTATTTCCGGTTTATTACATCAGAATGTTAATTCATTTTTTAGATACGTACCTAATGCTATATTGATGACATTTACGACAATGACCTTTAATTCGTTTTTTTTAGGTCATAAAAATTCCTACTTTAATAATACATCTTGCCTATACTCCATTTAATTTAGAATTATAAACCACAACAACATTATAATTGCGGCTCGTGAACTGTAATCCCTTTACAATTTGTACTACAGTAACAATTGACGACACGCAAATAAAGTGACATTAAAACAATTTTATTTTGCGGCTCCCAGACTATTGTACTGTACTATTTGCTAGGTAAGAAATAGTTGA
Source organism: Archips xylosteana (assembly GCA_947563465.1). NCBI lineage: Eukaryota > Metazoa > Arthropoda > Insecta > Lepidoptera > Tortricidae > Archips > Archips xylosteana. The sequence continues at coordinate 14,301,983 of OX387349.1, forward strand.
CGAGCCGCAATATAACGATGTTGTGGTTATCAATTCTAAATTAAATGAAGTATAGGCATTGGCAATGCTGAATGCAGATTGGCTTTGTAATGAGAATTAAAATTACGCACGTATAATTAACTATAAATAACTCATATTAATGCTAATACGGACTGCTAACGAATGAAATTCGCTCCCATCGTCTGTATCTCCAGATAGATAAGTACAGCCTAGGTTTCTTCAAGACTACATAAAGTGAATAGGCTGTTACTGAACCTGTGAGATACACCTTTGGCCTCATCTGCACTTTCCATCAGGTGAGATAGGGGTCGATCACGGGTCAGTTTTATGCAAAAAAATAATCGCTATTGCGAAATTAGTTACAGAAAAAAAAATTGTGGCATTACAAGAGTTACAACAAAAATCGACGAAAAAATAACCACAGAAACAAATTAACTCCTCCACTCAGTTTAATACCTTCCGATACTGGAGGGCCATAACGAAGTTCGAAATTCAAAGTTCGTATTGTGCCAACCCTCTCACTCTTCTGTTTGATACTACTAGTGTGAACGGAACAGGACGATATGAAGTTCGGAAATCGAATTTCTTAGTATAAGACGATCTTCCGTTGAGACATAAGTACAAGTAGGTATAGTCGGGGTAAGAAAAGGTTCGTCACTTTTCGACTCTATGTCAACGAGTTAAGGTCGAAAAGTGACGAACCTTTTCTTACCCCGACTATACATTAACATTAGGATATTGGCTATGTGCGAAGCGGGTGGTGGGGTACAGAAAACTATCGCAACGCACAACATGGCAAAAATTGAAAGTAAATGGGCAGGAAATGTTGTCAACGCTACTCGGCGCCACCGTCGTGCACGTAGCCAAAGCGGGTGGTGGGGGTACAGAAAACGATCGCAGCGCACAACATAGCAACAATTTAAAGTAAATGGGGAGGAAATGTTGTCAACGCTACGCAGCGCCACCTTCGTGCACGTAGCCAAAGCGGGTGGTGGGGGTACAGAAAACGATCGCAGCGCACAACATGGCAAAAATTGGAAGTAAATGGGGAGGAAATGTTGTTAACGCTACGCGGCGCCACCGTCGTGCACATAGCCAATAGATGCACTGAGGGATAAACGTGGTCATAACACAAGCAGGACAGGGCAGGGGCAGTTTGCGAGGAACGACTCTCTTGAAAATGAAATGTTAACCAAATTCTCTGAAACTCCTCTTTCTTACATAAAAGAAGATTGTGATTACATTAAATAAACAAGTCGGCGTATTTGCACGGAAAAATACACACGACATAATCATGCCCGTCACGTGACCTTAGGCAAAACGCGATGCGACAAAAAATACGGAAGTTGTGGTAATTTAAATCGTCATGATTGTTCTTAGTCTTACTTCACGTAGGTACCTACCTATTCAGGTTTGCAAAAATATTGAGTTCTAAAGGAAAAACTTATTGTGTCTAGATTTGTACTAAATAGGTAAACAAAACAAATCATTCATTGTAAATTATAAATATTTGCGAACTATTTTTATCACACTAATGATAAGGTCCTATTTCTGTCTATTTAACAGAGTTAGCAAGGCGTTCTCTCTGTTGCACTTTTGTATGCAAATGAAAGGGACAAAACACTGTCAGTGGGCGTCAACAATCGCACGTCAATGGCGGGCTCTGCTTACAATGCCGTTTGTTAGAATATTCGTAATATTTCTCGTGATTTTTTGATTTTTCTCGTGGCACCTCAAATAATTACATGTCATGTTTATTCATCTATTAATCATAATTATGTAATTTAAAGTAGTAGATAATAATATTTAAATATGTGCCTTGCAGTGGGACGTATGTGCCGGTGCATCGTCCTTATCGTTGACCAATTACGTGCATTCTCTGTTTTTCTAGTACTAACTCTGTTAAATAGACAAGAGTATAGTGAACAAGAGCGATTGAGTTAATAAGTATGTAATTAGAGGATTATTGATTGAAAAAATTCGTTCTTACAACAGTTCATTTCCTTATTATTAGTTCCATGGCATTTTCCCAGGGATAAACGATTTTTCTTTGGAAACACAAGTTAAGAAAAATAGGGTCGATTAATCTAAATAATGGAAATCTTTAGAGAAACGTTATGCTATTCATCGTCTGATTATAAAGCTCTACAAATGGTTTCCAGCGGCAAACCTAACCCCGAATGCACTTTCTTTGTCGCTGCCTCATATCTTTTGTCTATGAAAATGTAAACTTGCTGAACGTATACGTACGGGATAATGGTGGCAACACTAACGTGCTAGGCAAAGACAATGTGTCAACGCAACATAGCGGGCATAGACAATGTTTTGCAGCGCAGTTCGCTCCGCAATCTTCCTAATGAGTGCACCCTTTCACACTTCGGACAAAGCCGGGGTTTTCCGGGTGATGTGACATGTATTCACAGCATCGTTCTTTGTTAATGCCAGCCGAAATGAGTTTTTATTGTAGAATATTCGTAAATAGAAAAGAAATCTTTTGATGGAAAATATTTTACCTACTTTCAGAGATCTATTTCAGGAAAATTTTCAAGAGTAGGCGTGGCGTAGCTAGGTAACCCAAGATCTCGGGTAAAATAGTAGATTGTTCAACAAGGGACTAAAACAAGCCATAATGACACGAGATATTTAGCCACCCGAGCGATAGCGAGGGAGGCTATAATTCGAGTTGTCATTATGGTAGTTTAGTCCCGCGTTAAACACTCTACTTTTCACTTTGAATGCGAGGAAAAAAACGACGTATAAAATTACTTTTTTACAACGTATGCTCAATACGAGCAATGGACATCTGTTCAAAATTCAAATAGCAAAAATAATACCGCTGTCTTCTTTTGCTTGTTTTCTTTTCTTTTATATTTTTTTGTAAAGTGACGCTTTAAATGCTTGCATAATTAGCCAACAGATTCTAACTTAAAGACTATGTTAAAACTAATTGGACTATGCATGTAAGAATGATAATTGTTCATTCATTAGAATCGGCAAATAAATTAACCTAATTGATCTAAGTTCACACACAAAATATATTGTTAACTGAAACACTTACCCGTGAATAAAGAAACGACTTTTTAAGTTTATTTTCTATATGCCAATTCTTTGTTAAATTATATCTAATTATACTTTCTATTTACTATTAAATGCAACTGACATCGCATTATTTTGAAGTCACGCCATATTAACATTCAAACGTAACTGCTCTATCTACCGTACACTCCAGCACTGCTTTGCCGACAGTGCGGATTGCTATTTTATCGACAGAGCAGGGAACTGCTTTGCCGACAGCGTTTTTAAAAAAAAACAAATTAAAAACACCTAAGCTAAAGGAAATCTTTCTTTACGTGCAAAATAAAATGAATTCATCTTTAATATTTTATAATTAAATAGATTAATATTCGTAATTATTCAATGTGTTTCACGAAATTATTATTTTTAAATATTTTTTATACAGTTGTCATTTTGAGGTTATTTCCGCGCCCTAAAGGCTTCCACAGACCGAAGCGCAGGGCGCTACAGTGCGTCCGCAGCGCGCTTCGGTCTGTGGAAAGCTTTAAAATTGTCTATACCCAGTTACTGAAAATGGCGATAATCCTCCATTCACCACAGAAATAGGAAACAAATGGAAATGCGGTATTCTACTATAGATACATTTGTTATACAAATATGTGTGAAATCGACATAAAAACCAAAAAACACATATGGTCTCTTTCTTTCTAAGGTGACTTGGCATATGAAGAAAGAGATGGCATGACATTTGTTTGTTCTATGCTCGGAAATATTTTGACATAACGAGTAGACAGCATTTCCGGCTGCCGCTTGTGACAGAGACTCTAGGTACTTGAGCTGTCAAGTGAACGATAACTGCGCAGTTTTTAGTGTTTTACAGCGATTTTTAAATACTATTCCATTTGGTTTTGTGTTGTGGATATCTATTAATAAAAACGCAATATGGCTCCGTGTTCCATAAAAGGGTGTGCTTCACGAAAAACGAAAAATCAACCGAATTTAGCTTCTCATAGGTTAGTAACAGTTTTTTCATCAAATAGTGTCATTAGATTGTAATATTTACTCAGTGATAGTTAATTTTGGTAAGCTTTTGTCGCTGCCATCATAGTAATGCAGATTTTTCTCCATTTATCGTTGTATTTTTGATTTTGTTGAATTCAGTACAATTGTCATTCTTCATTAGTGTTGTTCTGAATATCGACATAAGTAGAACTGAAATAACTCCCATGTTTTCTGACCGATCTCTGTTCTAATTTGACAGATTCCCTAGAATTTTCTTGCTCAGAATCAAGAGCGCTATTGACTTTGATGACTAAAAAAAATGTCCCCAATTTTCCATTCCTTTTTTTTTGGTTTCATATTTGTGTCGAGCCTTATAAACTGTACGAAAAAAATACACAAAAATAACTGTACGGTACACTTTTTTAGGGTTCCGTACCCAAAGGCTAAAAACGGGACCCTATTACTGAGACTTCGCTGTCCGTCCATCTGTCCGTCTGTCACTAGGCTGTATCTCATAAACCGTGATAGCTAGACGGTTGAAATTTTCACAGATGATGTATTTCAGTTGCCGCTATAACAACAAATACTAAAAAACAGAATAAAATAAAAATTTAACCTTTTGACCGCCAGCGTCGGCTATAGACGACAGTACGGTAATACAAAATTAAACCTACCCGCATCCGCATAAGAATCAATTTTGTTCCAAACAAAAACGATGCGTGGCGGTCAAAAGGTAAGGGAGCTCCCATACAAAAAACGTGTTTTTTTAATGCTCGATATTGATAACGGCAACAGGTAGACGCTTGAAATATTTACAGAATATTTAGTTATATATTCGCTTTAAAAATAAAATTAAAATAAAACAAATATTTAAGGGGGCTCCGTACAACAGACATGATTTTTTTTCCGTTTTTATAGATAATGGTACGGAATCCTTCGTGCGCGAGTCCAACTCGCACTTGGCCGGATTTTCTTTATGAAAATGAATAGTATGTACTTGTGATTTTGAATAAATAGACCCCAACTTTTTCTCCTGTTAATAAAAGTAAATGACACACTTACATTACTTACAATCCAAACTGCAATTGTGAAAAATTCTTGTATTATTTTTGTTGTTTTACAAATAAAGGGCATTTCATACTTTGTTATACTTGTTATTTTATTTAGTCAGCACAAAGTTATCACACACTACTTAATTCCTGCAAGTTTTTGAAATAAGCGCGTTCGGTTTTATTGTACATTTTGCAGTTGATTTTCACAATTTTTTTTATGATTTGGTATTTTGACCATACCTAAAAGACTTTGTGAATAGACATTGCAAACTTGTATGTTGGTTTTTAATTATTTTTTTACATACCTTTTGAACTATTAATTTTGAGATACCTTTACCCCTTATAATTTCCAAAGGAATATAACATTATAGATTTTCCTGTGTAACGAATATGCCATAACCGAAGTAATTATGAACAAAGCTAATTTCAAACTAACTTTTCCACTAAGAAACTCGAATATTATCATTGCTGCTTGAAATGTCCGCTAACCGTTCAAGTATCGATATCGACTATTTTGGTTTCGATGTCACAACCCTTGAGCGCCATTGTTTGTGACAACTTTAGGTATACACGCATGATTTGTAGGTATCACAGGTCCATTGGTATAGGTCTATGCCATTCACAAACACCGTGATTGGCAGTTTAGGGGTTTCCATAGTCAATTAAAAAAATTTTACTTTAATCCCTTGAGATCAAAAAAGAGCTTTTGGAAGTTACTCTAGAAAAAGCGCGGGAAACGTTGGTCGTGACGGGAGTATTTTTTCTAGTGGGATTTTTAAATTTAATTTAACTTGTATAAAAGATCAGTTTGTATGTAATTGTATGTATTAGTTTAATTTAATTGTTTTGTGTATATATTCTGCAGTATTTGGTAAGTTTTAATACTTTTTTCTCAAGGCCTGGAGTCAGGCGAAAAAATGGACGAGCCCCCGGACATCGGGGGCTCGCCCTCCGAAGTAGCTTGTAATATAATAATCGAAAATAGTTTTTCTAAAATGGACGAGTCCAGTGTCGATACAGATGTGGATCAACGGAGCGACCGAAAAAGAGCGCGACCAGGGAAAATTTGCAAACACTGCAACAAAAGAAGAAAAAGATTCGATCCGGCGCGCCGGAACAAACAAAAAGACACTGATTGCTCTTGCCAAATACCGGAAATTCAATTTCCCTCAATATATACTGAGCTTAAGAATGCTAACGCTCTGGACAGTTTTCAGAATAAAGTAGACCCTGCAGATACTACTTCAGTTAATTCCCAACAGCACCCAACACCTCCATCAGACGAATCTCAATCTCAGTCTCCAAAAAATCCTACAGGCCGAACGTTTTACGAGGCCTATGACATAGGGCCATTTGTAGTTCATGCGCAAAAGGTTTCTTCAGATACAGACATTGCCTCCCTGCACCCTGTCCAATTTGGATATTTTCTCAAGAAAAATTCTTTTAAAAACATAATTAATGGTAGCATTAAAAGGATAGGCAGGAACCGAATTTCCCTATCATTTTCAGACCACAATTGTGCCAACGAATTTATTAACAACCCTTGCCTGACAAGGAATAATTACAAAGCTTTTATTCCCTCATTTAATGTGACCCGAATGGGCTTGGTGCGAGGCGTACCCGCGGAATGGTCCCCCGAAGAGATATTGGACAATATCTCACTGCCTGTGGGCAGCGGAGGAATCATAAAAATTAGACGACTAAATTATAAAGTGCGTAACAGCAGCCCTCCTGAGTGGAAGCCGTCACAGACTATTGTAATAACTTTTGATGGTCAAGCCCTACCCAAACATGTATTTCTCTACTACAATGCCCTGCCTGTGGAACTCTACTCATACCCCACTATTCAGTGCTATTCTTGTTGCCGGTTTGGTCATACTAAGACTAATTGCAATTCTCGACCCCGCTGTTACAAGTGTGGCCAAGGCCATACTGGGGACACATGCAACATAGAAGATGATGCTGCATATTGCTGTCTGTGTTCTGGACGACACTTCGCAACAAACAGGAAGTGCCCAGAATATGAACGGCAGACTAAAATTAAATTACATATGGCTCAGAGATGTGTGTCTTACGCAGAAGCGAATAAAGTACATGAACCAGTTTCAAAATCTTTTGCTGATATAGTCAAGTTTTCAAACATGCAGAATACTCCTAATTCTCCTGTGCCACCTGAATCGCCTTCCTCTCCTTCGATTCCGTCGTATACTAGATCTTATAAGAAAACAATATTTGCTAAACCAACATCCCCCAAACCAAAACGGCTGGGGTATAACAAAACAGAACACTTTAATCTGATAAAGGACTACGACGCTCCAGCTCCTCCTAACGGAGTCGCTTTAATAAACGGTAACCTTAACAATAATGAAACTATGTTCTCAATCTCTGATGTAATCCAACTTTTGACTGAAATAAAAACCATTTCTAACTCTGATAACAATGTAACCGAACAACGCCGCCCAACTATTGCTTCCTTATCTCAATTAAAATCCTCTTATGCGTCACGAACGCGAACAAATAATCCAGTGGAATTGCAGAAGCGCTATCTGCAATAAAAATGATTTAATCCATTTGCATAATAAATTTGAACCATTCGTCTCAACTCTGTCGGAAACATGGCTCCGCCCGGATTTGACATTTCGAATTCCAGGTTATGTTATTCTCCGACAGGACAGACCTGACGGCTATGGCGGTGTTGCCATAGTCATCAAAAATAATCTCCCCTATTCCTTCTTTCCACTCCCCTCATTCAGTGATGACTTGTCAGTCATTGCTGCTATTGTAAATAAAATTTGTATAGTGTCTATTTATTTCTCTCGTCCTAATGTAAATATTTTTTCTCATCTTAATCAACTGTTCTCCATCCTTCCAAGGCCATTCTTAGTCCTAGGTGATTTTAATTGCCAACATCAATCCTGGGGAAGCACTTCTTCCAACTATTATGGAGATCAATTATTAGATATTATAGATTCTCATTGTATCTGTATTTTAAACACCGGGCTGCCAACTCGTGTTACTGGTCCAAATGAAGGTGCAAGTGCGCCTGATCTATCTTTATGTTCACCTGATTTAGCTTCAACTTTGGACTGGCACCCTCTTGCATCTTCATATGGTAGTGACCACTTTCCACTTGTAATTACTTTTCCTTCACACAAACCTACCAAAACCACTCGCCCTCCTCGTTTTAAATACAGATTGAACAACGCTGATTGGGAATTATTCAATGAAAGAGTAGAGCAGAAAACTAGTACTTATTCTCAATTAGATAGCCAGATTTCTGCTGAAATTCTTTCTAAGGTTTTAATTGAAGCTGCCGATGAATCCTTTTCCACTAAAACTAAGTTCCGATCTCAAATTCCTTCGCCTCCCTGGTGGGATCATGAATGTACAGCTGCAATAATAGCAAGAAAACAGGCTGAAAAAAATTACTGTGAGGAGATGTCAGAAGAAAATTTCGAGTTATATTTAGAATCTGCCCGTAGTGCTAAAAAATTGTTTAAGAAAAAGAAATACGATGGTTGGCAATTATTTTGTGCCTCCATTAGTCCAGACGTCAGCCCGTCAGAGGTCTGGCGTAATATTCGTAGATTTAGATCTGCATATAATAATTCTCCCTCTTCTAAATTACCGCTTACCCTAGCTGATCAGTTCATGGACCATCTTGCTCCCCTCTCTGTACCGGAACAGAGATTTCCTCCAGTATCTATTCCTGCTTATATATCCGATGACCTAACCGGTTTAAACTCTCCTTTTTCTCTGACCGAACTTAAAGGTGTACTTAATAACGTAAAAGACTCTACTCCAGGAGAAGATGGGATTCCATACTCTTTTTTGAAGAACCTTTCGGACCGTGTGCTGATGCTGTACTTAAATATTATAAATTCTATTATGATTTCTGGGTGCATTCCCAAGTCTTGGATCACTCAATCTATTATCCCTATTTTAAAAGACAGTAAACCAGCCGAGGATCCCTCTTCTTACAGACCTATTGTCCTTTCTTCCGTTTTAATGAAAACAGCAGAACACCTAGTAAAAATCCGCTTAGAATGGTTTTTAGAAAGTAAAAATCTGTTAGCAACGTCCCAATTCGGTTTTAGGAAAAGTAGAAGCACAATGGATAGCTTAGGAATATTCACCACAGACATAAGATTAGCTTTTTCAAATAACGAGTCAGTAGTAGCTACTTTCCTAGATATAAGCTCAGCTTATGACAATGTTGTTATATCGGTTCTCAGGGGTAAAATGCTCTGCTTAAATGTGCCACCGATCCTGACAAACTTTATTATCAATATGCTCAGTGAGAGACACATTAATTTATTTATTGAAGATGTCAAACTATCTCGAACTGTATGGAAAGGATTACCACAGGGTTCTGTACTCAGTCCTTTGCTATATAACATTTATACGTATGATTTAGAAACATCATTGCAGGCATCAGCAAACGTACTACAATACGCAGATGATCTCCTAATTTACAAATCGGGCAAATCGATTGAAAATAATTGCCAAGCTCTAACATCTTCTCTTTCATTTCTAAAGTCATGGCTAAATTCGAATGGTTTAGACTTATCTGTATCCAAAAGTAGGGTTGTGTTATTTTCCAGAATGCGTAGGCCTCTCCCGGTTCAGGTAAAATTCAATGATATCTTGATTCCCTCGACTAATGACGTCAAATTCTTAGGAGTAGTTCTAGATTCCAAACTTACCGGTGTACCTCACTGTGAATATGTAACTGCGAGATGTGAACGTACTCTGAATATACTTAGATGCTTATCGGGCATCTGGTGGGGAGCGCATTCACACTCCTTAAAACTTATTTACAACGCCATAATCAGAAGTGTAATGGATTATGGTACTTTCCTGTTAGAACCAGGCAATGTTTCTGCTTTTAAAAAATTGGATAGTATTCAGGCAAAAGCAATGAGAATAGTCCTAGGAGCTATGAAGTCAAGTCCAATCAACTGTATGAGAGCCGAATGTGTAGAGCCTCCATTAAACTTACGACGGCAATTCCTGTCTGATAAATTCCTATTCCGTTGTGTCCAATTCAGTAACCATATTCTAACACCTAAACTATCTTGCCTGGCATCTATAATCCCCACTTGTAGCTATTGGAAAAACAAACGCCCACCATGTTTGGTTGAAAGTTACAGAAGATTTACTTCTCTTGAGGCTCCTACTCACCAAACGACTTCTAATCCGTTGTTCAAATATAGTTACGATTCTCTTATAATCTCTCCTGAAATACATACTAGCATGGGTCTTGTGAAAATTGAGCAAAACCAAAAGTTAACATTTAACTACATTGCTGACACCAAGTGGCCACGATGGCATCGAATATTTACAGATGCATCTAAGCATTCCAAAGATGGATGTGTCGGTGTGGGTGTACTCCACTCTAATTACAATATTGTCCAAAAAACTAAACTCCCTCCTGAATCATCCGTGTTCACTGGCGAATGTCTTGGCCTAGTTAAAGCCATAGAATACATCCTTCTACTAAAACTTCCTAAAACTGTAATTTTTACAGATTCATTGAGTTCTTTAAATGCCCTAGCCCGGTTCCCGTTTGGCTCACATTATCAATTCCCTGTCATTTCTGAAATTAGAAACTTAGTATTGAAATGTTTAAAAGAAAACTATTCCGTATCGTTTGCATGGATTCCTGGTCACTGTGGAATATCTGGAAACGAGAAAGCCGATCGTATAGCCAATGACGCGGTGGAGAGTGGAGATGTGGATATTTTTAGGAACTATGCACATGACTTGTTGGCTCTTTCCGGGATTTATCTCAGGAAATCCTGGAGTGAATCCTGGGCTCAAGATAGTTCAAAAGGTCGCCATTATCGCGCCATTCAACCTTCTATACCCATTAAGCCATGGTTTTGGAGATTGAGATTCGGTAAAAGAGTTACAACAATACTGTCTCGTATGCGACTGGGACATGTTTGCACCCCAGCTCATCTTGCTAAGCTTAATATTATTGACAGCCCTACGTGCGAATGCGGATATGCTGAAGCTGATTTAAACCACATCATTTTTGTTTGTTCTCGGCGCGACCGTTCGGCTCTTCTCGAAGGTCTCATTTCCCTTCAAATTCCTTTCCCTTCATCCATATCCTGTTTACTTGCAACATTGGACCCGCCTGTATATAAACTTTTATCAGCTTTTATCTTAAGTAATGATATAAAAATTTAGACAATATAAACGTGTATATATGTAAATATCTTTTCTTACTCTCCTTTTTATCTGTCTATATAAGAATTGATCTTTTATTTTATAGATTATTTCCCATTCCTAAATTCCGTTCCATCCGATAATTTTCACTTTTTACCCGTTACCCTGGGCCACAGTGCACAAACCGTGCGGGCCAAAAAAAAAAAAAAAAAAGCTTTAGTCCCGATATGCAGAGACTAAAGTAACATTTTAAGAGCATGAGAAGTGAAAAAGAAATTACTTACTTACTCCTTTGGCTCAGCGACCCGATGTGGATCTTGGCCTCCAATACGAGTTGTCGCCAACGCGCCCTGTTCTTTACCATTTCCTCCCAGTTTTGTACGTGCAGAGCGCGCAGATCCTTTTCCATTTCATCTTTCCAGCGGTACCTAGGCCGGCCAACCGGTCGCCGACCACCAGGCCGTCCCGCGTACGCTCTCTTTACCGCCCTGTCTGCTGGCATCCTCTCAAGGTGTCCTAGCCAACGGAGTCTTGCGGACGTAATTTCTCCCAAGATGTTGGGTTCAGACACTAAATCTTCCTGCTCCTGATTCTTACGGATCCTCCAGCTGCCATCTTCTCTCTGTACTGACCCCATAATCTTACGAAATATTTTCCTTTCGGCAACAAGTAGTTTGTTTTCTTCCTTCAGTGTGTCAATATGTCCACGATTCACAACTAATCATTAAGATCGGTCTAATGATGGTTTTGTAGATACGGATCTTAGTCTTTCGGCGCATGATCTTTGACACTAACACTTTGTAAAGAGCCGCCGCACATCTTAGAGCACCCTGGATGCGAAGTTAAATTTCCTCCTCTCTGCTCTTGGTATCAGTAATCACGTAGCCTAGGTATTTGAATTTCGGAAAAAAGAAATAGCGGTCCTAAATTTTTACACGTTTCATCCAGTAAAATATGAAATAAAACTAAACATGCAGGCATCCAGGGTGGGTACAGTAAAGTCTAAAGCTACTCGTTATCAACATCATCAATCCAGCCTATGTATGTACGACGTACGTCCTGGGGCACAGGCTTCCTCTCAGAATGAGAGGGCTTGGGCCGTAGTTCCGACACGGGCTTAGTGCGGATTAGGAACTTCACATACAACATTGAACAACACTTCACATACAACACTTGTATGCAGGTTTCCTCACGAAGTTTTCCTTCACCGCAATGCTCATGGTGAATTTCAAATGAAATTTCGCATGAACTCCTCTAAGTTTTCACCTCGTGGTGAGCACCTCTATGCGAGATCGGGCTTAGTTCAGTTTCAGTTAACTGACTTTGCTGGTTAGGATCCGAGGGCCCTCTGAGCGGGGGGACCCCAGTCCCAGTGCACGGCACCGCCTAGGTCTCTGGTAGCTACGCCACTGAGAGTAGGGTGGTAAATGTTTAAGTAACTAACCTAATCTACCTCCAAATTTGTTACTTTTACGGTCATCCCGTGAAATCCATATAGTGTCGCTGCTTAAGTGACTTAAAAGCAAGCTGAAATGTGCGATGCATCGGAAAAAATTGTGTCTAAACTCCTGACCAGTGGTGGTTTAGTTTACCACGGAATGCTGAGGACCTGGGTTCGATTCCCAGCGCTGGTCTCTTTTCCTGAGTTTTTCTGTGCATCCATGTTTCAGTTTGTATTTCGTCAAATTTCGTGTAACCTAATATAGGTAAGGTAATGTCAATAAGTAAAAAAGTTGCGGTTTACGATTTATGACGTATTAAAAAAAACTACTTACTAGATCTCGTTCAAACCAATTTTCGGTGGAAGATTACATGGTAATATACATCATATATTTTTTTTAGTTTTATCATTCTCTTATTTTAGGAGTTACGGGGGGGGGGGGGGAAGTGTCTCTCGCGCAAACTATTCAGTTTAGAAAAAAATGATATTAGAAACCTCAATAAATTATCATTTTTGAAGATATCCATAGATGGGTTTGATAAAAAAAATTTTTTGTTTCAGTTCTAAGTATGGGGAACCCCCAAAATTTATTGTTTTTAGGGTTCCGTACCCATAGGGTAAAAACGGAAACCCTATTACGAGGCTCCGCTGTCCGTCCGTCTGTCCGTCTGTCACCAGGCTGTATTTCGGGAACCGTAGTAGCTAGAGAGTTGAAATTTTCACAGATGTATTTCGGTTGCCGCTATAACAACAAAATACTAAAAAATGGTATTAAATAATTATTTAAGGGGGCTCCCATACAACAAACATGATTTTTTGCTCGTTTTCGCTCGATATTGATAACGGCCACAGGTAAGACCACAGAAATATATCGAGGGTAAGACACTTGAAATATTCACAGAATATTTAAATATTATATTGCCTTTAAAAATAAATCATTAAATTAAAATAAAAATAAAATATTTAAGGGGGGCTCCCATACAACAAACGTGATTATTATAGATAATTGTACGGAACCCTTCGTGCGCGAGTCCGACTCGCAATTGGCCGGTTTTTTTTTTCTATTTTTGTGTGAAAATCTTAATGCGGTTCACAGAATACATCTACTTACTAAGTTTCAACAGCATAGTTCTTATAGTTTCGAAAAAAAGTGGCTGTAACATACGGACGGAAAGACAGACAGGCAGACAGGCAGGTTCCGTTTTTTGCCATTTGGCTACGGAACCCTAAAACTAGGAAGGGTAGATAAACTAAAAGGCGACAAATAACATCGATTCAAATGTGTATTTAGTTCAGGGTAGCAAATTTACGAAATAATAGAAGGTATGAAAGATTTCCGATAGATATTAATGTAATGACTCTTATGTATTTTAAAGTTGAGGTATGTTTAATTTTTCGGAACTAGATACATAAGTATAATATTTATACCTCGTTTTTAGGCTTCCGTACCCAAAGGGTAAAAACGGGACCCTATTACTGTGAGACTTCGCTGTCCGTCCGTCCGTCCGTCTGTTACCAGGCTGTAGCTCATGAACCGTGATAGCTAGACAGTTGTAATTTTCACAGATGATGTATTCCGGTTGCCGCTATAACAACAAATACTAAAAAGGGAAATAAAATAAATATTTAAGGGGGCTCCCATACAGCAAACGTGATTTTTTTTGCTCGTCTTTGCTCGATATTGATAACGGCAACAGGTACACGCTTGAAATATTCACATAATATTTAGTTATACGTTATTCATAGGGCATGCAATATCGGACGATTTTCAATCCCGGGATTGATTTTCGATATTGGTCTTCAATCCCGGAATTCCGGAATTAATCCCGGGATTAGGAATCACTTTAATTTTCAAATAAAAAACGAGCAAAATGTGTGTATATTAATATTTATTTCAGTATATAATAAATAGAGACCAAGAAGAGTAATATTCCTTTACTTATGATTAAAAAAAAACACATCAAATCATTTGTACCTACTTGACTTAGGTATATAAATTTGCCACTTTGTATGAAGATTAACATGAACCCTTTCGGCGTGTATGATGCCCATGCGCTTCATGGGATTGTAAGCTCTCGCGCGCGTACGATGCTCATGCGCTTCATGGGATTGCAGTTTCTTGAGCGCGCATGATGCCCATATGCTTCATTACAAATGTCTGGTTTCAGTTAAATAAATCAACTATATATATTCATATTTTAACTTTAAAATGTCATGATAACCACGGTGCATCATTGCTTGCGCCGAAGAGTAATGCCAACCACAGTACAGAATTGAACCATTTGATTTAATATTTATTAAATAATTCATAGGATATAGAAGCATGGAACTTTAAGCATCACATATGTATTTTGGCGAAAGGTGTAGATATCTATATCGCAACTGATCGCGTTTTGCATGTTTACGTTCAAATGAATGCTAGAAATAAAAAACAGTATGTTAGTATTCAAGATAAAAATATAGAAAATTTCGATTTAAGAACATAATCATAATGACTTCGCGAAGTCCACAAATAACAAGCGAATCCTCTGCGCGTACTTCCATCTTTTTCCAAAATTTGTCGGAGCAGGAAGATCTGGTCAGTAGTACTACGATTTGGTCGGAACCCACACTGATAATCACTGAGAATTGTTCCGCATATAGTTCCAGTATTTTAAGGAGTATGTACCTACGACAGAATCTTTTTGTAGGCTTATGATAGCATACCGGAATGCCATGCCAGTTTTGAGGAATTTTGGCATCCTATGCAAACTCGTAAATATGATTGTGGTGGCTACGAGCAACAAAAAAAAAAAAAAAAAAAAAAAAAAAAAAAAAAAAAAAAAAAAAAAAAAAAGTTGGAGTAGAATTCAATGATAAGCATTAGGTGATTGGCTATGCGGACGATCTGGCGCTACTGGGCAAAACAGGTGCCGAAGTACAGTTAGCAACGAATTCTTGAAACTGTAGCTCTGAAAGTTGGCCTAAGAATAAACCACTATAAAACTGAATATTTGCATATGAGACGTTATGTTATAACAGCAGTCGCGGCCGATTTACATGTTGGAGATACCAGGTTTAAAGGGGTGGTCAGATTTAGGTACTTGGGCTGTACAGTTAATGACTCCAACACCAGAGATGAAGAAGTCGACATCCGTATCCAAAACGCGTTATAGTGCCGCCCTGCATAGGGTTTTGAGATCCAGGCTACTCAGTAGATGCACCAAGATCCGCATCTACTAGACTGTTATTCGCCCGATTTTGAAATATGGCTGTGAGGCTTGGACTCTAACCCTGAGGGAAGAGCAGGATTCTTGGCCCGGCGCAGAGAACTGACGACAGTTGGAGGATCCGGACGAACGCCGAAATTGAGGAATTAGTTGCTGAACCCAACATAATTGGAGTGACCGAAGATCACAGGCTTCAGTGGCATGGTCAGCTCGAGCGCATGGAGGACGGTCGTGCAGTGAAGAGGGCCTACAAGGGAAGGCCAACAGGGTGGCGTCCCGTTGGTTGCCCTAGATATCGTTGGGCAGATGTGGTGGAGGCGGCACAGGACCGGGATCTTTCGCGTGCATCTGTATTGGAGGCCAAGACACACTTTAGGTTGTTGAGCCAGAGGAGTAGTATCATAATGCACTTTTTAGAACGAGCTATTGGGAGCATTCAAATCAACTCTTTATACTGTCGGCTGACCGGGCCAACTCATTGTAGGTATATTCTACCTGAGATTAAAGGTACTCCGACTTTGTGTGAGCAGTAAACCTAGCACAGGTGCACAGGTGCATGTGCTTTTCTGGTTTGTAGGGCAGTCTTCTTTTTCCTACTAGGCTAGTTAGTACGAGACGAACTATGCGAAAACGTGAGTCGTGTTATGTCATGCTAGCTAGACTCAATAGTGATCAATGAGGAGGCATTGAAATGACGGTAAATAAAGACATTTACCCTCTGTTTCACCATCCATTGATTAAATTTATTTGACGGATAAATGTGATGCCGTCTCTGTTTGTTTTTTTTCGAATAGACGGAGACGGCATCACATTTATCCGTCAGTGAAAATTAATCAATGGGTGGTGAAATAGCCCCTTAGTCTGTTATAATACTGTTTCTGCTGGCGTTTGTGTATCTTTACCATAATCAAACTGATTGAGTATTTTCACCATTTTGATAATGTGTAAATAAAACATTTTATGTCGTAAAATTAATTAAAAATAAATCCCGGGATTTCAATATTAGAGCCGTACAATTCCGGAATTATAATATCGGAAAAATCGGCCGATATTCCGGGATTTCTGAATTCCGGAATTCCGGGATTCATGCCCTAGTTATACATAATATATTCACTTTTAAAATAAATAATTAAATTAAAATAAAACAAATATTTAAGGGGGACTCCCATACAAAAAAACGTGTTAATTATGTATCACACCCCGTCTAAAAACTTGATCAAGATTTTAGGATGCGTGTAGTTAAAACGATGATACACACAGTCTGATACGTAAATATTGTTCCTTGATGATGCTCAATTAAAAGCTATGGCTTGTTAGTTGTTATCTCAGCGCTCGTATTACTTAACTATTTCAAATTTCCTAACGAACTCGTTCATTAGGGTCACGTGGTAGAATGTATCGTATGGCGTGGCGCCGGCGATCGACGCGAGTTGAGACGAGCCAAGATGGCGTCGATCAGGAAGTGATGTCGTGTAAGAAGACGTTCTAGCGTCCTCCAAGGTCATCGGTGTATCCAGTACGCGCGTTACGCAGCGTCGCCTCGCCTCATTCCTACGCTGACGATACTATTGTTTTACAATTCGTAACGTCTCGCTCGGGTCGGTCCCCCACTCTATTAGACCTGTGAGATAACCAACAAACGTCCGTATTTGTTCCCTTCCCCCGTCAGTTCTGTTTGGTAATTAAGTCTATTTAAAATCTTTACTTTGATTTTAATATGATCATCACTTTTTATTTACTTATGTAATATTTTTTACTTTTGTAAGCTTTTAATTCCCATTAGCTGTAGTTTTTCCTGATAAATGCAAGCAAAAGCGGGTTGTAAACGTCACTGTGAAAGCTAGAACGGTTATCAGTGGAAAATTATTTGTTTAGGTACTGTTTACATCTTCCTTTAATATATAATTTTGAAGAAGTCTTGTAGCTACCCAAAAGCTTGTTTCCAAAGAAGTCTTTTATGCGATGGCGTTTATAGCAACACTATTTTCGCATAGTCCTTTTTTTTGCAACGATCAATTACGATGTCCAGCCCACTTATAAAGGTTCTTTGGAATATTTTACATTATACACGCGTATATCTGATCCGTTCGCGGGTATTTGCACTATTTATGATGTTCCTCACATAATAAGTGTGCAATCCGCACACTTATTCTTTTCAATGGCAGGTAACGTTTGTGGAAATACAATGGATACGAAATTCGTTCGGCTAAAATATTAACTTTGGCACAATGGAATACATTATATTTCCAAGTATAAGCAGTTCTTCACTTCCGAACAATAGTTTGAATGGGAAACGAAGTGGTAAACAGTGGTTCCTTTACCGATGCAGGATGGAGCGAGGTGGCCGGCATTGTTTGACCGGGAAACCGCGGGACTTGGTGCGGCTGTAACGTCTCCGAGAGGGCGGGAACACGAGTAGGGTTGGTAGCATTGCTAGTTTATATGTGGCTTCCAAGCTAGTAAGACATTAGGAAGCGTATGACATGGTTAGGTAACTCGTGACCTTTCTATCTAACTAGCTGCATAGGCCAAATTTGGCTCAAAATCCAAAATTGGCTCTGTGATCATAGATCCTGATAATTAGTAATGGATCGATCCTCAATGGTCAATTGGCCTTCCTAATCGTAATATATTTCAAGAATGAAGTATACATATATGATATGACAAAGAAATATTAAAAATCCTGATCCAGAGTTACCTTTTGTAGCGCCCCTTACGGATATTGTAACTAAACTGCGCGATAACAACAAAAAATCTACGAAATCGAAATGGATCGGTCCTTTTAAAAAGTAGTTCCATTCCGATGTGATTACAATGCGCAGTCTCCAAGAGGGTGAGCATAGTTTCTCCTTTTTTATTATGAAAGTTTAGTTTTTGTAGAAAAGGTATTCTCTGCTGTCGAAAGTTCATATGAGAGCCTTTATTGCATTCCTAGGGTGAAAAATGCGTTGTCTTCGAACCCAAATAAATTGATCCATAATTAGGTACGTGTGAGTTTAATTAAGCTTTGTGCTATGCATGCATATCCGTATTTGCAAATGTTGATAAGTTATAAGCAAAATTCTTTATTTTTCGTAGTTCTAAATATAATTTAGGTAGGTACGTGTACTTATAAGTAGGTGTTTATTTTATCACTTCTGTAATGTGAATGGCAAATAATTTTCTAACCAAAATGCTTATAATTTCATTCCAATATTCATCTGTAAGCCTCTTAATTATAATCGAAATTGCGGAGCTTATCTCTTGTGTAAATAAGATTCAGACTGATTATATATTTTTTTTTGTGTAATTTGTTTGTTTGGTTGTGTGTTCACATTATTATCCCTTTCAACCAAGGACGTAACGCCGGCGTCTTCCGAGATATTGTTCCGTTAAGGCTTTAGCATTCCATCAACAGTCCTTTATGTTTCGACAAATAATAAAATTCCCTTTAAGCTTTTGAAGCTTTTATATCTCGTTTAGCAGCAGCTCTTTTAAATACCTATGTATTTGAACATCCTTTTGTGGCTTAAGATTCTTTTCTTTAAAATAATGGTGTTGTTTGGTCACGGTTTCTAAGTAACGTGGCATTAAATTGCTTAGATATTGTTACTTTTCGGTGCTTATAGTGGGATGGTATTTATAAACGTATCTATAGTTTTTTATTTGTAGGAATACTACTTAAGAATATTAGTGCTCGATGCATACTTAAAGTGTGGCAATGGATATCAATGTTGGTATGCTACGACACTGTCGCGACGTTTACCTGCCATCAGAACGAAGGCGTGGTTAGCAGCTATTACCGTAGATCAGATATGCGACTGTGTATCGTATGCCGACGTATTGTCTGCTCGCTCCACCACATCCCAAAGGATTCCTGATCATTATAATTCCGGCGAGCATTTCCATAAAAATCATTCCCGATCGTTATCTCCGTGAACAGGTCGGATTCTTTTTTTTAAGTGCATCATTTATTATCTGTAAGGGTACAAAAACGTTAGTCCCTCTAAAGCGCCGCGGCGTCCCGGCCCTTCCAGGAAGCGCTCTCGTATTTGTTTGACACCGGCCCGTGAGATATAGAGCGGCTAGTGGACAGGGATGGGATACTTCGTCGAATCTCGGCTTGGTCGGCACCTACGATAACAATGAGGTGTGAATTTACAGGTTTCGCATGAATCGATCGCTGATAAGAGCTATTAAGATCTGCCACTCGATAACAAGTGACACAGAGTTAAAACTTCGGCCCCTTATCGTGCATAACCATATACATATTATGTATATGACAAATGAGAGTAGACATTTACGCTTCACGCAAGACTACATATGAATAAAATCATCTAGATTGGTGGTACGCTTACGTACAATTTGCTTGCACGTCATCTAAGCTTAGATAAGATAGTATAATGCTATTTCTATTTACCTCTCCGCTTCTTCCGATCTCCATTAAGGTAGCTTTTTCAGTAGTTAGGTATTATTATTCGGTATATGAAGGGTGCTTATTCTATTTTTTTGAACGACTACCTCAGCCGTCATCCTAGCTTATCTTTTTACGACCATCTTTATCGTTCACGGTGAAGGCTGTATTGTCAACAACAAACGTTGTTCAGGATCCCGTAACTAACTGTATTCTTTATCGCAGATTATTTTAGCAGGTAAGAAGTATGTGCATGTACAATACTTGTAAAGGGTTACATTTAAGCCTTAATTTTGATTTAACGAAGCATTTCGGAACACGATACGGCCATCGATAAAGCGACGGTTCAGGGGCTTCCTAAGAGTAACCGTCGTTGCGCAATTCCCACAGGGTATCAAAAGCAAATACCTTCCTTTGAATCAGGACACAATGGCAGGGCAAGAGTCAGGTAGAGCGCCTCTCGCGGCGGGGGTCTATCGCAGAAGTTTTATATTTCCGCTTCTTTGTGATATCCCTAGGGCCAATTAATAATTTCTCTGGATGACCGGAGTCATTGTCGCCCGCGCCGCCCGCGCCCGCGCGCCTGTTGCACACTCTGCGCGAAGATTGATGAACTCCGTGCAATTGTTGCACGTTTATAGACTGATTTTTTCTTCGTAAGTCTCAAATGGCGTTAAGACTTTGTTCTCTATTGTGGTTACGCTTCTCAAAGAACGTTGAGTGACAGTAAAATTTTATTCATAAGCAGTCTTGAATCGACATAATGCGTGTTGGGAGTAGTCACGGGGAGTATTTTTATAAATTACTTAGATCGAAAATTCTGTTTTGGGCGCCATTATAGTAACTACCAGCATTACCATTAACACATTTGCTGCAGCGAAATCATGGGTGGGTAGGTACAGTTTAATCAATCAGTCACTTAATGAGAATTATTTCAACGTAACTTTTTTCTAGTTTTATTACAATAGTTATCATGATTTCTATCCTTTAACGGTAATCAGTATCGGCAGACACACTTTCCATTGAGTGTATATTATGGATTTATGGCTATGGTCGTTAGAAAACAAATAAAACAGATAGCAAAAGTTCTAGAAGTAGAAACAGTAGTAGTAGTTAGTTTTTTTATATTGAAAAAATACGGATAACTCACGTCTATGACCGAGTTTAGCTTGACTTGTTTCGGGCTAATCTGTAGCCCTTCATTACGGAGCACACGCCACGGCGGCTCCTGCCAAACACGCACTGCGCGCCACCACTCTGCTCGCGCGGCTGCTTGACGAAACTAAAGTAGTTTTTTGCTCGATCTTAAGTTGTATGGTGGAACGGAACCTTTTGTGTGCAACACAGACCCGCCTTTGTCCAGTCAGTTATTTCTACATATTAAATAATTTAAAAAATCATTATATTTACGAGTACAATACAACTACATAGAGCTATAGAGCTCGTGCCCTGCTTTATAAAACTTAAGACAGGAAATTGCGACACATCGAGGAAATAAATAATTATCACAAGATTCTTTTATTATAAGATTCCTACCTTCTAGTAACTACCATTCTCCGATATACATAAACTCGTATAACATTAGTAAGTAGGTATTTAACAAGCAGTTGCTATAAGCTTCTCGGGTCGTTTAATGAACCAGCTCAAGTGGAGATGTTTTCCGCATTATTGTATGAATGTCCACTTGCCGCTTTTGTCTTTTTGTTAAGAGCTTGTCCGAGCGGTGTCTTGGTATTTCCTGTTCGCAAAATTAAATTCAAATATATGCATACTTTTTGTCGACCGTCCGCGGAGCAGTCATCAGTGTCGTCAGCACTATTAACTAATAATAGTACTTGGTTGCTAAAGTCATGTTTAACTCAATAACATCATTGTGCTTCTAGTATTTAGTACATAATGTACATTTAATTGCAGTTAACTACATCTGCTATTACCAATATCCATTTGTAGGCTTCCTTGCGTTCCAGTTCGTATGTCCTTGAAGATCTTCTTTGCAAAAACGTTCTCTCAATCTACTAAGGTAGGTAACTACTTAATTTTCACAACAGTAAATTCATCATTCTACCATACGTAAATTCCGTGTATCTGCACTGCACTGCATGTAGTTTTTCAGAGGACGGTTTTACTTCATATTTGTTTTATTTTAACGAATTTCGAGTAAATATTGAAAATTGGCTAAATTTGTCAGATACGCGAAATTACTTATCAAATGCCAGTTAAGCGGATTTGCACTATCTCCAACTATATTGCTGTCCTCCTGTGGCGTAGCTAGGTAACCCAGGACCCAGAAAGAAATTGTGGCCCCAAATTTTTGCAAGTGTTATCCAGTGAAATAAAAATAAAAAATTGCAGTAATGCAAGGAAATGTAAAATAATCTACCCACATATCTATAAACTCAATAAAATAGATTATTGGACATATAAGGGTTTATTAAGCTAATTAAGATTATAGGTCATGTGGGAATAATTTTCTCTTTTGAGTTTTTTTACATAAAACTGACCCGTGAATGAGGCGTCTCTCACCTGATTGAAAGTGCAGATGAGGCCAAAGGTGTATCTCGCCGTTTTCGTAACAGCCTATATTCTCCTAGCCTTGTAAAGCTTGAGAGCTTAAGAGCAGGTTTGAACTTTGCTGGTTCGAATCTGAGGACCCCCTGATACCACCGCCTAGCCCTTCGATATACCTATATGCCACTGATCATCACATACTTACATTTCCATTTATCACAGAACTAATAAAGAAAGTTTTTAAAATATATCAAGTACAGTTTAATCAAATGGGTGCCTAAGAAAACGCAAATGCAATTTAAATTGTCCATTACAAATCGCTACAATTCCAGGTAAAGTCGATTATCAGCGTCCACGCAAGCTCCACTCACCTAGAGATCGTCAAAATGGTCTCGTCCGAGTTGCCAGGTTAGGGCGGTTAGGGTCTAGTAACTGCAATGGTCATGGAACGTGTCTCTAGCCTGCTTCGCAAGTGTCACCCGATGTAGCGGGCCCACTTGCACTCTACTTGTGCTTTTAATTGCATTTACAAGTAGCCAAGCTAACGGTAATGAAATTATAACTGATCGTAATGACATTTAAGTAAATATGATTATGTGCTACATTTGTGGCTTATTTCATTCTTTGTTGTTCGCCTCGAAATTTATGATAGCCCCAGGCAAATTTTTTAGTCTTAGGTAGGTAGGTACTTAATAAAATTTCTTGATATGAGTAAAATGAGACTACTATGCGGATGCTTATAAAGGAGTATTTGTGATCTTAAAAGAGCAACTATATGCACTGGAGATTTATGAAACATGCTAAATTAACATAAGTACAAAAATACTCGACAGTCCTGTCTGCTTGCTGTCGGGTGTACCTAATCACAAAAACAACTTCACCAATTTTGAACAAGGGTGGCGAACAAGTGGGTCATCTGATAGTAGGTAAACACCACCACTGATGGACACATGCAATACGGGATTAATAGGCTAATAATGGAATATCTCTTGTTTCAGTAATTTTGCCAGCTGTCTTAGTCGTCGGAGACAGCGTCTTAATGCTTCTCCCATGTCCTAGTACTCGCTTACCTTCTACCTAATACGAGAGCGAACAAGCAACTTAAAACCAGTACCTACACTCTATTATAAGCGTGGATTGTCTGGCCTCGGACGTTTCAGTTTTTTCCGTCAACCAACCCAAGTGTCCCATATAGCATCATGTAGGTGGGCGACAGTTAGTGCGTTTTTCCAGCTGTTGCGCGTACGGTGCGCCGGCGCCGGTGAGCGGATCCGGGTCACGCGCGTCACGTAACGGGCTGGCTGATAACGGGAGGCCTAGGCTAGGTCGCGCAGCGGGATGACGCGGAAGTGGGATCGCGGACGACGATTAAACTCCAACTGAACATACACACTGCCGCCAAGTGGAAGACAGATTTCCTGAGTTTGTTGACTCCTTGACGCATTCCATTAAATGCTGACATATCTACTCGTGGTGCCAGCAACGCATCGCGGTAATGTATGCTAGATGCAACACACGCATAAGGGCCAAGGTTAATAATTTCCTGAAGCCGCTTCAGTGCACTGTTGCGCAAGAGTTAGAGAGTTACGTAACTCATCGCCGTGCACGACGTCATCTGTAGGTAAACACTTCCCTATCCTAAACATCCTATTATCATTATTACTTTTATCAAAACGGGACTTGGCTTTACTCCGCGAAATTGTCAAGTAGGTAATTTATTTTCTGATATCTGTGACCGTGGAGGTCTCGAATAGGTAATTTGATGTCAACGATTAGCCATGGTTCACGGTTGGGCGAGCGACCTGCGCGGGCGCCGGCGAAGAAAGCAAGTTCACTGCCACGGCCGTGCGACTACCTCCGCGCAGCCTTGCCGCCGCCTATTTAACCGGAGTTGCCTATCTTGTGCCAAACGCGGTGATTTGCACTTATGCATCATTCATAAAATGCTAAATCGGTTCGCTAAATTACATAATAATGCAAAATAATGTCCTCTATTCGCAGATTCGCTTCTAACATTGATATGAATACTTATTGTTGTATGTTGTGATGACTAATGCTGGATTTTCTTAGTAAAGTCATGAAGATAACTAATTGATTATTACGTTAATAATATATTTATCTTTTGCACATCACCGTTGATTACCGTTTCTGTTGAATCGATTTTGAGTAGAATCGGTGTTTCCACATAGCTGAGTTATTTCCGTTGGCTTTGCTGATAACTTGAACTTGCGATAATTTAATAATAATTTATTAATTTTGTACCATATGCGCAGCCAGTCACGTAACTTTGCCGAAAAAGTCCGCAACGTGTTACATAGTTAGGTCGGAAATACGCGTTTATTTTATATTCCTGTTTGGTTAAGTGCGAGACTCTTAAAATGTACTTCAGCTAACTTTTCTAAGTTTTAATTGTGTATGTTATGATGAATTCGTTGTTTTCGACTTAGTCTTTATCCGTGATAACTAGTGATAAGGATTCTAACTAAGTTAAAAATAAATGTAAGGAATATCTATAAAATCAGACCTGCGTATTTTAGTTTTAATAATCTTATTAGGTACCTAGATGCATTTAACTTTTAATGCATTGTTTAATTGGACGCTTGAAATTAATTCTAATTTATAAAATTTTCGTGTCGCGGTTGGTGTTTGTTACCAAACTCCTCCGAAATGGCTCGACCGAATCTCATGAAATTTTGTGTGCATATCGGGTAGGTCTGAGAATCGGTCAACATCTATTTTTCATACCCCTACTCTTGACTTTGCAGACGGAGTCGCGGGCAACAGCTAGTGTTATTATGTTATTAAGTATGTGCTATTGAAAGGCGAACTGAGTATGATTTTATTTAATTTTATTTCGTAAAAAATTTTTAGCGGTATTGTTCTCTTGTATATATTGTGTTGAATAGGTAGGATTGCCCTTTTCTTCGACGCCACGTGAGATTCCGACGGTCAAAATGGCACATACATACATACTTACTACAATTTTCGCCTTTTTTACGCTTCATATTCAGCGCGCTAATAACATATCTACCTCTTTTAATATACCATTGAGGCTCTGGGGATTAGTTCTTGGAACTCTGCCATCTACTTTTTAATTCTACAACAATATCACAATTAGTACTACAAATAATTACTCACTCACGTACCCAAGAATTGATAGATAGTACGTTATCATATCACAGCGAAATAGTATCAGAGTAAAGCCTGTAATTACCTACTAAGTACTTACATGTTTACATTTTTGGTTGGTACCTTGTTACCTTTGTTTCATTCTAAGTCGGACATTCAGCACCAACAACAGCTTACCTATGTCCGATACAGGTAACGTTAACATTAACACATCTTTTACCCTTACCAACCTTTTCTCTGGCAGTTCAGTAAAAAATATATTGAATATTTCTTTTCATTCGATATAAATTAGGTATCATGGCGCTGGTTTCCAGATTATTAGCCTAGGTCAATTGATTATCAGGAGTATTAGTAATATTCGTAATGGCGGCTACATTATTTTTTTATGGTTATAATAATAAACGCGACGGGTGTTTGTGCCAGACACTGAATTCCAAAACGTCGTGTCTGAGGACACATACTGTTGCGTAAGCCTGAATCACAGTCCAGAAATGCAGTGAGCAAGCCCAACTCAGCTGCCATCACATGTGAATCAGCGCAACCGGAAGCGTCGCCATGTTGGCTCGCCGCGGCCATGTTTATCGGCGCTCCGGAAGTTGCGCGCACGCCGCGTCTTTAACTCTTTACATACTATTTTCCACGAGTCGAACAGTGTGAGTCGGAAATATTCAGCGGTTATTTCGGGTCGCCGACGCTTTTCCGCTTCATGGAGACATTTGGCGATTTAATCATCTCTGCTAGACGGAGCCCGGTTTATTTTTAGAGAAAATTGGTCTGAGTTGTATTTAGAAGCTGATCTGGAATGCCGCTTGTGGCAGGGAAAGCGGGTGTGCTTCCGCGCTGTTGCTAGGATTATGTCATGGTGTTTTTGTAACGATTACTTAGCTCCTCACGTTAAGATATTAACTAACCGTTTAAATTTACTTCCCACACAGGTTATCGTTATTTGACTAATTTTATACGTGTCAGCTATATGTAATTTTTGGTGTTGAATATTACGATATTTAGTAATTGTAGTAGGTATACGGTATGAAATAAAAAAAAAACCGCATTTACATATGTAAGAAATTGTTTCTTGTTTTATTTTAGATTTTCATAAACATACTTATGCAGTCAAAGTCACTTTGGCACATGTTGACTTTGAAAATGTCAATAGGTGGAGTTGAGTCGACTCAAAAAAAAAACACGAAAAACTAAAAAAGCAAAAAATAGCTGAAGTCTGTAGATTTAACAGAATTTTTAAAAAAAAGAGAAACAGATATAAATCTAAATATTTTTTTGTGTGTGCTTTCTACTGATCTGTTTGAAGCCGGTGCCTCAGCACGAACCAGCAGGGGTGAACTTAGTGATATACTAGCTGATGCCCGCGGCTTCACTCCCGCTGAAGTAGATTAAAACGTGTTTTCCCGTGGTAAAAAGTAGCCTATGTCACTCTCAGTCCTTCATATATGTCCAAACAAAAAAATCACGGTTATCCATTTCTTAGTTTCGACGTGAAAGAAGGATAAGCCAACAAACAAACTACACTCCCAGATAAACAGCGCATTAACTCAAAATAATGTATCATTTTAATTTAGACTTCATCCTATTTCTGGAAGGTTGAAATCAAAATGGTGTATTATTTTGAGTTGACACGCTGTTGATTTGGGAGTGCGAACGGATGGATTCTACCTACGACTACCTTTTGGACTTGTCACGGATTTCGATTTGATCAATAGGACGTCACACAAAAACATATTTATTTAGATTTATTTCTGTGGTAGTGCATTTATTTAATACCTACATTTTATTCCGTCTGCAGACTGTAGTTATTTTTCGCTTTATTTTTAGTAACATTTGTGATTTTTTCAAACAATTTCATATTTGCACCAATCTGTCTCAAAAACTTTTACTTTCTCTGATTTCATGCACCTATGTTATGCATTATTATTATAAGTATAGTCGAACAAATAAGTGCTTTTCTATTTGTTATGACAGTATCTACATCAGAATAAAAACAGTAAGGCTGATTGTCACAAAGACTTCTAATTGAAAGAAAATAGTCTTTGACGTTTAAAGCAATACAATAAGGATGCGATGTTGACACCACCAATCAACTGACGTCTTTTTCAATAGCAACTTATGACGTCACTTGTTCGCCAACTCAATTAACTATGTATTTACATATTTGTTTTAAAGCAACAAAAATCTAATTTTGTAGTTAATCGAAAATTAATTAATTTTCAGGGCTAAAAAAAGCGTTATTTTACTAGAGTCGTGTCTTCGAATTATTTTTTTAATGGCGTCAATATCCCTATACAACTGACATTGAACCTAAGGGTGGTATAGAAATTTTATGGTCGACTATACGTCACGTTTTGCTGAACGTCATCCACTGCCCTGCAGACTCTAAAACGCAGTAAGTGGGTGTTTACGTTTGTTGAATTTTGAACTATAACAAGCAAAGCGTAAGGAACATAATGGTCTAATCGCTTTTTTGCACTTACTGCGTTTTAAGATCTGCAGGGCCACGTGTTAAGCGACACGGCGCCTAAACTATCTCGAATCGCGAATATATTTTATCACATTTTGATAGGTACATATTTATTTGATACCAAACGAATAGTCAATAATATTAATTGATAGATAATTCCCCTTAATTAATTTATTGATTTTGTGACAAGGTTATAATTATAAATAACATTCTGAGCATCCGTTTTTTTTTTGTTTTTTGCCCTAGATACCTAAATTAATGTGACAAATTGTATGAAGTCTGTATAAAAAAAAATACCTACTTCAGTGGACTTTATACTGACTACAGCTGTAAATAAATAAAACATCCAGTAGTGTTCTTGACGTCAAGTTGACCGAAGCGTGAGGCTAGGGTGCGCGGGCGCTCGGAGGCTCTACAGGAATGCGGTCGGGACGGGCGCAGAGGGGAGAGGCTGGGAGGGACAAAGGCTGGAACTGGTTCTGCTTCCTGTACGTGTCGGATGTCCTGCGGCTTCCGCCCCCGCGACCCGCGCCGCTCCAACGGGTTACACGGCAGGGTTGCCTCATCATCATCATCATCATTTTCAGCCGAAAGACGTCCACTGCTGAACATAGGTCCCGTGCCATCCGCATCCAACGCGATCCCGCAACCTTAACCAGGTCATCGCTCCATCTTGTTGGAGGCCTACCTACACTGCGTCTTCCGGTCCGTGGATGCCACTCGAGAACCTTTTTGCCCCATCGGCCATCAGTTCTACGAGCGATGTGCCCTGCTCATTGCCACTTGAGTCTGGCGATTCTTCGAGCTATGGTCCCACTGCAGGGTACTGCGAACTGGTAACTGTATACACACCATTGAATTTCTTTTCAGGTGTGTGCCTAGAGGTACAGGCTCATGATAAATTTGAAACGTAATTGCGCACATAAATTCCGAAAAAACTCAGAGGTCCGAGCTTAAGAGCCCATAGGTCAAATCACTAGGCCATTACATTACATTACGGCTTACAATGAGTACGTAAAGCTCAAGTGTTTGCGCAAGTGCAAGTTAAGGAAAACATCGCGAGGAAACCTGCACACACACCTGTGAAGAAATTCAATGGTGTGTATGAAGTCCTCAATCCAGACTGGGCCCGCGTGGGAACTATGGCTATGGCATAAGCTCTCTCTTTCTGAGAGGACCCCAGTGCCCAGCAGTGGGACGTATATTAGGCTGGGATGATGATGATGACTTATACGGTCTGAACAACGTTAACATCCAGCCCAAATTCTTTAATCTAACTGTGATCATGACGCTGCACGCTGGTAGATGCGACAATGACTTTAATGGGAACGAAAGATAGCACCGATTCTGTATCTAATTTGATCAAAGCTGTTGCGACTTCATTGTCCGTTGTAGCAATGGGGCGTACACAGCGTAAGAAACAAAAGTCGTCTCTCCTGTGGGCATAAAATTAGCGACTACGTGTCAGCAATCTTAGATTTATTTAGATGAGCCCCCACACCCCGATGTAGACTAAAAAATGGGTACGTATTATAATGTATAAATTTAAAATACATATCGGTTGAAATACATACAGTTGAAATACCGAAAATAATAAAATATAATGTATCAAAATATATAAAGTTATTTGATATAAGTTCTAAACGCATAAGCTTGAAATGCATAGTGGTCAAAATGTATAATAGTTACAATGCATAATGGTTCCTAGTCATATTGCACAAAATGCATATGTTTACAATGTATGCGTTCAAAATACATAAAATTATACGCAACATAGGCGCATAGACACGTCGAGTTGCGGAAAATAGCCCGTTACTACCTACCTACCTACATAAAATTATAAAAAAATATTATCAATCAAGTACGTTTTCCATAATGGCTGAAATACATAATCCAAGATTAATACACTATACCCGGATGATTAAAATTATAAAAACCTAACCAGTATCTCGCTGGCAGCGAGCGAGCAAGACCTTTTAGGGCAGAAGCGACTCGGATAGGTTAGGTTCAGAAGGCTAAGGCGGGAGCGAAGCGTAGCGTAGCTCCCGCTTTAGCCTTCCATGTTAGGTATTTTTTTTGTAACAGCACATTAAATGATTATTTCCATTAGGTATTATTGTTTTTAACATTATGAAATGTAAATGTAAATGATATACCAAATTTTATTAAACAAATTAGATTTTCTACGTGGTAATAAAAAAATAACTAACACCAAAGGCTAATGCGGGAGCTTCGCTCCGCTATGCTCCCGCATTAGCCTTTGAACCTAACCATTCCGGGTCGCTTCCGTCCCGAAGCGTCTTGCTCGCTCGCTTTGCTCGCTCGCCGAAAATAAGCAATATTTGTTTCATTTCAAATTATGTAGATAGGTAGGTACTCTAATGGTTAATAGTAGTGTAATGGTAAGGGTTACCGTTGTTTCCTTAACAATTCATTTGACTAAATTCTTATTGTTTAAAGCAATCGTATTGTAGACATCTTGATTGTATGTATTTTGACCGTATGGATTTCGACCATTATGAAAAACGTTCTTTAGGGATTTTAATTGATATTTCTTTCAAATATTATATTATATTATTAGCTGTTCAAAGGGGGAACGCTGCCAGTATCTTCGGAACCTTGCCTAAAGGGACTCCTTTTAATAATGTATTTTAGTTATTTACTATATTATATTTTTTAAGGTTTTTAGTTTTAGGTTAATTGTAGTATATATAATTTTTTTTTTATTTCTGTATAATTAGTTAATTACTTTAATGTTATGTTATTAATATTATATATTCTAATTGTATATATTCTGAACATATACATTGTGAACTTAGTCATTTTAATTGTATGTATTTCGACCATTATGAAAAACGTACTTTATGAATTCTGATTGTTATTTATTTTAACCATTATATTTTTCGATTTTATATATTTTGAACATATATATTTTAAACTTATAGATTTTGATTTTATACATTATGATACGTACCCCTAAAAATATTGGCTATAGACCCTTAACTTTTGCCATCAGCACAGGAGAGACGCAAAAAGTGTGTATATGACCCTAATCTAGGGTGAGTAATGACGTTTGACCCGAGTAATCATCATCATCATTTCAGCCGAAAGACGTCCACTGCTGAACATAGGCCTCCCCCAAGGCTCGCCAATCAGATCTGTCCTGTGCCCTCTGCATCCTACGCGACCCCGCAACCTTAACCAGGTCATCGTTCCATCTTAACCCTTTCAACGCCAACGACACATATAGGTGTCACAAAGTACAGTGTAAAAGTGATCTTGACACAATGACATAAGATTCAAAGCAGTTACGTTTTGTCGAGGCGTGGCGTTGAAAGGGTTAATCAAGAGTAATCAAGTCGCTCGAATATATACACCCATCTACGAAAGTTTAAAAGTCTCCTCTGTTATGTGCATTTTGAATACTTTTGCATTAAAAGCAAGCAAGCAAGCAGAGCTCGTACTATGGATAGACAACGGATGAACACACATATACATATAACATCCGTGACTCGAGTACAAACATTTATATTCATCACGCTAATGTTTCCCTACCAGGATTCGAATCCGAGACCTTTAGTTCCATAGTCAGGGCCACTAACCACTAGGTTATCCGGCTGTGTGATCTGTTGCAGTGTTAGATGTACCACTAGTGTGTGTTATACTTTACTTCAATATTTACTCTAGAACCAATTGCACGGACAATTGTTACACGTGCTTACATCGATGAAAATGAAGTTAAAGAAGCACAATGATGATGTCAACAGATATATATACACATATTTATTACTTACCAGAGTTTGTTGAAGCGTTACATGCATAGATACATTATAATATATAACCATGATTTAATATGTAGTTGTTTAACAGTTTAATAGATGAAGAACATTGATTTATAATTGAGATTCATCGCTGACCATACAAATGATGTTACGGAAAATAGATCTTTTCCTCGTTTAAATTGTCTTAAAGATACCTACATATAGGAGTGGGAAATACCCGAATACCCCATGTTAGTTTTATTACTCAACAACTTTAACCAGTTGAGTCGGAATCAGATGTAAGTGTCCAAACGCGCGTCGGTTTCCACAGTTTCTCCATAGTTATATTTATAACAAAGTTGTGAAACTGTGCAACATACAAAAGTATAATATGAAACAAATGCTGGTCATTGTTAGAAAGTGGTTACTTGCATTGAATCACATGGAAACGGAAGAGCTTCTTAAAATTGCAATGTAGGCGAATGTCCATTCTTCAATCGCACACGTAAACGCACACTCTCACATACACACAAAGACGCACACGCACACACACACACACACACACACACACACACACACACACACACACACACACACACACACACACACACACACACACACACACACACACACACACACACACACACACACACACACACACACACATGTAGCATCGCTTGTATTTAAATTTTGAAGTATTCTTTTACTAGTTTATGTCATTGTGTCTTCTGATAATTGTAATTATTTTTTAGTTTTTTATTATTATGTATCAATAAAAGTAGTTTTTTTGTTGTCTGCTGTTCACGCGTCCCTCTATTTTAATGCTATTTTGTTAAAGCAATGAATGTAAGGTCCCCACGATACAGGCTAGACCTAGTGTGGGAACCATCGTTTCACCTACATTGGAAGCAACCTCAATGTGAATATTTGTAAAAAACCTCTACTGTAATTATTGTTATTTTAATGAATAAATAAATAAATAAATAAATAAAATAAATAAATAAATAAATAAATAAATAAATAAACTAGGAACATTTAAATGGCTCAGGCAGGCCTGAAATGTCCGTTTTTTTTTTATACAAAAGACGTGACATTATGGAAAAAGCAGATATTTCGGGAAAGATAAATTTTAGGAAAACGGACATTTCAGGCCTGAGACGTTTAAATGTTATTGATTGTTCAAGTAGCGAAAAACTACTTAAGTCTTTACCTCGCCTTTTTCTTTTGCAGTGCAAATTCTTCTAAAATTTTCCTAACCTTATTTTCTCTAAGTCTCCCCAGATAATGTTCCTCCCCTCATGATTTAATTGCAAGAAAAAAAAACCGACTCTATTTTATAAGAATTATGTACTTATCGACTGACCACGGTGCAATATGAAACAATAACCAACTCAAAACAAGTGTGAGGCGTGAAAAGCCAATACCTTTCAAAAAATAATACCAAAGGCGCCACCCTTGACAACTCTCTATACCCCTCTGCATTCTATAACACAAAATGTTACAAGTACTGCAAAGCTACATAAGTAAATAATTGTAATTTTTTCGTATGAGAAAGTTAACAATTATGTAAATTTTTGTGGTAGGGGGGGGGGGGGGGGGGCGCTGGTTGGGAACTTCTGAGGCCTTATTGTCCAATGTACTCGGAATCACAATCATTTTCACCACTTCTTTCTCTCACAAGGTGTAGCAGAAGGGTAGGAAGAGATGGTGAATTCAAACGCGTGTACCCGTACGTTTAATAATAGGTACTGATGCCTCTGGACTAAACTCTGATTGATCTACCTAATGATAAGGAACGTTTTTAATATGAAACTACATACAATAATGATACTTATACTATTCTAGACTAAAAGTAGGTACCATAAGATACTCTTTGAATAGGTAAGCATTCTTTGTCCGAGGCAGCTGCCAGCTCTTCGGTCTCCTGTGACGTCGACTAACCTCTTTGATATTTCTTAATAGAGCTTCTTAGCGCTAGAACCCCACGGACTAAGATTCTGTACACTGAATGGGACAAAGTCGTAATGACTACTTATGTCAAATGTTATTTAAAATGAGATGCAGTAAATTGAGAGATTTGGGAGGCAGCCCTGCCCGGGAAGGCAGGACACGCACGTACGATTGAGGACATTCTCTCGATTTGTTTTTGTTGCGCTGCGGTCACCGTAATGCTACACGCGCGGTCGCTGCCTCCGGGACGCAGGGTAACACCATACCTTCACTCGCGTAAAATGATCGCGGGCCTTTTTATACGACTTTCAGATGCATTATTATACAAGGATCATGTGGCTTATCTGGAGTTCTTACTAAGAAATGAGGTTTATTTTCTTTTTTTAGATGTGCTGATAAAATTAATAAATAATAGCTGTTGCCCACGACTCCTTCTGCAAGGAATTTGTTTATCGCTATCCCGGGGCAAATATGCAATTTTACGGGTTATAAACTATCCTATGATCTTCCCAGGGACTCAAGCTATCTCCATACCAAATTTCATCTAAGTCAGTTCATGGTTTTAAGCGTGAAGAGGTAACAAATATACAGAGAGACACACTTTTGCATTTATAATATGAATATAGATATGGATATAGTCAAGTTTAATAGCAGTGTTGGTTTAAATTGTATACACATCCCAATCCTCTTTAAGATGTGCCAAGTGCGGCAACTTTAATGTAAGTGTATACCTACGAACTATCGGGTCTCTAGTTCTGAAAGAAATGTAGTAAGTAGTAGGTACCCCAAGGTGTTAGAACCAGTTTTTTATGTAGCATTGGCCAGTATTGGGTTTGCATACCCCAAAAGTAATAAAATCAGATCAACAAACGCCACCAAGTCGTTAAAGAATTTACAAATATTGTAACGAATATAACACTGCGTCCGGCAAATTGTGTCGAAGTAATGCGAATGTTTTATTACTTTAGTATTGTTTAATCCGTTATAGCAATCCTTGATAGATCAGCAGTATATTGATTCTCATCGATCAACATAATTATTCACAGTTCGAAGCATATTCTGACTGAAAATGCTCAGGAAGGGTACTCGTAACTTTCATTATCAAAAATATTTCCTTGAAAGTGTGATAAATTGTCTAACCTACATAAGAAACATACATGAAGGAACAAGATTTTAAGCTATTATGTAATCATAGGTGTTGCCCACGATTCCGTCTGTCTGATTCCGTTCCGTCGATAGATTCCTCAGGTTATTTCGAGTCAATAGTATGTAGGTATGTAGTGTGAAGTCATATTTGACTTGTTTGCCAGGTCGGTCTAAGGCCTTGTCATTTTAAAGTTCGAAATGATTATATTACCTTCTTTGTTGAAAACTAACAAAAGAAAATTAAAATGGCCGATTAAACCCCTACTTCATTTTAACGTTTTTCTTCTTCTGAAGGGCTCAGAAATCTATCTTTTGAGTCTGGCGCATTTGCCTCACCCACCGTGAATCATCATGATCATCATCCCAGCCTATACACGTCCCATTGCAGGGCACAGGCCTCCTCTCAGAATGAGAGGGCTTGGGCCGTAGTTCCCACGCGGGCCCAGTGCGGATTGGGATCTTCACACACACCATTGAATTTCATCGCAGGTTTATGCAAGTTTCCTCACGATGTTTTCCTTCACAGTAAAGCTTATGGTAAATTACAAATGTAATTTCGCACATAAATTCCGAAAAACTTAGAGGTGCGAGCCGGGATTTGATCTCACGCTCTCTGTTTGAGAGGCCATAGGTCAAATCACTAGGCCACCATGGCTATACTAAACTGTCAGTCAATTGAAATTGCAAACAATGTAAACAAACCTTGTATTTAAAATATCTTTAATTTTCATTTTCCCTCATCAAATACCGCTAAATCCATGTGTTATTTAATCAATACTTACCACAACACTATCCTAAACCATTAATAGTAGATTGTTCAACAAGGGACTAAAACAAGCCATAATGACACGAGATATTTAGCTACCCGAGCGATAGCGAGGGAGGCTATAATAAAATTCGAGTTGTCATTATGGTAGTTTAGTCCCGCGTTAAACACTCTACTTTTCACTTTGAATGCGAGGAAAAAAACGACATACAAAATTACTTTTTTACAACGTATGCTCAATACGAGCAATGGACATCTGTTCAAAATTCAAATAGCAAAAAAAAATACCGCTGTCTTTTCTTTTCTTTTATATTTTTTTGTAAAGTGACGCTTTAAATGCTTGCATAATTAGCCAACAGATTCTAACTTAAAGACTATGTTAAAACTAATTGGACTATATATGCATGTAAGAATGATAATTAACGAACTAAAACAATTACTTTGCTCACCCGCGACCTTACAATAGTTACGTTTATGCAAGAAATGTGTGTTCATGCAGTTCCTCCACCTCCACACTGTACGAACACACACAAATCACATAAACACAACTATCACCACCACCAAGCTACACTGACGCGTTTCGAACTCAACCAGAGCTCATCTTCGGAGTTACCACAACCGTATGCTATGCTACCAAATGTTAAACTCAATGAGTGAGTTTAACATTAAAATAAATAGTAAAAATTGCTAATCTCTACATTACACGAGTATGTCAGTTGAAGGAATCCATTTGGTCAATGATAAATGTTTAAATTATAAGCCAACACGTTTGGTCTTCAACCATATTACTTTTATTGCTTCCTGCCGTGTGTTCGCGAAAATAAGCGAGTTAACGTCATTACCAGTGCTAAAGAATTACAGTAATCATATAAGACAAGTCAGTGGACGGTTACCTCATTCGTCGGTAAAACAATACAAGACTTCCGCGTCGTCTGGCGGCGCTTTCCACGAACAAGGCTATTGTCAAGGTCTCGGCTTTCATCCATAGTCGGAATTAACAAGCGCTCGATAATATGATAGAATTACAATTGGACAGAGAGGATGTTAGTGAGCTAGTGTTGAAGGCAAATACTAGAGTGCTACGTACGTCTCACGCACGTACGCAGGGCATAGGCCACCCCTCAGAATAAGAGGGCTTGGTTCGAAGTTCCCACGTGGGCCAATATACATAGATTGATTAACATAGTGTGGAGATATTTTGTAAATTACTCTTCTGATTCAAAGCATAGTACAATACAATACAAATACATTCTTTATTGAACCCCAAAAACAGTACAGAAATTTTTTAACAAAAATAAAATTACAGGCAGACAATAGAAGTAATTCAGAATTTGATTAATTAATTTGACTGATTTATAAATAAAACTGCAAATGAAATATGGTTCTTATTACCGAGGAAACTAGAGCGTTTTAGCATATTTTAACCATCTTGTCTGCACCTTTGGGCTAATGCTGACCATGTGCGATTAAATTATTTGATAGAGTTTTTAATAACTTAAATGTTAATTATTTATTTTGAGTAGGGCTCATTACGTCTCAATTTAATTTTACCCTTTTACCAATACTCCAAGATTTCAAAAGGACTTAGTGTCAAAATACCAAAATTCCAGAATGCCAAACTTTTTTCTTTGCCTTTGTGCAGTTTTCAGTTTAAGTTTTTATTTTAAATGTTGTTATATCTGTGATTCGGTATTTTAAGGAAATGTACGTAATGTATGTAATGAGAGGTTTTAGGTCAAAGTTACTATAACATTTGGTCATTTTAGGAATGAGACAATTTTGACATTTAGGCATTATGAGCCCATGGAAATTTGAAATTTAGTCAATTTAGTGAATTGGACATTATGCAAATTAGGTGGAATAAGCCCGACTCTTTATTTTCTATTTTACCCCAATGTAACTGCCCGAACTAGGCGCGTTAGATATCTAAGTTACATTATAATGATACCGGTTTAGTCGCTACGCCGTTGCGGTTAATGAACAAACGCAATAATTATATTGGTAAGAACTGAGAACATCCGCGATTGCGTCACTCGAGATGAGAAAAACTACGAAGCAAATGAAAATGAATGGGCCGAAGCCGGACATTGCGGCTCCCACGATTAACGCTGCAGGGCGATTGTTTCCACCTAGAATAACGCGCATTTCCTCCTCAGACAGGATATTAGATGCCAAACCAGAAACGAGATTACACTGCCATTATTTTTACACGATCGTTACGGTGACATGTTTTAATTTGGTTCGATATATCTCGGGTGTATTCGAAGTAGCTGACATACTGACAGATTAACCTTAGGGGCAAATGATCAATTGAATAGACAACCTATTTTTATGTTTTTGAGTTTTTTCTTTTTAATTTTTTTTATTTTAAAGATGAGTTTCATTTTCACCGTACACATTTTGACGTAAAACGCAACAATTTAAAATAACACAATTTCTAAGTAAGTTAGGGAAACCCCTTGTAATTTCGGTGTTCTTAAGGGTAGTTTAATATTGCCCCACAGTTGTATAACCCTTCACTATCTTATTTACTTTTCATCTCTCATACTCGGAAAGTGAGTCAAATCATATCTGACATACGGGAGGATAACTATTATTTTCTTCCCTAGGGTAGATATGAATTAAAAAAAAAAAAGGCATTGGTTGTCAATGGAACACATACGCATTCAGCCAAGCATTACGGCATATAATTAAGTATTGAGTTTTTTTTTTCTTAATTAGTCATATTACAAATTTTATAATGCCAGTGAAATATTATTAAATTAAATTATTAATTTACGTATCTTATTTAGCGTCTTAAACCAGAAAAGTTAGAAAATGTTAAGAAAAAAACACGGTAAACGACAATGTTATTGTCCACACAGCCTATCTCTATACAGCTTAACTCTTTGGTTCAAATTGGTTACTTACATATTTTATAAATAAATTTACTAAAATACCTACTTTATCTACTGTTTTCATTGATTATTATATTGAACATTCTAAATTTTGTTAAATTAATTATTCTTTAACAATAAACTCCATTGAAATATTTGACAACGATCATATTGACCAGTTTAGACATTTTTATTTATTTATACTTATATTTTCTTACTATCCTTGTAGTCGAAATGAAAAGCAGAGTGTTTAACTCGGGAAAAACACCAATATTCCGAGGGTGATATTGGTTATTTTCCTCCCTTGTTGAACAATCTACTATATCTCTCTTTCGGCTCATTGGTCTATTCATTTAATATCAGTTTAAGTCGGTTTCCAGTCATCGCACGTGCTTCCTTAATTAGAACCCAAATAATCTTTAGTTTTTTGCGTCTAACGATGACTTACAAATATTGCTGTTTTCGTCATTCCATTATCAAGTCAAACGGCAGTGTATCAAGCCAACGTTAAAAAAACCGAGTGATACTGCAGTGGACATACTTACATGAACCTTTTCGGAGATACCTATCACACCTCCGAAAAATGTATTTTCGAAAATTAAAATCATTAAAACGAAACGCCTTTTTTAATTTTCCAAATTATTTTAGACCGGGGGATGGTGACACAAAGTACTAGATCATTTGTACCAGTATGGCGGTTCTTCAGGGGTCTAATTACGTAATGACAAAAAGGAAAATGATGGTCATAGCGCTGGTACCGGTGGCCCAACCGCATGGGCGTTAATCGAACGTGTCGGATAAATAAGGAGAACCGAACGATTTGTTCCACAAAAATTCTTGTATTTTCCGATAGTCGATAAAAAAACAGAAGGCGGTAGCGTAATGCCATACTTCTCCGGTGTGGCTTACAGCCCGCCATACCGACGCGAACACGTTAATTTAAAAACAACAATTGAACCATTTGTACCAAGCTAATTTTTGCACAGCTAATAATCGTCGAGTAGCCATTCATGAAAATCACCATGCCATACTTTTCTGACGGTTCCAAATGGGCGCCATACCGCCGCAAAAAAGTAATTTTTATTTTTTTTGCAAAACGATTTGTACCAGTACTGCATTTGGATTTTTGGAAAGTACTTGATAAAATGTGACCGTTATTATATTTGCCATACCTGTGGGAGGTCGCGAATGTGTACAATATTTTTTCAAAATTCTAAGTTTTATTCGTAATTCAAACGATTTGTACCAGTATGGCACTAATGTTTCCTGTAAGTTTGAGGTTTGAAATACAAATACAAAATTTCAAACATCTAGGTGGCGGCAATCTTGTCTTATAACCATATATTATGTTGTATAATTATTGTACGGCTACCACCGCTCGAAAGATTTCTCGAATTGTAGAGGCCTTTAGGTTCCACACTATTACACGTATTTTACAGTCGTATTTTTAAAACTCGTCGAATAAATAAGTTTTTCAAGTATGGCAGCACTTTTTTCCCTTACTAGAAGTATGGCAAATATAATAACGGTCACATTTTATCAAGTACTTTCCAAAAATCCAAATGCAATACTGGTACAAATCGTTTTGCAAAAAAAATAAAAATTACTTTTTTGCGGCAGTATGGCGCCCATTTGGAATCGTCAGAAAAGTATGGCATGGTGATTTTCGTGAATGGCTACTCGACGATTATTAGCTGTGCAAAAATTAGCTTGGTACAAATGGTTCAATTGTTGTTTTTAAATTAACGTGTTCACGTCGGTATGGCGGGCTGTAAGCCACACCGGAGAAGTATGGCATTGCGCTACCGCCTTCTGTTTTTCATCGACTATCGGAAAATACAAGAATTTTTGTGGAACAAATCGTTCGATTTTCGTTATTTATCCGACACGTTCGATTAACGCCCACGCGATTGGGCCGCCGGTACCAGCGCTATGACCATCATTTTCCTTTTTGTTATTACGTAATTAGACCCCTGAAAAATCGCCATACAGGTAAAAATTACCTTGTATTTTGGTCACCATCCCCCGATCTATTTGTCCTAAGTTTTATATCTCATATTTTCTTTTGCCAAATGTTTTAAAATCCACCTTTTTATTTGACAACTGACTGATCCAACTGTATGAAATTCCGTAGGATTATTTGCTAAATATGTATTAATTCGGCAAAATCATTATCTGCAAAATCTACGTAATGCAAAGAGATAGGAGATAGGAGATAATGTCGACGGAGCTCCGCTTGGCAGAGCTCCTATTCCGCGTAGTTTAGGTGCTTCGCGCCTTGACAAAACTTTAACCTAACCTAACCCATTTATATTATTGTTAAAAAAAATGGATAATATTGTTATACGGGATTTCAAATGTGTTGGCAAATAACATGGTGGTTAAATGAATCTGTGGCGTTGTAAAGTTATGGAAAACAATATATATGGATTTTAAAAATTCGGTGAACCGTTTTCGGATAAATGAAATTCGAGTAAAAGAGTTTCGAAACATTAATAGGTTACCCTTTTCGGGCGCTATTTCACACTATGTGTGTCTAGGACTATTGAAAACAAGGAAAAGCTTATTTATTATTAGAAAAAAGAAATCTTATTCGTAAATCTAACGACCATGAAGTACACTGTAGAATATTATCAAACAGAGAAAGGAATTCTTTTACCTACCAAAAAGTATTGAAATCCCACCAAATTCATAAATGTAAAAACAGGCGAACTTCTGCTGTCAAAATATATATACAACTCTATGCCACTAAGGTTGATGGCTGTATCGATATTTATGCCTTCGATTGTATAGTCGACCAAGTAAGTGCTTTACCATTTCTAATGACAATGACAGCTCCTACATCAGAATAAAATCGGTTGTCTGTAAAGTCGGTTTACGGATGATAGTTTAACGTGACAACGTTATAACAAAACATTTAAATAAACAAAAATGAAACCAGGCGGTCACCCATCCAAGTAATGACCGCGCCCGACGTTGCTTAACCCCGGTGATCGGACGAGAACCGGTGTTTTGTCAAATATCTTGAAAACGGTGCATCCTACGGCAAAATCCATGAAATTTTCATCCCCCAATACCCCGCACCCCCCCACATTGAAAATTACCCGACCGCTAGTACTAAGATTGTACATCCTGGCGTTCGCTGCTCTCTTGTACATACTGGCGTTCACTGCTCTGTACGGGACATGTACGTTATATAGCATCATCCTTTTTCGTGCGTGCAGCCGGCGTTCATCGACTTATTAGACGTTGTCACGTCAAAAACAATAAGGCTGATTGTCACATTGACTTGTAAGTGAAAACAGCCTTTGATGTTTTAAACCATGCAACTGACATTGAACCATAGGGTGGTAAAGGAATTTCTTGGTCGACTATATATGTCATGAAATGGCCAAGTAGTTTTTAAACATGAAATGTCACTAGTGGGATTGAATTGACCGTTGATAGTCAGTGCTTAACGGCACTTTTACCGATACTCCACCACCACTACCACCAATTTTTGTTTCACAAGAAAAGTTGGACTCTTTTTACAAGCCTTATTTAGTTCCACCTTACATTTTGACGCCAAAAGAAATAATGAAGGTGTAACAGGCTTTTATTGGAAAAATTGGGACTGTGATAAAAACGCAAAGATTTAATGCATGGGTCTATTTTTATCACAATTAAATTATTTTAATCTTTTTAGTCATTTTTATTAACATCTACCTAATAAAAGCTTGTTTGAAAAAAAAATATTTTAATTAACATTTAAGTGTTTGGTGGATTCTATGTACAATTAGGCCGCTTGCCTGCGGCGACTTTTTGTAGCGATGCTGTCGCTACAGCATCGCTACTAACACGCGTTAGTCGCATTTGTAACGCACTATAAAAGCGATGCCAACGGGCTACAGCATCGCGACTTTATCGATGCAAACGCACGACCGTGTTGGACGACATCGGGGAGGGAACGGAGGGAGGGTGGCGCGATAGTGGAGAACCGCGTTTGCATCGCGACAGAAGCGCGACGGTATCACGTTTGCATCGCGACAGAAGCGCGACGGTATCGCATTTGCATCGCGACTGAATCGTGTTATGTGGGCGAGGGCACACAGCTAGCGACCGCATCGCGACTCACGCGCGACAGCATCGCTACTGCATCGCCACAAAAAGTCGCCGTGGGCGAGCGGCCTTAGGGTTTCCGCATACACCAGTACTTCTGTACCAAATAATCGATAACCTTGAGTTAATTGTAATCAATAGATAATATATTTAGGTACCTATGCTGTATTAATCCACTTAAAATAATATCTTATCTATCGCGTTATAGAGATATTTGCACATGAGAAATAGCCAATGACGTCAGCATTTTGCAGTATATTTTAGGCACGCGGTTTTATTTAATATTTAAGTTGTAATTATATGTATAATCAAAGAAATTGATTGATTTAGGCGTTACTTTACGGAGTTATATGAACTGCATTTTGTAACCTTTTACTATGGTGAGATGACTTGATGGTCCCAAAGGAAGATCATAACCATTCACAAGCGGCAGTTTGCTGAATTGGGACCATTTCGAGACGTGACGTTCATTTTATTCTTGTTTTATTTTTGCTATGTTGTGTAGCGTTACTACTTCGTACTTACAATTTATATCGTGTTTTAGCTCCCTTATTGTATCTTTTTCACGTCCTGTTGTCGATCTTAATATCATTAGAATCGTGTCACCTTCATTTCTGCAGGGTCCTGCGAAATCACAAAAGCTAAATAACACAGTTTCACTTGGTTTTCACTACGTATTTTCACGTTACAATCACTTTTGATTCGACGAAAATGGTCGCTACCTTTTTGGTCTAGTTTTTATGTTTTATGGTTTTTCTGGAGATTCGGGCTTCGCGCAGGCTGGTGCGGCGCGCTATTTTTTCCTGTAGATTACATTCCAAATTTATTATTCTTTTCGCTCGATATAAATGTTATGCTCTTCAATGCAAAAATTGACGTATTATGACAAGCTTGTTTATCCGGTTGTCATGACAATTATTTTCGTTTTTCATTTCAAAAAAGTATATTTTATAGCAAACCTCCCTCTAAAATATTTTTTTAGTTTGGCCACCACGTGTACAAATTTGCTTTTAATTTAAAATTTTGTCTGTTCTGATTTCCGAGTTGCCCTCGGGAGCGGAGCTCCGTCAGACGGCTATATAAGCCAGTACAAATCCCGACTTTAGTCAGTCATTCGTCAGCTTTCAAATAGAAAGTAACTCGAAAAGGCCTTGTCCCGGGGCCGAGCTGGTCCCGGGATTCTTCAAGCCTCGCGCAAATACCTTCATTCTAAAAATCACAAGTCAGTCTCCACGAGTTATCTCGAAACCTCCAAGTATTCGCGCTGTTCCGAAGTCCGTACGCGTGGTCTCGAATACGGGCCACCACCTTTACCCTGCGCTGTCTCCGGTCTCCACCTACACCGCCCGTTGTCTCCACTTACACGGGCCGCTGTCTCCATCTACGCCGTGTGCTGTCTTCCCTTACACCATGCTCTACCCGCGCTGGTACTGTGCGTCGTCCGTGCCCCACCGGGCACTTACGTGCGCCTGTTACGCGCCCCTATCGGAGCGCTGACGGCGCTTCCACCAGGCGCTCAGTAGCGCCCCTCTAAGCATTTTACAAGCTCGGATCACCGCTGAATCACCGTCTCACCGAAGCCTCCGCCATAGCCACCGTGTCCACGCTTCATCCTACTATTCTTTCTAACACACCCTATCCCGTCCATCCACTGCACCACACCACTCCACACACATCCATATTTTGTAAATATTGTCTTTTTTAGGTATTGTAAATAAATGGTTCTTTAGTTATTTTATTTTTCATTTCATAGCTTAGGTTAGGT
This sequence comes from Archips xylosteana, assembly GCA_947563465.1. Lineage (NCBI taxonomy): Eukaryota > Metazoa > Arthropoda > Insecta > Lepidoptera > Tortricidae > Archips > Archips xylosteana. The sequence continues at coordinate 14,346,744 of OX387349.1, forward strand.
TTCTTTTCATTAAAATTGTCGCTTCACGACATTATTTTTTTTTTTTTTTTTTTTTTTTTTTTTTTTTTTTTTTTTTTTTTTTTTAATCTAGGTTAGGTTATTTCGGGGTGCGATGTCGGAAACCTCCTCGAGTGCCCGGGCGTTACCACTCCCTTCTATCCGAGGCGTAGGCCTCATGGGGTGGGGAAGGGTAACGCCTGGGACGGTGCACCCTGGGCAACAACGGTAAGCTAATGTATTCGTACATTATCTTACCGGTGGCTAATATCCGACTGGGGGGGATATGTATATATGTATTATATGGGCCATGTATCTATGATATGTATGTATTTTGAGAGGACGGGCGTAAGGTAGCTGACGGGAAGCTGCTCTGCAACCTTGAACTGAGTAAGTAGCCCCGCCGTGCTGGTCACACGGCCTGGGCTACCGAAAGGTTCTCCGCTCTGCAACAGGCCTCGATGCGACTTACGCCCTATATAGGGAGGGATAGCATAGGAGGGACAGGCGTTCGGTTGCCAATAGTGCACGCTCTGCAACCTTGGACCTAGTAAGTAGCCCCGCCGTACTCGCCACACGGCCTGGGCTACCGAAAACTCCACCGCTCTGCAACCTGCTGAGGCGCCAAACGCCTTATGGGGAGGGTTAGCTTTTGGGGTTTTTAGAGGGATCGAGTGATGGAGGTGAGCCTAAGCCTAGTACCTGCTCTGTGGCCCGAGCAGGGAAAGGTGAGGGGGAGCCTCAGGGCGGAAGCAACCGTGCCCTCGGTACCACTCTGCTTTCAGAGTAGGACATGAGGGCGCGGGAGCTAACGTGAGGGCACGTAAACCCGGCTTGCCCGGGAACGTGGGCGTCTGCGGAAGCCACGAGGAGTAAACCTCTTTAAACAATCCTTCACCAGCGGGGGAGGCCGGGGAGTGCCGAGCCCGCATTGCACGGTGTCGACAGAGGAGCCCCATCCCGGGGCGGCCAGTGGGCGTTGCGGTGACACATTTTGCTCCCGTGGCGTTCACAATGGCAAACGAGGGAATCCGTGTGGTTTTTAGTGGGTAGGCCCCCCTTGGGGAGAGCCCCACATACCTCCGTTTCCCCGAACGGTGACGATGCATAAGGTGCATTTTCCACACCAAAAAAAAAAAAAAAAAAAAAAAAAAAAAAAAAAAGGTTAGGTTATTTCACTTTTTGATTGTCGCTTCACGACAGTTGTCACGAATACATGTTTCCTTTTTTTCTTTCTTTCTTTGTTACTCCGCACTCGAGCCAAGTTGTGGTTGTGGACATCGGTCTCAAGGCACCTCTATTAAAGATAGTCCAAAGAACTATGATAAAAGAAATATAAATGTCACCTGACCGACGAGATGTAGTATAATTTATATCCCGTATCAGTTCGTAATGAAGTTAAATTCTCAAATTATTTTGGAAAGGTTGTGGTTTAAAAAGGGCTACATTTCATTGGTCAGTACCATAATCTAATGTAACCTATGAAAACACTAAAGAACGCGGCGTGTATGTCTGAATAGCAGGACTAGCAGGAGAGGCGAAAAACAGTGACTTTCTGGAAGGAAATAAACACAATAAAATTATTATTTCATCTCTCAATCTCGGAAAGTAAGGCAAATCATATCTGACATACGGGAGGATAACTATTATTGTCTTCCCTAGGGTAGATATGAATTAAAAAAAATAAAGGCATTGGCTGTCAATGGAACACATACGCATTCAGCCAAGCATTACGGCATATAATTAAGTATTGATTTTTTTTCTTAATTAGTCATATTACAAATTTTATAATGCCAGTGAAATATTATTAAATTAAATTATTAATTTACATTAGTTTCTTATTTAGTGACTTAAACCAGAAAAGTTAAAGAATGTTAAGAAAAAAACACGGTAAACGACAATGTTATTGTCCACACAGCCTATCTCTATACAGCTTAACTCCTTGGTTCAAATTGGTTACTTACATATTTAAAAAATAAATTTACTAAAATACCTGCTTTATCTACTGTTTTCATTGATTATTATTTGAACATTCTAAATTTTGTTAAATTAATTATTCTTTAACAATAAACTCCATTGAAATATTTTACAACGATCATATAGACCAGTTTAGACATTTTTATTTATTTATACTTATATTTTCTTACTATCCTTGTAGTCGAAATGAAAAGCAGAGTGTTTAACTCGGGAAAAACACCAATATCACCCTCGGAATATTGGCACCCTCGCTGTGCTCGGGTGCCAAGTAACCTCGTGTGATATTGGTTATTTTCCTCCCTTGTTGAACAATCTACTATTCCTCTTGTCAGTTTTGTGAGCTTCTCAGATAATTTGGAGCGTGCATTGCGTCGCAGATTCTTTCTTCAAAAGTAAAAGCCTAGTGTGTTTTGCGTGACATAAAGTACACGTCTTTTTGCGGGGCTGCGAAGCAATTGAACCACATTGTTCCTCTCGTAAAGAAGAGAGTGACAAATTGCGTGCCCGCCAGTCGACGCCCCCGCGTTTCTCCGGAGTGCATTGCGCGTGACCAATATGCCTTGCAACGGATTGGGATGTTATAATTATCCATGATAACGTTTATAACGTTACCCAGCTTTTGCCCGCGACTTCGTCCGCGCAGAAATTAAATGAAAATACGTATTTTAGAAACCACTGCGGCAAAATGCCCTCGCTTATTTTGCCTTCTCAGGTGCTGATTTAAAAAAAAAACGATTAAGTAATAGCATTTATTTAGTTTTACAACTAATACCTCGTTAATGCCTTCAGTCATATGTAACTTTAGCGGTTAAACAATTAAACAAAAATGAACAAACAAAACCAATTAACTACGACTTTCTTTACATCTATTCATTCCTTATTTCGTGCATAAAAGGGTTGAGCTTCCAAAAATCTCGTCCTTATTAGTCCCATACATGGCAAAAGGAACCCCCTGTACAATATTTCAAGGTCCTTAATCGAGTAGTTTGGGTTGTGCATTGATATGTCAAACAGCCAGTCAGTATCATTTACATATCTGTAAAGAATTCCTTTATCGCTATCCCGCAATATGCAATTTTCCGGAATAAAAACCTAAATAAAAAAATATATGTCCTTTCCCGCATCCCAAATTTTACCATAATTGGTTCAGCGTGAAGAGGTAGCAGACAGACAGACAGACACAATTTCGCATTTATTTTAATATTAGTATGGATGTACTATTTAATAATATTTTGGGTGTGAAATTGTCTAGGTTATACAACGTAATAGTCGTGAAATGACGAACAGGTCTACATTTCATAATCAGTGTGAAAGCCTGCCGTAATGCCCATGTAGATGTAATTAATCAACAGAATGGAAATGTCACGGAATTAAAAAAAAAAATCAAACGACACTGTAGCAATTGCTGAACCCTGATTGGCCGGTACAAAGTCCAGCGTGGCGCTAGAGTTAGGCAAGCAAATATTAATACTATCGATATCGATATTAAACGGTTACTTATTGCGTGGAATAGTGAATAAGTCATTCCATATCTAGGGGATGAATGAACATTAAATGTTTGACAGCATACCTAGAACACTTTTATATGTACAGTCACGAGCTTTAATTTGTGACCCACTTAAGGTTGACAGTCCTGTCATATTGTATAGGAATTCAAAAGGATATTTTGTCGAAATGGGTCCCGAATTAAAGCACGCGACCGTATGTATACTTAGGAGAATAAAGTTGTTTATTTTATTATTTTTCTCGCAATTTTCCACGTTTTTCTCACTGTTTAAACCATCCCTGGACTTCCACAAACATTTTAACACCATAAGTTAGCTAAATCGGTCCAGCGGTTTATCGAGTTTTAGCGAAACTAACGAACAACAATTAATTTTTATTAAGTATTATATATAAGAAAGAAAGAAAAATATTTATTTGCCACAGTATAAAAAACCAAAATACACAAAACAGGAAATAAAAACACAATAGTAAAAAATTAAGTAAATATGTATAACGATTTCTGTCCTGCGGCAAAAGGAGCAGACTCAGCTAATGCTGCGCTTACGGGGAAGCTGCTAGCGCTGGTTTTCAGCCTGCCCCTGTTGACATATGCTGGAATAGCGTATGTAGCGGGTTTGATGGCAGACAACAAAAAGAAAAAAGATTTAACAATAGTAGGTAAAAATAAAAAAAAAACAAATAAACAAATATATAAAAGATATAATATATAGAAGCCATGGTGGCCTAGTGGTTTGACCTATGGCCTCTCAAGGAGAGGGCCATGGGTTCAAATCCCCGCTCGCACCTCTGAGTTTTTCGGAATTTATGTGCAAAATTACATTTATAATTTACCATGAGCTTTACGGCGAAGGAAAACATCGTGAGGAAACCTGCATATACACCTGCGAAGAAATTCAATGGTGTGTGTGAAGTTCCCAATCCGCACTGGGCCCGCGCGGGAACTACGGCCCAAGCCCTCTCATTCTGAGAGGAAGCCTGTGCCCTGCAGTGGGACGCATGTAGGCTGGGATGATGATGATGATATAGAAGATAATAATAATACCTAATTTATATTAAATACCTAAATACTTACGTTTTAGATTTCAATTGAGTTTCTGAAAAAATACGAGCTATTACCTCGTCACTTTATTTACATTACAATTACAACCTTTTCACGGCAAATGTCACGTTGACATTCCATACATCTGTCAACGAAATCATCATGAAATTGATTATGAAAAGGTTCCATCCTGGCACGCGATTAGATTTCTTCGACTACAAAACCTAACAGGAAAATAACTAGACATGGTTTAGTACTTATCACTAGTAGCAATGGATGTCGGTAAAAATTAATTGCGCCTTATATTGGGGAAATTGCGTAAGTTTAGGTATAGCGCCTGGTTTTCCCATCAAGATTGTAAAGTAATTAATTAAAGAGATTTTACAATTGATGTCTCTAGATAGACGGATAGTATTTCATGTAGACATCAATTGAGATTATTGTCAGTTCGATAAGATATTTTATACCTTTGCTGTTAAGAACTATCTATAAGCAAATAATTATATTAAGTACAAGTACCTAGAAATGTAGGTATATTTTGTACTTAGGTAATAGGGATGTTGACACCACCAATCAACTGACATACTTTTTATGAGTTGCCAAAACACAATATAAACTGTCAACACAAAGTTTGAATGACAAAAGCAACTTATGACGTCACTTGTTCGCCAACTCAATCAACTAAATTGTTTATCTAACTTGTTTTAAAGCAACAAAAAATGTAATTTTGCAGTTAATCGAAAATTAATCTGGTTTTCAGGGCTAAAATAAAGCGTTTTTTACTGGATTCGTGTCTTCGAATTATTTTTTATGGCGTCAACATCCCTATAGCGCTGTGAAGAATGATTAAATTAAGTAAGTAATTATTTACTTTGTATTCATCGAAATAATTAGGACTCTGGGTAAGTATCCTGTATTTATCCCGTTTAAGTATCCTCTTAAGGCTATACATATCAAATATCAATAACTCTGCACTATTAAGAATAAAATAAGGATAAAGAAAAAACTGATTTATATGTTGACGATGATGATGGATTTATGGATGTTGCTTTGCTGAAGCTTTGTTACAAATTTGAATTCTGCGCGGACGATGTCGCGGGCAAAAATTAGTATTGTCTATTTTTGGTTTTCTATGGGAACTGATCTGGTATAAGTACACTATGAACTACAACCGTTGACCTCGCTCTTCCGCAGGTACGCAGAAAACATCTTCTACTAATATTATAAAAGCTGAAGAGTTTGTTTGTTTGTTTGAACGCGCTAATCTCAGGAACTACTGCTCCGATTTGAATAATTCTTTCAGTGATAGATAGCCCATTTATCGAGGAAGGCTATAGGTTATATATCATCACGCTAACACCAATAGGAGCGGAGCGGAGCGGAGGAACATTTCAAAATCGGGGGTTTTTGAAGTAAAACTTCTATAGGCACGCTTGACTTGGGAGTACGGTGGTGAATGTGAACGTGGGTGTGCGGGGGGGCTCGGTGGGGGGGGGGGGGGGGAGCGGAGCGGAGGAATGTTTCAAAATCGGGGGTTTTTGAAGTAAATATAAGATATATCTTTGAAACGCGTTAGCATTTTGTGTGATGTTCGTGATAATTGGCTCTGTGTGACATTCAGGTATGTGTTGATTTATGTGGAAGAGAAAGAGGGCGGTTTCCTGCATGAAAACACGTACGTAAGTGTTGCGTAGATGCAGCAGTCTTACACGTTTGACAACAGATGGCCAATATAAAGGGTTGTAGTTCATCGATATGGGTCTCAAATAAACTCCTGCATTAATCAACAAAACTGAGAAAATACCCGAGAAAAACAGAGTTCTTCAAGATAGCAATTAGTATTTACCTGTCTAAATATAGCAAGTTCTGTACTTCCACACAAAACCAGAATTGCTACCTGGCTATCCTAGCTTAAAAAACCGGTCAAGTGCGAGTCGGACTCATATGAAGGGTTCCGGACCTCCGTACTGATTTGAAAATAGTTCAGTAAAAAAATTTTATAGATCGAGTAAAAACACTGAAAAAAACACGTTTCTTGTCTGACGACCCCCTTCAATTTTTGAATTTATTTTGTTTTACTGTCTGTTGTTATAGCGGCCACAGTAATACATAATCGGTGAAAATTTTAAGAGTTTATTCAAGTGTCTAGCTGTTATGGTTCAAGAGATAGAGCCCTGTGATAGACGGACAAACAGTCAGCGGAGTCTCATTAATATAGTCCCGTTTGGAACCGTATGGAACTCTAAAAAGTAGACTCGCGTGGGCAAGGAAAAGTGTCCTTATTTCTGAATCAGTTTCGTAACTTTTTTTTTCATATAGTTTGTACCCATGGCTCGTTACGAAACATACACAAAAAATTGTATGGAAAATTAGGGAAACTTTTTCTTATCATCAAAACAGCGCCCTTGATTCCGAGTAAGAAAACAGCAAAATTTCCTCATTTATTATCGCGTATCCCAGGCATTTTCACAAGCTTAGCTATCTTTACACAAAATAAACAAATTTACACAAACATATTTTAAAAGACAAAAAAAAAAATTTAACTTAATCTAAACCTAAAAACCTGTATTTACAAATATCTTTCTTTCTTCTATAAGCTTTCTTAAACTAGATGTGTTTGTATGCACTAGTTATTTTTTTACGTCATCTCCAGTTTACTGTTGTAGATCTGCATACAATCTTGCAAGCACCTGTCACTCAGCGCGCGAAGTACGTCGATAACAGTGTAGCGTGGCTCCACAAACAGTGCGATATATCGATCATCCACCTCGCCCGCTGATAGCCTTATCAGCACGTCCGCGACCATGCGACCTGTCCCGGAAACCAGCCGTATCACCATTACGTCACCCTTTAAAATATATAAATTAAAATGAAACAGGATGTTTTGGGGCTACGAGATAAACTCGGTAAGTCCCGTTTTGGAATATGGCCGTGAACCTCGCTAGATACCGATTTGAGGGAATAACTTGATAGTGAAACACTAACATGTAAATAGAAAGAGAAATGATACCGAAACAACTCGATTTCCACCGGATTGCTGAAATTTTGAAAAAAATTGTGAATGTTAGATAACTGCGAGGTTTGGCTTCTGAAGAAATAGAAATGAAGAAAATATTGACTCCATCGCTGGTAGATATGCCAAAAAGGAAGGAATTATGGGTAATATGGGTATAAGTATCGTGTAAGTGACTTGTTTCTTTTTTGAGAATAAATGTCTTTATACCTTGGAAGAAATATACATAGGTAAGGTATCATCGACGGAATCATGAATTGAAATAAAACTATTTAATAGTAAACAGTAAACAACGCCACTACAAATCAAAACATTACTTTATCAATCTCAAGTACAAGTGGCCAGATAAGTATCAATAAAGTAACATTTATTATCATCACTCACGCTGTAGGGCAGAGGCCTCCTCTCAGAATGAAAGGGCTTGGGCTGCACTTTTCACGCCAGCCCAGTGCGGATTGGGAAATTCACATAAATCATTGAATTTCATCGTAGGTGTATCCATCCAGTTTTCTCACGTTTTCCTTCATAGTAAATTAAGTAACGTTATTATTAACCAAAACCAGAAACATACTTGCTTTCTGTCAATCCTCTTGAGTCAGTAGCAAAGGAAGCTCTCTATAATCCCTCTTTTCTGTGATAAATAAACAGTACCTGGGCGACCGAGCTCCGCTCGGGCTGAAATTCGGTACCAAGCGTTATCCTAGGGATAAGACCAAGCTAGATCAATTTTTCATCCCCGAAAACCCCCACATACCAAATTTCATCGAAATCGTCGGAGTCGTTTCCGAGATTCTGGTTATATATATACAAGAATTGCTCGTTTAAAGGTATTAGATTAGATAGATTAGATTCTACGAGCATATCATAGTCAAGTAGGTTAGTATAAGTACACTAACTGCTGCACTAAAAGATTCAACAATGAACAATAAATAATGCATCCTAAACTATGTATTTCCCAAGAAAAACCTATGGAAATTAAACTTAGCGAAATTTTTAAGGAGTCAGGAATCTTCTAGAAACACAGTGCAAGTGAACTATCGCGATCACGAGAATACCATTTAGCTGAACCGCCAGATAACAAGCGTCAGATCTCGAAAGCGGAAGGGTGACCGGCGACCGCAACCAATTGAAGCAATTGTTGCTGTTGCGAAAAGAAATCAAGCCTAATGTGTGCGCTAGTTGAGCCCGCTCCTGATGGACAGCCACTTAAATAAATTGGACCAAATTAAACCGTTCTGTAGTTATCTTCTATACAAAACGTTATCTAGTTATTTACTTACATCATACCAAGTTCGGAAAAAAGGAGCATGGGTCTCGTGTAATATGTCAGATTTTAGTGAGCGAATCATTTTAACAGTTTACTATACGTAGATTTGCATGTTTTTTCCTTTGTAGTTCCTTGAATTAAATGTCATATCATATTACCTAACTCTATTTTTGTTGATATGAGAATTATATGAAATAGCAATTCTGGCTAACGATATCAACATCTTACAATCAGGAGGAAAATGGACGCTAAATCTATATAAATAAAAGTGAATCGCCAATGTGTTGTTATGCGCTAAACTCGAGAACCACTGCACCAAATTGGATAATTCTTTTTTTGGTGAGATCGTTACTGTCAGTAAAGGTTTTTACGAAGAAAAAAACTTTAGCGGGGGCGAAGCCGCGGGCATCAGCTAGTAACTAATAACATTTTTATGGAACCGCGTTTCTAATAGTTCATGACAAAATATCAATTAAAGCGAATTTGTTGCGTCCTTGAAAATGACGAAAATAGAAATAAAAACCAAAGCAATCTGCGTAGCGGAAAGGTGTTATTAAATATTTAAACTAAATTAAAAAGGTGCTCATGCTTTATTTAACTCCGAGTAAGGATCGACTTGATATCCGGAGGAGGAATTCCGTTTCCTAGTCCGGTATTTCCGGTTCCGGAATTGAGCCATGCCTGTGATTTATGAGACCGTAATTTTGAGATTGAATTGCAATTCCGCTAGTTCCGTGTCTAGAGTTTTATTGGATAAAAATAAACAAGAATTCCGTAAACACCGCTGTCGAAGAACTAGCTACGTCATTCGCTTAAAATAGCGCATAATTTGAGGTCTTGTAAGTATTTACTGATTATGAACCGAAACTAAACCAATAAGAATACTTACCTACTAAAATTTAACCTTGCTACTCCGCAACCACAAATCCGGAAATAAAAGATGGCGGAGTAGCTACCTAAGTATGTTCCTATAGGTAGTCGGTTAATTTTCCAAATCCTAAAATGTCAATTTTGTTTAATTGTGAGAAAGATAGCTAAGAAAAATAATAGCAACGTTGTTTTATGCTGTTTTATAATACTTACCGACTTAATTTTTGACCGCTTCAAAGTGAAAAAAACATGTATTTTTTTGTGGTTATATACCATATGATGCCGTTTTAATAAATCCTACGAAGTTTACGGTTTCAGAAAAAAACTTCGATGTTATAACTAACCTATTACTTATAGCTATAAGTACTATATTCATCTATTTGGGTAGTGTGACGTTGTTTAATTTGACAGCCACACTACCACCTTCCTCGTTACGGGTAAGGAGTGAAAACCAGCAACTTTGCTGAGTCCTCACCTTTTCACAAAATTGTATGTATTTGTTTTATGTATCTCATTACGTTTTCATTGCTTTATGTTTTAAGTTTGTGAATAAACATTCTTTTATTTATTTTTTATTCGATGTTTTATTACTTTCGATATTCAGAAACGTGCCCAGTGAAATACTTATTTTCTACAATCCGGTAATTTCGTATCACCTGGATGGAACGCATTATTAAATACCGTGTATGTAAACCTGTTTGGTGACTGTTATTTGCTGCTTTTAAAGTGCATACGCAGTAATTACGGATTACTTTATAAGCTCTTTACACTTGTGTATGGGGCACTTGAGTTCAGAATAGTGCAGTCTGAGTCTACGTTTCGTCCGTTAAATCAAAGGACTTTTAAGAAATTTTTTTTTTGTAACATTAATTGCAATAAACAGATTAAATTTTTTTTTTATGTATTCTGTCCATATTCTGTTCAAGTTGTGAATTGAACGTGACATTCCAAATGACTGAAATTAAAGCTATGCTAGTCATCTGGTAACAGCCTGAACAAACATCGACTCCGCTTCCTTATTAATATTGGTGCAAGTGGGCATCAGTATGTAAATCACTACTGTCGTGTTGGTTAACCACACATCCGTTTTTGATTCTGCATAACACGTACGCAGAGGCAGCAAGAAAACAAGAACTAGGTATCGACTTCGATATGAAACAGGAAATCCAAAATGTCTACATTTAGATAATTACATCACCACCATCGTTATTTATGCACTTGGGTCCCGAACGTGTTTTGAATGCAACTTGTCGAGTATTCTTTTTAGTTATACCTATAAGGGGAAAACAAGCAGGTTACCTGATGAAACAAACCGTCGCCCTTGGACAATCCATAAGTAGAATTACGGGAGCGTTGCCGGGCCTATATAGAAAGAGTAAGTTCGTTTTTTGAAGACCAGTAGGTACCTATTTAGGTACCCTAGTTATGTGCTTAATTTATCTAATATTAATAAATGGGCGTAATTGCTCGCAATAATGTGGACATAAATCAAATAAAGGAGAAGGTAGCCGTCATGTCGTATAAGGAGGTCAAGGAGACAGCTTTGAGGAGAGAGAAGTGGAGAGCCATTCATCGGCTACACCGACAAGAGTTTAACTCTTAAATAAGAATATATATAATGTGGACATGACTTACCTGAGATTTAATTTTGATTCCTACTCAATAAATAACACAAAAACTTCTTATAATGTTGATTTATTAAAGATTTTTCCAGTAGTGTCAAAATATTTTTTTTAAGAAAAATCATTTCCTTGGAGGTTTTATATCGTTTAGGTAGGTACCTATATTATCAAGAAAACTTCATCATTAAAAAATACGTCAACTGCCATTTCCATTGTATGCATTTGTAAGTAAATTATTATCTCCGGGAATTAAAACAAAATTAATTCATTAATTAATTTTGGAGTCATGTCCACATTATTGCGAGCAATGACGCCCATTTGTCCCATTTCTGAATATTACATTGATTTTATACTTCCTTAGTGAATAAATTAAACAAAAAGGGAACAATAATAGTATACCTGGGATGCGTTTAAAATACGACCTCGTATTTGTCGACTCTGAATGAACGACAATAATAATACACGACCTGATAATTCAAACCCTTATGGCGATACCAAAGGTCGGACATTATTGTCATTCATTACGGGTTTTAACCGAACCTTCATGTATGTATACCCACCGAAAATGCATTAAAATTTTACTTATTTTATACAGCAGATTTATTACAACTTAGGTAACTCTGTTTTTAATACAACTACGAAAAAACAATGATCTGATGCAAAATGTACAGCGGTCAAAACGTAAACATACCCCGGTCAAAGCAAACGGCAGATGTTCGAGGAGTGACGTCACGCGGCGAGTTGCGGAGATGAAAGCGGAAGGGTGGCAGCTTCGTCAATTGGCACAATTGCTAGTAATTGTGGACGGCATGTCCGGGCGACGAACGCCAGACGATAGGGACGGGAAAGTTTGGAGACCAAAATGTAGTATTAATGCAATGCAATGCAATAGCTGAAAAATATTTGGAGTACGTTGTACACCAAACCCTAAAGTCATGTTCATCTTTAGTTATCTTACATTAATTAGGGTAAGTGTACCAGTGAATGAACACTTAAGGAAATTTTCGACTTTGAAAATTAATTTTAGGCAGTTGGGCACAGTTTACTTAAAATATTACTGTTTGTATAGCACAACCAACTACTCTAGTTGGCTAAAATCATCATTATTCAACAGTATTACTGCACAGTTTGAAGATATATCACTATTTAAGTGAAAAAATGGAAAATCACCAGTGAATGAACGCAAAATTCTAGTGAATGAACAAATGAAACCAGTGAATGATCAACTTTGAATATGATGTTTTGTTATACTATAAATATACAAAAGCGAAGTTATATTAATACAACTACATTCAATATACTTATTTGGTCCATTCCATGTTCTAAAACAATTAAAATACAAAAATAAGAGTATTGTTCATTCACTAGATCTTGGAAACTAGTAAATGAACTAGCTATAAGTGACATAGTTCATTCACTGGAAAACTTGAACCAGTTAATGAACCTATATTTTACGTTTGTTCCAATACTGGCCATTCGGTAGATAATATATTTGTATCAATGTCACTGAAAACGAAATCTTAATAATGACTACTAGAAGGAATGATATTGCACAAATAGAAAATCCTGCAGTCCCAGTGAATGAACACCCCCGTTCATTCACTGGATTTAGGCGATTTTGGGTTCCAGTATAAAAACACTGGATTAAAGGGTATTGTTTGAAAATAAATTACATTAAACTATATATGAATAGCACTAACTATAGGTCTTTAAAGCTTAAAAAATCATACCCAATGAATGACAGGTGGCGGGGACAAATGCAGTAACACATCAGAAGTATAGTAGCTTTCGTTCTTCCTTAATACTGCTCCATAGAAAAAATGTACAACAGACGTACGTCCACTTTACATCGTCGCCATTTCAAAACTGTTGCTTAGGAGTCGAAGCAAATTTACCAGAACCTGACAAGTAAAGGTGCTAGTCGAAAAAAAAATACGAGGCGTGGTAGAAACGTACCAAATTCTTATTATTTCAAAAAATTATCGTTTTGTTCATTCACTGGGTACTGTTCATTCACTGGTACGCTTACCCTACTCCAAATTTCCATTTTTTTTAATTCTATCTATAAAAGAAAATCGAGGAGGAATCTGGTTTAGGCATGTAATTCGATTTAATTTGTATTATAGAGATGGCAATTATCAAAATATATAAAGTGAATTGGCAACATGTGGCATCTTAAGCAGAGCAGATGAGAGACTGTAAACCAATAGTTCTTTGCAGTAATAAAAAGGAATGCAATCTAATTTGTTATTGCTAACAGTAAAAATAACGGTTTCGGACTTTTCAGGAAAAGTATCAGTTCTTTCGCATGAATCATCAAACAGGTGTTTTACGTACGTTGATACTGATTACAATCGTAGATGACTAGTCATAGTTTAGATATCATTTATTGTAAACAATTTATAAGGTTGCAGTTTCATCTCTAAATACAAATTTATTACCTATTGTAATGCTGTCCTCAGACTCGGTGGAGCGATGATCTTCGCAAGGCGGCTGGCAAGAGCTGGATGAGAGTGGCCGAGGATCGTGCTCAGTGGCGTGCCATGGGAGAGGCCTATGTCCAGCAGTGGACGAACATAGGCTGATGATGATGATGATGATGATGATGATGTAATGCTGTGTCCACATTTCCTTCCTTTCCTTTCCTTTTTTTTATTTCTTTCCTTCTGACTTTTTCATTTTGTGGTGCGTAAAGAGTACTGAGAAGGAGAGAATATGTATTGTAGCTATTGTATACATATAGTAGGTAAGTGTTTGATTTATATTTTAAAATTGCTTTTGCCTGCGACTTCATACGCGAAGACAATAACGTTAGTTGTTCGGGTGAAAATTGTCACACAGGTAGTTCATTACATGGATTAAAATATAGGATAATGCCAGGAAAATTCAAAGTTCCCGCGGAATATACCTAAATAAGAGAACTCTATAGCTGCTACGCCATGGTGGCCTAGTGGTTTGGTCTCTTAAGCAGAGGGTCGTAGGTTTGAGCCCGGGCTTGCACCTCTGAGTTTTTCCGAATTCATGTGCTAAATTACGTTTGAAGTTTACCATGAGCTTTACACTGAAGAAAAACATCACGAGGAAAGCTGCACACACCTGAGAACAAATTCAATGGTGTGTGTGAAGTTCCCAATCGCACTGGGCCCGAGTGGGAACTACGGCCCAAGTACTCTCGTTCTGGGAGGAAACCTGCGCCTGTGCGGGGGAGAGAAATAAGTGGATTCTACATACAAACCAATAAAAAAAAGACTCATAATCTACAGTTTCTGATTGGCATTGGCTATTTTTATCCAAAGAAAGTGTAAAGTTCCCGAAGGATAAAAATAACTGTTTTGACCTATTTTGAAAATCAGAGACATTTTATGACAGACAGACAGCATTTTATTGGTGAAATAATTTTATAAATCAGCCCCAAAGTAGAATTTACTTAAATATTTCGATCCCCCTGGGAATTTGGCATTTTCTCGTAGAAAAGTAGCCTATGTTAATCAGGGATACTGTAGCTTACTGGTGGTGAAAGATTTTTTAATATCAGCCGCGAATTATACTTATTTCTATCCTGCGGAAATTTAGCATTTTCCCGAAAAAGAGTAGTCTATACCAATCAAGAATAGTGCAGCTTTCTATTGGTGAAAGAATTTTTAAAATCAGCCACGAAGTTAAATTCAGTTTTTTCTATCCCGTGGGAATTTTGTATTTTCCCCAAGAAAAAGTAGTCTATGTCACTCGGGGATATTCATACCACATAATACATATGTAAGATTTTTTTAAATCAGCCCCGAAATTGAATTGACCAAACAGGCCAAATTTAAATACTCGATTTAAAATTTGTGTACTCATTGAAAAATGCAGGTGTGGGAAGTAACCAAGAATTGAAGTGGTATCAATAGCAAAAAGATAAATGTAGAAGCTTGTACAACCCTATTACAGTACTCTACCGCCTCACAACACAACACACATGATATCACGCTCATTTAGGTGTTTCATGCGTCTAATTGGCGCTGTGCTCTGCTGTGATGACGCTCAAACAATAACCCAATGTTTTCAAGCTAAAATAAATAAACACGATGTAACTCTATATTATTTTGTGTAAAGTAAATTAAGAATGTATTTTTGCGTTTGCATTAAAATACATAGGTAGTTCCTAGTAAACAGAGATTGAAACCGGTACCGAAAATATTGGTATACACTGCTTTATTACCGGTATTATTGGTAACTGATTCAAGCCAATCCAGCCCTAGTTCCATAGCACCTGTAAAATACAGGTAAAATACCGGAGAATTGCCGGTATGTGCCGCTTTAGTACCAGTTTTAAATCATGCTAGTTATAAATATTCAGTAGCAGCAAAATATATTTCTGTGGTATACACGCTATAAGCTTTTTCTCATATGTAGGGTCGTGATCTTTTTGACCCTTTCGTTATAAATACATACTTTCAACAAAAAAACTTTTTTCTATAAACTGTCAAGTGTTTAACGCATGTTCAACGGTTATTCACATGTTTATAGTAACACTGTACAAGTTTAAATATAAGGTGCAGTCAGTTAATCAAATAATTCACTAATTTCTGGTGAAATGAGGATCTTTTCCCACTTGCTCAATTACTTGCTTGAATATAATATAACCAATAAAGGTCACCAATTTTGCGGAATTTAAAATACCTATGAGTAGAGTATTACAGCTCTAATTAAATCTTTTCAGATAGGTAGTCGAAGTTTTAACTTGAGCACTAGCTGTAATTTGAGTTTTGTTGCAACACAGAGATTTTTATCTCCAGGGAGAAAATGCCGAAATGTGCTTTGTTTGAACACATTGTGCAACACAATAAGATCATCATTTCAAATAACATAATTTGGTCAATAATAATAGTAACAGTGCTAAGAGCCGGTCCACGCGCAGTCACGAGCGCGTGCGCAGGGCGACGCGGAAGTCACACACTTCCGCATGCCGCCATCTTGGCTCACACCTTGCGCTGAGTCTGATTTAGCCGTATTAATTGGTAGGATCATTGCGCTGGTGATTATTTCACACGAGTACATTTTTCTTATGTAACCTGCAATTGAGATGACGTACTTATTAATTATTCCATCAATAGCAATCTCCGTTCGGTAGTTAAGAAATCATCCACGTTAAAAAATATCTAAGTACTAGGTATGGTCTGTGGGTCCGACTTCACTTATAAAGTTTTCAACTCATATTTGCACTTTATTAAACTTAATCGACTTTCACACGACCTTTACACGACCAGGTGGCCTAGTGGTTAGAGAACCTAACTATGAAGCTTTACTTGAGGTCCCGGGTTCGATTCCCGTGTCGGGGCAGATATTTGTATGAAAAATACGAATGTTTGTTCTCGGGTCTTGGGTGTTTAATATGTATTTAAGTATGTATCTATCTATATAAGTATGTTTATCCGTTGCCTAGTACCCTTAACACAAGCTTTACCTAGCTTACTTTGGGACTAGGTCAATTGGTGTGAATTGTCCCGTGATATTTATTTATTTATTATTTATTTATTTATTCACACAGGAACATCTGCCTTGAGAAATATTTCTCTATAAAATTGTAGCTTGAATTGACTACTTAACTAAATTACTAAAACGGGAGCTTCATCGCGTTAAAGTTAAGTATTTACCTCGACTTTTCAATCGTGTTTTAAGTACTGCAGTCGGGGTACTTTTTAGGCCTGAAAAGCCTATTTAATTTACAAGCTTTTATTTAACTGTTCCTATTTGGTTTTTTGAGTAAAATCTTAGAAGTCAAATTTAACCCACTTCCAGTGGTCAGATTGAGTTGATATTTGGTATACTTATGTAGGTTGAATGACAATGCAATTGCAGTTAAAAATAAAAATCGGCCAAGTGCGAGTCGGACTCGCACACGAAGGGTCCCGTACCATTATCTATAAAAAACGGCAAAAAAACACCTTTGTTGTATGGGAGCCCCCCTTAAATATTGGTTTTATCTTAATTTAACTATTTATTTTTAATTGAATATATAATTAAATATTCTGTTAATATTTTAAGCGTCTACCTGTTGCCGTAATTTATATCGTGCAAAAACGAGCAAAAAAATCACGTTTGTTGTATGGGAGCTCCCTTAAATATTTATTTTATTCTGTTTTTTTGGTATTTGTTGTTATAGCGGCAACCGAAATACATCATCTGTGAAAATTTCATTTGTCTAGCATCACGATTCATGAGGTACAGCCTGGTGCCAGTCGGACGGACAGACGGACAGACGAACGGACAGCGAAGTCTCAGTAATAGGGTCCCGTTTTTACCCTTTGGGTACGGAACGCTAAAAAGTACAGACAGCAAAAAAGCTTGCAATGCTTGCTTGCTTAAATTTTTTTTTTTTTAATAAATACCTACTTATTGCAAACTATATTTATTAGTACCTACTACTACGCTGGCTCACCGACCCAAAGTGGATCTTGGCCTCCGATACGATTTGACGCCAGGGCGCCCTATCTTGTGCGATCTCCTTCCAGTTTTCTGCGTGTAGGGCGCCATGGTCTTTCTCCACTTCATCTAACCAGCGGCAGCGGCACCCGGGGCGACCATCCGGACGCCTCCTAGCGGGCCGCCCCACGTAGGCCCTCTTCACCGCTCTGCTAGACGACATCCTAGGTGTCCGAGCTAACGGAGTCTAGCAGACTTGATCTCTCCGATGATATTAGGCTCGGACATTGTCTTCCAGCTCCTGGTTTTGGCGGATCCTTGAAATTTTGTATAACATAAATTTTGTGTATACATGCAAGTTGGATGACAACGCAAGTGCTGCAATGTGGCTGAAACGTCGAGGTAAATATTATTTGCGTGATAAGTCCCGTTTAAAGTAATAGTTACGAAAAAAAGCTTATGTAAAAAAAAAACTATTTTTACAAAAAATATATGATTTTTTATTTTAAGCTTGTTGACGGCTTAGTCGCTGTTTTTAACCCTGTTATTAAATTTTCATGCAATCTAATTGCAGCATATGCAATGCACGCGCGGCTCGCAGTCAAGAATCCTCACCCCTCTCTTTCTAATTACGGAATAACGCAGTGGAACAAAAAGAGATGACCCACATTCAGGAGCGGCGTGCGAGATCGGGTGCACACCGTTGCACAATTACGTGTTAGAAGATGGGGTTATGCACTCTGAATAACGGAACATAGTGATGTGAATTTTCTCGCCCTAATACCGTTTTTGCGTGCTTTTTCCGATTCTGTAATGCGCACGAGACTTGTGCAACGGTTGACACGGCTCGCCGTATTAGGTACGAGTCGGCGTGAATTATTTGTTCGAAGTAGGTTGAAAGTTATCACAAAGCGATATTTTGAACGTAAAACGGCATTTCCTTGTTGTTACAGGTTTCAATGTGCACCTGCAGATAAATTAAGACATTGTGGAAAAATGCACTTTTTAGCTTAACATATATACATTATCTATTTTATAGAATAACTTGGTGCTGCCCGTGACTTTGTCTGCGAAGAATACGTAAATTCGTTCATCGTTTTCCTGCAAGAAGTACTTACGCAATTTTCCGGGACAATAAGTAGGTATTATTACGAGTACTTATATGTATTAATTCAAGAATCTGTACGCCGAAAGGCAAAACATGACGGTCTCTTTTATAACTAGAACAACTTTGTAATGTAATATTAACTCATGTTTATGCAAATAAATTATCTTATTATCTTATTATTATCAAGCAACAAATTATCAGTGTGTCAAATTTCACCCGAATCCTCTAAGCCACCCTGAAATTCCCCAAAACCTCCCAAATCCTCCAAATATCCAAACTTTTGCATTTATAATTATGATATTAGTAGGATTACCTTAAAAAGCCAAGAAATTGGTTTTAAGACAAGGAACTTTTTTATTTTAATAATTTTCAGTTTTTCAATTTCGTCGCTTAATTTAATCAATTTTGTATTGTAGTATTAGTTTTAAATACTAACTGTTTTAGCGTGAAAGAGTAACAAGCAAACACTCACAAATTATCGCAACTATAATACTTAAGTATTAGTAAGATTGAATGCAGGTTGCTAATTTTAATTATACGTGGAATTGTTCTACCTGTTCGTAACAAAGTGATATTGCCACTTTTTGTTTCCGTAGATTTATACTAAATTATGGTGTATTCATTAACTCTAAGGGTTAGGTTACGTCAGGTTAGCACAATTTGTAGCAGTCGAGGAAACTGAATTGCGTACCAGGGTGGATTGCGTACCTTTTTGTAGCAAATGTCATGTTGACGCTCTTTGCATCTGCTAAAGAAGTCATCGGAAAATCGACTGTGAAGAGGTTCCACCCTGGTACGCGATTCAGTGTCCTGGACTGTATAAGTAACCCGTTTTTTGAACAGTTAAATTAAGTAACAAACAGCTGGTTTTTTTGCCATATTCCCTTTTTTTGTCAGTTATGTGTATGTGGTAAGAACGGGTTACTAATGTTTCGCAAATTATTTTTCCCAAACCTGATTCATTTGGCATTTGTTTCATTTCCCAAATGTTTATTTTTTCTGAAACTGTTAACTTTCAGGATTGTTATAAAACTAACCTAACCTACAGAATAGTCCTGAAATATATCGTAAATAGTTTACAGTTTCAGAAAAAATAAACATTTGGGAAATGAAACATTTGCCAAATTTATCAGTTTAGGAAAAATAATTTGCCAAATGGAAGTACACCGGTAAGAACATAATCATACAAATTAATGGACCCTTAAGCATACATAACAAAATGGAAGGCATCAAGTCGGTAGATATGTATCTTTGTGAGTTAAATTTCATAACGCTCATGTGGCATGCTACTGCGTTAGGCAAGCTTCAGAATTAGGTAACTGAGCATAGTTCCGAGGGAGATTAAACATCCTGCTTTATGGACGAAGGCAAGTTTCTGTTTCAACAGCCACATTCTCTTTTTAGATTACAAAATCTATCGTCGCAGGTCTCGAGCACAGTATAGACTAAGTATGTGATCTCTGTTCCGATCTGTGACCTGCAAAATAGCTCCAAATTTGTACTCGCACAGTACGTACTGCCGGTCGGTACACAAACACGCACTATAAAAATCACTCACGGTAGAGACTCTGTGTTGTTCTTTATAATGTAAGTATACGAATGTAGTTCATTTCTATACCATCTTACAGACTGGATAAAACTAAAAAGTTGTTATTGGGAAATATCATACATTCTTATAATAAACTTCGAGAAACTATAACCGAACAAACAGTTACTAAATTCAAATCTATCGTCAAGAAAACATTAATATCTAGGCGTATTATAAAATTAATAATTATGTACTTAATGGACAGGGATAATTCCGATATTGACGATTCCTCGTCTCAAATAGCATATCTGCTGTTTTAAATTATGTTATTGTGGCGGATTCTTCTCAACAGGGTTTTTCCGAACCGTTGGTAGATTTTAGGCTTTTCAGAAGTGCTCGTTATAGCCTAAATTAAATAAAGGTAGGTAGCCTATTATTCAACCTTATTTTTGTGTGAGCCACAAAATTTATTGTGGCCTTTGTAGCAATCGTATCAACAGCGGGCCACAACATCAATTTGTAACACCATTAAAAGTTAAAACAGTTGAAAATCTATATAAAATGCCAGCCGGATCACTTTTGAAGCTTGGCGGTTGGCGGGCCGCTGGTTGAGTATAGCTGACTTACTGAGTTGAGTTTGTACTTTGTTTCGAGTGCATATCGGAGTGTCTGGAAAACACGACTTCTTATCAATTGCAATTTCACATCCTACTTACATAGTTGTAAACATTTGCTTCCGTTGGACTTACATATCTGAAGTGCTAATTAATTGTTATTGTGATCGTCCTCAATAAAGCATCGGTAATGCAATAAGTAGGCACTAACATGATAGCTACTTAGATAGGCTGAACCTATTGTTATACTTTAACAAGCTTACCATTGTAAAAATCTGTTTATATTCCTTGTTTTTGTCATAAATTAAACCTTAGCGCAAAATGTCATCATTCTAGGTCCACTGATATGGGCTGGGCGATGTCAATTGGTCAGCGAGGATGTTTCATTTTATGTATTTAAGATTTTAAAAAGACGAAAGGTTACCTATTAGATACAGTACCTGCTTGTATAATTATGTAGTATTTATATATGAAGACGAGTAAAACACGATAGAAATAATGTTTATTTTTATAAATAACAACTGTTTCCTCAGTAACAAATAAGGAAAGTGTCTTAAAAAAATAAGTCGCTTAAAATAATCTAGTTGTGTTTATGTCAGAGGGATAACCGCAGCGATACTAAAAAAATAGGTACCTAATTTTTCGATAGGTAGGTACGTACTGAATATTGTTTAATTTAACAGCATGGCATAATAATAAAATGACATAATGAATAAACTCTAATTCTAACTGCTAAACTATAACCAACTTAAAATCTAACACAATAAAAAAGTCGATATCTAATTTCTGGTTGGTGCAACAAGGAAGGCATTTTCAAACCATTGACCGGGTTACCTAATGATATTTGGTAGTACAGACACTAAACACCAAGGGGCTCACCGATAGCTTGTTTTTGGCATGCCAAGGATACTAACGCAGGCGACACCGACGCGGGCGCTACGTAATCCCGCAACAGCACTTCCTGAAGGTGGCGCAAGCGCGAATGTCGGCCGAGCATTTCGCGCCACTTTCGTAATGCGTTGCGTTGCGCGGCCGGCCCAGGCGCCCGCAGGAAGTAAAAGTTCGAAGGTAAGAAAGTAGGTCTCTGTAATTGGCAACTCGCCTGCATACTAGGATATAGGTTGCGAAAGCACCTGCGGCAGGATGCGGTGATAAAACCACTCGCTGTTCTTTAGAGCAACATTTATGTCGATCGCTGAGTTAATTATATTTTTATCATATTTAATCTTAGCGTCATATAATTATAATTATTTTAAATAGCTTGATTGACAAACATTTGTAATGAGATGGTTGATAAAATTCCAATTTGGTCGACATGTTTTGACAGCACGGCCGACTAGTCGCATCGTAATATACGGAAGACTAAGTTACCGGTACCTGATTGAGACCTTACTATAATTTTATTTACTTAATTATTATTAGTATGTGACATTTTTTTTTTTTTTTTTTTTTTTTACAAAAAACTGACCCGTGATTGACCACTATCTCACCTGATGGAAAGTGTAGATGAAGCCAAAGGTGTACCTCACTGGTTCAGTAACAGCCTATTCACTCTAACATAACTTGAAAGGGAACGGCTTACTAGACGAGGGGCATCCGCCGTTGACCCAATCCGCGTGCTCTATGATGTAACGGCCGCTGCGCCGGCGCAACGCACGCGGGGGCAGAGTTGCCAACACTACGAGGTTGAAACTATCAATTTTAGTACACTTAAAATTAAAAAAAAAGTTTATAATGAAATGTGAAATCTGTAAAGAACGAGCAAGCAGCAGTGATACATTCTTCACATTATTTATGTTTAATGGATATTGCCTTTTCTGCTTTCTTTATTTCTGTGAAATAGAACTAAGTATAAATATAAATGAGGAGCAATGAGTTATTTCGGATGATGTTATTTAGTGACTTTTTAATGCATATTTTATTATTCGGTTGCTCATTAAAATCTTCATTACAGTCTTTGGTGATTGCAGTGACGCTTAAAAAAAAACGGTTTACCAAAATTCGTTATGAATCAAAAATCAGTTAATATTAAAGAAAATATGTCAAATCTATTGCTAAAAGTAATGTTGGTAACACTTCGTCGCGCCGAACTGAGCCGAGTTTTGAGCAAGATGCGCCGAAACTAATCGAATTGCACAACCGCACGTGATCTTAACGGGTTCATTGTTGACTCGCTATTGACCATTCATCGTTGAATCAATTATGGTTTGTTACTGAAAAAAAAACACGTTTTGTAGGTATTTGTATACATAAACTTCGTTTGCTTTTGATTCAATTACACTGACACCAACTGACACACACTGACACACAAAATGAATATTTGTGTTGAATAAATAATTATAGATATTGGATTTTATTTAATATTTTTATTTCACATTGAAATATAATCGCTTAAAAATGAGTTTGATAATCAGCAATCACATTGCAACTTCATTGCGTCAAAATCACACAGATATTTGCTAAATAACCGCAGGCACGTTGTCGGTTTGGTTACATCAGTTGCCCAGGAAGTACAGTCGCAATATCCATCCATGGCGTGCGCGAAAATACAGAGGACACTGCAATGGAAGAACGTTGGCTGTTTCACAGTAAAATGTACACATGCTTATGTGAGCGACTGGAGTCTGCGGCTCTGGTCTGAGGCTGCGTTGCCATTGCCAGATTTTGTATTGGGAAAAGCGGGATTCTTTTGTCGAAAGCGGTACATACTAAAAGAACGTATAAAGTCGGTGGTTTATTATTCTTTTATTTGAATTGTAAATTACGTTTCTAATAAAAAGCTGGTCTGAGCCTTTCCCGCGCGGGACATTTCACTGTGGGCCAAAAATCGGGACGTCCCGCCAAAATTGGGAGGTCTGGCAACGCTGAAACTGCCCCAAGGACCTGTGGCTGTCGATTACGTAAAAGAAAAGTCTTCTGATATGAGTAAGTCGTGTCGGCTTTAGCTAAGAAAATTTAATTTAATTTAATTAAGTAAATGAGTAGTCATAGTGAGCAGTATGTTAAATGTAGATTACTATAAACTTGATAATCCTATTAGAGAAATTAAGCTTTTTATCTTACGCATATCAAAAATAAATATATTTTAAACGATATTTAAGTTTCTTTTGATATCAGTACTTTATTATTTTTACTAGAAACGGTGTTCTATACTTATAGGTATACTTACGTATCAAATTTCAAGTCAATCCTATTACCGCTCTGATAGTGGATTAAACTTGAGTTGCAAGATTTGACGCAAACAAAGAAAGAATACTAAGTAAACTTAATTAAAAAGCTTGTTAAAATTGCCCCTCC
Organism: Archips xylosteana; assembly: GCA_947563465.1. Classification (NCBI taxonomy): domain Eukaryota; kingdom Metazoa; phylum Arthropoda; class Insecta; order Lepidoptera; family Tortricidae; genus Archips; species Archips xylosteana. Next base: position 14,370,987 of record OX387349.1, read on the forward strand.
ATCCACAGACATATATATTCATGATCAAAATAAAAAAGTAATCAGTATGCACGCGTATCAATTGCTAGGTAGGTAAGTGGCGCAAATGTAGAAATTACTTTTTGCGTTTCGGTAACCGAGGAAGCGTAGTTGTGAAATACCGGTGACGGCCTGGCTTGCTCTGATTAGGAATTTTCCAGTGAAATTTGTGAAATCCGATGTTGCACGCTAATGGAGTTCGTATCGTAACATTCAAGGGAAATATTCATCGGTCGTAGTGGAAAGGTTGATTACACCTGGAGTCATGTTATGTTATGACAAAGGTCAGACCTCATAAAAAAAGATTGTTACGAAAATATTTTAAAGATGTCTTAAACATGATAAGTGACAGTTTTCTGTGAAGTGAGATTTGCTAAACACATGTTGAACGATTGTTTCAGTATTCATAGTAGCATAAACGGATCTATTATGTTATAAATTCGAATCCCTTAATATTTCACGATGGAAAGCTTTGTCAGAAACAAATAATGTACACCAAAGCTTTTTAGCAAACAAGTTCAGAGTGCCTTCGTTACGTGTCCAGCTTCATATTGAGTAACTGCAAGTTCAGAACAGTTATTAGTCCGTTTACTGAGCTGTGAACTAATTCCTAAAAGGAATAGAAGCCGTGGAAACTTCGATGGACCTCAAAGGCGGGCGGAAACCGGAAACGCGGTAAGGGTTAAAGCGGAGACGACGCCCGTTTCCGCCGGAAGAGCGGCGCCAGGAAGGTAGCTAGAGACAAGATAAATAAAGCGCCGCCATATTGGCAGAAGCAATCGATAAATCCGTTTGGTTTTGCATGATCGTTACATACGACTTCCGTATCCTGTTTACTTCCAGGGCTTCGGCTATATATAATGCTAGTTGAATACACAAAATTTTCACAAAAACTGCTGAAACTATTCAAACATTGGAATTTTTGTCTTATTTGTTTCGTTTCTTGTTGGTTTTATGGCTTTCCTCTAAACAGTTTCCAGTTTAGTGTACATGGTTATAACACGCACCACGTAATGACATTTATAAGGATTTAATCACAACTATCTTCTTTAACCGATACCATTGATTGACTAAGGAAAGCACACAGCTAGATTGTTTCAGCTCAATAAAAACCTAAAAACTGTCATCGACGTCTTTATCTCTAAACAAAATAAAGTTAATGGGGTTATTTACTGCGAAATACGTTCCTGTCAGGTGCCTATTATGTCTGTGCTAATAGAAATAACTACAGCCTTACTAAAACTTAATCTATCCTATCCCATGTAAGTAGTGTTGCATGGAGCCTAAATTATACCATAAACCGACGAGGAAGGAAACATATTGATATTTGGCGACGCATGCCCGACCGGTTCCGCAAGTGTTATTCCGAAAACGAGATGAGTGGACTTTCCGAGTCACGTTATTGTGTTCACTCTTGTCCCGCTCATATGTTGGTATAGGTACCTACCTACACGGAACCGAAACAACTTTTTAGGATTCCGCACCTCGACTCGTAAAAGTCACCGTGCGACCGTTAAACAAAATTACGTTCTCACAAGCCAATTCGAACGCGTAATTCTTTCCTAACTGCACGCAGGATTAACGTAGTTGGAATTTGGAACGGAGATGTAGTTTACAGTCTTTCATGAGTTGCAAATGTTGGCAATTACTGGTGCGGTCAATTTCGTAGCTCTCAATATAACGTTGCGATCGTGACAGGCAGTATCATTGCGATATCTCACAATGCCATTGGCGGAAATAGCGGATGAGAAATTCTACACCCGGTAGAAGTTGATAAATTATTTTTATACAAATAGTGGTTGTTCGTTTGTGGGTATAAATTACTTTACACTTAAACTAAATTGATTATTGACATAGTCAAGATGACCAGAGCAGATGAAGGTGTAACTTCCTCTAACCATTGATGCAGGTATAATTAGACCTCGAAATTTGAGGTATAATGTGGCCTCGAAATTTGTATTGAATTATATGAAGAACCCCTAAAACTTTCGATAATTTCGTACTTGTCAGCTTTTTATCTCTCGGTAATGGTGAAGGTCAAACAGAACTCGCGTCTAGACTCAACATTTTATCGGTTTCGTATTCAAGACGAATGCGAAATGTACGGTACCTAATTGATGCTAATTGCTAACTGCGAGAAATGTATGGAATGGAAGGATCAATAGTTGACTATGACGTACTAAGTAAATATGGGTAGGAGTTGGTAAGGTATACAAGCGGTTGTTGTCCATGTTAGCTTCCGAAAATTGCTTACTTAATGCTTGTTAATTTCTTTGGCCACTGAGATAAGTTGTTTAGGTATCTAGTTAAATAAGAGTTTTTTAAGGTTGATAAGGTATAATGTTGATTTTTTACCAAAATTAACCAAATGGGTTTGTTTGTGTTCTCTGTAATAGAAAGAATAAATGAAATGGTGATTTCTTAGAGTCATTCGCTGTCATAATATTATACGTTCCAAAGTCCTAAAATTTGGAGAAATTTGTCATTCAAGTTAGAGTTCTGCAAGTCAAAAGTCAATGGATACTAACATCGCGATATGGTTGCTCTTCAGTCGTTTGGTTTTCATTTTACGTTTGCTGTACGTTGCTGTTGCGACGATATTACAAAGTAATACATTAATTGCTATTGAGGTACTGTAACTATATTTTTCACTTCTCATGCTCTTAAAATGTTACTTTAGTCTCTGCATATCGGGACTAAAGCTCTTTTTTGATCTCTAGGGATTAAAGTAAATTTTTTTTAATTGACTATGGAAACCCCTAAACTGCCAATCACGGTGTTTGTGAATGAAGGATTATCGCCTTTTTCAGTGTCTGGGTATAGACAATTTTAAAGCTTTCCACAGACCGAAGCGCGCTGCGGACGCTCCGTAGCGCCCTGCGCTTCGGTCTGTGGAAGCCTTTAGGGCGTGGAAATAACCTCAAAATTACAACTGTATAAAAAATATTTAAAAAATAATAATTTCGTGAAACACGATGAATAATTACGAATATTAATCTATTTAATAATTAATATTCAATTTCTATTTAATTATAAAATATTAAAGATGAATTCATTTTATTCTGCATGTAAAGAAAGATTTCCTTTAGCTTAGGTGTTTTTTAATTTGTTTTTTTTTTTAAAAGCGCTGTCGGCAAAGCAGTTCCCTGCTCTGTCGATAAAATAGCAATCCGCACTGTCGGCAAAGCAGTGCTGGATGGAGTGTACGGTAGATAGAGCAGTTACGTTTGAAAGTTAATATGGCGTGACTTCAAATTAATGCGATGTCAGTTGCATTTAATAGTAAATAGAAAGTATAATTAGATATAATTTAACATAGAATTGGCATATAGAAAATAAACTTAAAATGTCGTTTCTTTATTCACGGGTAAGTGTTTTTCAGTTAACAATATATTTTGTGTGTGAACTTAGTTAGATCAATTAGGTTAATTTATTTGCCGATTCTAATGAATGAACAATTATCATTCTTACATGCATATATAGTCCAATTAGTTTTAACATAGTCTTTAAGTTAGAATCTGTTGGCTAATTATGCAAGCATTTAAAGTGTCACTTTACAAAAAAATATAAAAGAAAAGAAAAGACAGCGGATTTTTTTTTTGCTATTTGAATTTTGAACAGATGTCCATTGCTCGTATTGAGCATACGTTGTAAAAAAGTAATTTTGTACGTCGTTTTTTCCTCGCATTCAAAGTGAAAAGTAGAGTGTTTAACGCGAGACTAAACTGCCATAATGACAACTCGAATTATAGCCTCCCTCGCTATCGCTCGGGTGGCTAAATATCTCGTGTCATTATGGCTTGTTTTAGCCCCTTGTTGAACAATCTACTATTAATTTATTGTTCATTTCACAGGAAACACCTGAGATAAATATGCTTATTATGAGGTTAAATCATACTGTATGTGACTTCTTTCTGCTCTCGAAGAATCCGTTTCAATTTATAGGTTGTTATTAATGTAACTAAACTTCATGTATAAGTACTTACACAGTACCTTACCTACCTACTTTACCAACACACTCATTTTGACCGTTAATTGCTTTAGTTGAAAAGTTTTTAGTGAATAGAACCTTGAAAGTTCAATTTCCGACATTCAACTACAAGAAAATCATGAGTAGGCGCGGCTGAAAAACCAACCACTTTGTAATTTTCCAATCGAACCAGGAAATTTAAGTGCCTACTTAACCTTTCATTAAAACTTATGTGGCTTGATTTCCTATATAATTTATTGGCAATTTTAGTTTACTTTGCTAATGAAAAAGGTTTTCCAGAGTTTGACAAATGAAGTAGATCATGTAAATACCGCTTCAAAAAAACATAAGTTCGAAGTGTATATTTTATTATTTTTTTAATAGTATAATGAAAATTTTATCGATTCAAAACAATATTACTTTTGGTTACTATGTCGTCATTGATTGTAAACTTTTATGGTTAGTAAGTTTAATTCTAAAGCTACTTAATATTCTCACATTTTCTCTAAGATCTAACCATCACTTCAAACAACCCGGGCGTTTCATTACCACCCAAAGGAACAATTGGTGTGATAGGATGTCGTCTTATTTTCATCTTCACCTTCATTAATATGCAGATGAAGCCGCTACGAATACTATGAATATGTATGCTTAGAGAGAGGCCTCCACGACCGCTCTAGAGGTCAATGTCAGCTGAACACGACCAATTTAATAAAGACCTTTAACGCTCCGCTCGGTTTCCTTTTCTCTCGGTTCTTTCATCTAGTGGTGAGGGGCGCAAAAGCTCAACTTATACTAGCTGCTTTATTGACAGTAGACTACCGGTTCCGCTTGGTGAATGTTTGTAATATTTAGGTATATTCGGTAGGTTGTTAAACGTGCCCTTTTCAATGTTATGATTATCATATTGAAGGCTTTTTCTATGAATGCTTCTTGATAAAAAGAACGAAAATTGGATTAAGTAGTTCGTATTATATTTAAGAAAGGGCTCATTACTGAGGGCTAGATTGAGTTGCATAATATTAAAACTAATGTAGAGCGGAATAATAGTAGGTATGCATTAACGTTTTCTATTTTAAACAATAAACGTATTTGAAACAGGTAAATTGAAACAAGACCTAAATTCATTAAAATACTTTAGTTAACTTAACAATCGATACATTTTGATGCAGTTATGGTCTCATTATTACGAGTGAATATATTTAAATATCTCTTTCCGTAAAGCGGCAAGCATCAGTAAGAAAAGATCTTTAGTATTGGTATGGTTAGAACATCTACTGTATATCTAAGACCAAATAAAACCAGACGGACTTCCGATAACGGTAAATTCAGACCAGAAAAACTATATTTAATGTATCGCCGTATGCACACAGTTGCACGCATACAAGTGCAACCAAACTTCACTATGCTAACAAACTAGTCGAGCTACTTACACACGATCGAGCGAGGCGTAGTTTTAATCGGCCTAACGTTGTTGTTGCAGAATAGGTACTGTCTTTACTTTTTATTTCATCTGAGCCGCGTTTAGGCGGGGTTTTCAAGTTACGAGTAAAAATATCCGAGTAGCAATACATTGCAGACCTTGAATAATCCATCACATCATAACTAGTTCGGTAGCCCCGCAAGCTACTGCGATGATTTTACTCGTGTCGTGACAACCCGGCTTTAGTAAACGCTCTGCTTACCTCTTGCTTGCATAAGACACTCCTATTGATTCGACCTCAACTCTACTAATCTAATAGTCTGAGAGCTGATGGACATTTTTGAGGAGGTATTTGATGCACGCTGAAAACTTGTCTAACTTGTCCTCTTTGATACCCAAGCAAAAAACCACAGACCTGGCTGACAGGTGGCGGGGCGGGGGCTAATTCAATCCCCATATATTTACAAATACAATTTTTTTTCATACTTTTAAATTTGACATTTGAAGAGTGAGAAAATAAATAAGCCAGATCATTTAGTCGGAACTTAAGCTTTTTACAAAACAATTTTGCAAAAAATAAAAAAATGTTTACGCAGAAATTTTAGGAGAATATTATTTACAATTAAACATAAATATTTCAAATAAAATACAGATCATTTCGGACGGACAATCGATCTTATACTTAGTAGATTATGGACTATATCCGTGAGAAATGGGATGACAGAAATCGGATCTAGTGTGTAAATTGCCACACAATAAATAAATAGTCGTCGTAGAACTCTTTGTATGGTAGTTTACGCACTAGATCAGTGTGAAATCGCGTGACGAAAATCGGATACAATGCGTCAACTACCATGCAAATACTTGTAGGACTTAGTGCGAAACTGCTCCATCCACAGTAAGCCCTCGCTCCTGTACTAACTTATTAAGTAAAGGTATGTAACGTTCGTAGTAAGGGGCAAAGCAAGTGCGAGCAGCGTGACAGCTATTCGTCCAATTGGTCGAGATTGCGCGCTTCCGCCACGGCTTCCGGTGATGGCGATAACAGAAAGAACGCCAGGAGCGGTCAGCGGTCAACGGACTGCTACTTCGACGTACGAGTAGGGAGGGATGGCGATACTTCTCGAAAAAGATAGATTTTTAAATCGATTCGAATCGCTATCTAAAAAAACGATTCACAAAAAAAATCAAAATCAAATCGATTTTTTTTTCGATTTTACATTTATAGTGCAAATATAAATCCATTTTATAGAAAACAAGAAATGTACTATAATAATCGATCTTTTTTCATTAAACTTAGGGAATTCTTCAGTTCGGGGAATTCGATAATTACAAATGTTTTTATTTCATAACCATACCAACAATCAGATATAAAAGAATACATCTGCCTTGAGAAAGAACTCTCTATTGAGGCTTAAATTAAGAAAAAAATCGAACGTCGATTTTCTAGGGTGAAATATCGATTCACTGAATCGATTCAGTGCTACATATCGACCTAAAAAAATCGATTTTTTTGGTCCGCAAAATCGATTCTTCGATTAATCGATCTCAGATCGCCTTCCCTCCCTACGTAACGTACGAGTAACGAGGTACAGCGAATATGTAATTTGAGAGCTTGCGAGCCGACCGTGAGTACATTCTTATCAACTGAAAAGCCTTCGATAGGGATTTCTTAAAATAAAATTTCGAAGTTTTTTTAAATATGGAACTACATTATGTCAATCTATATAAAAGTGTAGGTCAAAAAAATTTTATTATCTTATTTAAATAAGTACGTTTTAATATCACGGGCACACTTCAAGGACATTAAAGTCTTTTTTTAGAGAGTTAGTATTAGTATTTATCTTTCTTGACAATTTAATGAATGAATGAACAGTTTAGTCACAGAACATATGTACAAATCCATGAACTATTTAACCGTTACCAGACGAATTAATTAGCAAATAAAAGTTTTATTTTCTCGACATTTTTTTTTCTTGATAGGCTACTTTAACGCAATTTTGAACGAAACATGAAGAAATTATGCTTTACTGTAGAAACAAATCGTACATAATCCGGAACTGTACCCAAGTAAGTAGTCGTGATTAATATTTTAGTTCAATAGGATTTAACGTTATAAGTAATTATACCTTCTCCATACATTTTTATTTTCTAGAGATATGACTGTTGCTTGCTAACTGATCTGTTTTTATTATGCAAAATGAGATGTTTATTGTCATTGCAGCGATAGGTGTCAATGACATGGTTCAGTGGTATCGTCGGCACTGGATAAGGTACCTATTGTGTTTTAAAGAAGCCACACATATTGAAATCTTTCATATCTGTAGTTTAGAATTGTTAGTTTGTTCACGATATTTGAAAATACCTGAAATAGAATACTGTGTGTGTAGGTAATAGAAAAGGTCGGACAAGTTGAAGTTATAAAAAAAAATTACAGCATCACAGCATCAGTTATCTGAGGAAACTTAGGTTTACAAGTGACTGAGAATCTAAAGATTAAGAAAGTTCTTCTTTTATACGTTATTTCAATCGGGTTTAGGTAAATAAGTTTAAGTAAGCATTATTGGATGGGACTCTATAGTGTCAACCGCCGTGTTCCGCGTTACAAAAATCTAAAGACAACGGGAATCTCGAACTCTCGTTTTTCGGCTTTAGTATATCTATAAAAAGTATTGCCCAATATAACCATTATAATAATTCGATGTTACGCTTACACATTTACGAGAAACAATGAACAAGCAAATGAAAACAACGAGTACTTGTCGTTCAATTTCGATTTCAATACCTTCATTCACATTATTTACACAACTCAAATTAATTAACTGCATATAAATACTTATATTTTCTTGACTCTTTAATTTTAAATGGGAATTAAAATCCCCCTTTAAAATTTATATGCGTAACACTCAAACCGCTAATTGTAAGAGGATATCACGTCCGTAAATATCATACGAGCGGACGTACTTATACTTAGCCTTCTTGACATTGCTAAAGCAATTACGGCCAGCTTCTCACAAATAACAACTGTACCTCGCATTATAAATATTGCAAAAGATTACAGTGAATTGGACATTACAACACAGTCCTGTTGTGCAACTCGCTAAGACGGCCCGTTAATAAACGTAGTGGAACCAAACGTTCTCGCTTCAACGGAACTCGTAATCGGCTATAATGAAGGTAGCTAATTAGGTGCACAGCTTGTCTATCATTGTGGGTGGAAGTAGCAGTATCGAGGATTTTTGTTTAGCAGCCTAAAACCTATCTAATACCTTTAAATGATTATTTTATCTCGAGGACCACGGAATACTATTTCGATTCTAATGATATCAATTTCGATGAGTTGTGTTTTTTCGGAGGCTATCAATCGATTCGATCTAACTTGGTCTTATCTCTGCTCTGCTACTCGTCGAGTTTTTGCCCAAGGACGGCGCAATTTGTTATAAGTCAACATTTTTTATTAGACACATCTTATACATGTATGTATGTATGTATGTATACTAATTTACTAGATACAGGAAACCGGAAGTCGGACAAAACAATAGATCGTAAGACCGGATATTCGTCACAAGGATAACAAATCGATGGATCTTATGAAATCAATAGCTATAAAGGGTTATTTGATAGTTATTAAAAGTGCTTTAACAGAAAATACTGAATAACATAGTCAGAGTAGAACTAAATACGTAGCAAAATTCCAAGGATTAAAACTTACTGAATGTTTCATCTTAGTTCAAGTAGTCAGTAATCGAGGTCACCCTACATAAAGGAAATAGCTCAAGAGTGGTGCGGTGCGCGCGAGCGGAAGTGCCGGCCGTTCCCACGGACAGTCATCCGTTACTTCACCTCGTCCCTCCACGAGCTTCGAGGAATGCTCGGGTTTATTAGTTTTCAGTACTTGGGTACCACTTTTGAGATCTAATGATGGAGGTGTATGTTTTTATGATGTGCTTCAAATTAGCTCTTTATGTAGATGACATGATGGCATAAATGGGCTTAACGCAATTAAAATAATCACTAGATCATTATCGTCGATTCAGCTTCATTGCCGTTGCTTTAAATCTCGTCCGTTCACACCCGCATACACGAATAAACATAGGTATTTAAAGTTCTTTTACTTCTATAATTAGGTATACTAGCTTTTAGTACCTAGTCTTCACTTACTTTGTATGACGAAGACCCGTGCAAAATTTAATGTCTTAGCGGTTAATGTTTTGGGATGTTACATGGATACCTTAAGAATATGGGGATAAAATGTAGCCTATATGTTATTACAGACGATTTACACACCAAATTTCATCCAAATCCGTCTAGCCGTTGTAGCGTGATTATCATAAAACTTTTCCATTCATTACCAGACAATCTGGACATTAGACAAACTAATAATAATAATAAATCTTTATTTCAGACGTTTTTACATCCATATTGTGATAGTAATTAAATCTTAATCTATGTTAGTACAGGTACTGCTACCTAATGCTAATGCTCCGTAGGTATTTCTAATCACTAGACCATGTATGCAGTAATACTCCAAGCACGGGCTTTTCCATGCCGATTTTCTTTGATGTTTTCTCACATCGCCCATCCATTAGTGTCTAGAAACTCTTTCTTAATTTTATTATGAAACGACCTAATTAAATCTCGATGACAAATTTAATACAATGTGTTAAGTCAATGTCTGCAGCCAGATGTGTAAACCCGTAGGTGCCATTCAATCAACACTCAACACTCGTTTTCATGGCCGCTGTAAGATTCTTATTTTATTTCTGGCATTATTTCTTGTTGACCAGTTGAATCAATGTCATTGTTCAGAAAGTAGGCGACGTTTACATGAGACCCGCAATAGGACCAGGGCTGATCTCATTGTTTAGTCTACACGTCAACTTCGCCTAAATAATTCCTAACATAATCTGATTGCACTGCTAATTTGTGATTGTTCGCTGTGAGATTTATTAGTGGTCCGGTTGGTAGCGATATGGTATGGGTGTTACTGGTACTCTAATAAAACTGTACACTTATTTTTATAACAAAGAAGTCTTTAGACTTGCAGCAAGGGACCGACCATGCTAGGTTTTGTCGTGGACATACAGAAAATATCTGTATCTAAGCAGTAGTGTTTAGTAAGGGACGGATGTTTCAAGTACGATAAACGCTATTGTGTGACCAGACGTAATTTGGTTTTTATTTTCTCGTATAATTACACGTAGGTACATTAATTGGCTTAGTACCAAATCATCTAAGTATCAAAATTATTTAAGACTTCAGATTTTCTACAAAGCAAAATGTCTATTATGTAAATTGTTCATTTTCGGAAGATGTCACAATTAGCATAATATTAGCGCATAGGTAGTATAGCGTCACGGCAAGCAGGGCGCGCGGATAGGCGGATAGCAACATGTCGTGTCGAAGTATGTAAAATGTTAAATAATAAAAAATAAACAAAACAAAACACGCCATGACTACCATAGAGCTGAACACCTAAACAGCAAAACGTCCAAATTAAATACAAATACAAATATTTATTTGCTTAATAATTCACAAGTATACGATACGAGTATTGCCTGACGGACCCCAAACCGTACCTATAATATCACAATGTTAAATAGAGTAAGAGTATAAAAATTAGATTGATAATAATTAATAAATTCTCGTACGATTTGCTTTTTGGTCACTATCCCACTTAATTGCTAATTGCTTAATTGCTATTTTGGAATTCTGTGTTATGGAATGGACATACGCTATTCGGGCAAAATGAAAATAGGACTCCTGACCTTTTGAATTTGTGTCGTTGGACATTGTGTTACACAAAGACGATTAGGTACTGAGCGTTTCAATTAATTTTCTAGGGCGGTACAAAAAGCAGCCGTTACAGTGGCTACACTCGCGCAAGTTGGCCGGATCTCCGGCGCTTGCGTCGCGGCGGAACCGCGCAAGACTTCCGCTCCCTCGGGACGAGCGTTACGCTCCGGCGCCGGCGCAGCGTGCCGTACCGAACTTTCACGAAAACAACCGACAGTCAACAAACGACGCGAGCGGTGTGTTCTGCGAAATTTATACATATTAAAGTCGAAGACATGCTCACCATCAACGAAGGGGGTTAGAGAAATTGTTAGTTTTCGAAATGGTGCATGACGAGTACTTGCGACAGTAAAGGATAAACAACGAATAAAGAGGTACTCAAATTTTTTTGATACATTTTACCATTGAACTGTTACGTACTAGCGCTCTATGGTAGAGTCATTATTATACATATACAATGATACCTGTGATACTTGCGATAATGCTATTTTCAACGACGTTTTCAAGTAGTAAAGTAAAAAGTTCATTGATATAGATCTTAATAACCCCTGAATTTATCAATTATTTGAATCTCTATTATTTATATAAAAAAAGGTAGTCATGTCTCCACTTTTCCACTTCTGCTCCTGGCTGTAAAATCCAAAACCAACTCAACAGACAACTCTGTCAAATGCTGGCTGCATATCAACTTAACACGATGTCATTATGTCAAATACAAGTTACAGTTGAGTTACAGCAAAGCATATCTACCTAAATAATGTAATGAAGTTCTAGTTCGACGACGACATCATAGTATCCATTAAATGAGTGCAGCATCCCCTGTTTTAGATAATACCGATGACGGTGGATACGCACTCCCAACAATCATTTGTGTCAATCCAAGAGCAAAAATTGTACCTGAAGAAGTCGGTAATTACGTTCAAATTGTATTTACTTTGAGATGATAGATAAATATAGGCCCAAGATTTTGCCACAGATACCCGTTGCGGACTTGATTACCCACCGCAAAGAAAAGACAAACAAAAATGCTCCCTTGGTTTGGGAGCCGGATCCTGGGCCGCCTAGTCAGCCTTACCCTCGTCATTCATTGAGTATAGCATGGGCCCCACCAAGTCTATGCTTTGATATACAGGATGAAAAGGTTGTTCACCAATTGACGTAAGTAGACGTGCAAATTAACAATTTTTTTAGGATATTTGAGAATAACCTGATATTATGGTCATAGCCTCCGCCAAGACTTTCAGTTAGCGTTGCTTTGCGTGCACTTGCCGCAAAAAGGGTCAGAAACGCCTGTCATTTCATAACTCTAGCCCGGCCTTGTAAAGGAAACACATGCATACAATGTTACGATATACCCCAATGACATCCGTAGACGGTAAACGAACTTTTTTGACTCATAGTGAGCCTTGAATTGACATTATTATGCAATGATAGTGAAATGACGGGCGTTTTTTCAATCCTTGCTCATTGAATCTTATTACTTACTTTCAGTGTGTGGAACAGTGCCACTCACACAATCTACGTGCAGTGCTGTGGACTGTGGGATGATACCGCCAAGCTCGGTGCTGGTTGGAAGAGCTATCCTCGCACGAGGTTCCTGTTAGCTCCAGGCCTTGTGGCAAAAATCACGGTCAGTGCTAACCCTCGGGAGTACCCATCACCTGTTCCTTTGGCATATGTGGGCCTGCAACTGGCAGCTTCACATACAAGGGACATCGTAACTGGCTACTTCGTAGTGCCAATACAAGTTAAATTTAGAAATTATATTCCGCCACCTCCGGGTGAAGGTTGAAGAATAGGGATTTATTTTTTATTAATGAACAAATTGGAAAATTTTCTACTCATCTTGCATTAAAATTTCTATTTTTAAATCATTTTTCACTTTTACTATTACCTCCGAACATCGCAGCATTAGCTCAGGTATGAAATTTGCAGCAAAAGCGATCAAACTTCCTCCTTGTTTATGACTTGGTCTTGATAGAAGTTCATCGGAACTCTGAGCAGCGGGAATGTTCCGAGCGTTTCCGAGCTAGCTTCTCAATTGCGACAAAGGCTATATTATCGATATTATCGTAGAGCCGAAGATTATACGACATAACTGTAGATTATGGAATTCTGGAATGCAGATCGATTACCGCGTACGGAAACGCGTCGAACAATAATCGAGTTTGATGATGTAATAAACAGAATTGTTTAGTAACTACCATGGAAGAACATTTACCTACTGCCAATCTCTGATAGCTCAATTGTTTTAGCTGGAACATAAGATGTTAGACTTTACCACGCCTTTTGTGTCGATTGTTGTGGTAGTCTTTGGGGAACAAAATAATCTAATTAGGTAGTACTATTAATTACAATACAGAATATTCGTATTGTATTGTACTGTAATTAATTACTGTCTGTCCGGAACGATGCGCGATGGACCGCTTCGCAGAATGACAATATTTACTCAGCTTCGTTAAAATCATTTAGTAGTGCATATCTTTTGTTTCCCGGTAGCAGTGATGTTCAATAAGATGCTTTGTTTATTACGTCATTGGATCTGATGCCCAGAGGAGGTGCGGCTCGGAAATAGCAATCAAGATGGATCGAGCATCATCACTCGCGTCGTACCTGACTGTGTTGGCGCGAATGAGAGTGTTGCTTAGGGGAATTATCCTGTCGATGACTCATAGGTTTCGGCCTGCCGCCTTTGTTAGTATTCTAATGACTCAAACCGATATAAGTACATACATATTTACAATTGTCAAAATCGGAAAAAGATTAGCTCTCTTCGATTTGTCTCGATTAAACCCAGTCAGATTACGTTGAGTTAAACGCCATCGAATGTAACATGTTTTCGAGGCGATTGCTTTAATTCTTACATTACTTTGCTATTAAATTTATAAGTAATGTTGCCGCGTACGTTTGCAGATCTCAAACAAAAATAAATCACGGTTCCTTTTTGTAATATACAGTGGCAATGGCGCGAGAAATAGATTTTACGAGTGCGTGCCGCAGGCCAGGCGGCGATATTTACGCGTGTTTACACTTCAGACGACTTTATAGGCGCAACGACATCACCACGCCATAATAACACACATATAAGGAACAGTTCGCAGCTCACATGCTCCGAGTTACGGCCACGAAAGCGCTCTTATTTTTATAGAAACATTGAGTAATCGTTATTAAACGAGTCACAATAAAAAACAAGCACCCATTTTCTTTCTTATTTTAGAAGTTCTTAAGTCATGTCTTCTTAGTTACAAAAAGGTACGTGATTTGTTTTCTTTCCTACACATATCTGTGAAAAATGGTAGAGTACCTGTTTAGTTACAAAACGTGGTCAATACGGGACGCGTCAAGTCAGTCGAATGTTTTTAATTAGACGCTGCGCACTGAATGTGCCGTTAACAACCAAGCAGAACTGGTTGCTACAGAAGTTACTTCCTGGAGGGTAAAACCTCTTGACTAGAGTAAGGTAGGCACCCATATCTAAGCTTAGTTGCCTGACCTACTTTTGTGATGAATTCTTGGAATTCGAATAAGGACGACCCGCTGCTTGAACTGGATTTTACGCTTCGTAATAATCTCTAGTAAAAACAGCGGAATATTTTGAAATTATTTTTAACTACCGGTGCTAACTGCCCATCTTATAAGTTAAGTTATAACATTATTCGTTTGTAACTAACTAAACTTAGATTTATTAAAAATTAAATATTTAATTAAAATTAAATATGCGTTCTGCGATTAATCAAGTAGTGTAATTACCGCTTTTATACAAGGAAGAGAAAGATTACTCTATTTGCTATAGTCAGGGATGTTCTTCTCGGTTGCCTTTCCGGAAATCGAGATCAGGACACACGGGTACGCGACCCCGGCTTCCCGAGCTACCACTAACTCTCCCTGTTCCTTCTGAGTTAGCTGTATTCTATCCCTTCAATTCCTACCAAGATTCCATAAATCCTTCTCACGGAAACCATATTTCAACCAGTCCTTGTATTCCCTTCTAATGTCCGGTGGGAGATGTCGGGCAGCAGCGCTCTCCCACTACTCTTACTGCGATCACCAACACGCCTGCCCATTCATTTCAACCGAAAGACGTCCTCTGCTGAACATAGGCCTCCCCCAAGGCTCTCCAAACAGATCGGCCCTGTGCCATCCGCATCCAATGCGTTCCCGCTACCTTCACCAGGTCGTCGCTCCATCTTGTTGGAGGCCTACCTACACTGCGTCTTCCGGTCCGCGGACGCCACTCGAGAACCTTTCGGCCCCATCGGCCGTCAGTTCTACGGGCGATGTGCCCTGCCCACTGCCACTTAAGTCTAGCAATTCTTCGAGCTATGTCCGTGACTTTAGTTCTCGCGCGGATCGGGCGCCTGTCCAGCGTGGTGATTATGGGCAAATACCCTAAATATGGATAGCGCCAATAAAATACGGCCCCCAGTTCCCGGTAGCTCCGCCATTCCTGGTTATGGTAGCGGCCTTGGAAATGGTGGAGTGGGGGGTGCGAAGAATCCCCGGGAGACGATCAGCGGCTACCATCGTCGATTGAACCTGGCTACGTATAATGGACGCACCCTTAGGCTTCCTGAACATATGAGGGAAGCCCAGGATCGCGAATTTTGGCGCAATATGAGGGAGGCCTACGTCCAACAGTGGACGGACAATATGGCTGTAGATAGAAAATCAAATAACTAGGTACTTGTTTATTAATATGTTATATGTTATTTTCTTCTCTCTGTACATTAATTACTATTCGCCTGTCTTTTAAGTTTTCCTTTCATACCAGGTTAGCTTGAATAGATCCCTTTTAGGGATAAGTTCGCCGGTGTAATTTTGTACCTACAATAAAGTATTTACATACATACTACTTGTTTTTACAACTAATACGGATTGATTGGTGGAGTTGGGTGTAAACAGTCGTTTTGTACTCAATTTTTGAATGCCATCCTGGGTATGTGCAATAAACTGTGTAGGTAGCCAGCTAGAACGTGTAACAGTAAGTAGTAGCACAAGCAAGGGGATGCAACCGATAATGAGACCGATAATGAGTTGGACCATGATACGGCTTCCGGACGGCAGATTGCGTGCAATTGATTCTAGCCCCATTATCACAACTTGTTGCCATGCCCCGTCCGCTTCGCACTTCTAAGCTGTCGCTAGAGCTTTGCAAGGATTCAGCTGTAGATTGAAATAGCCAAAACCAATTAACCTCAGTGCCCGCCAAAACGAACCAAAAGTTAAAAAAAAATAATTTATAGCAAATAGCAGCTCAGGTTTTAGTGAACCACACAGATCCATAATGACTTTCTGTCTAACACCGAAAATGTTTCGCTTCTGTACCTTTTCCCTATGAAAAGTCGACATTATCATTATTAAACACCGCGTTCAAAGGGACGTCTCTTTATTAATAACATAAAAATGTCTTTAACAATTTTATTTCACCGTTCCTTAAGATGTTCTATTCGAGACACAAATTATCGAGTCGGTTTGATCCCACGCCCAAAATAAAATATCATATTTCCTGTCAGAGGAGCAAGCTTCAGCATTCGAGTGGCTTTTTTCTACATTTTTTTCAGAGCAACAAGTTTTTTAAGGAACTGCGTCGCACATGTTTGCTCAACATACGCATCGTCTTTCAAACTTGTGTATGTAGGTAGCCGTTTTTTTAACGTCTGTCCTAAATGCAATGGAACTTGAAATAGCTGTCAGCCTCGTGAATTCCGTCATTAGAGCTGCGTGTCGTATGACGGAGTAACGCTCGCCCGTGAGCTGGGTTAGGTAATTTGTATAGGAAGTGAAGTCGGTGGGCGATCAGCGGTTAGAGCATTGTCTATAGCCGTTAGACTAGTTTCAGAGCGAGTTCGTGTGCACTTAATGTGCAGCACATTACGGATAGGGTTACCAAATCAAATAGGTAAGTACTTTCAAAACCGCATTCGAGTTTCATTGGAATTCCTTGAAGAACCTTGTCCTGTTTCCATTCTGCAGTAAAAGTAATAACAATATATATGGTGTGCCCGTTATCTCACGCAATAACCCGACAATCCTGTTTATAGCATCCCAACCCTATTCCACGTCGCTTCCTGCCTGAAGACTATCCGTTTGTAAATCCTAATGTATATTAAGGGGTAAATCTTTATAATAGTGCCCATCTTTTATGTACGTAATAATAGCTACTTTGACTACGGAGAATTTGTTTACAGCTATCCCGTGGAAACTATGCAAATTACTGTGAGAAAAGTATCCTATGTGCTATCCTACTATCCTAGTATTTTATGTGTTTACTAGCTGTTGCCCGCGACTTCGTCTGCGTAGAATCGAATGTAGGTAGGGGTATAAAAAATGGCCTACGACCTATTCTCAGACCTACCGAATACCTATGGACAAAAAAGTTTCATAAAAATCGGTCGAGCCGTTTCGGAGGAGTTCGATATCAAACACCGTGACGTGACGCGAGAAACGTTCGTCCGCGTAGAATTCCAATTTGTGGTAAAGCTTCTTCATCTCTTTCATTGTATAAAACAAAAATCCGGCAGCGGCAACATCCATCATTATTATCATTTCATCATCATCAGTATCAGTTAGTGAATATTATAAATCCCGTTTATTCTCTATCCCGTGGGAATTTCAACAAATTTGTCCTTTTCTATGCAAATTTTCGCTTATTTTTATCCCGCGGGAATTTTGCATATTCCCCGAGAAAAAATAGGCTATGTCCTTAAAGGTGTAGCTTTCTACCGGTAAAAGAAGCTTTAAAATCAGCCCCGAAGTTGAATTCACTTATTTTTTTCCTGGGAATTTTGATTTTTCACGGAGAAAAGTAGTCTATGTAAATAATGGTTGGTGTAGCTTCCTATTGGTGAAAGAAATTTTCAAATCAGCCCTCAAGTGATAGATATTCACTTCTCTCTATCCCACGGGAATTTTGCATTTTACCGAATAAATAGTAGGTAGCCTAGCCTATACTGATAAAGGATAGTGTAGCTTTCTATTGGTCATTTTTTTTAAACTTATCCCCGAAGTTAAATTTACTATTTTCTATACCGCGGGAATTTTGCATTTATCCGAAAAATAGCATCCTATGTTAATCAAGGACAGTGTATCTTTTCTATTGGTGAAAGACATTTTAAAATGAGCTCCGAAGTTGAATTTTTTTTTCTATCCCTTGGGAATTTTGCATTTTCCCGGAAAAAAGTAGCCTATGTTAATAAAGGATAGTGTAACTTTTTACTGGTAAAAGTTTTTTTTTAATCGGCTCGGAAGTTTCAGAGATTATCTATCCCACAGGAATTTCCAAAAATCCTGCAATAAGTTTTATTGCTATTATGGCCATTTACGTTTATACTGAATTTGAAAAGTTTAGTATTTGTAGTTACGGAGATAGGGTCCAGTTGATTTGAGTACCTATATAAATCCTGATTTATTTTTATCTCGTGGAAATTTTCTTAATTCTAGAAATTAGCTTTATATTCTAATAATATTCTTGCATGCCCAATTTGTACAGTTTAGTAATCTTCGTTATGGGGATAGGGCCACTCTTGTTGAAATATACAAATCCGGTTTATTCCTTATCCCGTGGGAATTCCGGAAAATCCTTTCTGATCGGATGCCTACGTCATACAAAGAACACACCCTCCACGTTTTAGGTCTCTACATACAGCGGTTTAGGCTGTACGTTAATCCACCAGTCAGTCATTTAGGACTTCAGGACAAAGCATTTTATATGTATTTGCATTGCACCAAGCTTTTATGCGAGTTCAACAATGATATTTGAATACTCAATTCGATTTTATTCGAAAAAGGTTGAACTCGTTCATCATCATCATCATTTCAGTCGTAGGACGTCCACTGCTGGACATAGGCCTCCCTCATTGACACCCAATCATTACGGTTGGAAGCGACTTGCATCCACCCCGCTGGACCAGCGACCTTCACCAAAACGTCCGTCCATCTCGTTGGTGGACGTCCCACGCTGCGCTTGCAAAAGCAAAAGCTTGGTGAAATGCAAATACTTATACATATAATTAGTTATTATCAGAGATCAGATCAGGAAGTGGTTGACAAACGTAGACAAATGGTTTGCAAAATTTGAAGTTTCGTTTCGTTTACATTGTGTCAAAATAAAAAGTAATTTAAATCAAAAGCACTAAGGAGTATTTTCAACGACCACTTTAGCCTAGTTGGAAGTGACCCTGCCTACGAAGCAAGAGGTCCTGGGTTCAAATCCCGGTAAGGGCATTTATTTGTGTGATGAGCACGAATATTTGTTCCTGAGTTATGGATGTTTTCTATGTATTTAAGTATTTATTTATCTATATAAGTATGTCTATCGTCGTCTAGTACCCATAGTACAAGCTTTGCTTAGTTTGGGACTAGGTCGATTTGTGTGAGATAGTCCCCTAATATTATTTATTTATTTATTTATTTATATCAACTTCGAAGCAAATCACCCCCGAAATAACTTTCTACTCCTTTTTAATCCCGTCAAGGAATGAATTTCAATAAAATACGAAACACGTCTTCCATCAATTCTGTTAAAGAATGTTTATGCAAAATTTGAAGTAGATTGGACCAAGGAATCACGTTGTCCCATACAAACTTTGCCCCCTTTTTTGCCCTCTTAGGAGTAGAACTACGAAAAATCCTTTCTTATCGGATGCCTACGTCATACAAAGAACACACCCTCCAAGTTTCAGGTCTCTACGATCAGCCGTTTAGGCTGTGCGTTGATCCGTCAGTCAGTCAGGACAAAGGATTTTATATGTATAGATTATAATCGCGGGATGGCCATCGAAACAGAGGCAGACCGAAGAGAAGATGGCAGGACGACTAGGACGCATATCAAGTAGGCGGAAAAAAGGGGAGGCCTTTGCCCAGCAGTGGGACACTTTAACAGGCTAAAAAAAAAAAAAAAAATAATCCAGGTTATAATTGAATAGTGTGAGAAATCTCATCCCTATCTCTATATCTCCAAGGTCTCTGGTCTCTGAGGTCTGGGCTTTGGCCCCATGAATGTATGTCAAATGACTGGGCTACTTGGGCCCGTTATAGGAATCCCATACCAACAGTATTAATAAATAATCCAGCCTACTCAGAAAATCTTTCTTCAAAAAGATCAAGGTATATTATGGCTGCCAAATTTCAAGAGTCAAGCTCCAGTGGTTTAGGTTAAATGCTTCGCTGTCGGTCAGTCGTTTTCATTACGTTTTATGTGTAGGTTTGAATTTCACAGGAACTCCGAAAAACACAGAAGTGCTAACTCGGGCTGAAACCCACGACTATCTGCTTGAGATGCTAAGTATAGCTAAACCACTAGCGCCTAAGCTACAACAGCTTTTTCACACGTACCTATATAGTTCTAATCTAATCTATAACAAAAGGATGTTGAATAACATTCACAACGTTTGATAGGATTAGTGCAATTGCAGCAACATAGTTAAAGTTCATTGTGCTCATAACACTTACTAATTGTAATCAGCTTAAGCACTGTTTGCATCTGATATGCTCATTATCTCTCGAAATATGTGCTGAAAAACTATACGGTAACCCTAATGACGGGTGTTGCGCCGCTTCTCACGGCGTCGCTCCGCTTGCATAAGCGGCGCGAGCGCACGTAACTTGCCGTAACGCGCATTATGCATGTGGGGCGTACGTCGGACGCATCCACACTGCGTTCGACATCTTACATCTATTTGGCATCTTCATTGCGAACTCTGTTGTTGTATTAGGTGTACAAAGTGTTATTGTTATTCCTCAATTTGGAGTGAACAGATTGCCAAACTTGTTACGCGGTTTCAGACTGTTTAGAAAGTTGTAAGAAGTCTGAAAAGGATATTATTAAAATAGATATTTTTCAGGCTTTAAATAGGTAGCTCAAGATTTTGAGAGGAGGTAGAGAAGTGGTAGACAACGTCAAATTAGAGGCGGGGTGGGATAGAGGCTACAATCAGAAGCTTACGTAAATCCATATTTCGGTCATTTGTGATATTAGTGGGATGTCCGTGTTCCCTGTGACCTCCACCTCGTCCTTAGGTTTTTTACGCCAATAATTTTTAGTGAATGATTTAATTCAATTAATACACATAATACATTTGGCTGTTATCCCTAGAAAAATTTCAAGTGCCTGAACAAGCCTCATCCGAATAGCGGAAACACCAGCCATCACGTGGAAGCAAAACCACATGTGCTTCAAAAGCAAAAAACGCATTAATTGCTGTACTATCTCCAAATCTTAAGTGTTTTTTTGTGATGGTGTCATATTGACACGAAAACCAAAGCTGTGTCCGAATTGCACACAATTACTTTTATGCTCTCAAATTCAGACTTAAGCTACTGATCCCTGTCACAGATTAAGGGTCGCATCTCAGACGCATACCCCGGGCACATGCTTGCCTTTTATGCTGCTACCACAAAAGCGTGTCCGTCTAACGTTACACGCGAGGATGACATGCGCACGAGACATAGAAGATTGTCTTCCACAGATAAATGCCCAAATCTCGCCTCCATCAACAAAAGATCAGATTCCGCGTCTGGAATTAAATCCGCACTATAACGTACGGAAGCAGTAGGCGCCGGCAGCCGGCGAAGTATCAAATACCAGTCAGATAATAAAGGACTCCTTAATGCGAAATGCGATAAGTGAACGGAGACAGAATGTTTTTACGCTAAATCAGCCCCAGACAGAGGGCCTTTGAAGCGCGTATCTTGAACCGATTTAACTCAAACGAACGAAGAGTTTAACCTTAATGGTCCGATACTCTTGCTCAAGGAATTTGGAACGGAGAATTATTATGCAAAGAAGAATAATAGTTAAATATAACATGATGTGTATTTTTAACGAAAAAGTTTTGAAGTGAGCATTAACTTTTCATTTTTATAATTCATTTGTTTAAGTGTGTAATCAGCGACCTTTTATTAAATATAAGTAGTTAAAAGCTATCGTTATTTGAACTGAAAATACCGTATCGTCATATTTCCAATGTTTGCTAGAGAAAGCAGAAAGATTGTGAAAAATTTGTAATCATATCTAATATATAAAAAATCTCGTGTCACGGTGTTTGTTATCCAACTCCTCCGAAACGGCTTGACAGATTTTTATGAAACTTTTTTTCTCTGTATTCGGTAGGTCTGAGAATAGGCCGTAGGCTATTTTTTATAAGCACCAATATTCTTTGCGGACTGAGTCGCGGGCAACAGCTAGTTATTATAAAATATTTTACGGAATAATAAAACACAACTTCGCATCTGCTCTTAATTAGGCGTGTTTAAATGAAAGTAAACTGAATGCGTTTTGTGTGGCATCCTTCCTCAAAGGTGATCTATTCAACTTCATATGTCATCGGAGAAATACGAGACAACCAGGAGATAATGCAAAACGATCTTACTGTATGGATCTCTTTATAAATTTTATAATACAGGATATCATCACCTGTATGATGGTTGTAAATGAACAATATGAACGTACCAGAATTTAAAGCCGTTTACGCTCGATCTGCCGAAGCCTCAGATGATTCCCTATTAGATAGAAGTTAATTATTAGTCAGTTTTACATTAAAATAAGACACGGTCATGTACAGAAGTTAGTGTCTCTGGCTTTCAAGAGAAAAAGTAAAGAACGATTTTCCAAAATGGACGCTGAAATATTAGCAGAGGACGTCGATGAGTTTACTTATTGGTTTTTAAGAGTATTACGAGCTGTTGAGATGTTAATCTTTGACGGTTTCATAGTTAGATTAACATAGTTTAATAAACATTGGTTATATGGACCTTAACCTAGAAGCGGCACAAGACAAGACCATTTATCTCAGCCTCCTGGCTTCACGCTCAGACTCGAGGAGCGTGAGGATGTCACCATCGTATTTAATATAGTAGGTACTTAATTGTACTTTTTTGAAGTCAATTAAATGACCACAAACATCAGCATACTCAAATAATTCATCAATCAAATTAATTGTGGCTTTACATACATCTCTTACTACTATGACCTAAAAAAAGGAAAAAGTATGTAGTACCTTTCCGACTATCAAAATCGCATTATAATATAATACATATATTTACTTACCTAATGTATTTTCCAGCTTGTCATAAGTTGGGCGCGGGACGGATATCCTGTGACCGGATATGACGGGGAGGGAAATGGGGAGGCCGGGGGAGAGGGGTTTCTTCCGGCAACGTCCTCGCCCTTCCGGGATTTCACGTCCGGTTTTCTATCAGTGAAATTTTCTGTTGGACTAAAAGTATTCAAGCCACACTGATTCGCTTTTCTTAATTGCTACAAATTTTTTGTTAAGGGTTAATTTACAATTTTTTATAGATAGTGGTAACCTATACTTCATTTTTATTTAGAATTAGAAACCACAATAACATTATATTGCGTCTGGTCAACTATTTCTTACCTAGCAAATAGTACAGTACAATAGTCTGGGAGCCGCAATATAAAATTGTTTTTTAATGTCACTTTAATTACGTGCCGTCAATTGTTACTCTAGTACAAATTGTAAAGAGATTACAGTTCACGAGCCGCAATATAATGTTGTTGTGGTTTCTAATTCTAAATTAAATGAAGTATAGCAGGGTATAACAACGCTATAAAAACTCATTTCACTTAGAATCACGATTGATTTCACCACTTATATTTCTGTCACACAATATAGGATGAGGGTAGAAAGAGATGGAGAATGCGATCGAAAGCGCCCGCGCGTTCGACAATACGACCTCTGAAACCTTATTGTCTAACGCACTTGGAATCACAATCGTTCTCATTACTTTTTTCATTCCAATGGAATAGCATGAAGGTGAAAAGAGTGGGAGAATAACTCGCACTGCTCTCACTTTCCAGATTAAAAATATTCAAACCACACCAGTCATATTTATAATATATTCAGAACGACAAAAGAGTGCTTCATCAAAGCCGTGGTGGCCTTGTGGTTTGACCTATGGCCTCTCAAGCAGAGGGTCGTGGGTTCAAATCCTGGCTCGCACCTCTGAGTTTTTCGGAATTTATGTGCGAAATTACATTTGCAATTTACCATGAGCTGTACGATGAAACACCTGCGACGAAATTCAATGGAGTGTGTGAAGTTCCCAATCCGCACTGGGTCCGCGTGGGAACTACGGCCCAAGCCCTCTCAATCTGAGAGGAAGCCTGTGCCCTGCGGTGGGACGTATATAGGCTGGGATGATTGATGATGATTGATGCGCGATTCATAGTGTCTAGTCTACGCCGTAGCAATAAAGTTGTAATATTTTGTTGAACTGAAAAGGCCAATAAATATGTACCTATAAAAATCGGCCAAGAGTGTGTCGAACACGCCCAGGATAGGGTTCCACAGCCGTTACGAAAAATCCTTGCCCATATTATTAATTTTACCGTCCGTATTAAACAAGCAATATTTTATAGGTCAGGCTGCAATTTACCTACTCTTAAACTACTAGGTAAGTACTTAATAATTCTCAAGAAAACTTAGCCGTTATAGTTTTCCTTGTTAATTTCACATATTTCCTCCCAACCTGATTTTAAGGGTTCCGTAGTCATTATACCAACAGTTTAGCTTTTAGAGGGGGGGGCTCGATTTTAACAAAAAATTGCACTTTAAAGTTGAATATTTTGCAAACGAATCACTACATCGAAAAGTTGTCTTGACAACCTTGAAATGATTTTAAAAGAGCTATCCAACAATACACCACACTATAAGGTTAGACGAGAAAAAAAATCACCCCACTTTACGTCTATGGGGGGTAATTACAGCTTTCTAGACTTAATAGTCTTTGAGCTAAGCCGCGGACGGGCGGGGTACTGACAGACATGACGAAACTATAAGGGTTCCTTTTTACCATTTTTTCTCCGGAACCCTAAAAATGGCGTAGGCTCTAGGGGTAAACATACATTGTGTAGGGGCAAATAAAGAATAAACACTCATAAGAATATGCTTTTGCAGGTGGTATAGGTATCGCAACGAGAGTTGAGGTCACGCACACAACCACATGTCATGTAATAACAACGGGATTTTGATTTGATTAACTAAAAATTTCTTCAACCTATTTCGTTAAGAATAATTTAGGAAAATACATCTAGTTCAAACAAACAATCATCAAAAAGTCAAAATATACAACAAAATAAAAATTGGCCCAAATAATGATAGTGGCAGGAAATACATGCGATAATATTTCAACACCTCTTTGACTGAGCGAGCGCGAAGCGTCCTTGTTTCAGCTTGTCCAAAAATGTTTTCGTATGTTTAATGTTAATCTCAACCAATTCTCGTGAAACTTAAACTCGTAAGGCCCATGTCAATTTTTTACTATCATAATTTGAAACTTATTGTCAATCAAGAAGTTAACGTTTGCTGTGACGTATGTACTAAATTAATCTGTCGAGCAAAGATGGTGGATCCATGAGGTTAAAAACGTAAAAGACGATTCGCGAGGTCTACATCTAAGAAACCACTAATAATATTAGAGCTGTGTAGGCACCCCATCTAGGCATATAATACAGAACGACCAAAGTAATAGCTACTCGTATACTTACGGGTATTACATTACATCACATCAGCACCTCCCGTGGTGGAACCAGGCGCTTGCGCCGCGTGAGGTCTGCCGCGCAAGGAACCATACACACGAGTCTAAATTAAGCTAATTTATAGAAAAAAACATCTGAACGTTACTTACATCCAAAACAGCCGCTAAACTCCCATTGGCGTGAATGCGAAGTTTCTCAACTTGGACAAATGAGTTTTATAATTTTGTTTAATTATTACATAGACTTCAGAAAGGGATACCTACTATTCTCAAAGAATTTTTATTTGTTGGATTATTCACTGTAGTTATTTTAGTGGAGAACTATTCTTCCTCAATTGTAAGGGATGGAATGCGAAATAAAATATCGTAAAACTAAAAATATCTGATTCCTCAAGCGTTTCTGTTACCGTCCTGTGAAGATTCCAGTAATGAAAGGATTTATAAATGACAAAATTTAACTTTTACAGAACACGTTTTTGCATTATTATTGTTCGCTCTTGAAATTAAATAAAACGCTTTGTTATTCCATTCAGATCTGTAACGAAAATACATCTATGTCTGCAACTACGGGAAATAAGTTTTCCTTAAAAATTTCAATTCTAATATGAGCTTTTTTCTAGACTGTAATTGCAATGTCATCCAATCTACAGGACAATCTGACCTAGTGGAAGTGGTTTAAATTCTACCTCCAAGATCCAAACAAACACGGCAAGTTAAATAAAAGCTTGTAAAAATCGGCAAGTTTGTAATACTCAACAACGTGCTGATTAGATTTGTATAATGTTACATACGAGACGACTAGACAGATATGTGCTTGCGTACGAGTTCGTGTTTAACGTACTGCCCAGTCAATTCCATCACAATCGAAGCTAGAGGCTTTTTACGCCTGTCTGTGGTTTGAAAACTTTGGATTTTCACACTGTTTCATTCTTACATAGAATTTTTTTTCTCAAGTCAAAATTCTTTGACCAGTGTTGTGTCTTGCCGGTGATGACTGAGATGTAAGTAGCCGCTAACGATATGCCTCATAGTCATCAATAACTATCCTATTATTTACCAGGATCGATAATAATCGTTGATAAAAAGAATCGACTAAATAAGAAAACCGGTCAAGTGCGAGTCGGACTCGCGCGCGAAGGGTTCCGTACAATTATCTATAAAAATCACGTTTGTTGTATGGGAGCCCCCTTAATTTTTTTTTTAATTAAATTTAAAGATTTATTTTTAAAGTCAATATATAATTAAATATTCTTTGAATATTTCAAGCGTCTACCTGTTGCCGTTATCAATATCGAGCAAAAACGAGCAAAAAAAATCAAGTTTGTTGTATGGGAGCCCCCTTAAATATTTATTTTATTCCATTTTTTAGTATTTGTTTTTATAGCGGCAACCGAAATACATCATCTGTGAAAATTTCAACTCTCTAGCTATCACGGTTCCCGAGATACAGCCTGGTGACAGACGGACAGACAGACGGACGGACAGACGGACGGACAGCGGAGCCTCAGTAATAGGGTCCCGTTTTTATCCTTTGGGTACGGAACCCTAAAAACGATGCAAAACAGTTTAGTAGATCCTGAAATTACGTGAACCAAACGATTTTACATCGATAATAACTTTTTATTATTTACTAGCCACCATCCGAAGATAAGTACGCAATCATATTTTATAACTCTGCACTTATGTAGATAGCTGAGCTATGAAAAAATGAGCTCGGGTCGAGAACTATATTGTTGAGTGTAGAAACCGCGGGAGAGCGTGGCTTTATTAATATTATTAGGCGGTGTTATTACCGCGTTATGACGCCCAAACGGGGTAATAACGTGCTACATCCGATATTTACGTTGTTATGGCTTAATTAAATATTTGGTTAGAATGTGATATTTAGAGTAATTAAGATAGTTCTTGTTGAGATTCTTGGAGAAACGAAAGAATAGTCGTCTTGATTTATGTATTGCCTACAATAATAAAGGTTTAGGTTTAAGCGCGCTCGGTGACATATATTCATAGCTTATCGTACAAAGTCTGAAATATAATAAATAACTACTCTAAGAGGAGAGCCATTCTGAATCTGAGAAGAGGCCTGTGTGCGACACAAATATGCATACCTATGTTTACATTCAGCACATTCTCCTCTTCCACATAAACTACAAATACCACACAAAATGCTAAGGTGCTTCCAGTGGCATAGCTAGTTAACCAAAGGCCCTGGGGCAAAAAAAACTAGGGCCCCAACCCGTGTTTGTTTATGTGATAAGACAAGAAGTAAGGATGAATGCACTTTAAATTCACTAGACTCGCGCACTTGTAAATTCACTAGTAGCGTTTTATAGCCACTTTTCTCATCGGTCCGCGTTTATAGTTTGGTCGGAGACCGAGGGGCCCCCTGAGCTTGGGGGCCCCGGTGCACTGCCCCGGCTTGCCCTACGGTAGCTACGCCACTGGGTGCTTCAAACTCTACGAGTTCATTCTCAAAGCACAAACACCGAGATATTCGGTGTCAAACAAAACGAATGGTACTGTTTAAAGTCATAAATCCATCCATCCATCCATCCCAGCTTATATATACGTCCTACTGCAGGGCACAGGGCCCAATGTGGATTGGGAACTTCACACACCCCATTGAATTTCTTCGCAGGTGTATGAAGGTTTCCTCACGATGTTTTCCTTCACTGTAAAGCTCATGGTAAATTTCTAATGTAATGTCGCACTTAAATTCCGAAAACTCAGAGGTGCGAGCCGGGATTTGAACCCACGGCCGTCTGCTTGAGAGGCCATAGGTCAAACCGCTAGGCCAACACGACTTTCTAAATCATAAATACCTACCTAAAAATAAAAAAAAAATAAAAAAAAAAAAATGCAATTGTCGATGACTACCTCAGCCCGAGATTACTCAGCGGTGCTACGAAATACCAGGCATAACTGTTAGCGTACGGAACAATCAATCTTTTTTACATCCAGATTAAATTTAGAATAGGTCCAGACGTAGATAGGTAGTATAAACAAACCTGGAGTGGGTAATTTGTTCTAATTCTCCCCTCGCTATATCGGGAGCCAACCGAGAAAATGTTTTTCAGTTTATAATTGGAAAGTTAAAAATATAATTCATGACAACGGTTAGACTAAAGCAAAAAAAAAATTAATTTTCAAATTTTTGCTGAATTTCATTTTTGTTGACTGTAGGTACCTTTGCTTTGCCATTCAAACTACACATCTCCGTACCAAATTTCAAATAATTCCAATCACGAGAGTTGAGCAAAATTTAACTTGTTAAATTTAACCTTGACAGACGTACAAACTATTTTGGAATTACAGTCAAAACCGTTTATAGCAACACCAATTACAACGACATATTGGATGTAACGACAAAGAAAAAACCCAACATTTTCTTATATACCAAAGTAACACTGGTTACAATGACCAATCGTGTATCTCTACACACTCCAATCACTATCAAACATACACATATTCTTTTTCAGGACATCCTTTTTCTAGTGTTTTTCATGCTATTCCAAATCGATTACAGCATTTGCAGTACCAGACTGGTTTGAAATTTGATAAAGTAGTGGTGTGGTTAGTCCCAAACTGATATTTAACACCATCAAACGCGACATTGTCTCGCAACTGTAAATAATGGTCGGAAATAAAATGCAGACTAAACATACCCATAGTGTCCACACGTGCGCCGTCGATCAAGACAAGTGTACCATACCAACACTGGCAACACTCACTACATGCAAAGCGGTTCAATTCTCGGAATCGGGTTAATTCAGTCTGTGACGTCATCCGCCGCACCCGCCACGCTTCCTTGTCCGACGGAATAACTCGCGTTATTAATTTATTTAGTTCCTCACTTGGCACTCGTTGAGATGCCGTAGCACGCAAGCGTTTATTGCGGGTATAAAGCTGCCATCCCTTTCGCCTACGAGTGATTAGGTTCTCTGGACTGCAGCACACTTAGAAGAAATTATTTATGGCCACTTGCTAAGAAAATTAAATTTAAACGCAATGATATTTTAAGTGTAGATACGTTATATGCTCACATTATGCCCAAAAAAACGCTCCGCACGCGGCAGCAGGCACACACATACACGTTTCATTTTACTTACATTTTATTACATTGATAGACGGTATTAAGAGAGATGGCTTCATTAAGACGATATGAAGAAAAAGACAAAGATAGTCTATCACTTGCACGCAAAGTGTAAGCAAACGTCACAATCCGACTGATTCCAATGGTCACAATTAGTACCATTTCGCGGCAGACTTTTGGTGCGTTGGTGGCGTATCTACCTCTTTTTTGTATATAATATCATTGTTTAAACGTAGGTAGTTAAACCTCTACCACTACCATGAGTTCACAGTGACCGCACTCCAAATCCTCCATACAAATCATTCACGCAGTCGCTATCGAGCACGGTCACTGCAAACTCATGGTAGTGGTAGGTAGGTACTGAGGTTGTATTGTCTAGCGCGGGCCCTCGCGATTGCATTAAGCATATCTGTCCTACCCTCAACTTATACCGTTTGAGAAAAAGAAGTGGCGAAAGTGATTGCGATTTCGGGTGCCGTAGACAATTATGGCATCTAGTTCCCTCCATACATTTTGACACTACTAAACTGAGCTTAACCCTAAATTCAGAATATGAGTGAGCATAAATAACGTTGTAATAGACTACTTGGTTATTTCATAATTACCTGTGCAAGCAGCCACGTGTGTAACTTTGTATTAACTTGGCATTAATGATTATTATCGTCTCGCCCACAAGATGATCTAATCCATTTGACCACTATAGATCATTATAGATGCATACACATTGTTGACAAAAACTTGAGTGTATAAATAAGAGTAGAGTCGTCTTTTGTTGAATGATTCACCTCTGCAGCTCTGTCGAGTTTTTTTTAGTTATCCTACGAGTCCCACTGCCAGACAGAGAAGTAAACATGTAAGTATAAAATTTTAAACGAATATGGCCATGAAATTCCATTACTTTTCTAAGCATTTTCAATTAGTAGGACAACAATTACAATTGCTAAGGAATGCTTCATGGTATTCAGGAAATCAATTGACACCTGAATAAAAAAAAACTACAAGTTAACCGGAAACTACGTGAAGGCTAGCGTTATTTTGAAAGTCTGACATATTAAATGACTAGGCATTAGCGGTAGTGGAGCTACTAAGTATAGATGATTAAGCCGGTGTATTTTGACGACAGATGTTGGAATGAGGGTGCCGTCGCGCCGCGGGACGCCGAAGTCCGTAGTTGATTGACGCCCTGCGTCCGCGCAATTGGCGCTCATTCATATTATTTTGGTTGTTAACCCTTGCGTTTGTGTGGGGCGCGATAAGGCATTGTTAATGGATTCATTAAGCATTTCAAAACGCAGCTGATCACCATAACGTTCAATTATAACTGTTGTTCCCGAACGCGAAATGGGTAAAATATACCTACTCAAGTACACTTTCTACCAGTTGCGGGACGTCGTATCGTAACCAAACAACTGAATTCTGACAGATTTGCGTAAATTTTTTACATGACGTGAGTGATGGATGGCAAGTTGGCGAAGCTTGTGTCCACTAACTCTAAGAAGATGTATCAGAAGCCATACTCGTACCTACCAAACTACGTAATGCTTCTCTCCGGGTCGGAGTCCGGGTTGCCTAATGAAAATTTTCACTCTACACCATTGCTGCCTACTGTAACAAATACTTACCGAGTTATTTTAAGCTGGTCATACTGTAAGGCTTCCAGTGTTGTTAATCGGCAGAAAAAATTAAAAGCCTCGACTATCTCTGATTGGAACCACATGACGCCGCGGAACGACGAAATAAATTAAAAAACAATCACCAGATCATTTGAGTAAACAGAAAAAGTTTTAAGCCTCACTAAGACCGAGACATTTGCTCCCGAAATCAACAAAGCCAGTTTATAAGATGATTTAAACGGTGCTCCGGGTTTACTGTGAGTTTGAGAGAAAAATCTGGTGGAGTAGAAACGTTAACGTCGACGTTTTTGCCCCGAGGGCTGGAGATGTAGCGTGGGAACTTTCGAGGTCAGGTGGCGGCACATGTGGTGCACTTCTGTTTAAAACTTTTTAAAATAATATTCAACAACGCTAATGTAGGTGGCAGAGATTAGAGCGTCTACGCGGGGGATACGAGCCTACCTATCTCGTGCCTGGCTGGTGGTCCATAAACAATAACAACGCGTTATTTATCTTAGTTATGATTACGCCTAGCGTGGTTTACGATGAGGATCGCTGAACAGTTCAGGTCGCTTTAATACCTTTAATGAAATAACCGCGAAATAAAATACTACACACTTTTCGAGATGAGCAGGGTTTTGTGGCGAATCTTACGTTTTTATCGCGTGTATAAAAATGCTGCTTTGTTTTTTGTACAAGGAAGGATGTTAAGTGCCTGACGTTTTTTTACTGTTGGCATTATATCTATTTACCTATGCTGTGTAGTCGGCAAACAGATCTTCATTGGGTTGGACATACCTACATTTACATGACCGGTTGGTAAGAATTGCTGACATAAAAACTAAATCTCTGCGACGGAGTACCGCCCAGCATAGGCTTCTGTTCGTCACACGAGCCCGTGGGATTGCAGCGATAATGGCCAGGAATTCACGACGTGGGTGTCCGTCTTACGCACGCATTATGAAGCACTTTTTATGCCTCCCTTTTACATCCGAAGGCCTGATGTGCATCGATGCGCAATCGCCCACACTCTCTGAATGGAACACACCCACCCAGTGACTCCCAATAGCATTGATAAAAGCAACTAGCAATTCTAAATATCAAAGCAGCCTTTAAGATTCTGTTGGATATAGATCCAAAAAAACTCGTTTCGGTTGTTATGTGTAAGTCGGTATAAACATGGCCGGTGGAATATTATTTGTGCAATTCCGTAACGAAACGGCCTGCTCGTCGGGTCCACTTGGCGAGTCATTGCCGGACGTCAAATACATTATTTAGCGAGTTGTGTCGGTTGTGGGTGCGAGCTGAGAGGCTGTGCCGGCCGGCAGTGCTCGAGAGTAAGACGGAAGCAAACGTACGAACGCCCACACAAAGTGAGCGCTTGCGTCAGAATCTTAACCTCTAATTATCACTTCCTATTCTACTGGAAGCCTCACCACACGAACGTAATAATTCGTACGATAATTTCCTAGTCAAACAGCAGTCTTACTTTTCAGACTTAACATTTGTACGTTCGTTATATTTGTCATGAACTCATGAACTAAGTATAACATAGTTGTGAAGCTTAAACAAATTAAGATTGACGACTTGTTTCATAAATTTCCGTCGTATGAAGAGACCGAGGAAGGCCACATGACGTGTTCTAACTGACAGAAATTAAGCACATTTGGAGCAGTAACAATATTAGTATGTTGTTACTTAGTTTTACTTAATCCAGGAATTGCAATTCAATTTGACCTATGCATCGGTTGACAGCCACTTCCCGGTTCAACGCTCCCCGTCGGCAATGAACACTCGCCGACTCACAAACTTATACTAACTAATGCAAGCGATGTTCCTTCAGCTGCAGCTTATAAAGTCCTTTTGTTACGTCTACAGACTTAATCGAATTGAAAGGATCGTTATTTATTACTTGCGCGTACGTAGTTGTTGAGTTAAAGATAGCCTCGTTTAGATCTTGAATCAATTAGAAAAAAAAGACAGAAAAAAATACGCAAAATTCAGCACATAAAAATTAAAAATCAGTGAAAAAATTACATATATTAACAATATAAATAATGTCGCAACGTTTCAGCGTGACCCTTTGACAAAATCTACACCTAAAACTGGGTTAATCCGTGAATTGATTTGAAATCATAGTTATATCAGTCGCGTCGTGATTTTAAAAACGACTTGGGGTTATATTTAGTACGGAAGACACTAGAGAGCTTAGATCATTGTGTTTCCTACACATTCGTCGTCATCATATAATAATATCGGCCGCTTCTGCGTGTGGTTGGGGAAGCAAAGCTGTCACACACGACTGACTCCGCATCAGATCAATTTATTTTTTTCTCTCCACTCTCGGACAAGTTAAGTGATTTGTTACGTCATAGCCTTGAGATTTGTCTGCCAGTCTCTCATTTCCGGAAAAGTCCCATGATAATCTATCCACAGTACTTAGTACTAAGAGACTATAAATTTTACCTACTCCTTGTAAGCTAAACAAAGAACTGTATTTCATTTGTTAAAGACGGGAAGCGAAATAATAAAATTGTTATCAGAGTTCTCAAGCATTCAGAAAAATCTTAATTATCTTAATACGTTAAATACACAATTTACACAGGGTCTCAAACTATTTCCATACCAAATTTCATCTACATCAGTTGAGCGGTTTAAGTGTGAATAAATCAGACATACAGATAGACAGACACACTTTC
This sequence comes from Archips xylosteana, assembly GCA_947563465.1. Lineage (NCBI taxonomy): Eukaryota > Metazoa > Arthropoda > Insecta > Lepidoptera > Tortricidae > Archips > Archips xylosteana. Next base: position 14,405,101 of record OX387349.1, read on the forward strand.
GCATTTATAATATTAGTATGGATACATGTAATATAATAACACATGACTTGTGACATGTAATAAATATTATGAATAAATGAGTATGAATATGAGTATGAGTATATGCAAGTAAGGATTAATTAGTAGGTACGGATATAGAAACGGCCAAGTCACATCTAGATACTAATATTATAAAGCTGAAGAGTTTGTTTGTTTGTTTGTTTGAACGCGCTAATCTCAGGAACTACTGCTCCGATTTGAAAAATTCTTTCAGTGTTAGATAGCCCATTTATCGAGGAAGGTTATAATATCATATAGGTTATATATTTGCTTAGGTATCTCAGGAACTACTGCTCCGATTTGAAAAATTCTTTCAGTGTTAGATAGCCCAATTAATTAGGGCGGGTTGGAGGCGGGTTGAGAGCGAGTTGGGGGCGGGTTGGGGGCGGGTTGAGCGCGAGTTGGGGGCGGGTTGGGGGCGGGTTGGGAGCGAGTTGGGGGCGGGTTGGGGCGGGTTGGGGGCGGGTTGGGAGCGGGTTGGGGGCGGGTTGAGAGTGAGTTGGGGCGAGTTGGGGGCGGGTTGGGGGCTGGTTGGAAGCGAGTTGGGAGCGGGTTGGGGGTGGAGTGAGAGCGAGTTGGGAGCGGGTTGGGGGCGGGTTGGGAGCGGGTTGAGAGCGGGTTGGGGGCGGGTTGGGGTTGGGTGGGGGTGGGTTGGGGGCGGGTTAGGAGCGGGTTGGGGGTGGATTGGGAGCGGGTTGGTTTATTATGAAGTTTCACTTCTTCCGGAAGGAACTAAGGAGAGCCATAATTGATGAAAAAGCAAGTTGGATAAAAAAATAAGCTGCCCAAATTACTAATTCCACGCGGACGGAGTCGCGGGCAAAAGCTAGTAATAAATATTTCGACTGAGGTGTAGAGTAGGTACGTGAAGCTAGTGCTTGTAGAGTTAAGGCGTGTAGAGTTAGAAGCTTGGCTCTACATGAGAGATATGGTAAGTTTTTAAAGTACATGGTCTCGTTTTGCCAACATTTTACATGAAAATGTTTTTGTGGGATATAATACAACATTTTAAGATTTTTAAGCCACCTTTAATTACGATATACTATACCTATGAGATCGGGATGTACGAATTTAAAATCCCGAAATCTCATTGCTTAATCGAGACACGATAAAATATTGCATAGGCGTTCTTGATACAAAAATAAGAAGACTATATACGATTTAATTTTTGGGAATTCCCATGTAAATTTAACAAAATCCTGGAATTTTAATTCAACTGCCCACCCGAGCCTAACCACGGGTTAAGAATAGTGAATAATTAAATTTAATGGACCAGTTATTATTATTATTACACTTTTATAAGGAAAACTAACAAAAAAACAACAAGAAACACGGAAAACTATGTAACTATATATCTAATGGTAAGAGGAAGTCCTTATAATGTTAACTTTTTAACAGAAAAACAGTGGAGGAAGAAATTTTTATAATTACTTCTAATTTACTGTCAACGCGAGCCTAATCGCGGGTTAAGGATAAATGAATAATGAATTAATGGACTAGTTTTCTATAATGAAATAATAATTTACTAATCTATTGCTTCATTATACACATTATAGACAAAAAAAAACAACAAGAAATACGGAAAAATTAAAATCGTAAGAGGAAATCTTGAAAAACTGTCGAGGAAGAAATTTTTATAATTACATACATTTAATTGATTTTATTGATATATGATTAATTTAAAAACGATGAAACATAATGATACTTTTAAATAATAAACTATTTTAATACCGAAGCGAAGTAAACTAAGCAAGTTTTATAGAAGAAGACTGGCTGTCGGAAATATATTCTATAGAAAATAGATACAATCAATATTAACCGTCGATATTAGAAACACAAGTCCACCTTAACCCTATTTACGTCCCACTATTGACCACAGGCCTCTACGCAAACCAAGAAGGCTCAAGTCTGTAGGTAGTTCACACGCAAGCTCAGTGCGGGCAGGGAGAGAGTCTCTCATTTAAGCTTCAGTGCACCTAGTTAAAATACATGAACGCTTTTGTGACATTATTTAGTAAATATGTATGTATGTATGTATGAGAACTCTTTATTTTACAAAAATAGAGACAAAAAAATATTAATGACTTCCGTTGAGATTCATTTAGGGACTTGCAAAGATTAAGTTTAAAACTCGGACATATTGAAAGCTACAATATGTGTATGTATATATCTATACTAATATTATAAAGAGGAAAGATTTGATTGTTTGTTTGCATTGAATAGGCTCCGAAACTACTGGACCGATTCCAAAAATTCTTTTGCCGTTAGAAAGCTACATTAACACTGAGTGACATAGGCTACTTTTAACCCCGGGAAAATACCTTTTCCTAAGGGAAAATTAATTTATCGCGGGCGAAGCTGCGGATGGAAGGCTAGTATTTTATAAATACAATACATAAACTTATAAAAAGAAACCTACCTATTATAAAATATACTAGGTACTACAAGCGCACCCGGCAGACGTTGTCCTGCCCACAGCAGCGCCAATTGGGTTCAATTGTGTTTTCAAACCATCCAGGAATCTATTGAAATCAAGATTGAAATATACCTACACAAAAAAATCATTCGAATCGGTCCAGCCGTTTAGAAGGAGTTACCTATGCTATGTGACAAACACACGTACAGAATACTAACTGCATAGAAAAGTGGATACTTATGTTAGGGAACCGACTGACCGACTCAATATATTATTATGTATTAGAATTAGTACATAATAATATATTGAGGATACATACAATAGGTATAGTAAAATAAGCAGTGTTCCCAATATTAAGAAGTAAGTCAAAACTGTTTATTATATTGTACTTAGGTACATTGAATTACACAATAATTAAAATAATATCAACATTTTCAAAATACTTACGAAATTAGACAAGCAATCATTCCACTCCTTTGAGCGTGTTATTCCGGATTGTTTACAAACGTACAGCGGCGTCATTAGTCGTCTATAAAGTCGTCACAAGCAATAGTTTTACCGAATATTGTTTGCTACACCTCTCACTCACACATTAAAGAAACGAGCGAGATGTTGGGTAACAATCACGTTTTTGCGATAGCCACGGATGCTCATACGAGCCGTTGCATTGCTGTTAATTTTGAGTCGGAATTCACCATGAAAAACATCGTTGCTACTATTCCGGTTGTAAAAAAAACGGCCAAATGCGTCCAGACTCGCGCACTGAGGGCTCTGTCCAGATTTTAAAGCAAGCAATAAGTTCGTATTTGAATTTGTATCTAAGTATAAAATATACTTGGACGATTTTCGGTTTTTCTTTTTTATGTTGTGAGGTCATACTTCTTGCCCAATTTCATAAATTCTATATCAGTGGAAGATACCTTATTAGGTTTTGATTTCTACGGTTATTGTATGAAAATACACTTCTAAAATGATGCATACTTTGAACGCGTGAACTTAGAAACTTATGGTTTTCACAGCTCTGAATTGCAGACCTGAGTAGATCTACCTATACCTTATTCGATATTAATTTCAACTTCCACGCGTTCCATGCGGCAAAAAGTGGTCCTACTTATAAGGATTCCTTTTTTGCTTTTGGAGATACAGAACCCTAAAACATAGGCCGTAAACAATTTGTTTTCATTAGTGACAACAAAAACGGATGGTCGTTTGCTATAGCAACATAGACAATACGGAAACTATGCTACAGACACCATAGAGTGGGTCAAGACCGACCAGTGGCCACCATCACTCATTTGAGACCTTTTGACGTAACCACGCACATAGTTATGTAATGTAATCGGTTTTGTTTATACTCTGAAACAATACTTAAGCCGTATTGGTATAAAAGTTTATCATTTCGTAATCTCGTTACGTTAGAACCAATTACTGATACTGGTGGTACATAGGCATGCAACTGTGTCAGACTGGCTTTGCTAGATGGGTTTTAACATTATTTTTGTTATATAACTGTTATTAAATTAATTTAGAATATTTCAACAAGAGTTTAGGCAAGCAGTATGAATGGACACCTCTGCAAAGATTTTACCGCAAGTTTTCCTAGATGACGTAATTTTAAACGTCGAACAAATGTATACAGAATAAAGTTGTTAACCTCAATAAAATCTAATATATAAAAATCTCGTGTCACGGTGTTTTTTATCGAACTCCTCCGAAACGGCTTGACCGATTTTCATGAAACTTTTTTCTCTGTATTCGATAGGTCTGAGATTAGGTCGTAGGCTATATTATTCGCAGACGGAGTCGCGGGCAACAGCTAGTCTAATATATAAAAATCTCTTGTCACAGTGTTTGTTATCGAACTCCTCCGAAATGGCTTGACTGATTTTTATGAAACCTTTTTGTCCATACTCGGTAGGTCTGAGAATAGGTCTTAGGCTAATTTTTAGGGCCTACGCTAGCTGACGCGGACGCCCGCCGCGTGCGCACTCTTGCGGGTCTCGCTCCGTAAAAAATCTACCTAAAATCCGTCGCACGCGCCCGCGCCACAGCTCTGTTCATACAATTTCTTATTAGGTAGACGCGCGCACGACGGGCGTCCGTTCCGGGTAATCCGCGTCAGCTAGCGTAGGCCCTTATACCCCTATTCTCCGCGGACGGAGTCGCGGGCAATAGCTAGTCTAATATATAAAAATCTCGTGTCACGGTGTTTGTTATCGAACTCCTCCGGAACGGCTTGACCGATTTTTGTGGTTTTTTTTTCTCTATTTTTGGTAGGTCTGAGTATAGGTCGTAGGCCATTTTTTATACCCCTATTCTTCGCAGCCGGGCAATAGCTAGTATTTCTATAACACTTTTACAAGGATGCTCATTTAAACTTATCCGATCACTGCCTGAAATATCTCGGTTCGCAGTCAAATCAAAATCTGCAAGCTTTCGAAAATGTAATTTAGCATTTGATATAGGTACATATATATCTAGGTACCTAAAGCATGACGTTACGAGTACCTACTTGACTTACCTATTAAAAAGTTATTAGAAAGAGCTCACGTTCCAGATAGGCAACTGCTCTCAATTCAGCTGACAGCGACCAAATCAGGTCCCAAACTGGTCGCAAAACAAAATTCCAATTACGTCAGGCAAGTAATGATTATACAAGAGCCGAGCATGCAACGCTAGATCGTGGAGAAAGCATCGGCCTTGGCAGTGAGGCGCAGCCGGGCGCGTCGTCGCGCGCGCGCCGGCAGTGTTGCCAACCCTAAGAAACTGTAAACCAGCAATTTTAACATCAGAAAATCAGAAAAAAGATAACAGTGAACTGACCAACACTTGAAATTTGCTATCTGCGATAAGCGAAATTTCATAGATTTTTTCTAAAATTAAAATATTTGTCAAAATCAATCGTCAATTGTCTTTCTTTAACAATTCAGAAGATATTTTACTATAAGTATTTCACGCTGCGTTTTGTGGTACAAAATAAGCAAGTAAGTGCTCCTTTTATGATTTTTACGTCGTGCTGCTTTTCGGTTTATTTGTAGCTAAGTACTTAATTCAGGGGTTTTCAATAATTCGTCTAGCTTGTTCTTTTTACAATTTGGAACGAACCATGAATTAAGCATACCAATGAAAAAACCGCTTATCTATTATTCGAACAGTAGAGTTGGTAACACTGCGCAGCGGCAACGACCGCGTCTTCTAATTGGCGCGAGTTTTCACGCATGCGCAGCACACTTTCGTTGTCAATGAACTTGGAAAGCGAAGATGCTATGTCATTGTCAATCACTACAATACCTGAGAATGCGCTCTCGCTACGTAGCATGCACGGCGATGCAGGCACTGTGTAATGATGCAATCAATACAGTTTCTATTGCAGATCATCGCACGTTTAAAACAATTGAAGAGCCGCAGAGAAATTTAGAGCTGTATCGCTTTTAAGTTATTACGTAGATTCAAATCAAGAGGAACATCCACTGTTGTTCCTTCGTCAATACCTTTAATGGATCTAAGTTCTAAGATTTTTGTAGCACTACATCCGTTACAAGTGAGGAAGGAAGGAAGTTGTGTAGGAACCAAAGCGGAAAAGGAATCGTAATAGTTGCATTACAGGAAAACAGCGAATAATCCATCAAAACAGTTGTAAGTACATAATTAGTTTAATTTGTGTGTTGTTATCAAAACCAGAGAATGACTTGGTACTTGGGTGAAGCTACGTAGCAGTTCAACTGATGTATCTGCTGCGCTACCATCAACTAAGACCAATGAACTTGCTACAAAGACGGGATATGCATCTCTAGCGGAGTACCCAATCTTCTTGTCTATAACGCACTGTGAATCTCAATCGTTTTCGTCACTTCTTTATGTCATAAGGTATAGGGCGAGGGTGGAAAGAGATGGTGAATGCGATCGCAAATGACTGTGCGTTAGACAATATGGCATTAGGTCATCATCATCATCATTTCAGCCGAAAGACGTCCATTGCTGAACATAGGCCTCCCCAAAGGCTCGGCAAACAGATCGGTCCTGCGCCATCCGCGTCCAATGCGTTTCCGCTACCTTCACCAGGTCTTCGCTCCATCTTGTTGGAGGCCTACCTACACTGCGTCTTCCGGTCCGCGGAAGCCACTCGAGAACCTTTTGGCCCCATCGGCCGTGAATTCTACGGGCGTTGTGCCCTGCCCACTGCCACTTAAGTCTAGCGATTCTTCGAGCTTGCCCGTGACTTTAGTTCTTGCGTGGATCTCATCCCATCGGCATCGGCATTAGGTGGTGGTGGTTTTAGTTCTTGGATATATTGGTTTGATGGTCTCATAGGGTGTTCTTAATACAGGTAGGTAAGTACTTACTTACAATGTTGAGCTTAGTCGCGTGGGTTATCCGACGTTGAGGAAGTGGCACAGGAAAAAAAAAACAGCACACTGCCTTATTCACAGCACCATATCTTGGCTTTGTGTTTGAGAATGTACCTACAAGCTGTGGCTTCCATGATTAGTATCACTGCAATATCGATACACATGGAGAAACATAATTACATAATTTACATAAAAAGTCAGCATTTATTTATTTAATTATCCACACTTATCAAAATAAGAACAGCAGAGAGTTTTTTGTAGTGGTAGAGCCATGTTGTAGCTAGCCGCTGCATCACGAATGGGCCGGCTCGTCCGGTGCAGAACCACCCTCTCACAGAACACCGGCGTGAAGCAGCAGTACTCCTGCTGCGTTTCGTACGGTCAGTGAGAGCGCCGGGGGCCCAATACCTCTCCCCCTCCTTTATTCCCTTTCCTTTTTCCTCTCCCTTTTAAGCGCTGCGAGTGTCTATGGACAGTGGTGATCATTTAACATCAAGTGACCCACTAGTTCGTTTGTCTGGCCTCTCTAACATAAAAAAGAGAGTCCCTGCGACGGCGTCCTACCGGGTGTAGCAGATGAACTTGTCAAGCTATAGGTAAGTACCTACGAGTACCTACCAAGTACGTTACAAGAGATGAGGTAATTAAAAAAATTTTACAAGTCAAAAAGGCAAAACAACAACCAGTTTTCACTCCATAGTTATTTAATATACGGGATCAAGAATCAAAAGCCCACCCTCTCCCCCTCCCTCTCCCCCTTCCCCTATTCCCTCTCCTTTAGGGCCGACATCGCACTGGCATCGTGTAAAGCGCTGCGGGTGTCTATGGACAGTGGTGTTCATTTAACATCAGGTGACCCACTAGTTCGTTTGTCTGGCATATCTAACATAAAAAAAAGCCAAGCTCACCGGAGGAAAATAAGGCGGAAACTCGATTAAGAAACAAATGGGCAAGCATTTTCCAAACAGATTGATCAACATTGCGTGACTTAATTAGTCGCTAATAAGGCTTCGGGTGACGGGCGAGGGATGTCGGTGGGAAAGTGTGGGCGTCGGACTGTGCCGCTTCGGTGGCCACGAAAGCAGCCTCCGGAACAGAGGATGCATGGAGACTGGGATTCCTCCTTATCTTTCACTTAGCAGGTTTAAAGGTGCTCTGTCTAAACTTTAGTTTTTTTTTGTGTCATTTAGATTTATACTTAAGTATTTAACGCCCATTTCTCTTTTCCTCATTTTTGGCTGTTTGTATTTTTACGTGTTACTTCATTAGCATAAATTAACTGTGGCATATTTGCTGGCTTATGTATAACTTAAGTTTTTCTTTAAGTTCACTCATTGTATTGTGCCGTTTTTTGCCCAAATAAACATTAAACATTATTTCAGTTACTTCTATCCATTGGGATATAATGTAATGAATTTAAATTTTTAATTGGTAAGATCGGCATTCTGTATGTATTTTGTACTCTGCGGTCCGGTCAACTGTAAAATATATTTTACACTAGCTGTTGCCCGCAACTCCGTATGCGAAGAATTCATTTATCGCTATCCCCCGGGAACTATGCAATTTTCCAAGATAAAAAATATCTTATATGTATGTTTATCCAGGTAAAATCCATCCATACAAACTTTAGCGTTTATGATAATAACTGGACCGGATCTTAGGACGCAAAATGCATCCAGTGTTCTTGCTTCTTAAAATTAATAGCCCAGAATAGTCTATGGTCTGGTTAACGTGTACGTGTATTGTGCTACGCTACCCAACTTGTGCCCGGCATATTTATACTGTGTTTTTGTTATCTTATGTTCAGTTCTAATGTTTTTAACCTAAATCCAAAGAACGGGGATGTGGTTCATCTGGTACAGCACCAATGGGACTGTTGGTGCAATGGCTGGCCTTGCAAGCAATGTTGCACTCGCCTTTTTAAATTTTACATTTACGGAGCAAGAAAGAACACTTCAACTGCCCAGCACGTAGAAGCATCATCCATCGATCGATAGGGAGAGGAAAACAATTACTACCACAGCTATTCATGAGAATCAGCAATCCCAAGAAAGTCGCTAGACATAAGTATTTGTAGTGCTTATGCGGCTGAATATTTTTGGAAATTATTTGTCAACTTGCAAACAACCGACTAAGTAAGTACTACGAATGGTCTAAATCCTGCCATTGTAACTCCGCCCAACACTATTAGAATAGCATCATGAGAACAATACAATACAATCAAGCAATAGCTTCATATAATTCGTTTCCGTTTTCCGTAAGCAGCAGGCTTCCTTGGTGGATCCATATTAGTTGTTGCCACTCATTATATTACAATGACGTTACATTCGCATAGATAATGTAACACACTGTAGGTACTTAGACGTTTGCAAACAAATAATATTGCATTTCAAGTTTACGATCATTTAAAATCATTAGAAAGCTTTAAGTTTGAAATGTATTTCGTGGGTTTTAAGTTATCTACTTTTATGTCTTCAATATATTTTTAATTTTTTTTATGTTTTTTTTTTACTATTTGTATATGTTAACTATTCAAACAGTAACTAAAAGTACAAATTTTCTGCCACAGGCATTTACCACGAGTATCTTGGGGCCAGTGGTTTACATTACCCCTTCTTCTGAACTGCGATTCCCAATCTTTGGAAGAGGTAAGTAAGTGCCAGCCCTAAGGCTAACTAATTACTTACTAAGTTTATGGAAGAGGTTGAAATATTTGTTACACCTCAGATTCATGGATAGACAGTCAAAATGCCGATGCATCATACTGCCATGCTAGCGATATCAGCAGCAATTAAGTCTGATTGCACAGATTGTATATCATTGTCAAAACCAGACTAGCGATAAGGGGCAATAGGGCCAGACTTTTGATCTTTGGCAAAATCAGACATACCGCTATCTATGTTAGATACATAACTGTCGTATATCATGTTCATGTCATGTGTGTGTGGTCTTTTACAACTTTTTATTTATATTGCAAGATCTGTTTGTATGTTTGTTAAGATAAAATCTTGCAAGACGAATTTCGCCCTCTATTGGTGATCGAATTGATTTGAACATTAGTATCAATAGGTACGGTAGTTTGATGACAATGCAAGAACAGTCAACTAAAAGTGGAGTCAGTAAAAAAGCTTGCACTAAAAATTAAGTTTCTGAGACGTGGTCGGTCGCTAACGGTGGGCCTCTTAAGAAAATTCAAGGTCAATAGGGCGATGGAGAGGGCTATGTTTGGAGTTAATCTGCGGGATCACATCAGAGATTATGAAATCCCCGCAAGAACTAAAGTCTCTGATATAGCGCATCGCCAGACTCAAGTGGCAGTGGGCAGGACACATCGCTCGTAGAACAGGGGCTGAATTCAGGAACGACCCCAACATGGTTTGCGAGCGGTAATTCGATCGTTTGTTTTTCTAGATTTAGGAAAATAAGGCTCATCCCAATCTCAGCCCAAACCTATCGCAAACCAGTGATTTTTGGCGTTCTTAAATAGCAGTTCATCCCTATCCTCTCGCAAACGATCGAATTACCGCTCGCAAATCGTGTTGTGCCGTTCCTGAAATTAGCCCATGGCTGACGGGGTCAAAAGGATGTCAAATAGCATCCACGGACCGAAGGAGCAGTGTAGGTATGCCTCCAACAAGATGGAGCGACTACTTTGTTAAGGTTGCGGGAACGTGCTGGTTGCGGATGGCGCAGGACTGATCTGTTTGGTGACCCTTGGGGAGGGCTATTTTCAGCAGTGGACGTCTTTCGTCTGAAATGATGATGATGATCCATTACCTAATGATGATCGAATTGACTTGAACTTTGGTACCGATACGTAGCTTAGATGACAATGCAAGTACAGTCAACAAATAGTAGAGTCAGAAAAAAGCTTGCACTAAAATTTAAGTTTACAAAAACTTGTATAGAAGTCCGAGGGAAAGCTTTTTTTTAAGAAGTGGGGCGCCGTCTTAGTGAGTTTTGTCTTGACTCTCGCTCTGGGTCTTTTCTGTTGCAAAAGTTTTCCATCGCGGTTCAACGTGGCAAATGCTGCTAGTGTATCGGGTACCTTTGCCCCGAGTACGATCCGGGGTGGTTTGATTGACTGACAGCATTGTTTGAATTGTATTTTGTGATTGTACTATTTAATAAATCTGTTTAGAAATAGGGACACAATACATTTTTGAGTATTTTAAAACCAGCAACAATCGTCTCCATTACTCACAGATGAAGTCTCGAGAAATATTAGTTATGAATGAGAATCGCAAAAGTTTATAGTAAATCGTCTCCATAGTTTCCTCTGTTCAGAAATCACAGCATATAATAAGAAAGGCTGAGGGGAACCGCGCTCCATTGGCGCCGCGTTACGCGTTGCGCCGGACCCTTGCCGGTCTCGGGCCATCTCACACAAGTGTCACCGTCGCGGTCACCCCGTATGGGACAATGAGCTTCATAAAAGGCCTTCTGTAATAAGAAATAGGAACAACGGTGACGAGTTTGTATCGCGATCTTGAAAGAATTTAGGATGGCTCCATCATCATCATCATCCTATTTACGTCCCACTGCGGAGCAAAGGCCTCCCTTCACATCGAGGGGCTTTTGGGCACAGATAGACAGGGGACAGATAGTTGTGAACCTGGATTGACACAGGAACTTTTTATTCCTAAAAATTGCATAGTTCCCACTAGAACTAAAGAAGTTCTTCGCAGACAAAGTCGCGGGCAATAGCTGGTATTTTATATTGTCAACCTTCTTTAGAGCTAAATACGTATTAGCCTATTCGGGTATTGGCACTTACATAACAACTCTTGTGAACAAAGTAAAGAAAGACTTGATCCATCGGATTTCCAACGGTTTGAATCTTGAAATAAGGTTCAAAATAAAGAATAAATTATATTTCGTGAAAAAGTATACATTTTGCAAGGTTTCCTGTCAGGAAAAAGTCTGGTTTATGTTAGGTTTAAGTAATTAGCAAGATTCTTTAGCCTAAACCAGACTAAAATAGACTTTTGAGACCTTCTTGTTTAAGGCTTTATATAATAAGAAGGCCTCAAAAGTCTATTTTAGTTAGAATACTTAGAATATCGCAACCACAGGCGATCAGCGTCACAGCGACATTACCGGTAATCGCAGCGAGGAAGTGAGCGCACGGCCTTGACATTTCGCTCACACCAGCCAGCCTTCACTAGGAAGTCGGAGCACCCTGTGACTGCGGCTGTGGAACTGTAGGGCTACCTCCATTGTTTTAAGTCCATAATAAAATTAAGTGACGGTAAATTTAATAATAAGGACGTCTAATCGAGCTGTGGCACAGAATATATAATAGTACTAACGTACAGAATGGACACGCTCCGCCCCGCACCGATTCGAGTTACCCCACCCCTCAAGGCGCAGATGGCCGGAACCGCCGGAATCCAGTCGGGTGTGCGCGCGATGTATGTAGGCGTACGCGTGTACAGACGTCGTCGTGCTTATGTAGATTCAAGAACGCGTATTTTGTACGTCGTGTCCACCGTGTGGCTGTGGTTAGCTTTAAGTTTTAGGTAGAGCATACCTAGAGTCAGCCGCAAGACAGGTTTAAACATCATTGGTGCACAGCTTTGGTGATGGCGCAGGACCTAAATTCTTAGTGGGCTAGATATATTTTGCGAACCTCTATTATACATTAGATTAGAATCTAATGATTAGATGATGGATGGATGGACGAGAAACTTTCGAGGCACGAGGGCCCTGAGACCACGAAGAATAAGCGGTATCCCGCGTCTGCACAGCTTCCATTGACAACGAATGTAATTTGTCGATTTTGCACTTCTGCCTGTCAAGGCCCTTTTTCTCAGTAACGCGTAGAAGTCATCTCATCATCGTCATTTTAGCCGACAGTGTCCATTGCTGATCAGGCCTCCACCAAGGTCCGCCAAATAGACCGATCCTGCGCCATCCGCATCCAACGCGTTCCCGCAATCTTAACCTGGTCATCGCGTAGAGGTATTAAAAGTTGAAATTAATATTGCACACTGCGATCTGTAATTCCTCGAGCTATAAATAAAAAAAAATCTAAGTTTACGCAATGAAATACAAAATTTTAGGAAAGTGTTTTTTTCATTCAAAAATGGTCAAGGAAAGGAAAATATCTTAAAAACACTTCAAAAAATGTGTTTTTCATTAACATTTTACGAACTACCTTGTTACAAACTTATTGACAGGCTTTGAAATTTGTAAATTTATATGACCGACTCGCACTTGGCTAATATTTTTGGTAATACTGTGAATCGTCCCTGAGGTAACCCTACAAACGCGCGTTTACGGAATACCGCAGCAACTGAGATGGCGGTGTATCCGGCTGTTCAAGGTTGGGAGGCATTTTAACGAGCTCGCAGTTTACGCAGACATGTTTGTTGTTACCAAGCAAATACCGTTGAACTTGAAAGAGTTTGAAGTAATGCTTAACTATAATCGTTAGGGTCAGGTTTGGACACTGATCAGCTTGATACGTTTCGATGGTAAGTAGGTAAGTAATTGAAGGGATGTTTACAAAAACAACATAACTGACTAGACTGGTTGACACTTGTAGAGAAACAATATTACTGTCGTCAGGTGTCAACCAGTTTAGTCAGTTATGTTGTTTTTGTAAACATACCTTCAATTAAAGTTCCACAATGTCTGTTTTGCTGTCGAAATGTCACACCTTTTTAACGTATCTACTGTTGGGTGCAGCTGCTTCTACATACAGTAAAATTACATAAAGTTTACCACTGACAGATGGTTTGCCTTCATTTCATATTCAACTTTAACGACCTACAAATAAAGCCAATTTTAGAATACTGTTAGCCACGTTTGCAGATTTTGTAATAGCTACTTTATTTGTATGGTGTTAAAGTTGGAAATGAAATGAAGGCAAGCCATCAGTCAGTGGTAAACTAAAAGTAAACTTATTGTATCTTCGCGTCTTTCGCCCAGTGTCCCTGTCATAATTTAACAGTCATTTGAACGCAATTCCATAGATGTGCGTTCGCGGCACTTGATAAATTCTCGAGTCTGACAGCTGGCAGCAAAGCGCTAACGCAGCATTAGTGTAATCGCCAACGCCATCTGTTTTCTAGTCTCTATAACTAGTTGCAGAGCTCTGTTGAAAAGGAAATCCAATCCGTGTGCTTGCTGGCAAGAGCTGGAGGTCGCAGCGTTGGATGGACCCAAAGGCAATAATAAGTTTACTGTGATCGGATAACTGGGCGCAATGATTATGATGATACTTATCTTGAATATTCTTAAAACGAAAAAGTTTTCATTTGCACATATATGTATATCTACCAACCAACTGCACCTTAAAAACGCGTAAGGACCCAACTCTACAGCCCTGCAATGTACGATATTTCTCGTACCGTCTAAATAAAGTTATTAAACTAGCTGTCGCCCGCAACTTCGTCTGCATCTCGCGCGAACGAGACACTTCCCCGGTGATTCCCTGTTACCTAAGCTAGGTATAGCTAGTGGCCTTCACGAAGACGCATGAATTTGTTAAAATTAGACATTAATTACATTGGAATAAGAGCCACGCCACGCGTCATCATGAATGACTCGGTCTATTGGCTATGTGCGAAGCGGGTGGTAGGGTACAGGAAACGATCGCAGCGCACAACATGGCAAAAATTGGAAGTAAATGAGGAGGAAATGTTGTCAACGCTACGTGACGCCACCGGCGTGCAAGTAGCCAGGAGCGGGTGGTGGGGGTACAGAAAACGATCGCAGCGCACAACATCGCAAAAATTGGAAGTAAATCGGCAAAAAATCGGCGGAAATGTTGGCAACGCTACGCGGCGCCACCGTCGTGCACGGTCCCAATACGCTAAAAACGGAACAATGTAGCTTACTACTAGAAATAATTTTTAAGAATCAGTTCGGGAATTCCCTGTAGGTACAAATAGAAATTTCAATACAATGTTTTAAACTTCACTCATAAATTACCACACTAAATTAACGTTGTACTTTACCGGCTAAAGGGCTCCTGACTACGGTGCAGTCGAAAATCGAGCTAGTTTTATTTAGCAATATCGTCGTTAACAGTCAGGTGTGGTAAGTGTTAATTGTAAACAAAGTTGTCTTCTTTGTTGTATTAGTATAGTTATAGATCTGTTATGAAGTGAAAGGCTGTCTCAAGTCAATAAACAACAACAAAAAGTCAAGTCTGTCCCTTATTGGGGTGCATTGAAGCGGAGTGAAGGACAATGCGCCCGCAGCCTGCAGCCACTCGAGCCCGCAGTAAAGCGTTTCCAAACCCTTTCGTGATTGGACAAGAGTAATATAACAGGTGGACGGTGCTCCTTATCCAATTACCTTGTGGTATTTTGTGAAGTGTCTATGTTCAAGAGAACTCCCGTCCATATTTTAAAAGCTTTTTACTAACTTGCGATGTATCTATGTATGTACAGTACCTCTACCATGAGTTACACTAGTTTACAGTGACCGTACTCGCTAGCAACGGCGTAAATGATTTGTATGGAGAATTGTACTTCCGTAAGTGACCGCTAGAGGCGCTGTACACAATTGACAACCTTTCATTTTTTTAACACCTGAAAATTACTGCAGGAATCGAAAGAGTTTCGCCTCCTGAACACGGAAAAATATTTATTATAATTTATTTCTCCATATTTAAAAAAATACAACAAATTTAAAAACATATATGTACTTACAAATACATCCACAGAATAGATATGTTTCCTTTACCCTTTTCACTAGAAAAAAGAGCTGTCATAATTTTAAATTAGATAACAACCTTAACGTCAAATTTACGTCATCACTTTTTTTTAATAGAGACTAGACAAAAGTAATGGATCTATTCTATCGTTGCGCTCTTTTAGAATAAGCACATCTTTAAAAAATTGTAACAAATTAATTAATAATCCTAGTGAAAATTTAAAACTATCAGCGTCTTTCTCTTTCCAAACAGAATACACAGAACGAATCAAATTATAGTCTTAGAAATATGAAATGTTGTCAATTCTCCATACAAATCATTTACGCCGACGCTAGCGAGTACGGTCACTGTAAACTAGTGTAACTCATGGTAGAGGTATAGTCAAATCTTGGAAGACGAATTTGACCCACTTCCAGTGATCGGATTCACTTGAAATTTGGTATACTTATGTAAGTTGGATGACAATGCAAGTACAGTCAACAAAAAGTACAGTCAGCTAAAAAGCTTGCTCTTAAAATGAAGTTTTTAACAAAACCTTGTTTTCAAAATTAAGTATAATGAAAAGGTTCGTCACTTTTCGATCTTAACTCGTTGACATAGAGTCGAAAAGTGACGAACCTTTTCATTCCGCGACTGTATTTACCTTAGTTTGGAGGTATTTATCATTCTGTATACATTACATCATAACTTAGGTACTTACATACTTATGTCAAATTATAGACAGTCATCTTACTGACACTGTAAAAAGGTTACATAAAAAAAAAACGACGGAAATAAATACAACAATCTCACAAAAATACATTACTTATCAATTAAATTGTTCCTCCACGAGTCATAAGTACCCAAAACTAAAATACTTACAATTTAAAACAAAATAAAACTTAAGACTGAAAGTTTTCCATTAAGGATCGTTATAGTAAATTTCTAACTAAGAGTTAAAAAAAAATTAATAAGTACGCAAAAGATTAGATAATTGTGCTGTATTTAACAACGTCCGTCGCTGTTTCTAATCGAAAATAATTGATTCGGATTTAAATATTAATCTATGTTATGTAATTTAATTAACAATGTGTACATTATAAAACAACAAATACTTTTTCCCATGTAAATCTCTTCCTAGACTATTCGCAGCTATTATAGGACGCCTAAATTAGGAACCTAAAAGGCCACCAGTGACGCCGCGCGCATAGCAAGGAGGCCGATAGTTCTGTCATTATGTGGCACCTGACTCGAATAACAATTAACTATTTTGGTCTACGCGTTTAGTTTTTACCGTGGGAATGTTATTATAATAATAGTACATTATTTTAAAAATATGTGGTCACACTTCTTTTAATACCTACTCGTGCTCGTTTCCATGAGTTCGTTACGTTTACAAAGAATCTAAAGGCACCGTCAAATATTTATATTTGCATCTATGTATTTCTATTGTACAGGTACAGTCGGCCAAAACTATTGTCAACCACCCTACGGTTGAAGTTAATTTGTATGTCATGATACAACAAGGCCGATTTTCCCTTGCAATAATTATGATGACAGTGACTAATTAATGAATTCACTCAGTTAGAAATGTCAACCTTAGCGATATTTAAAACTCACAGAAACTAGTCAAAAATGGTAGACCACTTTCTTGGCCGGCCGTACCTGGTCCTAAGAGCGCGCGCAGACAGAGAGCGGTCTGGAGTTCCGAGTTCAGAGTTCTGCGTTCATTCGAATGTAGGTACTGAGTCTCTTACGATAATGCACACAGCAGGCGACTGGAACTCTCAAGCGGTCAAAACACAGAAATCTGAACGCGTAACTCCAGAGCGCTCTCTGTCTGCGCGCGCTCTTTCTTATGCACGCCATTTCTTTCGGTTTCCTGCCTTTTGCATCCTGTTCTTCCCGGTCACTTTATCAAGGTCGTAGGTCTATCACATCGTTTGCTTCCCCACTTTTCTGCGTATCTCTAAACTTCCAACTTAAGAACCCTTATATGCCATGTATTCTATCTACGGTAAATGTAATGCCTCCAGTGATAGGGCAGTCGGTTGCCAGCTTACGAAATCGCTTAAAGGCATCCACTATATGGCTTGATAATTCCTCTTAAAAATATATTGTGTGTTTTCTGTTTCGTGTGTGTAAATGTTTACTTACCTAAATATATTCATTGATGTAAAAATATTCATTGATGTATTAATCCGTATATGTATGTATTTTGAATGCACTATTTATTTAGGTTAATTTTAGATTTTGGTTCCCTTTATTTTTCATTGCGTGTCTACCTACTCTTGTTTCTCCTTTCTGGGGCCTGTTGCATAACCAAGTACAACTAATATTACAAGCGGAACTCTCGCTTCAGTTATATTAACTAGAAAGGGAGTTCCGCTTGTAATGTAAGTTGTACTTCGTTATACAACAGGCCCCTGGTGTCCTGTAAAGTCAAACGTTCAAAAGTTTACTAGAAGAGATACCGACTCATCAACACCCATTCCAAACTGCTAGACATGGTTCGAAACCACTCTATACAAGCACATAACGCCATCTAGTGTCAAATAGGCAGTAACTTATTTTCCATCAGTGAACTAAAGATGGCGCGCGTACTGCAATCTTAACAAATAAATTGAAACTGACAAAATATTAATAAATCTTACTTCCTATTCTACGTTAGTTAGCTTATTACATATCCAGATTTATACCTACCGTTACTGATTTAACAGTTACAAACATACATCAAGCGGCAACAAATAGGTACATGTGTCCATTTTCCAACGAAATACGTGACCGGAAGCAATTACAATAATATTCAAAGTTCTGAGTATCAATTGATGCCATTATTTATTACGAATTTTACATGAGGTACGTACGTGATATCACGCAGGGGTATTAATATTGCTATCTTATACATTCACTCCGGATCCTGCTTCGTAAGTTTACTTCAACACCTAGCACTTGGTTTCTTACTTGACCGCCAAATATTGTAATTTGTATTCCCTGGATATAACTGAGTACGTGGTAGGTACAATTGTTACGTGTACTTACGGACTCCTGTTGGAATTTATGTTTGTTTCATCAGAGTAATTGAATCCTTCTTAGTTTCCACGTTGTTTGTACCTATATTAAAAGACGAACCTCAACATCAGGGTATTTTTGTCAGCGTACGGTGTATCTTCCTGAGACCCGACTTTTTTAAGACGGCAGACGGCAATCTAGGCAGACGAGAATCATCAGTTTTTATTATACTTACTTATTTTGAAAATTATTTACATATTAAAAAAAAATCAAAGAATCCAATATCTTGTCATCCAACATAACGGCGCATATCTCAAGTCCAGCATGGGACTGGCCATATAGTTGAGGTGGCATTTGCCAGCCGGGCCCCAGCCTGCGGGGAGGGGGGGGGGGGCAGTATTTTCCTATAGTATCCCATCTACCATCATCTAGTCTCAGGCCCTGGGCTTGTGGTCAGCCACCCGGGCCCTGCCAGCCCGTCCGATCCTGCTCAAGTCAAAAGTCTTTGACCAGTCGTGTGTGTTGCCGTTGCCAGTGATGACTTATGATGTTATGGGCCTCATAAGAAAGCTCAAAGTCACTCAGAGGGCGATGGAGAAGGCTATGCTTGGAGTTTCTCTGCGGGATCGCATTAGAAATGATGAAATCCGCGCAAAAACTAAAGTCACGGATATAGCTCGAAGAATCGCTACACTTAAGTGGCAGTGGGCAGGGCACATGGCTCGTAGAACTGACAGCCGATGGGGCTGAAAGGTTCTCGAGTGGCGTCCGCGGACCGGAAGACGCAGTGCAGGTTGACCTCCAACAACGTGGCGGGAACGCATTGAATGCGGATGGAGGGTTGATCTATTTGGCGAGCCTTGGGGGAGGCCTATGTTCAGCAGTGGACGTCTTTCAGCTGAAATGATGATGATTCAATGAATAATGTGTCGTTCGTTAAGTATATTCGGCAGTTATTCATACTGTTATTTTATTCTTTATAAAATTACTAGCTTTTGCCCGCGGCTTCGCTCGCGTGTACCATGAGTATTCTAAAGAACCAAGATATCAAGCATGCAAGCATACAGGCAAGCAAGAAAGCATGCAAGCATGCAAGCATAGGTACATGCACGCAAGCAAGCAAGCGTGCAAGCAAGCACGACTAAACTTCAGGTAGATACGGTCCTTTACAATATTTCTTTGTATACAATGTTTTTCACTAACTCGGAAGCGGGCACTAAAAATCTGAATTACCAGAAAGAATACAACTAAAGGTGCACATGATATTTAAAGAAACTTCCTATAACTCCTAACCGTTAAGGAGTTTAACCTTCCATCATCAGCTTACCTGGATAACCTGAAAAAATACAACTAATGGCCTATATGTACCTATAATATTTGAAAAAATATCCTCAACTCCTAACCGTTAAGGAGTTTTACCTTCCATCATCAGCTCATCAACATGAAATGATGTCTACCAGACGCAAACACTTAAATAGCTTGAGAAAATATATGAAAAACGTAATGCGTGCCTACAAAATTTGAAGGTTGCCCTCGATTTCCCTGAGATCCCGTCATCAGATCGTGATTTGGTGACAATGGGACCATCTCAGGAGTATATTATATTCTTTCGAATAAAAAAAGAATTTTTAAAATCGGTCCACAATTCACCGAAAAATCGGTGAACATACCTACATAAAAAAAAATACATACAGTGGAATGCATAACCTCCTCCTTTTTTTGAAGTCGGTTTAAGAGCCCTTTGTGGCCTACTTACAGTATAAACTTTTGAATTTTGAAATTTTACCTTTCTACAACCAGTAAAACGCAAAATCCCGTTATTTCTCGATCCCGTAAGAATTTCGGGAAATGCTTTTTTAATGCTCCCCTACACTCCCCAAGGAACCCACTTGCCAAATTTCAGCTCTCTGCGACCAGTAAAACGAAAAATCCTGTTTTTTCCCGTTTCTGTGGGAATTTCAGAAAGTCCTCTCTCAAAGCTCCTCTACACTCCCCAAGCAACCTACATGCCGAATTTCAGCTTTCTACGACCAGTAAAACGAAAAATCCCGTTTTTCCTTATCCCGTGGGAATTTCACAAAACTCTTAAAATTGTTTTTTACTACTATAATTACCTACTTCTATGCCAAATTTGAAGAGTCTAGTCATTATATTTCATAGGATTCCGTTAAACTGAATATATAAATCCCGTTTTTTCTCGTTTCCGTGGGAATTTCGGAAAGTCCTCTCTCAATGCTCCTCTACACTCCCCAAGCAACCTACATGCCGAATTTCAGCTTTCTACGACCAGTAAAACAAAAATTCCCGTTTTTTCCTTATCCCGTGGGAATTTCCAAAAATCCTTAAAACTGTTTTTTACATTATAATTTCCTACTTCTATGCCAAATTTGAAGAGTCTAGTAATTATAGTTCATAGGGTTCCCTTGAACTGAATATATAATTCCCGTTTTTTCCTTATCCCGTGGGAATTTTGAAAAATCCTGAAATTAATGTTATAACTAATGTAATACCTACTTGTGTATCAAATTTGAAGAGTCTAGTTATTATAGTTACTGAGATAGGGTCACTCGGAATCGAATATATAAATCCCGTTTTTGCCCGTTCCCGTGGGAATTCCCAAAAATTCTTCCTTAGTGGATGCCTACATTGTATAAGGTATGTGCAAAATTTCAAGTCTCTAGGTCCAGTGGTTTGGGCAAAACCTTAAAAACGACATCCATATTGATATTTAGACATTTGAACCCCATCGCACCCTATCCAGGGAGATGGTATTTTACGTATGCCACATCGGATTTTAAAACCGTTGTTGTTTTCATAACCAGCGACCCGATAAACCATAGAAACAACACCCATGTTGATTTTCAGACTTTGTCCCCCCATTTCCCCCTTTTAGGGGTTGAATTCCCAAAAAACCTGAAACACGTGTTTAATCATTTATCGTTAGGAGTACTTCTGTTAAGTTTCGAGTAAAATAGTCGAACTAATCTTGTTTCCCCATACAAACTTTGGACCCCCGTTTCACCCCTTTAGGGAATGAATTTTGAAAAATCCTTTCTTAGTGCACCCCTAGACCTTATAAGGAACCTACGTGCCAAATTTGGAATCTCTAGGCCCAGCGGTTTGGGCTGTGCGTTGATATGTCAGTCAGTCAGTCAGTTTCTTCTTTTATATATTAAGACTAGCTTTTGCCCGCGGCTTCGCTCGCGTGTACCATGAGAATTCCAAAGAACCAAGATAAAGCAAGCAAGCATACAGGCAAGCAAGCAAGCATGCAAGAAAGATTGCTTGCGTGACAATGGGACCATCTCAGGAGTATATTATATTCTTTCGAATAAAAAAAAGAATTTTTAAAATCGGTCCACAATTGACCGAGAAATAGGTGAACATACCTACATAAAAAAATACATAAAATGGAATGCATAACCTCCTCCTTTTTTTGAAGTCGGTTAAAGATCCCTTTGCGGCCTACTTACAGTATAAACTTATGAATTTTGAAATTTTAGCTTACAACCGGTAAAACGCAAAATCCCGTTTTTTCCCGTTCCCGCAAGAATTTCGGAAAATACTTTCTTAATACGGGGAAAGTCCTTTCTCAATGCTCCTCTACACTCCCCAAGCAACTCATGCCGAATTTCAGCTTTCTACGACCAGTAAAACGAAAAATCCCGTTTTTTTCCCATTCCCGTGGGAATTTTGGAAAGTCCTCTCTCAATGCTCCTCTACACTCTCCAAGCAACCTCATGCCGAATTTCAGCTTTCTACGACCAGTAAAACGAAAAATCCCGTTTTTCCCGTTCCCGTGGGAATTTTGGATAGTCCTCTCTTAATGCTCTTCTACACTCCCCAAGGAACCTACCTACTTGCCAAATTTCAGCTTTCTACGACCAGTAAAACGAAAAATCCCGTTTTTTCCCGTTCCCGTGGGAAATTTGGAAAGTCCTCTCTCAATGCTCCTCTACACTCCCCAAGCAACCTCATGCCGAATTTCAGCTTTCTACGACCAGTAAAATGAAAAATCCCGTTTTCCCCGTTCCCGTGGGAATTTTGGATAGTCCTCTCTTAATGCTCTTCTACACTCCCCAAGGAACCTACCTACTTGCCAAATTTCAGCTTTCTACGACCAGTAAAACGAAAAATCCCGTTTTTTCCCGTTCCCGTGGGAATTTTGGATAGTCCTCTCTTAATGCTCTTCTTAACTTCCCAAGCAACCTACATGCCGAATTTCAGCTTTCTACGACCAGTAAAACGAAAAATCCTGTTTTTTCACGTTCCCGTGGGAATTTTGGAAAGTCCTCTCTCAATGCTTCTCTACAATCTCCAAGCAACCTATATGCCAAATTTCAGCTTTCTACGACCAGTATAACGATAAATCCCGTTTTTTCTTTATCCCGTTGGAGTTTCTGAAAATCCTTAAAACTGTTTTTCACTATTATAATTACCTACTTCTATGCCAAATTTGAAGAGTCTAATAATTACAGTTCATAGGATTCCGTTGAACTGAATATATAAATCCCGTTTTTTCCTTATCCCGTGGGGATTTTGAAAAATCCTGAAATTAATGTTTTAACTAATATAATACCTACTTGTTTATCAAATTTGAAGAGTCTAGTTAATATAGTTACAGAGATACGGTCACTCGGAATCGAATATATAAATCCCGTTTTTTCCCGTTCCCGTGGGATTTTTGAAAAATCCTCTCTCAATCCTCCTCTACACTCCCAAAGCGACCTACGTGCCGAATTTGAGCTTTCTACGACCAGTAAAACGAAAAATACCGTTTTTTTTCCTTATCCCGTGGGAATTTTTGAAAATCCTTAAAGCTGTTTTTTACTATTATAATTACCTACTTCTATGCCAAATTTGAAGAGTCTAGTAATTATAGTTCATAGGATTCCGTTGAACTGAATATATAAATCCTGTTTTTTCCTTATCCCGTGGGAATTTTGAAAAATCCTGAAATGAATGTTTTAGTTATTGTAATACCTACTTGTGTATCAAATTTGAAGTGTCTAGTTATTATAGTTACTGAGATACGGTCACTCGGAATCGAATATATAAATCCCGTTTTTTCCCGTTCCCGTGGGAATTCCCAAAAATCCTTCCTTAGTGGATGCCTACATTATATAAGGTATCTATGTGCAAAATTTCAACTCTCTAGGTCCAGTGGTTTGGGCTGTGCGTTGATATATCAACAGTCAGTCAGTCAGTCAGTTTAGAATTTTATATATATAGATAAAGTATGCATGGACTCACGAAAACTTAGCGACCAAGTAATTTCTTAACCCCTGAAAGTTCAATGTCACTTATATGACTTAAAATATCAAAGGCTTAAATTACATAAAAATATTCATTGATGTATTAATCTGTTCACTATAATCACTACATTAAGTTATTTTAGTACAAAGCAATTAAACTAAATAATTAATTTCAATTTTCATCGTTAATATAGACGCGGGCAATCGGTCAAAAATACAGTATAATGGCCTTGATTGTACTTTTGGTTAAGTAAAGTAAGTGATAAAAACAAAACCGGAGGCATGGGAAAAAAATATTCCCTCTCCTCCTACCAATCGGAGTTCCGATCGGAGGACAGGGAAGAACCCTCTTGCTGCGCAGTAGCAGTGCTTAACGTTAGTTTAGGGAGTTATTGTGACTAAACAACCCTGTAAAGGTTTCCCATAGGAACTGTTGATCCTAAATGCGTTGACGCGTTTAAGGGTAGTTACCCTTCGAACATCGATCAATTGGAATCTTGTTTCAACCAAAATTAAGAATCATGAAAAAGATTAACAAGATTAGTCAATATACACCTACAGAAATATCACAGAAGCCGTATTGTATAACGCCCGGACACTTGCTATCGCATTTACTAATTCTTTCTGTCAAATGGTATAAGTACCATGGTGACAGAAAGGGATGGCGAAAGCGATGGCATGCCCCTGCGCGTTAGACAATACGGCCTCAGATTATTTTTTTAAACACTTTGTATAATTTGTATAAGGTCACCTGAGGTAAAACCCACTATGAATTGCGTTTATTTGAGTTATCTTTTAAACAACGTGAGTTACAACAGCGCCTGCCTTCTAGTGATAGACCAGGGTCGTTTCACTTCTATACTTTGACGTTTTCTATGGAGGCCGATTAGCTCTCTTTGGTAGTTTCCTATATCGCTAGATGGCGTTAGCGACAAATTTGCGAGACGTTTGACGCAATTCCTTATTTCAGTATTATTTTCAAAACTTAAAAATAATAGATAAACTGAATTTACAGAACACATTGTATCGCATATTTAATTATTTTTTGTTACTTTAAATTCTTTTGTTTCCTTTAATACATAGTAAATTCATTTAAATATGCAGAAACTAGGAGGAACGGAACGTTTGCGAGACGTTTGACGCAATTACTTATTTCAGTATTATTTTCAAAACTTAAATATAATAGATAAACTGAATTTACAGAACACATTGTATCGCATATTTAATTATTTTTTGTTACTTTAAATTCTTTTGTTTCCTTTAATACATAGTAAATTCATTTAAATATGCAGAAACTGGGAGGAACGGAACGTTTGTTGACATAGCGGCAGCATCATGGCTAATTGTCAATTCCGTCTACGTTACGTGACGCGAATGTGGTATTTTGTTTTTTCTTGTGGATTTTTCTATTTAACGACCTTGCTTTTTCACCTGGACGCCGATTTATCTATACCCTCGCTGACCTGTGCATTGAATTTAGGACTCCGATCTCTCCGCCCGCCCCATACACTCTCCGACCCATCGCCTCGTTTTCCGGACACACCGATTTCTTTGCCTATCGACCTTTGCCTTGTGTTATTATATTAAATGTAAATAAATATTAAAGTAGTTAGATGTGTTGTTTTATTTATGCCTATTTTAGTTAAAAAAATTTACAATAAAAATTAAATCATAAAAGACGTATATACAGGCACGTATAGGTAACTGTAGTTATAGATATAGAAAAATGTAATTTCTTCCGGTTTCACGAGATGGCGCTGATCGGCGATAAAGCTGATGACTCTATTACCCCATAATATAAGTTACTCTATGTGATAGACACTTTAACTACTTGGAGGACAACAAGTAACATAGAGGGCGTCTTGGTGAATCGTATTCAAGATATCGGTAATTTTGAAATTTAGAACCTTAACAGAGCTACGTAGTACGTGGGGTAAGTAAACAAAATGCATTTAAACCCTATTTTTTTTTAGTTTTTTTAGTGTGAAATTGTATTAAAGATGCCGAGTATTAGATGGTTCACATGTCTGAATTATAATTTGTATTCAAAATGCTTTTCTCTCAGAATTATTAACATTTAAAATTTTTGAAAGTTATTTATGAAATATTGCTAAATGCGTTAGTATAATTGAGGTTATTGCGTCTGTATAACGCATTTGTCCCAATGTCAGTGGTCAATAACCTTTGTCGTGAAGCGACAACCAAAAAATGAAATAACCTAACCTAGATTTGTCATGAATTGACAAATGCAAATGAAATAACCCTAACCTATGAAATGAAAAATAAAAATTAACTGAAATTCATTTATTTACAATAAATTAAAAAAAGGGTTATTTACAATAGAAATATGAATGCGTGTGGAGTGGTGTATGGTAGAGGATGGACGGTAGGTGTGTGGGTGTCAGTGCAGAGGATGCGGTGACGAACTGGAGGCGTAGACGGAGGCTTCGGCGAGATGGAGATCCAGCGAGTAGGGCACTACTGAGCGCCTGGTGAAAGGGCCGTCAGCGCTCCGATAGGGCGCGTAACAGGCGCACGTAAGTGCACGGTGGGGCACGGGCGACGCACGGTACACGTGCTGGTAGAGCGCGGTATAAGGGGAGGCAGCACCCGGCGTAGATGGAGACAGCGGCCCGTGTTGATGGAGACAGCGCAGGGTAGAGGTGGTGGCCCGTAAATAAGACCACGCGTACGGACTTCAGGACTACGCGTGTAAACTTCGGGACAACGCGTGCAGACTTCAGGACAACGCGTACCGCGCGTACGGACTTCGGGACAGCGCGTACGGACGTCGGGACAACACGTAAACTTGGAGACTTCGAGATAACTCGCGGAGACGGATTTGCGACTTTTGGTACAATGAAGGCGCGAGGCTTGAAGAATCCCGGGACCAGCTCGGCCCCGGGACAAGGCCTTATTGATTTCTTTCCAGTTAGAAAGCTGACGATAGACTGACTAAAGTCGGGATTTGTACTGGCTTATATAGCCGTCTGGCGGAGCTCCGCTCCCGAGGGCGACTCGGAAATCAGAACGTATGAAATTTTAAATTAAAAGTAAATTTGTACAAGTGGCCAAATATATTTATTCATTTTAGAGGGAGGTTTAATCTAAAATATTGTTTTTCTGACATGAAAAACGTAAATGCTTGTCATGACAACCGAATAAACATGCTTGTCATAACATGTCAGTTTTTGTATTAACGAAAATAACAATTTTAAGGAGCCATGAAAATAATTGTTATTAGATTAAAAACGCAGGAAAAAATGTCACGCATCAGCACGTGCGAAGCCCGAATCTCCAACATAACCGCAACACATAGAAAAAGACCGAAAAAGTTAGTATCCGTTTTCATCGAATCAAAAAGTGATTGTAACGTGAAAATACGTAGTGAAAACCAAGTGAAACTGTGTTATTTAGCTTTTGTGATTTCGCAGGACCCTGCAGAAATGAAGGTGACGCGATTCTAATGATATTAAGATCGACGACAGGACGTGAAAAAGATACGATAAGTGAGCTAAAACACGATATAACGGTAAGTAAACAGCGCAAAACGCTACATCTTTTTCTAGATAGTGTAACTTTGAGCGTTTTAACACATAAATAAATGACTGAATCCTGAAAGTTACTTTTAGTACCTGCTTATTTGATTTTTCATTAATTTTGAACATGAAACTACCGTGAGACTCACTCAAAAATCTTAAATAAAAAATGAAACTGCCTTAATACCACCCAGGAACTAAAAGAAATATATATTTATTGAATCAGGCGTTACTTTGTGGAGGTCCATATTAATGAACTAAAACAATTACTTTGCTCACCCGCGACCTTAAGGTTTGTTCTGTTTTAGTTCAGAAATATATATATATATATATATATATATAAAATCAAAATTGAACCGATTACAACAACCGACGCATTGAGAACCTCCTCCTTTTTTTGAAGTAGGTTAAAAAATGTTTGCAACACCTGTTATTTGGCTATGGATAAATGCGTCTGCAAAATAAAGACGTATTTTACGTAATTATACTATTTTTGGCCTCAACTGATTATTCGCGGTTCGTGGTTCCTTTTATTAATAATACCTTCTAGAATATGGTATTACGAACATGCGCCATGAAGTTTTAGAGGCCTCATCACAATCGATACACAATTATTTAAAAAAGATGCATTTTCCCAAATTAAGGTAAAAGCGTCTAAAATCCCGGTTTTAAAAAAATGCTTGTATATTTTTTAATACTAGTGCAGCAAAAAAGTTACTTTGACAAATTTATTGTTAAAGACTTGAATAGAATAAAGCACAAGCCCACACAGTACTTCAAAATACTTGATGCATATTTCACAATTTGAGATTGAAAAAAGATCAAAAAAACACGAAAAAACACGTACGCAATTACCTCAGGTGACCTTACCTTGGTACTTATTGCATGTTATTCGTAGAACTCAGATTATAATGCTGAAGTTGACATTCTTGGATTTCTTATCTTTGTGTAACAGACAAAATTAAATTCTACTGCTTGCTATTAAATCATATTGTGGATCGTTATGGTTCCATGACGCCATGTGTACGCTATGAGCCTTATGTGACCACTGCTTAGTGCAATGCAAATTTATTTTATTAGGCATGCATTATTTTTTCTACTATTATAAGCACTTTGCGAACGGATACAGCGTTAGTCATCCACATTCCTTTTCAATAGTATATTGAACTGTTTGTATTGTTTTTAAACACTGTTTTTTACATTCTATCCTTATATGACAAACTGGGATAACCATGCAAATCAACTTTGAATACTTAAACCTCAAATGGATTTAGGTAAGTACCTAAGTATACATGATTTAATCATATATGATTGATTTATTTGGGCAACGGAAACGACACCGCGAAAGTATAATAATATGCTAGCTGTTACCCGCGACTCCATCCGCAAAAAAACATTTTTCACTATCTCGCGGGAACTATGCAATTTTACGAGATAAAAACTATCCTGTCTTTCCCATGGTCTCATTTCCATTCCAAATTTCATCTAAACTGGATTAGCGATTTAAGCGTGAATAGATAACAGACAGACAGACAGGCAGATAGAGTTACCTTCGCATTTGTAATATTATAATGTAGGTACATACTTTCTTAATAATGTAGCATGTGAATAGGGAGTAGGTAAGTATGTATTTATGTTTTTAATTATACATACACGTTGTAATAAGTAATACATATGTCAAAAGTTTCGTTAACACTACGAAGAAATGTAAAAATACTTTTACGATTACCAGCAGCGCATTTGAATTCAATCGTTAAACGAGGATACAATATAAATGCTTGGGCAGTGCGTGTCGCATGTGGTTCCTTACATAGTTATTATTCACATTTGGCACACCGAGAAGGCTGTGTCATCGACCCCGTAGGGCTTCGCGTCAAATGGGGAAACCCAGTTCAAAGCTTAGATAAGACATCAAAAGATCATCAAGTGGGTCTCTTTACTGCGCTTCTTGCAATAGGACCTTCAAAACAAAATTTGGTTTTGCGAGTCATGCTCGCGCTCATGCAAGAGCCCAGGCGAAGACGAGCTAAGGGTGTCGCCGTCGACGGATACGTCTGGGAGGACATCATCATCATCAAGACATCAAAGGACCAGAGGCTATTTGCACTAACGTACCTATTAATGATGCCAGAGTAATCCATTACAATTGTATTGTCCATTAGTGATGGTATCAGTTAAACTAATGAGCTGGGCATCCATTAAGTTACCTAATTGACATCATGACAACTTACACTACGATGACGCCGAGCTAAAATTTCATATGGACCTACATTTCATCTATCTGAAAGCAACATCTATTTCAGCATATTTCCGTACACTAAGTGGGATTTTTAAACCTGACTTGACTTTATCTAACCATCGATATTGTCGTAAGATTTTCCCCTCGACCTAACATAGGTACCTTTATTCAAGGAAAAACGCAGGTAGGAAACGATATCTGCGAAAACCCAAAGTGGATGTGGGATTACCCCATTGTTTTACCACAAGAGCCCCAAGACAATTGCGGTATATGCCTACCACATACTCTACGTGTGTGCCAATCCTGAATTCTATTAAACTGATTGAGAACAGAAATAATTGGGACAATGGGAACTCCCTTGGTAAACCTTTTTGACGAGATGTCAACTATCAAAGCCTTCAAAGATACGCCTCGTATGCGATGTGGATTAAATTCTTCATTGCTGTGTACCCATCAGAGTGCTCCCCTTTGACTTTGAATGTTCGAAAAGTAGTTCTTTACCTTTGCAAAGGGAATAGCGACTAAGAGTGTCAAGAAATACTTAATAGTACCTAAGATTCAGGGTACAAATTTATTCTTATTGCGTTAAAAAGTTAATCCGCATAAAAGTGAAGTGGTAAGTTCTAACGTACATACTCTGTACTCGTATTATACAATTAAATTACCATAGCGGTTGCGGGAACGCGGCCAGCAGGAAGCGCCGCCGCTACCGCATACAGACTACGATTTGTCGTTTCGAGTAATCGCGACTTAGGGTTACCAGATATTGCAATTTGTCGTGACGAGATTTTTAGGTCTTCGTTCCGACTTCATTGAGGACACTGAACAGTTACAGAGAAATGTAGAATTGTTTCGAATGGAACTGGGAGCTTCGTGCGCGCACGTATGAAAATATCTGGACTTTTGAGTAGACGAGAGCCTTTTTTCAGAACTTTATTTGTGGCAAGTCAAATCGCGACAGGCTTGGTTACGTCTAGTGGCCCTGTCAGCGACCGTTTTGTGTAGGCATTAATAGGCAATCCGAGAAGTAGGTCACGGCGCGGGTTGCAATTTCCTCTGGGAGGATAATTTGCTTAGACGTCGTTAATTTGACTCCTTGTAATTTAGCTGGTAACGACTTGTTGATACTTACACGTGGTGCCGTTGGTTTGTTGCTTTCTTAATTGTTTTGATTTTTAAGTTGCATCATGTAAGAAACTGTTGCCAAATAATTAAAGCCGATAAGGGGATGACCGAGGTGCTAACTCCATTAAGTACGCACAATGTAACACACACAAAAATAAAAATTATCTACAGCCATTGTTACTCCACTCCTGGACGTTGCCTCCTTCATATTGCGCCAGAACTTGCGATCCTGGGCTTTCCTCATACAGGTTCTGCCAGGTGTCCTGCTAAGGGCATCAGTCAACGTGGTACGTATAATATAAATTCAACTTAAAGTATTATAGTATATACAACTAAAACGTTAAGAAAATGATAATAATAATAAAACTAAAACATATGAAATAGAAGCCTTAAGATACTAGCAGCGTTCCCCTTAATAATAATAGCTAATTCTTTAAAGAACTGAAACAATTACTTTGCTCAGCCACGACATTCATTATGAACCTCCGCAAAGTACTTAACGTCTGATTCGATAGATTAGCTAATTCTTTGTCCGAGCTAGCCGCCAGCTCTTTGGTCTCCTGTGCCATCAACTAACCTCTTTGATTCTTTATATAGGTAGCCTCATAGCGCTAGGAACCCACCACGGAACTAGGATCTCGACACCGAATGGGGCCACGACCATGGATCATCTGAAGCTGCACCAGCTCGGGCGTGCAGATGGCGTAGCTAGATAGATTAGCTTTACCGGCCAGTATTTAATTTCCTAATATTGAAAGAGTTTGCATCTCATTCTCATTTTATATTTAACGCCCCTAAGAGTTGGGTTCTAAGGTTAATCGTACAAATTGAGTTTTGGGGGGTCGCAAAGGAAGTTTGATGGCCGTGACGTTAAAAAGTTTGAAAAACAATGGCGTAGATGATGGATGCGGGTGGCGTAGGAATGATCATTGTTACGTTCTTTGGGTGAATCCTATATCCAGCAGTAACATCTTTCCACTGAGGAGAAGGACGATGGTATCGATTTTTGTATGTAGCAATATTTTTGCCTTTAAAACTAACCTTCATATTTTGAACTCAACCACAATGTAACAGTTTAGTGGCAGTACTAAGCAACTTAGTATCAAACTTGGAAATTTTGCTTTCAGAATTTTGTTTTTATTTTTCCTATTTTCCTGTTAGTAATATAAAGTACAATTAAAACACTTTTTTTATTGCTGAAAATGGGTTTGACGAGATGGTAAATAAGTGTAAAAGAAATAAATAAGGGTCAAATATTTTCTGCTTGAGTAAGCATACAATTTGCTGGTACGTGTTTTTTTATGTTTTTTTTTTATGTTAGATAGGCCAAACAAACGAACTAGTGGGTCACCTGATGTTAAATGAACACCACTGTCCATTGACACCCGCAGCGCTATACACGATGCCAGTGCGTTGTCGGCCCTAAAGGAGAGAGAATAGGGGAAGGGGGAGAGGGAGGGGGAGAGGGAAGGGGTGAGGTATTGGGCCCCCGGCACTCTCACTGACCGTACGAAACGCAAGCAGGATTACTGCTGCTTCACGCCGGTGTTCTGTGAGAGGGTGGTACTGCCCCGGATGAGCCGGCCCATTCGTGATGCAGCGGCTAGCTACAACATGGCTCTACCACTACTTGTTTTAAAGAATATTTTTAAAACTAGAACTTAGGTAATTAATTAACAATAATATTTTAATGCTATTGGTTTTAAGCGTGAATATTTAACTATATAAGCATAATTCGCACAGCCGTTTATACAATTCACCCTTACATTTATTGAGAAGAAGATCTTTTATCCCTCTCGGTAGTTTATTAAATATTTTCGATTAAATACTTAGTAATTTTCAGTACGTTTTAGTACGAAGTACTTGTATTACATTAAGTACATAAGAAAGAAGGCACTAGGCAGTTGCCTTCCCGAATGAGTTTAATAACACTCACGAATCAAATACGCTATTCTTTCGTGGAACTGTTAAAGCCGCTCATGAATATGACAATGACAAAAAAAATTACAATCGCTAACAGGTACTCGAGGAGTGTCAACATGAATAATTGTTTCGCGCCATCCTGGTTATGCGGGATCCCGATACTAAAGAATATGTGTGTGCAGAAGCGAAGCTCCACGGGTTTCCCTTGGATTCAGCCATTTTTTGATGCCTTTATCTTATTCTATGTCTGACATTATGTAGTGATTATTATTATTGTGTGGTATTGTATCTAATCTACCGTGTAACCGTCTTGGTGTTAAAACTGTCAGCTCAAGTATAAAGTGACGAAATAAAGAAATTAAATGTATCAATAAGTGGTGTTATCAGGAGCTGACAGTAGCGTTGAAACCTCTTCTCTAACTCATCGGTCGACATCATCACTAAGTACTTAGGTTTAAGTACTTTATAATCACATGTAATTAAATGTTCATCCAAAGTGTATTAGCTTACAAGTTATCTACCTGATATAATATAATTTTGGCTTTGTGACACTACAGGAGACCGAAGAGCTGGCAGCTTCCTCGCACAACGTATCAGCATTGCTATACAGCGAGGTAATGCTGCCAGTGTCTTTGGGTCCATGCCGCGGGGGGAACCTTTTGTTAATTTTATCTAGTTTTAGTTTAGGTTATTTTTATTTTATTTATAATTATAGTGTTTTACTTCAAGCAAGCACACTTCCTACAATCTAGTCAACTCAATTTATGTCACTATCACATTCGATCACAACAAAAATAAACATTACATTACAAAATTATAGATAAATATATTAATGGATAGAGAATCTATTGAATCAGGCGTTACTTTGCGGAGGTTCATATTAATGAGCTGAAACAATACTTTGCTCACCCGCGACCTTAAGCAAGATAGAGAATCATTAATCAAACTATATGCTAAATACCTTAAATAATACATTGGGGATTATGGGGACTTCGTTTCTGTGAAGTCAACCTAATTTTACTAATATCACAGATTACTTAATAGTTACTTCGTAACAGATACTGCATCCCGTACAAAATCTTGGTACTTACCGCGATTGTAGCCACAGATTATACTATTCCGTCTCCTTAAGAATGTGTGCGTGCCGACAGTGACAAGGGCTGGCAGTTTGGATTGAATTTTTTTTTCTACATGATGTTTTACCATTTTGTCGGGATAATTGCTATATGCAAACTTTCTAGCACTAATATTCCCTAAGCTAAGCCACGGACGGACAAAGGGACATACGGTCATGGCGAAACTATAAGGGTTCCATTTTTGCCATTTTAGCTCTGGAATCCTAACAAAAAAGGATATCTATCTATCTATCTATCTATCTAATCTAATACCTTTAAACGAGCAATTCTTGTATATATGTATATATATATATGTATATATATATAATCAGGATCTCGGAAACGGCTCCAACGATTTCGATGAAATTTGGTATGTGGGGGTTTTCGGGGATGAAAAACTGATCTAGCTATGTTTCATTTTCAGAAAATCGCTTTTACTCGTGTTTTCCGGCTATTTTTGTTTGCATTAGAATATAAAGCTAAATTTCGCCGACTTCGAGCAGATCATAATGGCACATTAGAAATCGGGTGGTCGCGGATCCAGCCGACCTCGGTTCGATACCACGTTTTTTTCAAGATTTTTAGTTTTTTTTTTTAAGTTTATTTTTTATGAGAAAACGTCAAGTTTCTTCTTTTGTGAGAAAAAGTTACTTTTTTGTGAGAAAAAGTTACTTTTTTGTTAGAAAAAGGTATTATAGGGAACGTGCAGTAACTATAGGCGGCAGCACTAATGCGACAGAAGAGACACTATGCGGACAGTAAAACAAACTTATCAAGGTAAAACATTCAAATTGATGGCACCCTTATGGCACCAGTTGGCAGCACCGTCTATGTGCACGTTCCCTATTGGGAGCACAGAACAGGAAAAGCCGGTTGTCTGTAAAGTCGGTTTACGGACGATAGTTTAACGTGACTCCCCCCCCTCCGGTGTTTTTGTCAAATATCTTGAAAACGGTGCATCCTACGGCAAAATCAATGAAATTTTCATCCCCCCTTTAATACCCCGCGCTCCCTCCCCCGCATCCCCTCCCCCCCTCTCACCCCCCCCACCCCTCCGGTGTATGTAATCAGGATCTCGGAAACGGTTCCAACGATTTCGATGAAATTTGGTATTTGGGGGTTTTCGGGGATGAAAAATTGATCTAGCTTGGTCTTATCTCTGGGAAAACGCTTGGTACCGAGTTTCTGCCCGAGCAGAGCTCGGTCGCCCAGGTACTTTATTGTAATGCGCAGAACACATTGCCATGCTCACAGTACCCTAGCGTTATACTAGATACGAAGGTCAACTTTCGAACTTCGCATCGAGCCATCCCGCTCACGCTTATAGCTTTTTATAGAAGAGTAAGAGGGACAGCACGATACGAACTTCCAAATTGGTATATTAGCTATTAATTCTAGCATAGTCATATTAAAATTTGCCCCCTGTTTCACCATTCACTTATAAAAGTCCAGGCGGCATGTTTTTTCCGTGGAACACGAATGAACGTGCGTCGGGGCGCCCTTGTGACAACCTACTGGAATTTCGATCGTAGGAGATCGTCCCCGCGGTAGGTAAATATCGCGCGTAAGTACATGGCATGCATGAGGCCTGCTAATATTATAAACGCGAAAGTTTTGTATGAATGTGTGATGTGTACCTAGATGTTTGTTGCCCTTCCATGTTAAAACGGTTCGACCGATTCTGATCAAATTTGGCACACAGATCGTTTATAACTTGAATTAACATATAGGATGCTCTTTGTCCCGGAAAATTGCATAGTTCCTGATGGATAGCTAACAAATTCTTCGCAGACGTAGTCGCGATCAACAGCTAAGCTAGTAGGTATACAGGGTTATTTTTAATTCACTGACATCCTCTTAACCCTGAATTCCTATCACTCAAACAAATGTTTTTTGTTTTACGACTTTTTAAAATGAAGCACTTTTTTTCCCATACAAATACACAGAGTATCGTAAAAATAAGAGGAAATCTCAAATTTTCAAAACGTTATTACACCAAAAATATTAAGTTAAATGACAAAAGCCGTAAAACAAAAAACATTTGTTTAAGTGGTAGGAGTTTAGGGTTAAAAGGATGCTAGTGAATTACAAATAACCCTGTATATAATAAAGAAACTAAAAAAAAAACAATAATTTTTATTTCGCGTCTACAAGACAAGTATTCTATTATCATGGCGTGGCCTTATGTGAAATACAAAGCCGTCGCTCTCCTTATGCAAGGCGCCCGCGTCGCGGTCAGCGACTCCCGGACCCCAGACCACGTGCGCGCGCGCTTACCGCGAATATGGACATTTCCACGAAGCTACCGGAAGTTGACTACATTCTTCTACGAGCCAACTCTTCAGTATCGGTAAGTGTTAATACGTGGATACTGCAGATTACATACATATAGGTACTTCATCATCATCATCATCATCGTCGTCTCAGCCTACAATGCACAGGTCTCTCAGCATTGGGATCAGATTGGAAAATTCATACACACCACTTAATTTGTTCATGAGGTGTTTGTTTTCCTTACGCTCTTTGCTTTCACCGTAAAGTTCAAAATATCTCATAAATAATTTTGACAAATTCAGAGACTGATGCGTGCCCGGACTCTAACCCACGACTCTCTGCCTCAAACCACTACGCTATCACGACTTCATATTGGAAGTTTTTTAAAGAACTCGGTCACTTTAAGAGTTAACAACTGACCGAGTATATGTAATAGCGATAAACAGCTTAGTTCCTTTCTCTCGCCAACTACCGCCTTTTTGGAATCAGTTATTAAATGTCCAAACCCGAGCTCTAGTGCGATCGGATTTAAAGCTATTGAGACGGAGCCAGAAAGTGCGTAATAGCACGCAGCTTCTGCTGGTCGTTTGCGGGATCGAGGAGTTGTCTCTGGCGCCGTTGGGTAACCGTGGCGCAAGGCGTTTGATGTAACCTCAAGTACCGCAACCTTTCCGCTGACGCAATATCCAGCTGCTCCCGCCGACGCACTAAATACTGTCAGCCCGCCAGCCCCGGCTGATGCGGAAATAATTACATTACTACACCATTACGTGGTCTTAAACGCGAACAAACGCCTGTTTAACGTACGCATGCATCATAAACCTCACAAATGACTCCGTTTTATTTTTAATCTCTAATATATCAGCCGCGAACTCTGACGCGTCGGGAAACTTATAAATTAGATTTTGTTGCAACAGAATGTTTACTAACAGATGCTTCGTGCCGTTCCCGTTGATAATATTGGACTGTCACAACAAGTTAACCCGCGGAAAAATACATTTCAACGCCTCAGTGTCGAATAACCAGCAAGGTTCAGCAATTACATAAAGGGAATAATAATGTAAACGTACCTAACATGCCAAGGAACAATGGAATAAAAGCTCTGCTTTTACATAAACGGAACTTAAAATGCTTGAAAGCACACCGCTTCCCTCCGCGATGCCAATGCCTGATGCGCGCGACGTGGATCATTATTTAAAAACAAAACACACTCGTTGACATAATCGCGCCTCCATATTGGGCAAAAATACATTGTTTGGTATGTTCCTGAACAATAGAGTAACAGTATAGCTGCTTCTTATTCCGCTCGGACACGGAGGCACCGAGGAGGGACCGGCTGGAGTCGGTAAATTCCGTACATTGTAATTCAGATTGGATGTCGCAAGGCACGGCTCGGCATGCGACAATGCGGATGCTATGACTCGGTTTAACGCACCTCGAACTTTTGACAGCGTAGCTCACGAGTATAAAAGAACACGGACAGACAAACCGTCACCTGACACTGAGGCAATTTCGTCTACGCGTGGAACTTAGATCATTTTTAGGCTTTTTAAATTGGCCTTCAACAAAAAAAGACGAATACTTAAACAAGCTTTGTTTTAAAAAAAAATGGATTTTGTCTGAAATAAATATTATTATCATTATATTTGTTAAGGCAACAGAATTTACGTTAAAAAGAGAAATGTTTGTCTAAAAGAAAATTTATTTTATCTCAGTGTCGAGATACATGGGTATGTTGAC
This sequence comes from Archips xylosteana, assembly GCA_947563465.1. Taxonomy (NCBI): domain Eukaryota; kingdom Metazoa; phylum Arthropoda; class Insecta; order Lepidoptera; family Tortricidae; genus Archips; species Archips xylosteana. The sequence goes on from OX387349.1 coordinate 14,442,777, forward strand.
CTACTTTGTTTCATTATCCTACTAATATTTTTAATATTTTAAATGTAAAAGTTTGTGAAGATGTTTGGATGTTTGTTGAACGGATTTACATGAAAGTTGGTATGGAGATAAGTAGTTTGAAACCATCGGAATAACATAATAGTAAGTATAGTTTTTATCCCGAAAAATTGCATAGTTCCCGCGTGATAGCGATAAACGAATTCTTCGCAGACGGAGTCGCGGGCAACAGCTAGTAATTTATAAGCGTGCGCCATTACTTTACAGGAAGATAAACAAAATTGATCGTATTTCAGGTTCTAAGTAGAAGGTAAAACGGATCCCAATATTACCGTTTCAAAAAGCTCACCGGAGTTAATCTCGGGTTTCTAGGAAGCGCCATCGTTTCTTCCGCGTCTCCACCCACTTTATTAATCAGTAAATGTCTGGCGGCTAATAAAAATGCGGCATTTATAGACTGGCCGTCTAAAACACATAAATCTGAGGCAAAAGAATGGCCCGATCCCTGTCCGACATCAGAGGAGCGGATTTCTTAAGACATCGTTTTTCATTCGGTCCATAAACTCAGGTGTTTATGGGAGAAGTAATTTTTTGGCTTATTTTTTAAATAAGAATTAACCGTTGGATATTAGCGTGGATAGAAATGTGTATTTTTAATTTAGTCAAATGTATGGAATGACACATATTTTTCTTTAAAATACAAACTACATAAATATGTGCCTCCATCCATCCATTATTAATTAAATTAGGCATGTACTGTACCTAATATAATATATATATTCTTTTTATTCTTAACATTAGGTACATAATGTACCGTAGGTACATTGCTGTTCACTTTTTCTCCTCGCCTTTTGTATTGCGTTTAAAATTTCAAAGGTGTGGATACTTAAATCGAATATTTTTTAGTCCTTCCGACTTGTCAACCAAGCACAAGATTCCGCAACTTTTTGAAATTAGATCCCTACAAAATCACAAGATTCGTGTTTCACACTCGGCGCGGCCACTTGCTTTGTTTGACAACACAATCACAACATTTTATTTCTATCAATCGACATCATTGTATAAGTACCGGATCTTTAGTTTTCCTATCAAACAATCAAAACAGACTCGAGTTGCCTTTGACTACAAACGGCTGCCGAACTTTTGTCAGAGCTTTTCGAACCTTTTGTGACATGCCGACGTTACTGAAAAAAAGTTTTACGCTTATGACACAACATTTATCTTCTGTGAGAAACCACTTTTTACGCTATTTCCTATACGGTTGTTTTTATTATATTTCTTTATAAAATCGGATTATCGTTTGCTTAAAAAATCTATTGTGCAAAATTTTGTAGGTAGGTACCATTTCGTGTTTAACTTACTCACTTTGATGCTTTGATGTAGAGCGTTTGTTTTTTTGGTTAAGCTTTTAAGTTTTTCACGTTAGAACTCTTGACTCAGGATTCGTAAGACTGTAGGCTGAAAAACTGAACCGAGACTCGAAATTAAAACAAAAACTCAAATCTTATGTAGATCACAGTTGTATTTAAAAAAAAAAACTATTACCGTTAAGTACTGAAACTTAGTTCAAATAGAGTCAAATGTTGTGCAATGCAACTGGCCTTATTATAATCTACCACCGAGTTGAAAATTCGAACTTTGTATCGTGCGTCCCGGTAAATGCTATAATGTACCTATTTAATACGAGAGTGACGCAAACTTCGAATTTCGGAGTAGCCCCCCTGCTGGCAAGTAGATCAGTACTAATTTTTAGCTGATTTTCATATTAAACGTCATCTGTTGTTGAGTGGCGACACTACACAAAGTATTGTACATTTTTTGTTATAGCGACATCTAGTGCTGAGTAGCTTAACTAGATAGAATCACAGAACACTAATGTGACGGTTGTTTTATAATGGGATAAAATAGGAATTTATTTTAAGTATTTCTAATTAATTTTGCATTTCGATGACTTTTATATCAAGTAAAAGTGAAAAAGTTAAAGCGAATAATTTGTTAAACGCAACAGACACGCCCGCTTAGGATCGTCTGTAATTTTTTAACGCAAAGCAAATGTCATGTCATCTGTCAAATGGTCGCTGAGACATAATGCCTGTTACTTTTAATTAAATTATATTGCGGCCGTAAATGTATCAAAATTGGATTCTTCCCAAAGAAAAAATGCAAACCACTATCAAGGAGCTCTTGGATGCTCTTGGGTACGAAGAAGATTTTACGTTCCCACGATTAGTTTCACCGATTGGATTGTCGTTTGGTAATCGTTTGTTATTTGTTTACAGATGTAGTTTGGACGCTGATACGGTGCTTGACTACATACAGAATGATCCCAACTATGGCAACAGTAATCTCTCTTCCAAACAAGTTAATGAATACGCACAGAGATTGGCGCTGAAAGCTTCCAACTCTAAGACCTTTATCAAGAAGTATGAAGAGCTAAAAAGTCGAAAGTGAGAGCCACTAGCTTTGTTTACCTGCTACTAACAGTTTGATTTGTAATTTTATATATTTTGAATAAAAATTAGTCAATAAAACTTACTATTTTAAGATGATTTTAAAATTGCAGCACGGACAACTTGCCAGATATCATTTTACTTTTCTACAAACTGGTATTTGATGAGAAGAGGACTAAGAGTTCAAAGCCCAAAGTGGCTCCAAAGCCTGTATTAGGAGATAATAAACACCAAATTACTAAAGAAGATCTCCCACAGGTATGAGGATTATTGCAAACTATTTAAAGTCAATATAAATCATACGCAGCTGCATAGCTGGGATAATAGGCAGCCTTTATGCCTTTAACATTCAAATTTTCTAGTTTAACTTATTTTTTTAGGCAACAAGTTTCTGTTTGCCCATTTTTAGTGTTACCATTTGTAAGTGAGCAACAAATGGATTTTATCTGGCCAAGATGAACATTTTTTCTGTAATAATCAGAGATTTGACAGGGTGTGCTATTCTTATACCATTATTTATGTAGATATTAACCCGTGGAGCGTCCCACTCTAAAAATCCTAACCTGTTGTGTGCGCACAGGACGCTCAACAGGTTAATATAGGTATGAGTGTTGACTTTAATCTTTCAGAGGAGTTCATTATTTTATGTAGAAGACAAGACTGTAATGTAATTGGTCGCCACCGCTTAAATAATATTGTACGGATTAATTTGTGCTTGCACCAATTAGAAAAACTACCCCATGGATGCCAGTCTACACAATGCTACGTATTTGTAATACTGCGTAACTGGCCTTGGCCATTATCAATTGCTATTCAATATTACGCAGTTGGCACTCAATGTGTTAACCTCTAGTGATAATACATTGATACATCAATCACCTCACTTCACCTTTAAGTATTGCTTTTGCAGATCAAAGATAAACTACTCAAAGCAGTAGATGAAAGTAAGAAATATGTCATGAAGTCCTTTGAGGAGAAAGAAGCCAAGCTACGTCCAAATTGGTACAATAGCCTCGACCTGCCAACCTGGCAGAAGGACCACCCTGCTATGTCTTGGGATTTCCCCAAAGAAGCTGTGCCTATTGTGGCTTCTCTAGGTAAGTTGTTTTATCACATCAAAATAAAAGGTACACACCAAAAAAACTTCCAACTTGCCTAAAATAATATCCTTCAACATGGTTAGTTCGTAAATTGCTTAATTTGTTTAATGCACCACAGCCACTAAACATATTGGAGCATCAGTGACTTTGGCGTATTAAATTTGTTTCTATTTGGTGTTTTAAATATTTTGACGAGGCTTAAGTACACCTATATGTTAGCCTAATGGAAAGCCACAGAATACTACATTAAACTCTACTCTATACAGAAACAAAAGCATGTCTAATGAATTTATATATCAGCATTGCATCAATTTACTCATATTTACACCATCATTAAACATAATTCAAATGATAACTTTTTTCCTTGAATGCCTTTAATGTGGTCGCTAATTTTTATATATTAGATTAGCTGTTACCCGCGACTCCGTCTGCGTAGAATAGGGGTATAAAAATAGCCTACAACCTATTCTCAGACCTACCAAATATTGAGAAAAAAGTTTCATAAAAATCGGTCAAGCCGTTTCGGAGGAGTTTGATAAGATAACAAACGCCGTAACATGAGATTTTTACATATTAGAAGAAGAAGATTAGCCCTTTAAATCAAGTACCTTTAATTCAAGTTTTAGTTAGTTTGATTCTTTCATTCATTGTCTGTGATTGAAGTTTATGCAAATAACAAACTAATTTGAACATCACTTTTATAATTTTCAGCGAACATTCCTCTAGTTTCTCAGGAAAACATAATCATTGATGATCTTCTGTATTTATTCTCTGGAGTTCCTGGCAACTACATTGTTCATCAGCAAACAAAAGACATGTATGAGCCTCGTAGCTTTGCCATATCTGAAGACTTGGATGATGCATTAAAGCAGATAGTACAGCAAATGTTGCCGCTTGCTTCAAACTACTCTATTGTGAGAAGGTTTATTGAACACTGTGACATGTGGTCCGGGCAGGTGCTTCACGCGTTGGTTGCTGCTATTGAGATTCTGTTGAAGGATTATTATGTAAGTGTCTACAGCGATCATAGTCAGTTTAGTTGAATTAATCATAAGTACCTGGGTGAATAAGCTTTGCTCGGGCTAAAACTGTAAAACAAGCGTTTTTCACAGATAAGACCAAGCTAGATAGATTTATCGCCTCCAAAACCCCCTGCATACTGAATTTCATGGACATTGTTGGAGCCATTTCTGAGATTCTCATTAATTATTAAATAGTGTTTTTCAAAGGCACAATTTTATTGCTTTAAATCACACGTTAAGAGTATCAAGAAATTTTGTTACACAAACTATTTTTATCTTTATAAAGCAATGGGTCCTTTTGGGAGTTTATTTGCTCGTAAGGTATTTCCTTCCACACACACCTCCATAATGTTGCTCACTGCAATATTTTTGTAATAACATTTTGAATTCAGAAGTTTGTGATTGTGTGTGACTGTTACTTCTTCATGTTAAAGCAACTGATTGGATTTAGATGGAATTTGAAGTACTATGAACTTTCATAGGCTAACTTTTCTTAAAAATACATAGCCAATTACGATGATATTATTTATATGTATTTAAAATTTGATATTCTGCTGTTATTAATTCGTATATATCTGATATTATTTCAGACTATGATAGCTCAACTAGAAACGGAGCATATATCTGGAGAGTTGACGCTACAGAAGCTGTGGTACTTTGTTTTACCGACCATGCACACCATGCAAGTCCTGGCTGCTATAGTCACACATATAGGACAGGTAAGGGTTTTCAAAAACTGTTTAAAAATATGAAAAGTCATAAATGATTGCTGTGACCTGAGGACTTTCAAGAGAAACTTTAAAAAGAGCTCCTTTGTAATTTGGGGTTATTGCAATAGAGAAATCTCTCTCCAAGCAGATGTTATGGCTGGGGACCGAAGTCCGATGGATGAAAGTTGGAAGTTGTATTTCTGCAGCTGAGTTGAGAAACTTCGATAGTGCGATGCAGGATTGTAGTAATTAGTTTCTTATGTGATGACTAGATGGCGCTAGTAGTCGCTACATTAACTTTGAAATCCGTAATTCCACTCTTGTATTAATAGACCGTAATTAGAATGGGCTAAAAGGTCTTTCGTTTCATATACATTTCGACGTAAGTTTTAGGAATAACTGACACTTCCATTCTTTATATCATCATGGGCTATTAATTACATAGTTCCATGTCATGTATCAAATTTTAAATATTTCAAACTAAATACAAACTCAAATATAGATGCATATAGAAATTACGTAAAAGTAATAAAAAAATGAAGTTGAGAAAATGAATACAAAAAGATACTTCATACCTAACTTGTCAAATTTTAAAAGTTGAAGTGTCAGATTAAGGCACCTCGCGCACTGGACTAGACTAAACCAGTGGCCGTCTAGTGCGCGAGGTGCCTAAATTTATGGGATGGTCTCTTAAGCAACAACATTTTCAATATCTATTGAAGCAAGAACACACAGAAAACAACATAATAAAGACATGGGATTAGAAATGGAATCCAGATCCGGTGATGCTTGTTCTGCCATATGCAAAAACCCGTTTAATTATTATGTATGTATGTAAAACTCTTCATTGTACATAAAAACTTGAAATTAACAATTGGGAATGTGTAAAAAAAATAACCAGTGGTTTTTATATTTTTTTTGTATAGAAAAGTCAATTATAAGAAACTAATTTCAATATTTTGTCATTTAGTTCACTACTTTTTTCAAAATTAATTATTGAAATTATTTTGGTTGATGACGTCAGATTATAATTGAGGGCTCCCACACTGTCATTTTTCTAAATCTATCTAAATGCGTACGATAAAGCAACCCCTTTAATTAATTTTGCGTAGTGGTACACTGTAACTAGTGTCACTTTACTGGCGCTGTCAAAGTGCTAGATGTCAGACAGCGGGTCCAAATCAAACTCCGTAGTATAATCCACGCGTAAATTGTGAGTAATTCTAACCACACAGAATAAAGTACGACTTGGACCGGTCACGCAATTTACACCAATGTCCAATGAAGGTCATTGCTTATTTGAAATGTAATAAATTCATTACATAATATTAAAATTAAATAACTACAGAAAACGAGTTAAAAAGCGTTTATCTCGAAATGGTTTTCGATTTACTATACATTCTTTGATCAATTATAACTGAAGATACACATTGCCGAACAAAATCCCCTTCAAAGAATGTCCGAACTTTTTTATTTGTTTGCATAACAATTAAAATCATCACCTACACAGAAATTTGAACGTAGTCTTTACTTCATTACAGTCGAATTTCGGTTGACACTTGACAGCTAAACTTGACAATTTCACGCAACGTACTGAGAAAAAAGAAGGCCACTTTTATCAAAGTGGCGCTCATTTGGCTCGGACATTTTCGGGCGCGCGACTGTGGATCTACAGTTATAATTGATCAAAGTATACATTGCAAAAAAATAGACATCCCCAGTTAACAAGAAAAACCAGATGTACGAAGCAAACTTAAAAGGATCTCTGCCAGTTAACCTTTGAACGTTAGACAATATATCAGAAATAAAGGTGCGACCAAACCGCCGCTTAAAAAACGGTGACGTTACGGAATCGCAGTGGCGCACCGTAAACGTCACAACTTTACTATGGGGAGCATGCGGTAAATTCTGACGTTTACGGCACGTCACTGCGATACCGTAACGTTTCCGTATTTTAAGCAGCGGTATGGCCGAACCCTAAAAGTGTGCATGCATGCAATGAAAATCAATATAGGTATCTATCTGGTACCTACTTAGTTTATCTTTTCGCAAGCGCTATCTACGAGAAAATATCTGTACGACGTAGCAACTCTACGTTGCGTTTGACCACAATCACGCCTGATGGAAAGCGAAGATGAGGCTTACGATAGAGCACGCTTGCTACTAAATGCTCATTCACACCAGACTTGAGAACGGCAAGATTTTAGTGTTCAGAACACTTCTCTAGGCCATGTACTAAAGTGAAACAGATGGCACTAATGTCCAGCAATAACAACATCGAACATTTATTTTCCAATTTAAATATGGTTATTTGAAAAATTCCAGAGTGAACTCAGAGGAGGCAGCGTCCTAACAGCTCTTCACGACAAAACAAACAAGTTACTGGGCGACACGAGAGCGCAGGAGATCTCACTGTTCCTCACTGAACGCGCCTGCAAACCGTTCTTCTGTATACTGGATCAGTGGATCCATAAAGGCATCGTTGTTGATCCGTTTCAGGTAAATATTCAGAAAATTTTTAAAGACCAGGGGCCTGTTGCCTGTTGCATTACAAGCGGAACTCTCGCTTCAGTTGTATTAACTAGAAAGGGAGTTCCGCTTGTAATATAAGTTGTACTTTGTTATGCAACAGGCTCCTGAGGCCGTATTGTCTAACGCTTTTGGCGCTTGCCTTCGCTTTCACCATCTCTTTCTGTCATCCTTTTATACCGTTTGACAGAAAGAGGTAGTGATTGCGAAGGCAAGCGTCAGAAACGTTAGACAATAAGCCAGCTGGTACAGTCACGAGCTTTTATTTTGGACCCACTTAAAGTTGACAGTCCTGTCATATTGTATAGGAATTCAAAGGATATTTTTTCGAAAAGCACGTGACTGTACTACGAAACTCGAAATTCGCATAGATCGAGTCATTCATGATGTCTCGTGCCGTGGTTCTTATTGCAATGCCATTAATGTCTAATTTTGACAAATTTACGTGTCTTCGTGAATGGCACTATTAGCTATATCGTGCCGCCCCTGTCACACTTCTTTTTAATAAAATCGAATTTCGTAGTAAAAGGACAGACAGCGGTAAATATAGAGGTAGCGGCCTTCGAATAGACGACGCTGGGAAATTGCTGCATGTCGTAAAATTAAGGTTTTGTTTTTAGTTTACTTACCAAAATTCAGATACGAATAACGTATGATTCAATGTATAGTCATCATCATCATCATCATCATCATCATCATCATCCCAGGCTGTATACGGTCCCACTGCAGGGCACAGGCCTCCTCTCAGAATGAGAGGGCTTGGGCCGTAGTTCCCACGCGGACCCATGTGCGGATTGGGAACTTCACACTCACACCATTGAATTTCTTCGCGGGAGTAGGCAGGTTTCCTCACGATATTTTCCTTCACCGTAAAGCTTATGGTAAATTTCAAATGTAACAAATTTCATAAAATTTCAAATAGCCTTGGTGCCCTAGGGGTTTTACCTATGGCTCCTCAAGCAGAGGGTCGTGGATTCCAATCACGGCTCGCACCTCTGAGTTTTTCGGAATTTATGTGCAAAATTACAATGTATAGTGTCATACATTAATGTGTCGTCTCTACATTCAATAAGAGCCGCCTAGTTTAATTATTTTAACACAGTAACTTTCTCGTTGAACTATAAATATCTGTGAAACAGGAATAGACTCTTCAGTCATTGTTAACTTGGGCTCTTTAGACGTCTTACTTTTCCATATATTAACTGCAAACTAATGAACTTTTATGTTATCCTTCAGGAGTTTATGATTGAAGACAACGAGCTTGTAAATAAAGAAGAATTACCGGTAGACTACTCGGCAGATTATTGGGAGAAGCGGTACAGTATCCAGAAGGACAGGGTGCCAAAGTTCCTAGAAAAGTACACGGACATAATACTCAGGACTGGGAAATATCTGAACGTGATCAGCCAATGCGGTAAGATTTCATTTTCCATTTTTAACCCTTTATAAGGCCCCATTTATTGGAGCACACTACCACAGAATCAAAAGCAGCTATCTAATGCGTACCTGACAAAGGATATTTTTAAAGCTAGTCGTATTTTCAATAATTACAATGGAAATTGTGACATACAGTGTAGTCAATAAGGTTGAAATTCCAACTCAATGTATGTGGTCGCTAAATCGCCTCTGCCTTTTAAAGGGTTAATACAATACTGTGACTGAGTGACAGCGGCATAGCACGTCCCAGCAGGCTAGTTGTCTAAATCCCTCGCAATCGCCATCGCGTTCATTTTGACAGTTCTTGTATGGGCTGACAATTGGTATCGGAAACAGCCAGCTGTCACAGCCATACAATAACTGTCATTTCAATCCGATGCCAAGTGTCAAAACTGGCCAAGTGCGAGTTGGACTCGCGCACCGAGGGTTCCGTACAAATTTATATGTATCTATGAACATCCAGCGTAGCAAACCCCTGCTCCTAAGCAAAATGTGCGCGGTGTGGGATCATTGTAGATTGGTTACTGTTATAGACAGACAGACAAACTAGATCTCGTTCAAACCATTCTCTTATTTTAGAAGTTAAACACATTTTACCACTTTCGAAGTGTCTCTCGCGCAAACTATTCAGTTTAGAAAAAAATGATATTAGAAACCTCAATATCATTTTTGAAGACCTATCCAAAGATACCCCACACGTATGGGTTTGGTGAAAAAAATTTTTGAGTTTCAGTTCTAAGTATGGGGAACCCCCAAAATTTATTGTTTTTTATTCTATTTTTGTGCGAAAATCTTAATGCGGTTCACAGAATACATCTACTTACAAAGTTTCAACAGCATAGTTCTTATAGTTTCGGAAAAAAGTGGCTGTGACATACGGACGGACAGACAGATAGACAGACAAACATGAAGAATCCATAAGGGTTCCGTTTTTTGCCATTTGGGTACGGAACCCATAAGGGTTCCGTTTTTTGCCATTTGGTTACGAAACCCTAAAAAGTTACACAATTACCCTGCTGGTGCCTTGCCACCAAAGATGTGATATGTAGCTATGCTGTGTGGATGTAACTATGGGACCGTTTCCACTAATGCTATAGCTAAACCGTTTAACTGAATCTTCGCTCGCGCGGTCCAGGGGCTGGGGGCTAAGACGACAAAGGAGGCCAGTAGGCTTATTGTCTAACGCTTCTGACGCTTGCCTTTGCAATCTCTATTTCTTTCTGTCAAACGGTATAAAAGGATGACAGAAAGAGACGGTGAAAGCGAAGGCAAGCTACAGAAGCGTTAGACAATACGGCCTCGGGAGAGGTGCTGGCGGCAGGTACACGAGCACAGAAAAGAAAAAAGCAGCAGTAGAATGTCTCGGCAGCGTCCTTGATTATAATTACCTACGCCGGCTCGGTACACAAACCTGCCACTGCCACTCTTCAGTTATGTTTTGGTAATGTCCCATGAAATTTAAAGTAGGGAAAGGATTAGGAGCTTTAGGAAATTATGGAAGGAACGAAGTAAGTAAGTGATGTTTAACAAAAATGCATTTTATGTTATTTTAACCCTTTCAACGCCACGCCTCGACAAAACGTGAACCTGCTTTGAATCTTATGTCATTGTGTCAAGATCACTTTGACACTGTACTTTGTGACACCTATATGTGTCGTTGGTGTTGAAAAGGTTAATAAACCTTAAAACGTAATATGTTTTTAAACGGTTTTATTTAGTTTCATCACTACGTATACATATTTGCTAGCTACAAATTAGCCACGGAGAAGTATTTGCGCCTCTTTAAGCTTTATTGTTGATTTATAAATTCCGACAGAGTTGGTAATCTAAAAAATGACAATTCTGGTTTTGATATAGATGAATTTAAACATCCGTAAACCGAACAATACTGTTTATATCGTCGTGACATAATTAGGTAGGTACGTATTAAATGCGCGTGAGTCCCGTGCCGACCGAACGTAACCGCGCAGCACCCCTGACTGATGGTTGCCGAGGTATGCTGAGAATTCGTGGCGCGTAGGTATAACTCGCGTTCCGGCCGTTTGTATGAAGACGTTGTACTGCTCCCTTTTTAGGGTTCCGTAGTCAACTAGGAACCCTTATAGTTTCGCCATGTCTGTCCGTCTGTCTGTCTGTCCGCGGCTAAGCTCAGAGACTGTTAGTACTAGAAAACTGTAATTTGGCATGAATATATATATATATATATATTTTTTTTATGATAGATAGGCCAGACAAACGAACTAGTGGGTCACCTGATGTTAAATGAACACCACTGTCCATAGACACCCGCAGCGCTTTACACGATGCCAGTGCGTTGTCGGCCCTAAAGGAGAGGGAATAGGGGAAGGGGGAGAGGGAAGGGGTGAGGTATTGGGCCCCCGGCACTCTCACTGACCGTACGAAACGCAAGCAGGATTACTGCTGCTTCATGCCGGTGTTCTGTGAGAGGGTGGTACTGCCCCGGACGAGCCGGCCCATTCGTGATGCAGCGGCTAGCTACAACATGGCTCTACCACTACATACCACTATATATTAGTCAAGCCGACAAAGTGGTTAAATAAAAAAACTAAAAAAATTTTTTTTAGGGTACCTCCCATAGATAAGGTGGGGGTGATTTTTTTTTTCTCGACTAACCCTATAGTGTGGGGTATCGTTGGATAGGTCTTTTAAAACCATTGAGGGGTTGCTTACGTGATTTTTGTATTCAGTGATTTGTTTGCGAAATATTCAACTTTAAAGTGAAAATTTTCAATAAAATCGACCGTCCCCCCCCTCTAAAATCTAAACTGTTGGGTGGAAAAATTTAAAAAAATTCAAAATGGTAGTAAATATATTAAATTTACAAGGAAAATTATAGCGGCTAAGATTGCTTGGGAATTATTTGTAGTTTAAGAGGAAATAGTAGCCCAAGGTATTAAACATACCGTCACTACTTTGAAAAACTCGTATCTCAAAATCAGCATGTAAACAAAACTGAACCTTGATACGCGCGTAATAAAGTTCACTTTGCCAGATTTACGATTTTGAGATACGAGCTTTTTTCAAAGTATTGACGATACCTAACTTGGAAGGTTCCGTACACATACGAAATCCTTAGAAAAATATTACTTGATTTTTTCGTAATGGCTACGGAACCCTATCTTGGGCGTGTCCGACACGCTCTTGGCCGGTTTTTTTTCTTTTCTGTGACAAGAGGCGCGCTCGCCGCCCGCACCTCTCTCGCCCCCTTTGTGGTCATACCCCCCAGCCCCTGTACCGCGCGGGCGAAGAATCATTTAAACTGTTTAGCTCAAGCTACGTACTCGTAGCCACTCGAGGAAGATCCATAGCACGCATCCACAGCACACATCCAGATCACGCATCTTTCCATGTAAAAAACAGATCAGTTGAACCCGTTTGCACCAGTGCTATGCTATGTGAACCAATAATAGTTATTTGTTATACAAGGGGGGAAAGTTGTATTTTACCAACGAGTGTTCATTTGAAACAAGAGCTATCGAAAGGATTCTTTGATTGACTACGAGCGAAGCGAGTGGTTCAAAAATAGAATCCTTTCGATAGTGAGTGTTTCATCACACGAGACGTAAAATAACTTTTCACCCGTGTATAACACAAAACTTTTCACCTCACTACAGCGAGGAAAATAATTAGAAAAACATGCGAATATTAATTGAAAAGTTTTGACTTAAGTTTTTTATTTATTATTTCGGATGCGTTTTGTTCGCACATCGACTTACTTGGACTGTCATAACATTTTATCCGTTTCTACAACAAGAATGAAGGTTAATGTTGAATGCTGATATTTATGAATTAAAACAAAGTTGTAAGAATTTAGTGTTTTTTACTCGATGCAATTCATTAATTGTGATTTTAAAAATTCAGCACTTTTAACGTTTTACGTTTTGTTAGCTGTCAAATATCACTTAAGCTGCCCTCAAATGTCAAAACTCTTTCTTCACATGTGGATAAAAAGCGATTTTCTCAATAGATGTCAAACAAACAAAAAGGGCTTTCCGAGCTAGTGAGGTGAAAATATAATTGGTGGATAGCAAACGCATCCATGACGACTTATGTGATCACGTATGGCACTGAGACGTGGCCGCTAACAATGGGTCTCATAAGAAAGCTCAATGTCACTAAGGGCGATGGAGAGGGCTATTCTCGTTGTTTGTCTTCGTTAGAAATGATGAAATCTGCGCAAGAACTAAAGTCACGGACATAGCTCGAAGAATCGCCAGACTCTAGTGGCAGTGGACAGGGTACATCGCTCGTAGAAAAGACGCAGTGTAGGTAGGCCTTCAAAGAGATGGAGCGACGACCTGGTTAAAGTTGCGGGAACGCGTTGGATGCGGATGGCGCAGGACCGATCTGTTTGGCTTTGAACGCCATACGTCGTTTTTGATACGAACAAAATCGATTCTTATGCGGATGTGGGTACGTTCATTTTTGTGTTACCGTATTGTCGTCTATAGCCGACACTGGCGTTCAAAAGGTAAAACTATGACAAGGCGAAGCCGCGCGCAAAGGCTGTTATTTTTTTTTGTTAGCCTATAATACTGTCCCACTGCTGGGCAAAAACCTCCCCTCTGGTCCTCCAAAGCTCCCTCTCCCGAGCTAAATGTGGCCAATCGTTTAATTCCGCGTCCAAGGGCCTGTTGCATAACAAAGTACAACTAATATTACAAGCGGAACTCTCGCTTCAGTTATATTAACTAGAAAGGGAGTTCCGCTTGTAATATAAGTTGTACTTTGATATGCAACAGGCCCCAGGTCGTTGAGCTGGTCAATTATATAAGAAAAAATAATTTATGATGATTTAATTTCAGGCAACGCAATAATGAAAACAAACATAGAGGAGATCAAATACTCACTCATCGAACAGAACTACAGCGGCGTCGTTCAAAAGGCATTCGCTTTCGCCAGCAAATCTCTTCTAGAGCTCCTTCTCAAAGAGTACGATCTCATGGGGCGGCTCAAATCCGTCAAGAATTACTTCTTCATGTGTCAAGGAGATTTTATTGTGCAATTCATGGATGCTACGGAACAAGAGTTGTCTAAGAAAATTGATGACATCGTGCCATCTAAATTGGAGTCGTTATTGGGACTCTGCTTGAGGTTAGTTTTAGACTGGATTAGAAACACTGGTCATTTTGGCCTCCTCTACAGGGTTATTTTTAATTCACTGACATCCTCTTAACCCTGAATTCCTATCACTCAAACAAATGTTTTTTGTTTTACGACTTTTTAAAATGAAGCACTTTTTTCCCATACAAATACACAGAGTATCGTAAAAATAAGAGGAAATCTCAAATTTTCAAAACGTTATTACACCAAAAATATTAAGTTATGACAAAAGCCGTAAAACAAAAGACATTTGTTTAAGTGGCAGGAGTTTAGGGTTAAAAGGATGCTAGTGAATTACAAATAACCCTGTATAATTAACCGAATCTCCTCAAACCACCCAAAATATGTATCTAAAAAATTAATGTCAACGGAGAACGACATTCATCATCATCCCAGAAGATACTATTTATGAAAAATACGTATGTTTGTTGTCGAGTCCGGTGTTTAATTTTTATTTAAGTCCTCCCCTCTGCCTCTAAGTGTGTCTAGTACCCATAAGACAAGCTTTGCTTACTTTGGAACTATGTCAATTGGTGTCAAAATTGTCAATTGTCAAATTGTCAAGTTGTTGTTTATTTATTTCATCTGTTTTAGACTCTCTGCTGCTAGTCACGATCCTTATAACGAGGATATGAGGGTGGAGTTACTTCCTTACGATCTGCAGTTCCAGATGTTCAAGATATTGTACATAGAGACAGAGGATGAAAAAGGTACACATTTACACAGTGTTATTCAGGCATTATTGAATTTCAAATTCACTGCTAACATAATATACATTTACATTGCGGTACTATGAAGAATTTGTAATAATTATGATGCCCACAAGTCAATGTACAGTTTATGTAACACACTTAAATAATGCCCTTGTTGCTTGTAATAGTAAAGTGTCCATATACAGACTGTGCCGAAATTCAACGATAACCAGGTTTACAGGTTTTAATAAAAAAAAAAAATTCTTGAAAAAATAAGAAAATGGTCACCACTGCCCATAAATATCAACAACTCAAAGAGAGTCGTTGATCTGTTGCCGGCCTTTAAAAAAAGGAGGAGGAATAGGGGAGAGGGAGAGCCATTGAGCCCCCGGCGCTCTCACTGACCGTACAAAACGCATCAGGAGTACTACTGCTTCACGCCGGTGTTCTGTGAGAGGGTGGTACTGCCCCGGACGAGCCGGCCCATCCGTGATGCAGCGGCTACTAGCTACAACATGGGTCTACCATTACAAAAATAAATATCACCTTTAATATTAGATATTTTCGAAAAAATATCGCATGGATGTTTTTCTTATTTATTCAGAACTAGCGACCCGCCCCGGCTTCGCACGGGTACAACTATATTATACATTGGTTAGCATTTTCATTAATGTTTAAAATGAAAAAGTTGTTGTAGTGACATAACTACAATAGTTGGACATATGCTACCGCGGAGTTTTTTGTAGACATTATGATGTTCTTCAATATTGTTGTACATTATTTTGTTCTATCGCTAATAGTTTCGGCAGCGCATTCGACGAAAGACATTTTAAGACTCATTTTTCTACACCTTCGGTTACATTGTTCAAATTTTACCAAGGATCCCTAATTTTTTTCAAAATGAAATGTAGCCTATGTCAAATTGGAAGAATGTAGCATTCTATTGGTGAAAGAATTTTTTAAATCGGCCCAGTACTTTTTGAGCCTATTCATTACAAACATACAAAAATAGGTACAAATCTTTCCTCTTTATAATATTAGTGTAGATTGTTACAACTTGCCCTCTCGCCCAGTACCAGGTTATCGTTGAGTTTTGGTACACCCTGTAGACAACTTGACATGTCAAATTAGAAAAATTACATATACACATAATATACCCAACTTTTATTCGCTCAATATAATTGACACTCGAAAATAAATACCGAACAACAGTATGTTGAAAATTGGGCGTTCTCTTATAGCTTGTCTAATTTAAAATACGCGCCCCACCACCGCATTTGACATACAAGATTTCAAATCCTGTATGTCAAATGCGGTGTGAGGCGCGTCATTTTAAATTAGACAAGCTCTACATCATTAATGTGTAGCAATTCTTTAAATTTTTATCATTATAAACTTTTTTTACAGAATACAAACAGAATAAGGACAGCCCACCATTGACCGGCATCGAAACATTTACATTCGGGCTAGAGGTGAAGTGGCCGGTGTCCCTTATACTGAATCACAAAGCTATCGCCTGCTATCAGATGATATTCAGGCATCTCTTCTATTGCAAACATGTTGAGAGGCTGCTTTGCAAGTGAGTATCGCCATTTTATATCATTCATGCTGGATAAAGATAGGTCGCACCGAGCTTCTCGCGCTAATCGATTTTAGGTGTGTGCGTGAGAGCGGCTAGAATCAAAGAAGAACTAACGCAATTAACTATACGGACAAGGGGGAAGCACGACGGCTCAAGATAGGTTGGTCAGACCGCGCGTGTATTTAGGTATTTTCATCGTATTACTAAAACAAACACATATTTTAAAAATGCATATCTTACACACGAATTTCAGAACTAAAGCTTTGCTAGTAATGAATAATGATATAGCAAGGGATTAAATGAATGCAATAAATGCGCCAAAAGCTCGGTAGGGCCTTAGCGATCTGTTAGTTAGTGTTTTTTTTTAATATGACTCGTCCATCAAAAGATAACAATGCCAGTATTAAGTGTTTTGTTGTTGTACAGTAAAAAAAAACATTAACAATCTGATCTGATTTACAAAGCATCGAGACAAACCTGATACAGGTTTAACGATGCTATTTAATTGTAAAAATATTATTGTTATAAATTTGGAAAAAAATAATCTGGCAACTATTTCATAAACCGTGCTTGCGTAGTGGTTTGACCTATGGCTTTCCATGCAGAGGATCGTGGATTCGAGCCCGGGCTTGGGCTACGACTGGGCTTTATATTGCCTACGAAATTTTGCGTGTCATCATCATCATCCCAGCCTATATAGAGGCACAGGTGTCCTCTCAGATTAAAAGGGGTGTGTAATAAAATAATACTAATAATCGTCATAAGAACTATTGTCCGAATTTATCATTTGTCAGAAATTATCATTTCGCATAACTCTTTTTACTCTAAGGGGGTGTTTCACCACCTTATTGTCAAACTACTGGCTACGTAACCAATGAATAAACTAAGTACTGGACAAATCTGTCAGCTAGAGTTTTTTCAGTTTCACCACTCCGGTCCTGTACAAACTAAGTACCACTTAACTAATCGTCGGTTTGACAAAAAGTCGGAATGGCAACGTCGCATTTCGCAACCACGCGTTCCTGTTCGCACACTTTCGTTCAAAGAGTGGCTCATTATTAACGCAAAAGAAATCATTAACGATCTAATTTTTAAATAAATCTATTTTTTTGCATAAACAAATATATAACATTATAATTAATCCAAAAACGGTATTTATTTACGATACTTTGTTAACAATAACAAAGAAAAATAAAGTCACGTAAAACGAATCCAAAAGTGGCGCCAAACCATATGACAGATTAACTTTTTTTTAATGGCGATGTACAAGTTCAGGTAGAACAAACGAATGTGCCACTGAAGAAAAGTCTATAATTAAAAAATATTACGAAATTTTGGATTTATTTTTACATACTAAAAGCGTACCTATATTTTTTTATTCAAATCTTGACGTTTTTATTCTTGTTTGCAATTTAGCATGACTTCTTTCTTTAAAAAATAAAAAAAATACTTTTATTTATTTTTCTGGAACTGGCTGAAGGGCTCTCCAACCATGGCCACAAAAAAATTAACTGTCTAATTAAAAAGTTATGTGACGGTTAAAAATGCTAAATGCCACCTGATCTGATGGTCAAATTAAAAAACAGTTTGTCCGTCACTTAGCGCTAATCAAGACTGGTGAAACAGAAATTTTAAGTCCATCTGTCAAATAAGGTTATGATTAAGCTAATCCGAACTTTAAAAAAAGTGGTGAAACAGCCCCTAAATCCATTAATTGTACAGATTTGTTATAAAACAAACCTAACCTGACCTATAGAGTCCTACTGGATAATCATTTCAAAATTCCTGAATAATCAATGGTTTCTGAGAAAAAAGAGTTATGCGAAATGATAATTTCTGACTAATGATGAATTATGCTAAAAGTTTGTATGACTATTGAACGGCCCCCATTAAAAGGGCTTGGGCCGTAGTGTTCACGCGGCCCCGGTACAGATCGAGAACTTTACACACGCCATTGAATAAAATAGCGTGAAAAAAATAAAGGTTCGAGTCCGGGCTCGAATCCACGGCCCTCTGCTTGAAAGGCCATAGGCTAAGCCACCAGGCCACCACGGCTAAAGGCTAGTATTTTTTTTTATAAGAGTATTTCTCAAAAAGTTGTCCTGACACGAAATTGACAAGAAATCAGTTTTGTCAAAAAATTATCAACACTAACGACAAGATCATAAAGCATAAACTGCATAAAACATCCAAAATTTCTTGACGTCAGGAAAACTTCACGAAATCTTGTGAGGAAAAAATCGCAATTTTGTAACTACATCAAAACTTTCTATTGGATCCAACAACAAAGATTATCTGACTTTTTATCAACCTTACCACAAGGTTTTGTATACATTTAAACACAATATTACTTATTTTTTGTGTTGAAATAGCGTCAGGAAATATTTTTTCTTTTTTAATATGGCAACAACTTGAAAATGGACAACTTTTTGAGAAATAGTCATAAAGCCTATAATATGTCCCAATGCTGGGCAAAGACCTCCGCCATTCTTCCCTATACTGGGCGGGCATGCACCTGCCAATCGAGCTGAAAAGCGCTCAGGTCGTCCCGCCATCTCCACTTGGGTCTGCCTCTGCTCCTTTGCTAAAGGCTTTGAAGGCAAAACAATAAGACTACAGATGTTTCATATCACTGCAAATGTATTATTATGCAATATTTTTGAAAAATAATACATTTGTAGTAATAATGAAACATCTGTAGTCTGTAGTGTTATTGTTTTGCCTTCAAAGCCTCTGGCTATATTTCAGCGCCATCTAGATTTAATAATCGAACTACAAAAACCGCGGCCGATCCGTACTATGGCGACTGCCAATCCAGTCTATATCGTCCTTGCTAGTACTGAATATTTTTTTTTTTATTTCAGAGTGTGGCTCTACAATAAAGTGGTGAAACGTTTTTCCGAAGCCCGACTGTACGCGGACGCGTTCGCGCTCCGCCAACGGATGCTGAGTTGCATACAGCATCTGCAGTATTACATGTGCGTCGAGGTCATCGAACCCTCCTGGTGCCAGCTTATACAGAGCCTTGAAAAGGTCAGTGTTGAGATCATTCTTCACTTTGTTTATTCTAGGAACAGAAAAATTAAATGCGGATTCAAATTTCATCTAGAGCACCTGAAACTTTTGTTTTCATCTTATGCATTCCATTGGAGGGCATAGGCCTCCTCACAGAATGAGAGGGCTTGGGCTGTAGTTCCCACGCGGGCTCAGTGCGGATTGGGCAATTCCAACACACTATTAAATTCCTTCGCGGTTGTGTACAGGTTTCCTCGCGATATTTTTCTTCACCGTATAGCTCGTGGTCATCATTTCAAATCTCATTTTCGTTTTTAACCCCTGACACAAAAAGAGGGGTGTTATAAGTTTGACCGCTATGTGTGTGTGTGTCTGACTGTCTGTCTGTCTGTCTGTGGTATCATAGCTCTTAAACGGGTGGACTGATTCGGATGCGATTTTTTTTATTTGAAAGGTGGTTTCTTGGCGCTGGTTCTTAGACATGTTTCATCAAAATTGGTTCAGCCGTTTCAAAGTTACCAGCTCTTTTTCTTTTTTTAGTAGTGAAAGTGTGAAGATCAAGGGATCTACTACTAAGTAGATCCCTTGATCTTGGACGCATAATAGGCATTTACTTTATTTTCAAAATATGTGTGACCAAATTGCGTCGGGGGTTTTTAAAATTTTTAATTTATAGTTAAGAAACAAAGTAAAGCAGAAATTGGTTAACAATGTTGACACGTCTTTTTACTAAAGACGCTTTTTAGGGTTCCGTAGTCAACTAGGAACCCTTATAGTTTCGCCATGTCTGTCTGTCTGTCTGTCTGTCTGTCCGTCCGCGGTTAGAAAGGTCCTGTTAGTACTAAAAAGCTATAATTTGGCATGAATATACATATCAGTCATGCCAACAAAGTGGTAAAATAAAAAAATAAAAATTAATTTTTTTTAGGGTACCTCCCATAGACGTAAAGTGGGGGTGATTTTTTTTCTCGACTAACCCTATAGTGTGGGATATCGTTGGATAGGTCTTTTAAAACCATTGGGGGGTTGCTAACATGATTTTTGTATTCAGTGATCTGTTTGCGAAATATTCAACTTTAAAGTGAAAATTTTCTTTAAAATCGAACGCCCCCCCCCCCCCCCTCTAAAATCTAAACTGTTGGGAGGAAAAATCAGAAAAAAAAACAGAATGGTAGTAAATATATTAAATTTACAAGGGAAATTATAGCGGCTAAGATTGCTTGGGAATTATTTGTAGTTTAAGAGTAAATAGTAGCCTAAGGTATAAAACATACCGTCACTACTTTGAAAAAGCTCGTATCTCAAATCAGCATGTAAACAAAACTGAACCTTAATACGCGCGTAATAAAGTTCACTTAGCCAGATTATCGATTGTGAAATACGAGCTTTTTTCAAAGTATTGACGATACCTAAGCTTGCAAGATTCCGTACACACACATACGAAATCCTTACAAAATATTACTTGATTTTTTCGCAATGGCTACGGAACCCTACTATCTTGGGCGTGTCCGACACGCTCTTGACCGGTTTTTTTAATTCATGTCCGGTACATGAGAAACCATGTCAATATAACCAATTGGGATGTACCAAAAAAAATAACCTATAGTTTTTATATTTTTTTTGGAAAGAATAGTATATTTTAAGATACCATTTTCATCGCTTTTGAATTTGGTTGAGTATTTAATTTTTTATAATTTTTTTTAGAAATACGTTGGATGACGTCACAGTGTGAGAGCCACGTTCCATTGCCTACAAAAATTCAAGCCGTACATAACATAATCTGTGGCACTACTGATTTGTCTTGTCATTGTCAATAATACAAGCACGGCTTAGGGTCCTAAATGAACCATGACAAAATAGTTTTATTTATTTATCTTTTTTTAGCTTCGATTATTCCTGTTTGTTTAATAGTGTGATAGTAAATAGATATTTTTTACTAAAATCTGATATTTAAATTCTTTCATATTTACTTGTAACGTAGTAATTTAATAATTAAATTTGTAAAAATACATTGCGAGTAGGTATTGTATACATTTCGGACTTTATGATAAATGACAACTGTTTAAAGCCAGGTACGCATCATGTGATTAAAGTTCTGTCTTTGTCACTCTTTGCTATTATAAGCAGGACAGCAACATTTCAAACTGTCAATTTGCTTTAGAGTGTAGACCTGCTTTATATCTGCCTTTGTGATGATTCACTGCAGGGGTCAAATGAAGGTCATTACTTAAAGTTTCTTTATTTAATTCAGTTTATCATATTTCTGGAATCTGATTTCTGAAAACGATTCACAAAGCCTATTTCTCCAAACGGTTTTCGATTTATTATACGTTGTCAAAAATTGGGACATCCCAATTGTATCACATTATTATTTAATTGTTATTTGTTTTGTAAAAGTTTTGTTTTCATCGTCCATACAAACTTTCGCGTTTATAACATTACATTTGTATATAAGATTCAAAGATTATTTCATGCCATTACAGTATGTGCACTAATGCACCATGGTAGTCAAAATTAGTTAAAATGTACAGATTGGGAGAGTTTGTTTTTATTTTTTAAATTAGCTCATTTTTAACCGTCGTTCAAAAGGAGGTTCTTTACTCGCCAGAAGTTTGGTACTGGCGGACTTGTATTGTACTAACTTGCTTTCTGACTGCATTAATATTTTTAACGCCGAATTTGTTAGACTGTGACTTGACTATTTATAGTCGACCAAGTAAGTGGTTTACTATTTTTTACGACTTTTCCTACATCAGAATAAAAACAATAAGACTGATTGTCACATTGACTTGTAAGTGAAAATTGCCTTTGATGTTTTAAACCATGCAACTGACATTGAACCTTAGGGAGGTAAAGGAATTTCTTGGAAAACTATAATAGTAATTCGTATCGTACCTACCTACTAAGTATCTATTTTTCATGTTTTAAGGGTAATGGATAATGAAGTATAGAAGAATAGCTCTTGTTAAGATATTTTATTTTAAATATGGAATTAACAGTTGGAAGGCAGTTTAAAATATGAGATTCTTATTATTACACTATCAATTAATAGAATGTTTTTAAAAAATAACATATTAATGCTTACAAAGCCATAAATACTTGTTCTCTGGCCTAAAATATAGACCACACTATACAAAAATATTTTAGAAGCTTAAACATACTAATTAGTAATAATATCTAAAACTATCGATAAAAAAATAAATTTTGGCGAGGCAAATAACTATTGTCGTATCTGCAGTGATTCCTTCAGCATCTTATGTAGTTCATCTATTCTAGCTTTCAGTTCATCGATTTCCGTTACATTAGTTTTCTTACTGATAACAATCTTAGCGTTCTTTACAATTTTCCTGTCCAGTCTGTAATTCTGACATCTCTCGAAACAGCAACCGCCACTTTCAATGTCTTCGTAATCGTCCCCAAACTTACCAATTGGCTCTGCGTGCGGAATCTCTATCACATTATCCTTATTCGGCTTCACCAATATCCTGTACTTTGGTAAGAAGTGCGGGAACAAAGATATGCGTTTTGCCAATGGTTTCATACATAACGTCTTTGGTTTGATTATGTTGAGATCCTGAATCCAGATGGGGAGCCACGCAAAGCAACCTGAAGGTTTGGAGCTACTTTTGGTATTACCTATGAGAACACTTTCGAAGTATGATATTAACTTTACTCTAGAGATGTGTCCAACCAGCTCTGCGTCTGCTCTGATCTCCTGAGTGTCACTCACAGCCAAGCCGTTCAGTAAATTAAACAGAACAATCGGAATCATAAATACGAACACGATAAATATGATATGACTCGTTACTGGGAATGTGCTGAACTTAATGGACCCGGCGTCGAACTCCCCAGTTAACATAACTATAGTCTTGAATAGCGATCGTGCTGGATCTTCGAAAAAATCTTCTTCTTCTTCTTCACCTTCTTTGCCAGTCTTATTTGGATCAGGTGCTGTTTTGTCATCGTCTTGTACTTCTTTTCGGAATAGCGTGAAAAAACTCAACGCAAACGCGATAATCAAAATGCAATACCATAATAAAAACTTGAAGAAATTCCAAGAGACAGTTTTTAGCATGACGATGTTTGTTGATAAAGTGGGAAACTGGCCAATTAGGAGTACCAATTCAGCAGATGACAACAAAATGGCTACAGCTGATAGTTGTTGCTTTGTTGATTCGGCTGCTGAGTCATAGCACACGATCCACGCCGTAACAAATATGAGAAATACCTCCATCCAGTTCTCTATACTTTGCAAATATCTGGTCGGTGATACTAGCAATTGAAACAATTCTCGTATTATCAAAAGAATCAACCCAATGGCGGCACCGATATGCGTTACAACATTTAATGCCTCGACGGAACTCGACTGTTTCTTTTCTACACCATATCCAAGTATAATGTAGAGAATCAGACACAACCATAACAGTGAATAGAATGTTATGTTTCCATAGAATAAACAGCTTATTCTTTGCCATTTCAAATACAGAAAACTGGTTATAACCGGATGTTTCAAAAGCGGTCTAAGCTCTTCGTTTCTTGTCATGTACAGAAGTGCATCCGTTTCTGGAGCTAAAATGGTGTCACATTCTTTAACGTTATTGTTTGATGTATCGATAAGAGGAACTTTGCACACTTCGTTTTCAACCGAATTGTTAGGATAAACCAGGAAACTGTATTTCATGTGAATTTCGTAATCGTCATCGCTTGGTCGTTCTCCGTTCGTTGTGATACATTCGTCCAAGTATGTTTCCAGTGTCTTTGCGTTAATATCTGCAAGCGGCGGTTCGTTAAATTTATTACGCAAACCTACGCAAGCTCCATTCCTTAACAACTCCAAAACAGTTTCATTGTCTCCATTTCTAGCCGCATAATGTAGAGCAGTGTTATTCTTAATATCTGGATGGTTAACATTGATATTGATTTTAGGATGCTTCAGTAATAATTCCAAACATCCATTGTAGTCTGCGTTGGCATTATTTCCATAAGATCTCATTCCTTTCACAGTAGTTTGTATTAAAGATTCACCGTTGACGGGCTCAAATAATGTAGACTCGTTTTCGACGAACATTTTCAAGATCTTACAATAACCATTTCTGCAAGCGAGTGCTACTGGCCGGCTGGTCTCACCCGAACATGTTGCATTGGGATCGGCGCCAGCATTTAGTAACGTCGCCACAACTCTTTCGAACCCTTTTTCTGATGCAAATTGTAACATTGTGAACATTCCATTGTTCGCGGCCAATACTTGGCGATGCTCATTTTTCTTTGCCAGTTTTGTGAAGTCACGAATGAAACTGTTTTCGTCATGCCGACTAAGAAATGAAAACAGCTTGTCACTATTGATAACCTCTTCTGTTTGTCCTGACGAGTCAAATTTATCCACCAAATGAGGAAAAGCTTCTTTTAAGAAATAACGAGCGGTTTTCCCTCTTCTGTCTTTGTAAGTATCAATGTCCACTGGGCTTCTTGCGTAGTCTATGATTAATGTTATAACTTTTCCCAGTCCTTGCTTTGCTGCCGAATAAACTGGCGTTATTCCTTTAAGATCAGGAGAGTTGGCATCACAATCTGCCTTCAGTAGAAGCTCTATCATATCTTCGTAGATGGAGACGTCTCGTTCGCGATCATCTTCTAAATCTTCAATCTTCTTTATTGCCATCAATAGAGCTGTATTGCCTTTACTCTTAATATTGACATCTATCCTGTCATCATCTAAAAGAGCTTTCAGCGCTTCAATATTGCCATTTTCTACGGCAAAATGAATCGGAGCATAAGCAAACGTTTCGTTCACTTTGTTTACTTGTACTTCATGTTGCAGTAAGAGTTTTACAAATTCCTGTTTGTTCGGCTCGCAGATTGCTAGTTCAAGGCATGTTTTGTGGTCTGGGTACGGGTTCACGTATTCTAGATCGACGGCGCCGTAGCCGACTAATTTCTTGAACGTTGGGAAGTCGTTAGTGCGTAGGGCAGTTCTGAGTTGTACTTGAGGGTCTGAGCCGAAGAGGGAGCTTCCCCGAGACAGCTGCCGGGAGTTCATCTCGTAATTGTCGCGAGTCATGGTTCAACGTACTGGCATCTGTAAAAAAAAAAAACTAAAATAATTGATCTCTGATCAGACAATTATCTAATTGAGCCAAATTGTATTGATACCGTTGTATAGTATTACAACCGGTCGTTACACCGATTGTTTAATTGAATTTAATTTGCCACTACATCTGTTGCACTTTCCCATGATCCGTATGCTATATTTAGTCTTTACTTGGGTCTCGTTAATTTCTTAAGTCAACTAGATTTTTAATGAAAATGCTAAAAGGTTGTGCAAACGTTCGTGTGAAGCGACCGTGATGAATCGAGGCGGCGTCGTTAGTTGTTATAATCTTTTGTTGAATGTGTTAACGATGCTCGCACACCAAATATTAACACTGTCAGTTCGACAAAGTGTTCATTCTTATAGACACTAGATCCTGATTTGCTTTAACTTATAAAAGATGTTTTAAAATTAATCCAAAATATTCAAAGAGATGGCTGTATAAATTGTTTTCTTCAAATTTGTGGAATCATAGTGTTAATAATAAATTGTTGACAAATCGGAAAATTGAACCGGGCATATCTATTGTCTATGTCATCTAAAGTTACATGGCTGAATAGTTGGTTTAAAACACGTTTAAAAGATAGCAAAGAAAATGGTCAATTTTATATTTTTAGAAACATTAGCATCGACTTGCTTGCTTTTGACGATACAAAAGATACATATTCTTGCGTTTCAACCAAGCGAAATAAGCCTCTACGCAATGAGCCGAACGTAAAGCACGATAATTTATCTTTTAACGACACGTATACACGTACACAAATCGAATTACTTCCACTAAATTAACCCATGTTTTATTCCTCGAACCGGTCTATCAATTAATCAATGGCTGGTATAAAAGTCCGTGTCGGTTGACTATGAGCAGGTGGAACCTCCGCATACAATGGTACGGTACATCTTTCCGAAACATTGAAATGAAATACAATTGTATAGATACGTGTCTAACTATAAATGTATATGTTCTCAAACGTGCATGGCAGCTGCTGTTTGATCTGATTGAAAGAAAGGTTCGGAGATTAATTTAACTGACTCTTTTCAACGGCGTGTTGCAATCGTTTTAGCTGTTTCGATATACGACAGCGCTCGTGTATGGTACTCGTCTCAGTGTCTTATTGCTTGTTAATAAACAGTACTAAATGAAATAAATAAACTTTTGTCCATGTGAATTTGCCGCGGCTATACGTATCATTATCTCTTCCTATATACGTCCCACTGCTGGGCACAGGCCACCCCTTCGAAGGTGAAGGTTAGGACTACAGTTCCCGGTCAGGTCCAGTGCGGATTTGGTGCTTCACACACCATTGAATGTTCCCTCTTGATGTAAAGCGAGTGGTAAATTTGCACATGAATTCTGAAAAACTCCGAGGTGCTAGCCTGGGATTTGCACCCACGACCCTCTGCTTGACAGACCTATGTCAAGTTACTACGCTATTTTGGTACCTACTAGTCTGTCTTTTCTAACTTTGATTCAAATAAATAATTACCTACATAAGGGCCGTTCATCAATCCCGAGATAAAAGTATATCCGTCAGTTAAAACTATCGTTTTCCTTTTTTCAAGTCATAGGAAAATAAGGATAGATCTTACATTTATCTGACAGATACTTTTATCTGGGCATGGAAAAATCGGGCCTAAGTAAACAAAATCGTAACTGTTTTTAGCAAATGAAACCGCGTCAAGATCACGTCTTTTAGTGAAATACTTTATTTGGCCTTTTGCAAACATAAAAATTAAGTTCACGCGAACAGAAAACCTTTTGAAAACCTATAGGCTCCACTTCCCGTTGATATAGAATTACGAAACTTGGTAAAGAAAAAGAAAGGAATAAATTCGAATAAGTATAACTGTTCCATAATAGACAATAAAGTACTTATTTTTTCATACATTATTTTTGCTTGCTTTAAAATTTGTTCATAATTGCTTATTACGCTAGTCCGACTCGCGCTGGCTGGTTTTTTTTAATTGGTTCAAATTAATATTTACTGGTTAAAATGGTATCCTATTATCTCGCCTCATTCGTGTTTCGTTCAATCCTTTCTTATTTCGTCTCATTCTATATTCGTCACTAATTATTTATTCGTCTTGTTCGCTATCCGTCATTATCTTCTTTGGTCAAATTCTGTAACTTGTCTCCCTCTTAATAAGTCTTATTCGTTTTTCGTCACGGTCTTCCATGGGCTCATTCGTCGTTCTTCCCTTTCATTTTTTGTCTCATTTACTTATTTACCAGCACCGAACGTATCGAAATAATTTCGGCGAATAAGTAAATGAGACAAAAAACGAAAGGGAAGAACGACGAATGAGTCCAAGGAAGACCGAGACGAAAAACGAATAAGACGTATTAAGAGATAGACAAGTTGCAGAATTTGACCAAAAAAGATAGTGACGGATAGCGAACAAGACGATAATGAATACAGAATGAGACGATATAAGAATTAAACGAAAAACGAATGAGGCGAGATAACAGGATACCGTTAAAATGTTTTTAGAAACTGGTAGTACATATGTAGAGCGTATGAATACAACTCGAACATGTGGAGTATCTCATTGCGTTCCGATGACCGAGCACTTGTATTGTTAGCGGCGAGCACTTTATGCCTCTTTGAACTTTTCATTTCCATCTTTATTTTGGAACCGTATGGCGTGTCGGAGCGAAAACTGCGACTGGTGTTTAGTTGCTTTTGTTAAAGGTTTTACTTGCTGCTGATTGTAAAGTTTTAAAAATTCTACTCATTAACGTGGGTGTTAGGTAAGCATTATGGTAGGCAGTAAGATATAACATTTCTATTTTACCCTCAAGCTCAAGTTAATTTGTATTATCAATATACTGTGATGTTAAATTGGGTTTCGTTTAAAGCAAAAGCTTTTGTTAATATATTACCTTAATTATGTATTTACAGGAAAATTTAATTATTAATTAAAACTAACTTTGTATTGCCAAACTGTTATTGGCTAACTGTTTGGCTTGGACATGTAACTAGGTGGTAGGGCAAATATTGTTTCATATTACCTATGTTTCCGGAGAGTCTAAAGACGAAAGTCTTCAATCAGTGCGTCCTACCCGTCATGACATACGGTGCCGAAACATGGACACTCACTGTAGGGCTGGTCCACAAATTTAAAGTTACTCAACGTGCTATGGAAAGGGCTATGCTCGGAGTTTCTCTAAAAGATCGAATTCGTAACGAAGTGATCCGACAGAGAAACAAAGTTATCGACATAGCCCACCGCATTAGCACGCTGAAGTGGCAATGGGCAGGCCATATAACCCGAAGAACCGATAACCGTTGGGGTAGACGAGTTCTTGAGTGGAGACCACAGACTCGGTGGAGCGATGATCTTCGCAAGGCGGCTGGCAAGAGCTGGATGAGAGTGGCCGAGGATCGTGCTCAGTGGCGTGTCATGGGAGAGGCCTATGTCCAGCAGTGGACGAACATAGGCTGATGATGATGATGATGATGATGATGTTTATAAAAAGTATTGTAACGGAATATTTGGGAAATTATCATTGTGATGGCTGAACAGATAACAGGTACTTTAAGACTCGCTAAGACGATGCTACTATGCTATACATATAAAAGCTATTTCTAGGTCAGGTAGAGAAAACTTTCTTACATTACGAGCCGCGAAGTATCGAAGTAGAGAAGTATCGAGTATCGAAATAATTTCGGCGAATAAGTAAATGAGACAAAAAACGAAAGGGAAGAACGACGAATGAGGCCAGGGAAGACCGTGACGAAAAACGAATAAGACGTAGACATAGACAAGAGATAGACAAGTTGCAGAATTTGACCAAAAAAGATAGTGACAGATAGTGAACAAGACGAAGACTAAATAAACGAAAAACTAATGAGGCGAGATAATAGGATACCGGTGAACTGTGTTTCCTGTGTAATTCTCGTTTCCGCGGGAATTCCGAGAAGATTTATATTCTATGTCACTCTCGCAGCTGAGACGAATCTTATGACACCTCACACTTTAAAATACATCGAGCCGTTTAAGCTGCAGGGAATGATACATACACACATTCATACATACATAAAAATACATACGTACAAAAAATATAACTCTTCTTCGGCAGCCGGGTAAAAACAGAGTCAATTTTCAACTCGATCGAAATTTTGGCATACCTCATATTATATTAGTTTAATAAACAGGAAATCTTCGTTTCTACATGGGAGTCAACCTACCATAATCCATATTTGGCCAGCGACGTAATCCGCAAGCATGGGTTAGTCATAGGCTTACTGAACACAAAATAGCAGGAACAAATATTATTCCAACAAAGCCGGCAAGCGTAGCAAATTAAGCACCGTAAACTAATTCATGATTATTCTAAATAGTTCAGGGCATATTTTAGTCTCACAACGCGGTTTTGAGTTTTATTAGTCACCGACTTTCAACTTTTTAAGATGTGGGTTTAAAAAAAATATATTTAAAAGTAATCATTTACCTAAGAAATGTATAAGAAAATCATAAGAAATTCACGTAAAAAAGTCGTGGTAGCCTAATGGATTGAACTATGGGTCAGAGGTTGTGTGTGATCTACACAAGGCGAAATTTTAAACGTGATACGAAATATGTATGTCTATGTATGTTTGAGTTTATCAAAATGTATGTACGATATTACATTTGAAATTTACCACAAGCTGTGCGGTGAAGGAAAACATTGTGAGGAAACCTGCACGCGCCAGCGAAGAAATTCAATGATGCATGTGAAGCTCTCAACCTGTACTGGGCCCTCATGGGAACTACAAACCAAGCCCTCACGTTCTGAGCGGAGGCCTCTGCAACGAAACCTATACATATAGGCTGGTATGATGATTATAGTTAATAGGTAGGTACTTTAATATCATTATCAAGCAAAACATAGACAAATATACCTTGACAAGCTCGTGCGTGGCGCACGGCGGAACCCTGTCGCAGGGAGCCTCTGCTGTCCATCAAGATTGTTTTTAATAAGCGCGGCAAATACTGCGACAGGGTTCCGAGGAGGGTCGCGCACGAGCTTGTCGGACTTTAGTAAACAATATTTTGAAAGATTTCTGTGTTGACTACCGTTAAATGAAATTAAATAACGTTGATCATAAATCATCTACACTAATATTATAAAGAGGAAAGATATGTATTTTTGTATGTAACGAATAAACATATAAACTGCGGGACCGATTTCAAAAATTATTTTGCCGTTAGAAAGCTACATTATCATTTATCACTGAGTGACATAGACTACTTTTTACCGCGGGAAAATACCTTTTCCTACGAGAAAATTAATTTATCGTGGGCGAAGCTGCGGACGGAAGGCTAGTATTATACATAATATTTCTGAAACAGTTTTTTTTTTCAAATTGTTATTAAACTAACCCATACATTTATCCTTTAAGGTAACATTTCTAAAGATCCTAAACCGCTACTTTTCTTATTTTTATTACTAAAGAAATTATGGCTATCAAAATTAGGAACAACAAGTTAATGGATAACAAGAGGATCCGTTAAAGTGATGTATTTTGACGAACATGGGATGTTAAGCAGTAGCGATGAATGTTTACAAAGTTTTACAACGGCACATGCGGGTGCTTAGTATGCAAATTGCAACACAAAGCACATTACTGTATTTCATCGATTCATCAACGCTTCACTAACAACAATTATGCAGCAATAAAATCATGTACAAATTAACTGCTGTAAAACGTCGGAGCGGAAATGAGACTACGAACCAACTTCGTGATACCAAGGTTCATTTTTGACTGCGGTTTATAATGATAGTTAAAAATAATTTAATGCGGTGCGTAAATCGGTCCAATTACTTGTTTCTAGTAGGTGAGAGAGGCCAGCACGCGTGTAGCATTAATTTAATGGTGGAGGAGAAATTTAGAACAATTGCTCCATCATTATGGCTCCCTACGCAGCCAGCCACTGGTCACGGAAATTCTGAACCGAACTGTTGAAGGCTTTAATTGAATAAACATTAGATTCTCTGGGGTTCTGTCGTATGTTAAAGCTACTTAGGCGGGCTTGCGCCGACTATCCGAGTAGGTTTAACTCCGATAGCAGTTGCTAATCCTGGGTTAATGTCAAAATGTATAGGAAAATGTGTGTTAGTGTTCTAACACAGGTATAACGATTTAATTTTTGAACCTTGGACCATGCAAGGGGCCTTTAATTTAATGGTTTCTACTACCGTCACAAGCAACTCTACCTAGGTCTGCTTTGAGTCACAGTAGTATTTATTATAATTTATAACTACTGACTAGGCAGAGTTAACCTGGGAAGGTGGATATCATTTTGAATTGTCTTAGAGATTTTGTCCACCAAGTTTTCTAATTTTTTTACGTTAAAAAGTAAATATTTAAGAAAAAAAAAAAGATTTAAAATATCATGTTAAAGGGAAAGCGATTTAGAAATCGAGTTCTTGTCCGAAAAGGATAAAAATTCGAGTAGTATTTGAAAAACTAATAGATTTCCTAGAAAAGAAAAATCCTCCGAATCCGAATTCTGGATGCAAGGTACCAACAAAATCAAATAAATAGCAGTTCAGTAGTTCCTCAGATATCTTATCAGTGTTTGAACAACCTTTTCACTATTGCTTAACCAAATGGTAATGCATAGATACAATAAGCTGAATAGATTATCAGCACATTATGACGTGCGAGCCGATATTGCCGATAACAATACGCTAATGGGATTTGTTAGAACCAACTTGAGCCAAGGAACTCTTCATCTTAGGAAATAAAACCGCTCTATGTACAGCCAGCATCAGGGTAGGTAATACTAGAGACGTGACCGGGGTCAGCTCTACACATCTCACAAATCGGCTACCAGCATAAGGTGTTATTAGATACGCGAAACATTTTTTTTTTGGTTTTTAATGAGCATTACCGGGGTAGAGTTGTTATAATAGTGGCTATAGCAATATATATTCTGTGAAAATTTCAGGTATCAAGTATGCCATTATAAAGATCGAGTTAAAAACGCTGAAAAAGACACGTTTCTTGTGTGACGCCCCGTTTAATTTTTAACTTTATCTTATTTTTAGTATTGGTTATTATAGCGGCTACAATAATACATAATCAGTGAAAATTTCGAGTGTCTAGCTATTACGTTCAAGAGAGAGTTCTATGGCAGACGGACGGACAGACGGGCAGGCATTAGAGCTTCAGTTATACGGTCCCGTTGGAACCCTTTGGTTATGGAACCCTAAAAAATAATACCTACTAATACTGATATGAAACTCTTTGAGTTGGCCCCGATCACGTCTTTAAAATCGCTCGGTTCTATACGTACATCCCAACGGCCAACTTTTATCATTTCTCTCAACAACCAATGACCATTGTAAAAGGCCAACCATTATTCCAATATATTTAGCTGGCATTTAAGCGCCCTTCAATCATAGCCCCCATGTCTTTTAAGTTTCAAAACTTGACCTTTTTCTTGCATTGATTCGATTATTCAAATTGTTACGATCTGATTGTAAAATGTTAATAACATTAAAGCGAAGAATTTATGAATATTTTTTAGTAGGTACCTATGAAATGAAATCTAATTGCTTATTGTTTAAGTGGTAGATAAATCAGTAATGTTCTACGGGTTCCTGTCGCCTGCCGTCGCATGCCGTCTCTGTTTATTGTGTTCTGTCTGTGTTTATTAAACAAAGACGACATCACAGGTATCTGTCGCATAAAATGACAGGAACTTGACAGAGATTGATGAAACATGCCTTTATTTACGTCTTTTACACAAGAATTAAATTAAACTGAATTAAATATGGTTATCTAAACTTTTAAAAGTTTGCAGAGCTCAAGAAGTCTTACTGAAACAAGTAGATTTCTTTATGCCCTCGCGTATTTTTCTATCGGTAGCTTCCAACACTTTTATTTGCATAGTGAATTGTGTTTATATAACACGTCAGATACTATATGATTTATGCTCTAAACATCGTTTAGATCACGAACTACCTACTTTTGGAAATTTCAATAAAACTCAACTTTTAAGCGTAAGTATATATATAGAGGCAACTTTAATTGTAAAAGCTCTATGAAACGCTGTCATAAAATTGCCAAATAGATAGTATTAGCATCGTTTTTTTAAATAACAACGAGCAATCAATCTCACTATGACATCTCACGATATTAGTTCGCGTGACGGAAATATTACTGCTTTTTTTTCGGGCTCTTTGGGGAGGGGGGGGGGGATGTTTACCCTTGCCAGAAGACAAATGAAAATGTGTGCATTACTAAGCAAGCCACATTAACATCTTCAGTAACAAGTGCTTTATATATTATATTGTTTCAAACTTTCGCGATTTTCACTCATAGTTTTTATTATATTCGGGACTTCTTCCGGCAATTTTTTGCTGAAATTACATCGATTTTTTTGGCCACATTCGAGACAGTCTACTCGTGAACACGGCCGCTGCAATGTGGTCGAAACGTCGAAGTAATTTTACCGATAAACTATCGCGAATGTTTGGGTATAGTAATCTATAAATTATATAAAAGACAGGTGATTGACT
Source organism: Archips xylosteana (assembly GCA_947563465.1). NCBI lineage: Eukaryota > Metazoa > Arthropoda > Insecta > Lepidoptera > Tortricidae > Archips > Archips xylosteana. The sequence goes on from OX387349.1 coordinate 14,477,035, forward strand.
GATCGATCAACGCACAGCTCAAACCACTGAACACAATCCGTTCAGTGGTTGTTTGACGTAACCATCCGCTGAGAAAGGATTTTCCAAAATTCACTCCTTAAGGGGATTAAACGGGGGTCCAAAGTTTGTAAGGAGAAACAAGATTAGATAGAGTTTTTATTCGAAACTTCGCTGAAGTACATCGGTAAATAAATAAGCCCCGAGTAAAAGCTTGTAACTATTATAATATAAAACTTCTTTCTTCTTTCGTTAATATGTTGTTTGGAAATGTTCTCTAATGGTCAACGCAATTAGCCCCTTCCGTTGTTTCCCAATAATATCGGTAAGCGGGCTTTATCTCCGCGCTACCGCTAGTACGCTACGCCCTAATTGCTGAGCACGCCTCCACGGGCTTGCTTCTTTATAAATTAACATAAAACGTACCGTCAGCATAAAATATGAAAGCGTTCAGATCCTTAATAATGTTACTATTATGAACGCGAAAGTTTGTATATGTGGATGTTTGTTACTCTTTCACGCTAAAACAGTTCGACGGATTTTAATGAAATTTTGCACACATGTAGTTTATAACCTGGATTAACATATAGGAAACCTTTTATCCTGGATAATTGCCTAGTTCTCGTGGAATAGCGATAAACGAATTCTTCACAGATGGAGTCGCGGGCATTAGCTTGTAGTATGTACATACTCGAAAATTTGTGAGTAAGTTGCTTCTTCACGCTAAAATAACTGAACGTATTTTAACGACATTTTATATTTAGGTAGCATGGATTTCTGGATAAACAAATAAGGGTCATTATTCGAACGTTTGTTCCAAATCACGTTCGTGCACTCATTTTTGTAGAAATAGCAGAAGATTCTGTTAGTTTTCAGTTATCTAGTAAAAGTACAGGACCTCTAATGAATAACCGGAAACGCCGTTAAAATCTACAAGCAATTCTTAAAAATGTAACCTCAAAAGTGAGGCGATTGAAGCGCCTGAATAGCACACTTAAACGCTCTAGTAGCTTTTATTAGCTATTTTTAACCCACAGGCCGGATAAGGATTTTCGAAAATCTCAGCCGTTACCTAACGTTTAAAGACATTAAATTTTGCACGCGAGTTCTGCACGCCACGAAAACGAAGTTAAGACCACGATGTTTTTTTTGGGAATTCTTATGACAATTTCATAAAGTCCCGGGATATCAAGTCGACCACTGGATCTCATTAGATCCAGTAACGGGACAAGAACCATCCACAACTTTACTGTGCGATTGTGCGAACCATTGTTTACGCGAGCGAAACCACGGGTAAAAACTTGTTAAATATAAATTCATTAGCCGTGTTTGCATTTTTGAGTATTCAAAAGTACTTATATCCGTAGTACCTATCTGATGTTGGCTGTACCCACACATTTGTTGATTATGAATTATGATATGTTATAAGACCATATTGCCTCTGAGGAAGTGAAAGCGGTTTGAAATTAATATAATAAGCTTATTCGCGCACGTTTTGTTAAAATTGAATCAGAAACGTGATTCAATATACCTACTGGTGTAATTTAATGATAATAATGTTTTGTTTCGATTCTATAATTGAATCATACGTAGGTATATTTCGGATTTGTGCGTGTGGTTTCCTCTGTTAGCCTCTAGTGTTGGCGGTTACGTATTCCGAATCAGTTAGCCCGTTTGTTGACTGCTGTTTAATGACCATGACCACGCCTTACTTTACTTAGTAGCTATACATTGATTATTACGGATTGCTCAGTAGGTGTATCCGTCAACAGTCCATCCAAATCACTCAATGATTCAACTTTGACGTTTGAACATAACATAATCTGCTAATTGTTTGATTTGGATATGTGACGGTCTGTGACTCATGCGTGGGTATACTGGATTTGAGTATGTAGGCATAAAAATATTGTGCATTCTGAGTCAACCTGCTTGCATTGCATCTCGATTGTCTTGACCAACCGCGCTATCGGGCTTGCAAAAGGCAATAAGATCATCAATGTTAAGCTTGCTTGTTACTCTGTGCAATGCTTAGTCTTACAACTGTCTTTCAAATTATGTCACTGTGTTAATGCCTACCATACTATGAGTATGTTGACCAACATACCTATTAAAGGAAAATTTTAACTCAGCGCAGTCATTATTAATATCGCGGTTGCAAAAGTCAAATTCAGAATATAATATAGTTACCGAACTGATACATGAGTTCAAATTTTCTTAGTTCAAATTTACTTAGTCGTCATTTAATTTAGCCCCATACAAAGCTTCTAATCGAAAAATTATCTTAATCAAAGATTTTTACACAAATTGATTGTGTCATTAAAAAAACCATTTAGTAATTTTATTAAGCTTAATGTAAACTACTTATAAAAACATTCTTAATTATGTTTACAGAACTTTGCCCTCGTTTTCTAAGGTAAATAAATCATTTAGATTGATGAAGCTTGACTTTTATGCTACCTAAATGTCTTACTGCTCTTCCACGCACAATTTACCTGACATATAATGCATAAAGATTGCCTTTATGGTTATGGCTAAATCGTGATATAACTTGCCATGAGACTAAATCTCCAAATGTAATATTTATACGAACTTATAGATATACATGTCGAATTAACCGTTGAAAATTGGCGTCGCTAGTGCAAGTACACGTTTCTATACATCCGGTGCTTGACCAACTAAACAGAAAAAGCCTTCCGTTCCACACACGACATTGTCGACATTTCAATTTCAACACTCTTACCTAGCCTCGAATGGTAGACGAGACGAGGCTTTTTGTCAATTTTGTGCTTAATTTGCTCCGCCGTTAAAAAGAGAGTCTACGTTAGCATGTGCCCACTTTTCTTAGAAATCATCAAATAAACTCTCGAGAAACCTCCGTTATCTTTCAGCGGATTTGCATCCGTTGTGATCTTAAGAGTTGAGATGTTGATAAATAAACAACTTGCATATTTCAAACGGGCAATGAAGATATGGCGTGTTGGAGTGTTTATTTCGAGACGTGATGCATTAAAAGTGCGACCGGAAAGCTTGTATTAATGACGTTATTCCAAATCAACTCTCCGTACCAAGTGCTTAATAGCCCATAAAGATCGAGCAATCTACCCGGTCATTTACGACACCCTGAGCTAAAGTACGTACTTGCAAGAGAGAGCGTTTAAACTCTTTGAGCTATTTCGAATCGCTGGACCGGCGCGCTCGCGCAGGTACTTGTGATTAACAGTTTTTGCTGTGATCTTTGCTGCTTTTATTCTTATTTATAATCTTGAACACTTTCAGATTGTTGTTACGCACGTCGGAAATTCGTAAGTTCATTTGGATTCTCGTATTGTTGCATTGAAATCAGAAACCAAATCACTTCGCTGGTATCGCTTTTTCATAACCAAGAACTCATTTGTTGATGGAATGAAAGTATCAAGTCTAAAACAACTACAGTACTGTGTGTATAAAGTGAAGCTGTTTATTAGTTTTTTAGATGGCATAGTTATGTTTGCGGTCCGTATAATGTAATGAATGAATCATTATATCATTACATTACACATGATTACTTGGTAGCTCTTTCGAATTACTTTATTCGATTTATTTGCCGTCAACAGCACCGCATAATTCAGAGTCTGTTACCACTGCGTTTCACACATCCAAAATAACAAAACATATTGTGAAGTTACGGTATGTCACACTAGCGATAAGTAATTTCTGCCAAATTATGTCCGTATTCGAAGAACCGTTTACCGGGTGTATATATGGTAGTCGATAATTTATTTAAGGACGAGTTCGAATATATTAAGTCCAAGAAACAGCCGGAGGTCCCTATTTGGCGTAGCTACGCCGGGACATGTAGGCGAATGTCGTCATCATTTGTCAACATTTGCACTAATGTTTGTGTGTTTGTTGAGTTCTCTACCGTCGACTATTGAATATGGAAATATGCAGATAATATGATAGCATTTCCCTCCGTCGCTAATGTAATTCGATGCAAAAGCCAGACAAGACTTGTGTGGTTAAGTTGAAATACAGCACTTGCAATAAAAACAGAAGAGTCATATGAAAAACTACACGCTGAGCCAAAGAAATCTTAGGTATTCGTTACGCATAACTAAATAGTTGTTTCACACATAATTCTCGAATTTAACTCTACAAACAGGGTCCGCTGTTTGACCAGTTTGTAAAAGAGCACGTTAGATAACAGTATGAGTTGAGGTCGCATAGTAAACGGGTATGTGGATGATTAAACTGATTTTTATTGATGACTGTTCAATAAAGGCTATGAGGTCGTCGCGGGTCACCTCATGTCCGTCAAGTTTAGTATTTCAAGATTTTTTTACCTGCCGATTTCACCATCAATCGGGCTAGACATCAAGTATAATATAAGATGACCTCGGCAACGTTCACCTTAATTTCTTATTTATATATAGCACAGCTAAAACCACAGTTTTCGCTGGGTTATCTCTAATATATAAAAATCTCGTGTCACGGTGTTTGTTATCGAACTCCTCCGAAACGGCTTGACCGATTTTTATGAAAGTTTTTTCTCCGTATTCGGTAGGTCAGAAAATAGGTCGTAGGCTATTTTTTATTATACCCCTATTCTTCGCGGACGGAGTCGCGGGCAACAGCTAGTAATTTATAATTATAATCTTTTTCATCTGACTGTTTTCATCGCTTCTTATCCTTTATCCGTCTATTAATACTAACCCTCTTATAAACGATCATTGAAACAAGGACTATAATTAAGTTAACATTGCTCCTATTATGTTGTGTAATGCATTTGTTAGAGTAGAACAAGGTAGTAAAAGGATGAAGCACTTAGGCATTCCTTTTTTCAAAGCTCGTCGTTCGTCTAATGTCGAACTTACGCCTGTAACTTCACGACAAGAATCTGCAGTACAGGCGGGTCACATACAAACCAGTTCCCCTGAGCCCTTAACCCGGCACCTGTCTAACCGCACTATTGCATTGCTAAACACGCATTTGCAATCACACGGCTCGGGTTCATTGTGTTTGATAATATATTTAAACCTTCACCGGATATGCGCCTGCCCGTTACAATATTGTGGCAATTTATCAATTACTCTCATCATGACACAACTTCCCGTAGTCTATCTATACACTGGTCTGTATCCAGCATCATAAGTGACGTCATGGCGACCTTGTATGAGGGCTTGACGGGTCCACATATGTGATCTCCTTTATGTTTACACCCACATTGTGTTTTGTGTTTTGACTGCTTACAAAGCTACTCGTAGACACTTTGTACGACGAGACGAGGCTAAACCACAATTTTATTAAATTGTATTCATAAAAGATAGATGTTTTCCGCTTGTTCTATTGTAAATACATATTATTATGTTGTAAAATAGTTTGAGGATGTTCTGTAGCAGTGACGTATTTCTCCGCTTGTTTCGTTTCAAGGGTTTGAAATGTTTATGCTTCCTAACCAAAGATAACATTTAACACAAAATCACAAAGGCCACCAAAGTGGATACTTCTGGAAAGTCACTGGATACCTGAGATGATAAACGGTAGCGCGGGTTTCAAAATTGCGACGTGCATTTAATTTTAACATAATTTCTTTTGTTACGTTAATCTAATCACTATGTTTTACTGCGAAAATTTAGTTTTTTGTTCTAAACCCACCTGAATTTAATTTTTCACTGTAATACACTGGTCACAATCACTTGGTCACTGCTCACTTGGCTCGCATGGCGACGGTGCGCCTGCGTCGCTGGGATTCGTCGGAGTGAGCGCGAGTGGGCGCTCGGATCCTGCCACCGCCAATTACCAGCCAAGCTGCATTAATGACCGTCTGATAGCTAATGGTCGGCTTTACTTGTTAAACAGAATAGTTTGTTTTGGTTGTAATTAGCTACATTGTAAAGTTTAAAGTACATGTTCTAATGTGCTTGCCAATGTAATCAGGATGGTATATTTTCAACCGCGTGGTTACAGCCAAAACTGAAAGACAAACTTCCGCACAATTGAGCGATTGCTTGGTTAAGATTTGTCACAAAAAATATGGTAAGAAATAAAATTCCAAGTTGATTTCAGTATAGTCTAGCTGGTGTAAAAATATGGGTGCTGTTCTTGCTCATAAATATGTCTTATAGCTCTTATGTCGTCGAATTAAGGGATCTGTAATTATGTAGACTATGAGAGGATTAAATCGATACATATTTCTGCATTTGACCGTACATCAAGTTATGTGTTCAAGAAGTTTTATCTGTGCTGAAACCTTAAGACAGCCATGTTCTATATATTTTTTGTAGAACCTTAGTTTTTGCAGTGGGCGGAGCGAGTTGTTGTTAATTCGTAGGCGGTGCTAGCTCACGCGGCACAAGGTTACGTTACTCATTGCATGGCTTAATTTAATTCAAATGCTTTAGCATAAACAAAGAATCTTTGTACGGGGGTTGCCTGTTGGGTGATTTCTCCAGACAGTCATAAGCATGAGGCTTTTTTAATTAATGTCATCAGTACTATGCATATGTAAAATTTTATAGTATTTAAGTTGAAACTCAGATTTCATGAGAGGTCTATTATTAGACTGACCGGTAAGAAAGATCGCTTATGAAGGCTCGCATGTACCTACCTGTCGGATAATTAAAAACTTGGGAAGCGAGTAATGTGTGAGAGCAATGGCCACAGTATTTTATATTTGGCCAGATATTGTTAAAATGAAGCAAACCATGTACTTCATCTTGAGAGTTATGATAGCAAATGCCACGAGACTGAAAAAAGATAAATTCCGATACTTACTGCTGAAGTGTGGTATACGTCATAAGTAGGTACCACATTTCACAAAAAGACAATTTTAACTTATAAGACCTAACAGGCTGATTAGAAATAAATATGTTGATTATGGAAGTAACTTTGTTTTTATTTACAATGTTACAATCATCCCCTTGCACTGTTACAACCAACACTAGGGGCAGGGATGATTAAGTAACAGATTCCACTTTATTTATTTGATCGTTTTTGTCAAAATCTGAAAATAACAGTCGCATTTAAGCTAGTGCTTAAATTATATTGGTAGAAAGAGGTAAAGAAAACTGAAAATTGTTACTTTCATCCCTGGTGTCCCATAGTTACCGAGAACAGGACAAAAGTATACATATCTATCTTCTATAAAAATAAGCTGTTGTACTCGTGTCTTAAAAAAGCCGTGGTATCCTATAGGTTTAATCTTTGGTCTCTCAAGCAGAGGATCGTGTGTTTTAGCCTTGGCTCGCACCTCTGTGTTTTATTTATGTGCAAAATTACATTTTAAATCTAATGATCAAGGGAAACATGGCTAGGAGAAATCTGAAACCGGGTGGCAAAGAAATCTACTCGGGGCCCGCGCGGTAACTACGTTTCAAGCTCTCTTATACTTAGAGGAGGCCTGTGCCCTGCAGTGGGACGTACATAGACTGGGATGATCAGTCTACTTGTAAACAGCACAGCGTCAATAATGTTAACTTTTCCCATCCTAAGCAATAAATAAACAATAAACAAACTTAAATAAACTTAACAGCCATAAATTATCGTTTAGCCGTACCTAACTGTACATATTTGTTGACTGTCATAACCACAAACAAAAAGTGTAGCATGCTTAGAGTGCAAACCTGGATATTTAATTTAAAATTTTTGAAATTTAACTATTCAAAGATTGGACAACTGTAGAATTTGATATGACCGGTTTATTATCTACGCACATGCATCATTGATGACAACCGAAATAACCAACCACCGCTTAATTAACTGGCCGTATCAGGCTTGCTATGATCTTAAACCATTCAAATAGGTCTTTAAAGCCAGCAAAAAGGTTTCTAGTTAGAGCCATTCATTTTGTTATTGTTTTTTAGGGTTTATGACGCAAATTTCCGCATATTTTCGAAACTCGCAAGGGAATCAAAACCTACAGGGTACTTCCCGTGAACTCAGAATCTTGAAATTTGGTACGAAGCTAGGTCTTATAGCACAGATAAAGGAAAAATTGCGAAAAGCATAATATTTTTTGTCTGTCTGTCTATATCAGTAATCAACGCACATTTTCGACACTCGCAAGAGAATCAAAACCTACAGGGTACTTCCCGTGAACTCAGAATCTTGAAATTTGGTACAAAGCAAGGCCTTATAGCACAGATAAAGGAAAAATTGCGAAAAGCATAATTTTTTTTGTCTGTCTGTCTATATCAGTAACCAATCTACAATGATCCCACACTGCGCACATTTTGCTTAGGAGCAGGGGTCTGCTAAGACTGGATGTTCATAGATACATATAAATTTGTATGGAACCCTCGGTGCGCGAGTCCGACTCGCACTTGGCCGGTTTTTTTAAGTTATGTAGTAGGTAGGTATGAACTGAAACAATAACTTTGCTCACCCGCGACCGTCAGATACAAAGAAAGATTAAAGATTGTGGGTGAGCAAAGTAATTGTTTCAGTTCATTAATATGGATCTCCGCAAAGTGATTCAATTAATTCAGTAAGTAGGTATATTGCAGAAGCAGTTGATCTGTCCAAGACCTCTAAAAGATCTGTACATACTCTTAGGCTCTTGAAAATAGATATATGCCTGTACTCATAGTGAAAATAAACGGATCACTCACGTCTTAAAACGAGTTTAATTCGACATGTTTCAGGCTAATCCGTAGCCCTTGCGCGCGTTTGGCATCCGCCGTGACGTGTGACTCCGGGAAGAAGGGCTACAGATTAGCCCAAAAAATGTCGAGTTAAACTTGTTTTAAGACGTGAGTGATCCGTTTATGTTCACTATGAGTGAGTCTCACGGTAGTTTCATGTTTAAACTCTGCCTGTACTGATATAATATAACAATTTCTTCTTTATTTTTAGGTAAACAACGTGGATGAAGTATTAGAGCGACACAGCGACTTCCTAGAGCAGTGTTTGGGCGACTGCATGCTCACCAGTCCGCAGCTGCTAAAAGCTGTCACAACGCTGTGTCAAGTCTGCGTACAATTCTGCGCTTTCATACAGGTACGGTACTCGTGTAGATAACCTAAGTGAATGAGACGAATGTAATATAAACACGCGGGTACTTATTTCAATTTCACGGCAGTTGACTGTACAGCTAGCAAGGAAGGGAATAACGATAACCGCCCGGCCCCGACTTCGTGCGTTTGGCGGCGCGGCAAGCGTTTTCTGTGTTCATTGCGCGGCCGAGACGCTCGCCGTACAGTGGTTACCTGGCGGCACACGCAATGAACTGATGAAACGCTTGCCGCGCCGCCAAACGCGCGAAGTCGTGGCCGGGCGGTAACTGGGTTATTATACGAGCGTTTCAACCGCCTCACTTTCGTGATGAAATTTTGTTACGAATTGGGCGTAGATTTCGATGTTGTATTCGGTTATTTGTTAGAGGTCCTATACTTCTCCTAGATACCTGGAAACTGTATCAGTATCTTCTGCTATTTATACAAAAATGTGTTCACGAAAGTAATCCAGAGAAAACGCTCGAATAATGACCCAACTGCTTCCCAGTGCTAGAGCTATAGCTAAACCGTTTAAATGAGTCCTCGCCCGACGTCCCGCCGCCCGCACCTCTCTCGCCCCCTTTGTCGTCATACCCCAGCACCTGTACCGCGCAGGCAATGACTCATTTAAACGGCCTAGGTCTAGCTATAGATGGCGTGGGTTTCATTTTGGATTTATAAAATTTGAGCGTGCGTGAAAGCCGAAAGGGATGATTGCTATACCTATATGTCTGATAAACTCTACGTGCACTAGGGCTTCTAGCTAGACCATAAATTGTACGTAGAAGCTACGTACAAAGAATTATTCCTCTGACAAAATATGCTGTAGCGGTTTTATTTTAAACTCAAAATAACGAGGATTCTTCCAAAGATGGCAAAAAGTTAACGCTACATGCGTGTTAGGGTGCGTTTCCATTAGATTTGTGCTATGGATGGTCTACGTTGCTATAGATGGGTTTGATATCCACCAATCATATTTATTGGTCCACATTGCATAAAACTGGTGGAAAAGGGTTCAACTAAGCTATATTTTTATATGGAAAGATTAATGGAAACAGCAACATAGTTTTGTAGCATTGCTGCATAGTGGATTGCTGGTGGTGTTAAGCACTTTGCCACTTTTATTGTTTGAAAGGTTAGTACATACGTAATACAGTGAAATGCACTTAGCAATAAAGATAGCAAAATCATGACACGGCTGTTGAAAGCTCTGTTTACTGTTTAACGAGAACCACATGAGCACTGTAAATGATCCGATCCACGCAATCATTAGCTTTTACTTGGAACTGAACGTAAAGCCCATTGCTCACAGTCCGTGCTCTAAGAAATAAAGACTCCCTTTCGAGAGGAACGCATGCGCAACAATTTTCACAATGTTGTAGGTATAGACAATTTTTTTTACGATTAGAACTTGCGGAACCTAACTAACTTGTTGTAACTGTACTTAATTTTAGATAAAAAAGTCAGGGATACTTCGGATAGGTTAAAAGTTTTCGTCTCTTGTGTATAATTTTCAGGGAATTATATAGTTAATTTTCTCGTAAAAATATGCAACGCAGGTGTCAGTATTTTTTTTGAACTCGCGTACTCGTACCCATTTTCACACACTTTTTTTTTTGTAAATAATTATAGCTTATACAGGAATATTTTGTATGCATTATCTACATTGAGTGTTGTTTTTTTTAAATTGCAATTTGGTGAAGGTTCTCCTATTTACTTTCTAAGATTGGGTATAGGTATAGATGTGTATTAGTACTCAATAATTTTTCTTATGCAACACCTTAATTTGAATTTCTTTCATTCAGCTATTAGAAGAAAACGCGAGTGGTTTTCTCATTTTATTTCTACAATTGTTTGAAACAATATACAATATGTGTAATAATTTTCTAGTTGCTTATGTACACAGAGTACGCAAAAAGATAAAAAACGCATGTTCTAAGTTGTAACGTTAATATGTAAAACTAAGCATTTCACTTATTTTGTGGGTGTTCATTGCCGGTGGTGATTGCTTTCTAACAGGTGACATCCTCTTGTTCCGTTTCCTCCTAATTCCTATCATATAAAAAGGCATATGAAGGTGTATTGTATCACCTTTACATGTATGGTGGCACCCGCAGAACTAATAATAAGAACAATTGGAATGTTATCTTGAGTAGGTCCACAGTCAATGAGCATACGTATGTATTTTACGTTTTTTCATATCTTTCAGTACCGTAAAACCACATAACTAGTCCTAGCCTGCAACAATAGTCCAATTTTCATCCTTACATTATCCTTAAAATATGATAGCTACATGGCTAGACTAAAGCAAATTATTTTAGGCCTAACAACATAATTATATACCCTAACATCATAATTATATACCCAGAAATAATAGCAGTAAGCTATAATATTTTAAGGATAATATAAGGACGAAAATTGGGCTATTGTTGCAGGCTAGGACTATAGTTATGTGGTTTTACGGTAGCTCATGGTAACTACTCACCGATGAAAAGTACTTGGATCGTTTTCAAAAAATTTGTACATAGTTAACGGCTTAATCAAAACAAAAATCACGATCGCTATTTTTGTGAAACGAAAGTTAGTCATACAAAGTATATGGGTAACTCCGTTACACAAAATAATTAATTAAATTTTGTTTTTAATTAATCCCTTAATTCAACAACAATTTTTTTGAAAACGTCTCACTTAATACTTTTTACCCTTATGCCTGCAGTATTTTTTTTGCGCGATAACGAACCCAATTTGCGAAAATAAATATGTGGCTTTTTAGCCATATGCGCGGTCGGTCGGCTTTTTAGCTAGCGTGGCAGTTCCATTCTTCTTATTATTACTTCAGTGGTGGCATCACTGCAATTATTTTTTTATCTTCATGCGTACTGCAGCTGCTGTTTCTAACGTGTATTTATATTGTTTTTCTTTTAACGCTACCTACACGTTAATTGGCAAGGAGATGCACAAGTACTTCGTGGACGCAGAGCTTAACAGTATGCTCGGATCAACGTATGACTGTACAGACTATAGCGAGGTATCAAAATCATTAGCACTCGAGTTTTGCGAACGCACCAATCGCACCATACTCGTTTAATATCAGTTTCTTGTGGCGTCATGTATCATGAAATTGTAATGTGAACGCAGCTTTATATTTGCGGACTCTGGTGTGAAATATTGAATGGGTATAAGGTTATAAACCCAAAAATAATTGTATGATGCTACTTATACAAGGTGGCATTTTTAAACGTGATACAAATTTCTAACTCAGTTAACCCTTTCAACGCCAACGACACTTATAGGTGTCACAAAGTACAGTGTCAAAGTGATCTTGACACAATGACATTAGATTCAAAGCAGGTTTACGTTTTGTCGAGGCGTGGCGTTGAAAGGGTTAATGCTCGAAAATATAATAAATACATTAACTCGATTGTTTTAATTAGTCCTTATTTAGTTTGAGGTGTCCGTACATTGAATTTGTGGTTTAATTTCAACAAAGTATAAACGAAATGAATTTCATCAGACTAGTCTTAACAACTGAGTTAATGCATTGTACAGTCCAGCATTAACACTAATTTTGTATCACTTTTAAAATTGCACCTTGTGAAGTAAAATTTTACCGTGAATTTATGATCTGCCCCAATAACTAATCCATGGATAATTTTCCTTACCATATAAATGGTTATTGGGACCAGCTGTAAAGGAAACGCTGAAGAGATAAAAAGACTGACGATTCTAGATATTAATTTGGTCATTGTCGTGAAAACGAGAATGTTTGTAATTTTTATTGACGTAATGACGTCCAACTACATCTGCTGCTGACCGCATGATAGAGTCGTCTGAAAACATGACGTGAGAAAACATAGTAGGAAATACTTTGGACAAATTACGGAAAAATATGTATTGCGTTTTAAATTGTTCAGTAATTCACGCCCAAACTATGGCTGTGTTCACGTGTAATCGTTAGAGCTCTGTCACGTGTATTGCTTCCATGTAGTATTTGTGATGACAAAATCATTAATGTACGCTTTTTACTATTCTTTCATGACTTTTCTCTTTTAGACTACCGTGGTAAGTATGATTTCTGTTTCAGATTTAACTGTACACTCATAATAACATTAATAACAATAACTTTTAAGTCATAGAAAACATAAAACCTCAAAGGCAGGTTGACTATAAAATAAATCATTAGATTATTATAGCTCATTTTCTATTATTATATTAAAACTCAAAAAAATATAAATTTGTAGGCTACTTGAGGGGCCTTAAATTTAGATATCTCTGCAATTCCTTATTTAAAAAAAATGACAATTACGTCATCTGGAGGGAAAGTAGTCTATGTAAATGGTGGAGATGGAAATTTTACTGAAAGGAAACATTCCATTATTTTTAGTAAAAATAAATAAAATTGCATTTAAAGGTTGTTGAAAATAAGCTTGCCAGTTACCTGGGAATCTCATCATCATCATCATCATCATTTTAGCCGAAAGACGTCCACTGCTGAACATAGGCCTCCCCCAAAGCTCGCTAAACAGATCGGTCCCATGCCATCCGCATCCAACGCGATCCCGCAACCATAACCAGGTCGTCGCTCTATCTTGTTGGAGGCCTTCCAGTCCGTGGAATCTAATCGGCTAAAATACTAAACATACAGGACCTTTATTGCGTCAATCTATAGAGTTAAATCATAAAGATCAAATCTCGCAATAAACATAGAAAATATAATGAAAGATAAGAGGCATTCAGTCTAAACTTATGAAACATAAATAAATGAATAAAAAAAATTAGATTGAAGTTTTGTTTCCTTAAAATAAAAAAAATCCAGTTTTAGAGTAGGCCTAACTAATTGCCTACTTTCCCTCAAGGTGGCGTAAACTTGTGTATTTGTTGATGAGGGTTTTTTGACAGATGGAATATCGCTAGATGGCTATAGCACCTTCAGGTCCGTTTGACATTTGTGTCTAGACTATTATAACTAAATGAAATGAGCCAATCTCAAGCAAGACTACAGCGCTGCGTCAAATCGACCTTTCATCAATGGTGCCATCTAGCGATTTTGTTTGTTAGAAATCCCTCATTGATTCGAAATGGGATATATTCTTTGATCATATAATAAGTAGATGCACGATCGCCACTCGAAAAATGGAGAAATCAAAACAAGGCATAAATATCTTTCGCTCTTAAACCAAAATAACAAAACTCGCATATTTTAGTATTGTAATATAAAATAAATAAATCATGGGACGATTGACACTAATTGACCTAGTCCCAAACTAAGCAAAGCTTGTACTATGGGTACTAGATAACGGATAAACATACTTATATATAGATAAATACATACTTAAATACATATTAAACATCCAAGACCCGAGCACAAACATTCGTATTTGTCACACAAATATCTGCCCCGACCGGGAATCGAACCCGGGACCTCAAGCTTCGTAGTCAGGTTCTCTAACCACTAGGCCATCCAGTCGTCTAAAATTGTATTTTATTACTTAAGTTTAAGGTTCATTTTACAATACACTTTCTTTTAGGTATTTTATTTCTCAACACCGTTGTCATGCGTTGTCAATGTCAATTCCATTTTTAACCGACGAAAAAACTGTGAGGTTCTCAAGTCGACGTGTACATATATATTTTTTTTGTAAAAAAAAGGTAACAAATCTGAAGCTCACACAGATTATTTACGACGTTATGTTCTACTACGTAAGGTATATATTAAAATGTACTGTATTACTCTTAATCTGTCAGTGTTGTCATAGCCAGTATTGGCGCGATGGAGACGATTTTTGAGTTTGATTTTGTATAGGACCTTGCATCTACGCATTTTATGATCGAAGGATATATTCTTTAATTTCATGGTTTAACTTGTATGTGTACTCAGATTATGATCCCAAGTACCTAGTTATTAAACAAGTTTTGTCATAGGAGCCGGGATGCGGCGGGCCAGCGTCCGGGGGAGGTTCTGCGGATTCGTTCTCTCGCTCGGTGTCGCGATACGCGCTCCGGTTCACCGCCGCGCTGCTCTCTGTACTCGCCATCACCGACCAAATGGTTCGCGACAGCAATGCCAATAAGCTGCTCAATATATCCTCCAGGTATGGCACCATCTTATTTTTGCTTACCTTACAAGAATTCACTTTGGATAAAGCGAGAATATAGTATATTTTTTATCGAGGGACTAAAAGAAGCCAATATATACCCGAGGTGTTAGCCACCCGAGCTTTAGCGAGGGTTTATATTGACTTTTAGTCTTCAGGTGAAAACTCTATTTTTCACTTCGAATGCGAGAAAAAAAAAAGAAAAAAAGAAAAGATTATCAATTATGTATGTATTTTGTTCTTTGCTAGACATCATAATTTTCACTATCACTTGACGACATTGTGAGAATAATCAATTTAAATTTTAATCATGTACGATTTACGCTCTACAACAATTTCAAAGTTTTCGCGGTAAGTATTTTTTTCCAACCAGACACAGATATAACACAATCGCATCGGCGAAATGGTCCATACACAAACTGGAAAAAATAGAATGGCGTCACCTTCTATGCGGAAAAAGTATAGAACTAAATCCACGTAGACTAAGAACGTAACATTTTCGTCATGAAACTCATGAAAATGGTCTACACAATCTTATTTTTTATATATATTTTGTTTTGCCACTAAGCAAGTATTGGCTGTTTGAGTTTATCTAAGTCACTCGAAATGAATTAAAAAAATAATTACTTTTACTCCCTAGGGACTAAAGCACTCACTTTACTCCCGCCTCGTAAGGCTATATTGACCTACTTTTAGAGCATGAGAAGTGAAAAAGTAATTATTCCTACTCTAAGAGCGGAACTCGGGTTGTCACACGCATTGATTTATATCGTTTTTTTAAAAGATTTTCTCGGCTGATGCAATGTTTCGCTTCTAACAGGGTTTTTTATTTACAATGCACATGCTCGGAAAGTGTCTCTTGACGTGAGTCAACATATCTATAGAAAGTTACTCATTCCAGCACGCTTCCGCAAGTGTAAAAAAAAGTTGTATGGATTTTGCTTTCCACACGTGTGCGGAAAAGTAACTTTTTAAATTGCCAAATCTCAAAAAGTAGTGTCCAAAGTAGTGTTTAAATAATGATACTAGAGAGTTGTGACTTTATAATTCAGATTTGCACAAATAAGAAAATGTTTTATGCAACCAAGTGAATATTTACTGATAAAATAAAAAAAACACATGGTTTTAATATTTAAACAAACAGATTTTAATTTCGTCAAGACTTGAAAAAAAAAATTTAGTACTAAAATCATACCTGGACTCGCATTTCGGACCGTACGACGTCATGCGCGCGCAATCGAAATTCAACCAATGAGCTTTCAGTGCGCGCGCATGGCGTAACACAAACCAATCATGGTTATCCGTTCGCGCCTGTCATGAAAACCCGCCAAAGTAATGTTCATGAATTCAGTCCGGAAAATTAATTTTAGTTGATTAAATTAAAATGGAGAGTTCAAGTGATGAATTTACATCGGACTTAACGCCGCCTGACGTCTAAACCAAGCACAAATGTGACAGCCTCCTGCCGACTAAGTCTATGCTGAAATATGTAAACACCTACGAGACTTTCCCTCAATGAAAGGTAAATAAGAACGCAACATCTTTTACCGCAAATGTTTAGCCCAATTTTTTTCCTCGCTTATGCATTGTAAAACGTTGTATGATATACGTGTCGAAAGTAGGAAATTCCCAACTCATGTCGGCTAAACCACACTCGCTTCGCTCGTGTGTTTAGATCTCCGACATTCGTTGGGAATTGCCTACTTTCCGCACTTGTATCATAAATAACTATTTCAATGCGTTTGCTGCCAGGCAATCACTGTGCGATGAGTGTCACATGAACAAAGAAGATGCTCGCTGCGCTGCCATTCGGGCGTATTCGTGGCCGGGCCTTACTAGGATGAATCAACTTTTTCGTCTTGTTTACTCAGTCCCCAGTTCTTCAGTCTCAAGTGACATCTTCATACTGTTTCTTAGAAAAATACTTAGGTTGTCCATGAGACAAAAATTGTTTAAAATAGCAACGTCCTTTGGGTCCACAGTTCTGATGAAATTGACTATATGGTACAGTGTACATTTTGACATAGTGTACACTATGGTAGGATGTACTTTTTCGTAGAGTTGATGTATAGATTCTGTCGACCATTTGATGGATTAGACTACTTGGTAGAGTGGACATGTTGGTAGGCTGGCTGAAATGATGAAGAGGACATTACGAGAATGGTAAAGTGGACATTTTAAAGCCGACATTCTGACACAGTGGACTATTTGACACAGGGGACGCTCTGACACAGTGGACTTCTAGATACGGTGGACGTATTGATATAGTGGACACTGTGGACCCAAACGAGCAACGGGTGGAAAGAAAAAGTTGATTCACCCATTAGTTAATTTTTATGTTCGTAGATAGACAGCGCGCTTCAGCTGCATTTGTATCGTATTACCAGGCTCTTAAAACATCAATACTGTTTCTAGACTGAACTTCAACACGTACTACGCGAAGCAGTTAGAGAAGTTCTGCAGCGACGACAAAATGCTCGACAGCGGTGACAGGAAAACAGGCTCCTAGCATCGGGCCGTGCGGTCGCACAGCAAACTCATCACGCCGGTGTGAGTGAACTATCGCTGGGCTGTTTGAGCTATTGAGACCAACGCCGGGTTCGCAGTGGCTATATTAAAAAATAAGGGTTCCGTTTTTTCCTTTAGAGGTACGGAACCCTAAAAAGACAATTAATGGATACTCAATATGTTTGTATAAATGGAAATATAATTGCGAACCGATTTTGATAAAACTTATATAGGATAATCTCGGGAGTATCTCGTTTCCAATAGAAAAATAATCATCGACATCGTTTCATTAAAAAAAGTAGCCCAAATAATCTATAAAGACCTCCTTTTTGAAGTCTTAAAAACTAAACCATAACTTATTCTGATATGGCATTAGATAGCAAAGGGTATGGGAACGGAAGCGAAACACACATAGTAAACAGTTCAACCGACGTTCTTTTATCATACACGTTTACAAACTATATTCATATTGCGAACCCGACTTTGTGTACTTTAAGCAGACGTTTCGTGATCTCAATCAGCCCTGTAAAGTGACGTCAAGGTGGCATTTAGAGTTGCCATGTAATACTGAACACTGCACGTTAAAATTAACAGTAGTTATAGTGACAAATCAAACATTTGAATAGAAATACCATTGAAGTTTTAAGTACCTAACCTACCTATAGATATGAATATGACACAATTCTGTTACGATTTAAAAATGTTTATGAGGTAAATATTGATTGGCAAATGAATCCTAGTGCATTTACTAAAGTAAAATGAAGGCCTATAATTGAATTATGAAACTAGACTGTTACTGCAGTTTTCTTGTGAAAAATATGTTTATTCCTTAACTCAAAATAAGCGTGTCACTCAATAGAGCATAATAATAAAAATATTTTTGGGACGTATAAGTAATCTTTACAGAATCTCGCCATTGAAATAGGAAACGTATTTTATAATATCACTTTTTTAGCACGTACGTACATGTTTCGAGCAATTTGTAAAACATCATAAAGCGATTGGTCTATGTCGATAATCTCACGGTATTTTTGATATTAAAGTTCAGTATTATAGTATTATATACTCCATTTAGCAATAATTATAGAAGTACGCGTACGTCACAAAGTAACAGCTTGCTATACGTAGCATTCTACAAACCATGACATTAGGCTAGTAAATGTGAAACTTATCGCTATCAATGTGTTGTGAAATAATACTTCCAGTTTTTCTATGTTCGGTGTATAATTAGGGACGGTTTCTGCAATTTATTGCTGTATATTATGATTGAAGCTCCACGCAGGAACACGGGTTATCCACAAGTGTGGCGCTATGACGCTCACTGTACTTTAGTGTGCCATTATTGTTTATTAATTGTCAAATTGTTAATATAAGACTTTTTTAAGGTCTCATTCCTTTTAATTTAGCGTACCCCGCGGTAAATAGTATGCCGCTTACATTAATTTTTGTAAGAATGCCAATAAATAAAAATGCTAGATTAAATGAAATTAGTTGAAATATACTAGTGAAAAATAGCCATAGCAAATGTTAGCCCACCCAAAGTGTGTCATAAACCAGTTTAGTTGGTGTAGTGTTAGAAATTCAAAGTTTGAAAATGAATAGTAGGTAGTCTGGTTTGTTATCTATTTGTCCGATTATTATTTGTCGGTATGTTTATTCTTACGCATGGCAATATTGTTAATTACACAATTCTGTAATGCTTAAATCAAGTGTGTACTTCTTGATACTCACAATGAATTTTATAATTGCCTTTTTTATAACAAATAATTTGTATTCTTCGATATTGTAAGCCGGGTGTAAATACCTTATTTTTGAATTCTAATAAACCAAACTAACTGACGATTTTAAGTGTTTTTTTTTTTAATATATTCTCGTAATAAAAAACCATGTAGACCTTGAATTTACTCTATTTTAATACATAACAGACTTTAAATACAATTTAACTTCTGAAACATTCAATTGGATATAGGTAATGAAGCAAGTCACTCATTTTGTCTCTAACAATAAATACCTTGGAATATTCGCTACGCTACGTTCAAGTAAAACAAATAAATTACAAATCTTGTAGACATGACACCAAATGACTCGAACTTGACAAGGGCAACACAACATGCGCGGCCACTTATCATTTACAAACAGGAACTCGTTTTAGAAAATACAAAACTTTCGTCGCCGCTTGTACAAAAACATGCAACTATTTAATTTGCTAAACTAACCCTGTATGCGAAAACAATTCATTCTAAAATAATTAATCAAATGTAGAACGCGACTAAAATGGGATTGAAAAGTTGATCTCTCACTCAGTAAAACGTGTAATAAAATTCACATTCGTCCAGCCCTAAGAATATAATTATTAATATATTTATACCGCGTAAATTATGAGTACATTTAGTACATAATATCACTGCTTTAATATTACAATGTAATAATTAGTAAATTACATACACTTGTTAGCTAAACCTACTAAATGTGCATATTGTAAAACAAAACATGGTAACTGAGGACTTGATCAATTTTGTGCAATTAACATGCTTGTAACTATATTCGACTAGCGATTTCAAAAAGGATAGTCTCGAGGTATAACAAAATAAAGTGAAGGCGGTGTAAACGAGGTAACAACTCTTCGTCACAATACTATTGATTCACTCATTCCTAACAATTCAGTGGTTAAATACCTCAGTCATTAAAAGGCCTAACTTAGTGTTTCTTCTGATGCCTGATGTGGAACCGAGCAAGTAAAATCTCCAAACTGTATTGGCACTATATTGCATAAGGCCGCTACACTCCGCAACGTGTCGTTATGCATATATGTGGCTACGTGGGCACTAAATCGGGTCACAAATCGGCGCAAAATAATCGTAACACTAACGATAATCGTTCCACTGTGTAGCGGGCTTTGGACTTTCTTATAATATACACATATAAAATATTCACGCAATACGTTGCACGTAAAATCATCTGAAATATCTGCACCTTATCAAACAATCAACAATACTTGGCGACATTTTTCAACAAAACATAAAAGCTCGGTTACACCATCTTGCAGTGCTACATTCAATAAGTGCACAAAAACGGTTAACATTCATTTGCTTCCACGAAATTCGGTTTGGACGTCCTTGAAACCGTAACAAAGCATTGGGTCGTCAAAGTAGGATCACTATACAATACTTAAACCTTAGCGAAGAGAGCTACAAAAATTGTGATTGTAGTAAAAGCAAATGTATGCAACAGTTGTAAGTATGAAGCCGGATCCACGTCTTTACCTACGCTAGGACTATGTACAGAGCTGGGGGCTCATTTAAACTAATTCACAGACTAGAGTCCTCTCCGTCGGCCATCCATCACCACATGTGCGTTTCCCGGATTTCGCTTATGATTTGTCCGGCGCGTTGCAATGCCTGGAAATAACAATTTATACCTTAAAATAGGTATTAGCAGTACTGAGCACATTCAATTGCATATACAGAACCAAGACGATTAAATTACGCATCTTGCACAGCCGATAAGTGCTTTACCATTTTTTATGTCAGTTTCATTATCAGAATATAAACGAAAAAAATGGGTGGTGTATATGGGTTATTCGCGGTAGATAGTTCCTTTGGCTGTTCCTTTGAAAAAAAAGCAATAGTTCCTTCGAAGGAACAGCCATAGGAGCTACCGCGAATAATCCGTTAATGGTTTAAATGGGAAATAAAATAATTATTTGGTCGACTCTACGTAGTTTTTGGAGTTTAGCAATGAAAATTTTAAAACAAGCTTGGTATTTATGTTACACCAAAGTGCGTTCGTAAAATATCATATTAAAAGTATTTTTCAATACATTTGCTCGAAAAATTCACTTTCAAAGGATGTATACATGGCTCGTAAGTTCATTTTACCGCACTAGTGCGATTTTTTTACAATTTTTTTTAATTCTCCATTTTAAAAGTTTACAAGCAAAGAGTTTTAAGTGACAAAAATAAAAAGTATCGATTTATACGTAGAAAAATGTATAAATATACAAATCCAAGTAATGAATTTGCAAAATTGATTGTAATTATTATAAACTGTAATTTTTTTATCACAGATTTTAATGATATCCACCTTTATTTATTCGAAAAAATCACAGTGGCTGAACACGTCGAACCGTTGCCTGATAATTTTAGTTAACCTAATTCAAAACAAAACTTACGCATGCGCATTACGGACGCGCCATTTTTGTAAAACTTTGCGTTGTTTTGAGTTGTTGATTAAAGTATATATACAAAACCAAACAAAATGAGTTGTTCAAGTGATGAAGTCGACAATAAAATGGAATTAACTCCGCCCGATATTTTAGGTAAGGCGCAAACCGCGCAAAATAATCTTTTGCCACCAATACCTCGACAAATTTGTTTTTATTTTACAATTTTGTGTTATTAGAGGTAATTGCCTATTTTCTCACAAATGTATTGAAAAACGTCGTATGATCGTGCCGGCTCGGGTTTATCACTCGTCAACTCATTTGTAAAACCATACTTACCAACCTTGTATCACAAATAACTATTATCGTGCTCTCCAACATGGAAACATCTACATAAATACATACAGCTAAAAAGTTAAACATAAAACTTGGTATTTTGTAAGGAGGAATATCTCTCACTACAGTTGTAGAATAAATACGAACAGTCATATTAAAATTACACAATTAAAGGCTTACTTAATGAAAACGAAACCACGATCGCGTCCTTTGTGTAACGAAATTTAGTCATAAAAACTGTATGGGTAACTTTCGATACACAAAAGAATCGAATTTTTTTTAATGAAATAATATTTGTCACATTAAGGGGCTGTTTCACCACCCATTGAATAATTTTAACTGACGGATAAATGTAATACCGTCTCCGTCTATTCGAACAAAACAAACAGAGACAGCATCACATTTATCCGTCAAATAAATTTGATCAATGGATGGTGAAACAGGGGGTAAATAACGGAAATTTAACAACAGTGTGGTGAAATAGGCTCTTACTCTCAGCATGTCAGCAGCCTCCTTTCTCCTCTGCGCGATATGCTCAGACTCGTTAAGCAGCGAATCCGCCTGGTCCGATTTATAAAGATGCGTGACCAGCTCAGACTGCAGATTATCCTTCACGTAATTCACCAAGAAATGCATCACAGCTTTCGGTACAGAATCCTGGATCGACTTGCGAACGATGTAGAAGTAAGACTTGATCAATCGTTCTGCAGAGAGAAAAGATTAAAGCATTAGGCGGTGTAGATGTGATGAGGAAAGAGGTGTTTTCTGGGCTGCATTGCATGATATGGTTTAGAGTTGAATTTTGCTGATTGTTTTTATTAGCTTGCTTGATTGATTAGGCTTGTTGTGCAAGAGGTAGCGGCGAGGAGAGAAAAGTCAGATACAAGAGTTATTACGAATTTTATTGTACTGTACTGGGGCATTTCTATTTTTCGTTGTACCCAATTAAGAAATTGTTAACAGGGAGTTAAAATTAGTCCGTTTGGTTGCGCACTTTTTCAAGTCTACAATAATAAAAAAAGTAACAAATCGGACAGGTTTAACAAGAAGTGAAGAATTGTTTGTTTACTAAATGCAATTCACATGTAAATAAGTACAACTCAATCATATGAAACCCTGAAGGGCGCAGCATTTTCGAGTGAGAAAGATTAATACAATAAATTGTCCGGTTTGTTACGTTTTTTTTATTGTAAAGACTTGAAAAAGTGCGTAGCCAAACGGACTAATTTTAACTTCCTGTTAACAATTTCTTAATTGGGTACAACGAAAAATAGAAATGCCCACTAACATGATTATATTTAAGCGGCAATCAATTTATTGAATCCCATTTGTAAACAAAAATAAGATTGTCTATGGTCGGGAATATTATTTGTTGAAATGTCATTAAAATTGTTTGACATGGGGTATATGGGGTATTTTATGAAATCATGTCAACTTATAATTATAACATAATATGTTTAAAAAAATGGAGCAGAATGTGCTACTGCGAGTAATACTATTGATTTATACTGATTTCAACTAAACTACTCGAAATAAATCACATCTAATTTATAATAATATTAATAATTGGCACAAACATTAATTGATCTACTGTTAATCAAGTTATCATGCCTAATGAAATGAACAGTGACCAAACGAATTAAAGTAAAACAAGTAAAGCCAGGAGAAATACAATTTTAGACACGACACACACACATTAAGTACCTATTTTATGTTTTGCTCAGAGATAAGTAGTTATCTGAATTAATGTACCCAATTTCGAGGTAAAACCCATGAAGTGCATCTTATAGTGAAGGTTTTTAAATAGTGTAAAATTGTATTGAAAAATTAAAGCCAAGTTAAAATGGTTAGACTCTTAAGACAAAAAGGTAAAGACATGAACACACGGTAGCAGCAGCAAAGTGTTCAGTGTTCAGTTTGAATTAATCTGTGCACATTTAGAAAAAAAAGCGTGGTCGCATTGGCTTCTCACACATTTGCTTTTGGACAGTGTCACGCTTTAATGTCAAACAAGTATGAAAGCACACGTCCATTTTAGCAAACTTTGTGAATGCAGTATGTATTTCTGTTTTAGTATTAACTCAGATTCTAACACATTTAACCCAGGAATAGCAAAAAGCACATAAACAGATGGCAGGTGGTCGGAAATCTAACAGTGAAAGATGAGAAAAGCCGATGCCTTATTGTGTAACCGCAATTGCTTTCGTCAAATTTGACCCCTGACACAAGCGACAAATGTACACGATAGCAATTGGTGCAACGGAATAAGGCAAAATTTTGCATAGCACTATTGCTATCCTCACCAACTAAGTCACCCATTGAGTTCAAATGCATCATGCTGATGCTTTCAATCATTTTTAACTTAGCAATATCGTTCGTTGTTCTGTCGCTCCGTCCACCTGGCACCGTGAAACAAAACAACAGCTGGTGAACAAATTCACAGGTTAGTTGTTTATGATGTTACTGAGGAGTTTATTGATGACCTTTTAGTTCAAGAAAGTTAAATAACAGCACGGGCATGAGCTATGAAGTGTCGTTGCATCGAATTTGAATACGAAATTAGATAGCTAAACACATTGAGTAGGCGCTGTAAATAGTTGAATGTGCAAAATTTTAAGACCACATTCTCACAAACAAACTGAATTCTAGTTCAGAACAGGTAAAAAAATAAAATATTACCAGCCTTTTTTCTACCCTCTTTCCTCATAGTTGTAAATGAAAAACATTAATTCAAAGTTTTATTATAAGTAAAAGGAGAGAGAGTAGAAAAAATAACAGCAATAATTGGCAAGTTTCATATAACTAATTAAACGTTACGAAATAGAAGCAGTTGGTGGAATAACGTGGTCCTGAGATTTTGCAAACTCATTTCACTCCAGCGCCGACTCGGAAATGTAGATTTGACATTTACAAACATGTATCAGCTATTAGTAATAAATGAACTTTATAAAACATCAAACACAGTAACACCACAAAAACTGTTGCGAGACGAATGAGGACAAAATATAGTAAGTTATAATATAAATTTCGAAAGATAGATAATTAATTAACCTTTCAAATAAAATAGAACATAAAAACGGTTCATGATTTAAACGAGATGATACCAGATATTATTTCAACAAAAGGCCTTAAATTCGCTAAAAATGAGGAATTTTCCTATTTTGCCAATTTAACCGTTTCACAGCAATGCAAACTTTACACGCGTTCGAATCATGGACCAAAAAACCTTGTTTTGAAAGCCTCTCAAAAGCTTATTTAATGGTCAAGTTACATGAACAACATGGTTACCGAATCGATTGTGATAGCGTTGTATTATGGTACCCTTTCCAAATAAGATGAATTGCAATAGGGTTTAGGTAACTTAAATTTTAAACAATCGACTATTTCCTTAGTAATATAGTTATAACTGATAGAGTTTCTGAAAAAGAGTGTATCAAATACTTAATCGGATACTCCTGTTATGGCAACCGGTTCCTGTCTTTAGTTCGATGGTGTATAGTGGATGCATCACTGAAAAAAGTAGTTGTATGTGGCTATACCCTGGAATAGATAGAGATTATAAAATAGCTTACCAATAACGTCACAATCGTGCTGCTCTCGGTCGGAGAGTTTACGCGACGTATGACTCGGTACCTCAGGTAGCAAGTTAACGGGTTTCTGAGGCGTTAAGGCAGGTGGAGTGCCGCCATTTACCTATAAAATTCAATATTACAAACTTATGGACTAATCATAGTAGTAAAAAGTCGATGCAGAAGTTTTTGTAAACACTACGGTCGCTACGAAGCCCAGCGTGAACGGATTCCATAAGTTAAAATGGTCCCGCAAAAACAATCACCACTACACCAAAATTGTTCCTGGCGAAATATAAATAAAAACAAAAGCAAGCTCAGGTCGTCAAACACAAACGGAGAAGCAGAAACAGGATATACAAATCGTCACTACTTGGAAAAAATCTCGTATCTCAAATCAATATGTAAACCAAACTGAACTTTATTGCACACTCAGTAAAGTTCAATTAGCCAGATTATCGATTTTGAGATAAGAGCTTTTTTCAAAGTAGTGTCGAAATGGCATTTTATCCTATTTTTTCTTTTTTATTCTCATTAAATATTTTGGCGGAGTTGAAAATGTGTATCACCAAATTCTCCAATGAAAGGTTAGTAATAAATAATAAGTAATCTGAACAATGAGTTGTTAATAGTCCTGACGATTTGTCTAAAGAGGATAAAAAACGAGTCTGTCTAATATAAATCAGTCCCAATTTTTACCTGGGGTGTGGATGGAGATTCACTGTTAGATTGCACATTATTTTGTACCGGAGTTTTGTTCTCTTGCCCGTCTGTGATTGCCGGGACGTGCTGAAAACGCATATTGTATCGTAAATACCGATGCGTCAAGTACTGAATATATAGTACTGGGTCAATTTCAAATGAAAACGTCAGCTTTTTTTGGGCCACTTTTATCCATAATATATAAAATAAAAAAACTCAGTACGTAAATAAGACCTTTAAGATATCAATTACTAATGACCAGCCGCTCAATTTGAATATACATGCCGCACAATATAAATGACTAGCTGTTGTCCGCGAGTTCGTCTGTCGAAGAACTGTACAATTTTCCAGGATGAACCAACTCAAATTGATCACGATCGGTTCTTTTAGCGTAAAAGCATAAAAAACAAACATACATTCGCATATAGTATTAGGTAGGATTTTTGCTGGTGGTGCTACCCTTTTGGAAGTTAGAAATTATGTAAGTTACTTAAAACTTGTTTGTGAAAATTAAACATTGGTCTAGTAACTAAGCGAAAACAAATATCGCAACCATTACATCTATGAAATAGCACTAAAAATTAAACATATCACTCCTCTTTGGACGTTTTCATAAGAAATGACCCTACTACAGTTACGAAGGGGCATGCAATCTTTTTAGAAGTCAAAAGATATGATTTCTAATGAAATTATTAGCAAAAACATGGTTGAAAGAGAGCCCACATAGTATTGATTAAACAAGCTGCAAATGAATCTTGTTTCGGATGATAGAATGTTACTATAATGCATGAGTAGTATGTAGTATATGATAGGTTCCTAGCTCACACGTAATGAACGCGGTGTCTAGTTTACCTGATTGTACGCGTCCCAGATATTCATCATGAATACTAAGACAGACCCTCTTTCACCCATTTGACGTAGTAGCAGCTACAAACAATTGGCAAGAGTTACTCAAATACAATAAAAAAAACTGGCAAATCATACTGGAGATATAGGTAGATGAGATTAGATAATAGAAAAAGTTTTAAAACTGATAGAAATATGCATTCCTTACAAAATATTTGTTGGGCAAACTAAAAATAATAACAATAATAATATAGTGATTTTGTTAAAGGTGAGAAAGTATTAGAAACATTGCAGCAAACACAAGACATAGCATAGTTAATTAATTACGTGGTAACTGTTAACACTGCAATTAAGAAAATCCGTCATAACTAACGCCAAGGATTGCAAGCACTAATAATTTCTTGAGCAAACATTTCTACTAACAAAAACAAACAAAACACAAAGTCAACTAATAACCCCGTAAGAATCACGATAAACTTTGAATAGATTGAATTCGCAATATTATCCATGATTTTGTCTTTAATTTAAGATATTAAAGTGTTTCTATATACACACACATCAAAAAAGTCTTGGGATACTCATTTTCCCTAGACTTTGATGTTTTGACTCAGTAGTAATATGCCTATAATGAAATGTTCGAAACTGCCACTTGTATGCTTTGTGCGACTATGGTTGCAAATTTATTTATTTCAATCAAATTTATTCCTTAAAACAGTAATGACACTGTTTGAAATCACTTGTCAATAAATGACAGTAAATGCAAAAAAAGTGAGTGGCTAGGGATTAAATATATCCCTAGACACTTGATGATGATGAGTGTAGTTCGCAACGAAAACGGCGTTACTATAGCACTGTTAGTACCTTACTTACTCTATGTTAGTCATTCAAGTCATAATGCAAAAAAAAAGCAATATCTACTTTGAACAGTGTGGATACCGGAGAGGGGGTGGCCCGAGCCTTCTGTCGGTACATGGGGTTGTCTTCTAAGATTGTGTCCGTGCTCTGCAGCAGGCCAGAGACCAGAGCGGCCTCGCGGTGGAAGTCTGGATGCTTGGTGTTGATGTACGCCAGTTCAATTGCTACTAGGTTTTCCACCTGCGGATAATCTTCGGTTATACTTCATTTATTTTACCAGTAGCTGTTGCCCGCGACTCCGTCTGCAAATAATTTGTTTATCGCTATCCCGTGGGAACTGTGCAATTTTCCGGGATGCAAACTATCCTATGTCCTTCCCAAGGTCTCAAACTATCTCCATACCAAATTCCATCTAAATCGGTTCAGCGGTTAAGCGTGAAGAATTAACAGACACACACACTCACAAACTTTCGCCTTTATAATATTAGTGTGATTAAAAGAAAACCGGTCAAGTATAAGTGCGAGTAGGACTCTTACATGGACGGTTCTGTGTTCTGTACCTCCGTACAACGTTTTAAAAACAGTTCAGTAAAGAATCGCCAAAATGTAACACTAAAATCGCAAACTTATAGGTAGGTTTTCGAAAAACATCCAAACAGAATAGAGTCGCTCGCGCCTAAGGAGCGCAGCCATGGCTATGGCTGTTAATCGTTGCCTAGCAACTGCCAGCTGTCGCCTAGCAACCAGCGCCGCAGTTAAAAACGCTGAAAAGACACGTTTCTTGTATGACGTAACCCTTTAATTTTTAACTTTATTTTATTTTTAGTATTTGCTGTTATAGCGGCCACAGTAATACATAATCCGTGAAAATTTCAAGTATCTAGCTATTACGGTTCAAGAGATAGTGCCCTGTGACAGATAGACAGCAGACTCAGTAACAGGGTCCTGTTGATATCCTTTGGGTATGGAACCCTAATAAGGGTAAACAATCTTAACAAGTATTTTTATTGAAAAACGCTTTTTTAAAAAAGTAACTATTACTTGTGAAACCAAAATCATATAAATATAAATGATCATAATATGCGGACCGGAATTCGCAGTGTAGGTAGCCCTCCAACAAGAGGGAGCCACGACCTGGTCAAGGTTGCGGGAACGCGTCGGATGCGGGCGGGCAGGACTTGTATGTTTGGCGTACCTTGGGGGAGGCCTACGTTCAGCAGAGGACGTCTTTCGGCTGAAATGAGAGGTCCTTACCATGGAATTGGTGGCGGGCAGGCGCGTGCGCAAAAGCTGCGTGACGACGTCCACTATGCGCTGGTGCAGGCGCGGGAACCGCAGCATTTCCTGCTGCACCTCCGTACCGCAGTGCTGCACTATACGCTGCATCTCTTCGTGCACCTGAACAACAATAGTGAAGGGTACACGGTAAGAACATGTCTAGTCACCTAAGCTACCTTATGAGTTATAGCGGTTTGAAAGTCTGTCATCACAAACAATTACTGGTAACCATTTATTTAACCACGCAAATTTCAACCGCCACTCGAGAACCTTTTTGACCCATCGGCCTGATTCTACGAGCGATGTGCCCTGCCCACTGCCACTTAAGTCTGGCGATTCTTCGAGCTATGTCGGTGACTTTAGTTCTTGCGCGGTTTCATCATTTCTAATGCGATCCCGCAGAGAAACCCCGAGCATTGCCCTCTGAGTGTTAGCGCCAATTTTCAATGGTCCACGGACCGGAAGACGCAGTGTAGGTAGGCCTCCAACAAGAGGAGCGATGACCTGGTTAGGGTTGCAGGATCGCGTTGGATGCGGAGGACACGAGACCGCTCTGTTTGGCGAGCCTTGGTGGAGGCCTATGTTCAGCAGTGGACGTCTTTCGGCTGAAATGATGATGATTAAGGTCTCGTAATTTTTAGGGAGTTTGTAATAATTAATAATGATAGCCGTGGTGGCCTTAGTGGTTGACCTATGACTATACCCCGTTATCTAACGCTCAATTTGGGGGCAAGTGATGGGGCAGTTTCGATAATTTGAATCGATAAAAAATGAAGTTCATTTACTCACTCACTATCATAATTATCAAAAGATTACTTACAAGAGCTCTGATATAGTGTTTTTTTTTTAAATTATAATGAAATGAAAGAAAAATAAAATTTTATTTATTTTATTTTTGTATGTATGTTTCATAATATTTTAACAATATTTTTTCCCAACTTATATGAAGTCAAACTTCGTCGCCTGCTTGTAAAAATCCATTTTAAAAATGAAAATGATTTTTCGACCTCTACAGATGTAACTGGCAAAAACTGCAGTTTTTTTTTGTAATGCTCTATGCAGCTTTTGTTTACAATACTTTTATTGTTTACAATATTTTTACTTTTAAATAAATTAAATACTAAATTAGGCACCTACCTAGTAAGTCGCATCTGTACTATTCAATAATTGTCGCCCTCCTATCCGATCAAATAGATGCAATGAATGAGTTATCTCAAGAGCATTCACAAAAGAAGAATTTTATTTTGACAAATAACTATTTATAAGTAAATGTGAATCAACTAATTATGTGGAGCAACCTTTGATCAATTATAACTGTAGATCCACAGTCGCGCGCCCGAAAATGTCCCGAGCCAAATGAGCGTCAGTGGCCTTCTTTTTTCTCAGTACGTTGCGTGAAATTGTCAAGTTTAGCTGTCAAGTGTCAACCGAAATTCGACTGTAATGAAGTAAAGATTAGGTTCAAATTTCTGTGTAGGTGATGATTTTAATTGTTATGCAAACAAATAAAAAAATTCGGACATTTTTTGAAGGGGATTTTGTTCGGCAATGTGTATCTTCAGTTATAATTGATCAAAGGGAGCAACATCACAATTTTAGCTTGCCCCCAAACTGAGCGTTAGATAACGGGGTCTACCTATGACCTCTCAAGCAGATAAGCTTTACGGTGAGGGAAAATATCGTGAGGAAACCAGTGAATAAATTCATTGGTCCGCACTGGGCCCAACCCCTCTCATTCTGAGAAGTATGTATGTATCGTACCAATTCAACGCAGCGCTGCGACGGCTCCTCGAGCCGGCGGATTTGTCGCTTGACGAGTAGCTCGAACGACACCTCGGGCACGAAAAGCGCGGGGCGCGGCCCGGTCGCGTTACGTATTGCCGTCAGTATGTCCATGCGCGTCAAACCTGCAATACAACGTCAGATTTGGTAGTCGACCAAGAGAGTGAAGCTTTACCATTTTTTTAGGACAGTTCCTATGTCACATTAAAAACAATAAGGTTGATTGACTTGTAATGTAAGTGAAAAGTCAAAGTCAAAGTCAAAGTCAAAATTCTTTATTCAATTTAGGCATCAAATTGATGCTCCTATGAACGTCGAAAAATCTACCACCGGTTCGGAAAAAACCCTGTTGAGAAGAAACCGGCAAGAAACTCAACAAGGTGAAAATAGCCTTTAATGTTTTTACTAGCGACCCGCCCCGGCTTCGCACGGGTGCAATTATGCATGTATTAGACATATAAACCTTCCTCTCGAATCACTCTATCAATTAAAAAAAACCGCATAAAAATCCGTTGCGTAGTTTTAAAGATTTAAGCATACATAGGGACAGACAGACAGCGGGAAGCGACTTTGATTTATACTATGTAGTGAAGCCATACAAGCGGCATTGGACCTTGGGGTGATAAAGAATTTCTTGGTCGACTATACGAGGCGTCAACATAGTTTGCCCCTTTAGGTTAATTTTGTCCATATTCCCATTTTGTCAAATTCCTATATCATCCACAATCCTACTTACGTTTCCAACTCGTCCACATTCCCAATTAGTCCAATCTACAATGTAAGTATTAACGATTATAGGAAGTCAGACGAATTGGGAATTGAATGTGGACGATATGGGAAGTATACCTTGACAAGCTCGTGCACGGCGCTCGGCGGAACCCTGTCGCAGGGAGCCTCTGCTGTCCTTAACGAGATTGTTTTTGATAAGTGCGGCAAATGCTGACAGCGACAGGGTTCCGCGGAGAGCCGCGCACGAGCTTGTCGGACTATAGACGATTAGGGAAAGTGGATACGATGGAACACCGGACGAAATGAGATTATTGACGAGCTAGGATGTTGACAAATGTGGACGAAGTGAACCTAAAGGCTTTGAACGTTGCACTGGAGTGTGATCTCGATCTCTTTGTCAGACTAATTTTAACCTTTTTACAACGATAATTAAGACTTTTAAAAACAAATAAGTGTTTCATGCGCGCTAGCCGGGATTTGAACCCGCATGTCTTGGTTGACAATGTAGTGTGCTCAATCAAATTGCATCATATCGCCCACGACCATGTCCCACTCTAAACTTGATTTAAAATGGTGTCTCCTAAAATTTTCCGAAAGCAGTCATGAATACAAAGCCATTGATTGCCGTCCCACATCCAAGTGGTCCGTCAAGTGTGCGTTTGAAAATGATTGCGCTGTGGTATGTAGTTGACAACGTTTCTTTATCTATCCTCGCGGCCAAGCTTAACGCATTAGCTGCCAGCTGTCAGAATCGAGATTGTCGCTCGTGCCTAAAATACTATGTTCCAGTTTTTTCAAAATACTGCATTTCCTATTTACCACATTTCTAGTTTACAATTGAGTTTTTAACACGTTAAGGTTGCCGTTTTCTAACTTACGACTGTACCTAAGACGTGATAAAGTGGAAAATAAAGACATTCTCGTTTCAACTACTGAAATAGTTTCAACTATTAAACTCACCTACTAGCGGATGGATAGAATCCAGAGTTCTACCAAATGTCTCGTGAAATATGTAGCATATCCGAGCCCCTCCACATAGCTCGGTCGTCTCAATGTTCCGAGCGGTACCCTCTATGGTGGAACAGTACGCGCTCGCGAACTTCGTGATAATTTGCAAAAGGGTTTGGTATTTGTCCGACACGTCTTCCCCGTACGAATTGAGCAAAGATTGGAATTGAGATATCATAACGTTGACTCGCACCTGAAAAAAGCATTTGTTTTTATACAAGTAGCACTCATCTCTGTCTTATTTAGTTTAATCTATTGTATTGTGAGAAGATTCTAATGCCTCACAATTTAACGCCGTGGGGCTCAGCGCACTAAATCGCACTAATTTATAGACGTGAATGTTCGTATGGATGGATGGATAGATGTGTGGATGTTTGTTATTCTTTCACACTAAAACGGTTTGACGTACTAAGATGAAATTTGGCACACAGATAGTTCATTACCTGGAGTAACATATACGATAACCACTCACATGCTTTTTTACAGTTTCTGTCATTTATTGACAAGTGATTTCAAACAATGTCATTATTTATTTCAAACTAAATACAAACTGAAATATAGATGCACAGAAAAAACCCCAGAAAAAAGACCAATGCTGGGAATCGAACCCAGGTCCTCAGCGTTCCGTGCTGCGTGCTTACCCCTACACCATCACTGGTCTGAGGACCTGGGTTCGATTCCCAGCATTGGTCTTTTTTCTGGGGTTTTTTCTGTATATATATATATTTCAGTTTGTATTTAGTTTGAAATATATGGTTTTCATGGGATGACCGTAAAAGTAATAAAAAATGAAGTTGAAAAATAAATAAAAAAAAAGATACTTCATATCTGACTTGTTTAATGTCATTATTGTCTTAAGAAATAAATTTGATTGGAATAAATAAATTTGCAACCATAGTTGCACAAAGCATGTGAATGGATAAGTACATTTTATCCCGGAAAATTGCATAGTTCCCGCGGGATAGCGATAAAGTACTTTAAATATTCAAAGCAAATATCATTTTTTTTAACTAAGAATATTAAATTATGATAGTCCAAATTTGACGTTAGGCGACGGTATGAAGTTGTGCCATTTAAAACCTTCACAACCGTCAGGTAAGATTTTCCATCCGTCACTGCTAATATTCAACGCGTTTTTTGTTCAAAAGACTAAGAAAAAAAATGCTGTAAACTGGGATTATCAATAGGATAGTAGTGTAATTGTTAACATTTTGCGGTTGTATTGAAGATATGAGGATTAAAATGGAAGTCACCTTGAGTTCAGGTAAACAGTCTCTTATGTGGTGCATAAGAAGTCTGTTCAAGGTTTTAGCCAAGTATGGCGTCCCGTTCCTCGTCGCGATGGTAGGATACTTCCTCTGCAGATACGTCGCCTCGTCTTTCAGAGAGTCCTGATAACACAAATATTTGAGCAACAAGTGATAATGAAAGGCATTCCATTTTTACTAATAGTGATTATTTTACCGCAATCGATTTCTTATCAATAATATCTTGCTGCGATCTGTTGACTACGCCAATAATTCCTAGTTTGACGGGGATCACACGCCCGCATAGGATGTCTATCGCATCAGTGCCTGAGAAAGAAAAAATCTTTTTAAAATTTCTATGAGTCAATATCAAAATAATTGTATATAGTTAGGGCTTAATGAAAACAAAATCACGATCGCTTCTTTTGTACAACGAAAGTTAGTCATACAAATTATATGGGTAACTTGCGTTACACAAAAGAATCAATTAAGTTTTGTTTTAATTAAATCCCTTAATTGGGGATGTCTATTTTTTTGCAATGTATAGAAAATCGAAAACCATTTCGAGATAAATGCTTTTTAAATCGTTTTCTGTAGTTACTTAATTTTAATATTATGTAATGAATTTATTATATAACAAATAAGCAATGAACTTCATTTGACATTGGTGTAAATTGCGTGACCGGTTCATGTCGTACTTTATTCTGTGTGGTTAGAATTCTTCACAATTTACGCGTGGATTATACTACGGAGTTTGATTTGGACCCGTTGTCTGACATCTAGCACTTTGTCAGTGCCAGTAAAGTGACATAGTGTATAGTGTACCACTACGCAAAAAATAATTAAAGGGGTTGCCTTATCGTAAGCATTTAGATAGATTTAGAAATTTGGCATTGTGGGAGCCCTCAATTATAATCTGACGTCTTCAACTAAAATAGTTTCAATAATTAATTTTGAAAAAAGTAGAGAACTAAATGACAAAATATTGAAATTAGTTTCTTATAATTGACTTTTCTATACAAAAAATATATAAAAACCACTGGTAATTTTTTTTAGACATTCCCAATTGTGTACAATTTTTTTG
This sequence comes from Archips xylosteana, assembly GCA_947563465.1. NCBI lineage: Eukaryota > Metazoa > Arthropoda > Insecta > Lepidoptera > Tortricidae > Archips > Archips xylosteana. Next base: position 14,512,205 of record OX387349.1, read on the forward strand.
ATATTGAGTCCTATATCATAAAAGGAGCCTATACAATAGCGTCGCCAAGGGAGGCAGAGAGGGGCAGCTGTGAAGTCGTCATCCCCACCCTACAGATTTCGATTGCTTTTATCTATACCGACAAGCCGTGATGGTGTGGTGGTTTGACCTATTGCCTCTCAAGCAGAGGGTCGTGGGTTCAAATCCTGGCTGGCACCTCTGAGTTTTTCGGAATTTATGTGCAAAATCACATTTGAAATTTACCATGGGCTTTACGGCGCGGGAAAACATCGTGGGCCTGTGCCCTGCAGTGGGACGTAAATAGGCTGGGATGTATGATGTGATACCTACAAAATCCAACAATTCGTACTATTCTCACCCTTACTAGTATTATTAATGCGAAAGTAATTCTGTCTTTGTCTGGCGGTTACCTCTTTACGCTTAAACCCTGGAAAGGACATAGAATAGATTTTATCCCAAAAAGTTGCATAGTTCCTGCGGGATCGAGATAGATAAATTCTTCGCAGACGGAGTCGCGGGCAACAGCTAATCATCCATATCAACTTGCTCCCCCTTAACCATTGGCTGACGATGGCTTTAAGCCTACTATCGTGATTTTAAAAGCATTATTTGTAATGTAAATTTTAAATATAATAAGTAGCTGGTTAAAATTTACAAAGATAATTAGTGAAAGGGTTTGTTTGTACGAGAACTCAGACTCGCACCAGCGAGGTTTAAAAATAAAACTTGTAAAATTATGTTGTATCCATTGCACGGAAGTTATAAACAAAACATCCGGTTAGCGTCCAGTGACGCAAATCACATTCATTAAACAGCAGTTTCCTTGTATAGTTGGAATTTTATAAGCTGGGGGTTTAGAACTGCAGAACTCATCTGGTAAAGATAACATTGTTCTCGTTTGTTGAAGCCTACCACTAATAACAAATCAGAACAAGTAACAAAAAATTCAAACAAATAGCTACCGTAAAACCACATAACTATAGTCCTAGCCTGCAACAATAGTCCAATTTTCATCCTTACATTTTTTTTTTTTTTTTTAATATAAGGACGAAAATTGGACTATTGTTGCAGGCTAGGACTATAGTTGTGGTTTTACGGTACCGTCTTTTCTAAGTTACAAGGTTGAAATTGTAAAAGCTTAACTCATTAAGAAAGGCCTTTCGTCATTGTAAGCGGTACTCAGGTGGATCGTCGGCGTTGTAGTGCGTCCATAATAGAACAAACATGAACAATGTTATCTTTAGCAGATGAGGTCTGCAGTCCTAAACCCCCAGCTTATAAAATTCCTACTATAACTACAATATTGTCCCATTGGATAGATAACATGCATGTGTCAGAGACTGACTTTCCATTTTAAAGCCTGTGGTAAAAATGACAAAGCAAAATCAACTTGCTGTTGTAAAACATAAGCTCTGATCATAAACTAATTTGTTATTGTATTATTCATTACTCATAACACTAACATTATATGTGACCATGCAATAATACTTTTAGGGCCACTTGTAACAAAATGAATCCAGATGATATCATTAAATCTGGTCAACAGTTTCTTACATTTTAACACTGCACTGCAAAAGCCTTGCAGAGAAGTTAATTCTGAGTTATAGACATGTCAACTCTAGGCTATACAAACGGCGCTTAATCTAATACCTTTAAACGAGCAATTCTTGTATATATGTATATATATATATATATATATATATAATCAGGATCTCGGAAACGGCTCCAACGATTTCGATGAAATTTGGTATGTGGGGGTTTTCGGGGATGAAAAACTGATCTAGCTATGTTTCATTTTCAGAAAATCGCTTTTACTCATGTTTTCCGGCTATTTTTGTTTGTATTAGAATATAAAGCTAAATTTCGCCGACTTCGAGCAGATCATAATGGCACATTAGAAATCGGGTGGTCGCGGATCCAGCCGACCTCGGTTCGAGTCCACGTTTTTTTTCAAGATTTTTAGTTTTTTAAGTTTATTTTTTATGAGAAAACGTCAAGTTTCTTCTTTTGTGAGAAAAAGTTACTTTTTTGTGAGAAAAAGTTACTTTTTTGTGAGAAAAAGTTACTTTTTTGTTAGAAAAAGTTACTTTTTTGTTAGAAAAAGTATTATAGGGAACGTGCAGTAACTATAGGCGGCAGCACTAATGCGACAGAAGAGACACTATGCGGACAGTAAAACAAACTTATCAAGGTAAAACATTCAAATTGATGGCACCCTTATGGCACCAGTTGGCAGCACCGTCTATGTGCACGTTCCCTATTGGGAGCACAGAACAGGAAAAGCCGGTTGTCTGTAAAGTCGGTTTACCGACGATAGTTTAACGTGACTCAACCCCCCCCCCACCCCCTCCGGTGTTTTTGTCAAATATCTTGAAAACGGTGCATCCTACGGCAAAATCAATGAAATTTTCATCCCCCCTTTAATACCCCCGCGCTCCCTCCCCCGCATCCCCTCCCCCCTCTCACCCTCCCCCCACCCCTCCGGTGTATATAATCAGGATCTCGGAAACGGCTCCAACGATTTCGATGAAATTTGGTATTTGGGGGTTTTCGGGGATGAAAAATTGATCTAGCTTGGTCTTATCTCTGGGAAAACGCTTGGTACCGAGTTTCTGCCCGAGCAGAGCTCGGTCGCCCAGGTACTATGGCATTTAACTTGGCTGTCTTTCATGAAGCATGGTGTGAACATGAAGTATATTTATTATTATTTATCATATTTTTTTCAGGCGTTAGTCCATAAGTTCTAGAACTTATTTTCCCCAATGACTCCTTTGAGATTTTCTTCTCAAGCTCCACCTTTTTTTTTACTTAGTAAGAATCACCTGCTATTTTTTTTCTCACACTGTTTCACTGCCACTGACCCACTGCAAGCCTACAACGGCTCCGCGTTACCACCCACGTTGAGAAGCTATGATAGCCTATGCAATTTCCTCACTTGACGCAAACCTGATGCTTGAACATAAATAATAATTCATTCATACCTGCATCCATGAGATCAAGTTTAGTGACCACAGCCAAAGTCCTCCTTCCATCAGGATCCACATCTTTCGCCATTTTGATAGCCTCGCTGGTGGCCATGTCTGTGTTAGCAGCGGTCAAAGCCAAGATGATTGAGTTTGGATTCGCTACATACTTAATTATAAGGGTTCTGATTTGGTTTTCTATATCTTCAGGCTGGTCACCGATGGGTACCTAGGAAGAGCAAAACATTATTATGTTATGATTAGTGATTCAATTTACAATCAAAACAGTAAGTTTATATTCTTATAAAATTAAACTGATGTTGATGGATTGGATGTGGTTGTGGTTATTTTACACTGTCTGTGATTGTGACCTTTGCAAAATTTTATGTCTAATTTTAATATGTCCACAAAACTGATTCAGAACAAAATAGTGACCCAATAATACAAATGGCTACATCTAATTATTATTTAATTGTTGCTTGTAAGTATTAATCAATAAAAAGATATGTCAAGATTATTAATCTTTCTTGTAAAGTGATTTTTTATACTTTAAACATGAAACTACCGTGAGACTCACTCATAGTGAAAATAAACGGATCACTCACGTCTCAAAACGAGTGTGTTGTGTGCTACCCTACATTTGACAATGACAATAAAAGTGATGATGAAAACGGGGGTAGTTGTGTGTCGCTGTCAGTTGCGTCGAGTAGCCGCGCGACCAGGGCGTTAGCACGCAGTGCACGTGTGGCAGCCGCCGTGACGTGCGACTCCGAGAGGAAGGGCTACGGATTAGCCCGAAACATGTCGAGTTAAACTCGTTTTGAGACGTGAGTGATCCGTTTATTTTCACTATGATTTTTTATAAGTCCAGATAAAGTTACTTTCACGAATTCATAACATTAGGATAAATACTGTACCTTTGTGATGCCAGGGAGATCCACAAGAGTAAGGTTGACAACTCTGGTAGAGAAAATCTTGAGATTGATTGGTTCTGGACATATGCCCTTGTTGCTGCCGGCCATGCGGTCTGTCTCTTTCTCTATCTCCTCTCTGATCTGTTCGAAGTCTGAGTAGACCTTGTCTTTTGTGTGAAGGAATTTTCCCCATTCTTCCAAGTTAACGGTACCTGTAACAAAAGAAAGGCTTCTTGAGTAAATGTAGGATATAAAATAAATGTTACTGATTTTAATTTGGCTTTTATGATAAAGTTTCCTTTGTCCAATTTTAACTAACAAGTAATCAAATTGGGTAGGTTGGTATAGCGCAAATGTATACTTTATTTTCTTTATTTTCTTAAATGTATCTTTAACAAAAGAAGAAAAATGCGAACGTACCTACCTTTATAAGAATATTTACAAAATAATGAAACGAGAACGCATGGAACACAGAATAAAGGTAATCCAAAGACACCTTGAGTCCACAGGCAGCTTAAAGAAAGGTATTAAAAATCTAAATACTACCAAACAATGGATACCTTACTTAAAAGATGATAATACTGATGAGAAAATATTATCAAGATCAAAAATAATAGAAAAAGCAACATCATTTTATAAAAACCTATATTCGGCAAAAGGAATTAGTCCAGAAATTGAACCAATCACCCATAACTCTACTACTCTGGCTAGATTCTCTACACATGAGTTAATAAAGAAAATAGAATGTCTAAAAACTGACAAAAGCAGTGGACCAGATGGAATTTCAAATGAGATAATAAAAGTGGGTAAACACTTACTAGCACCCTGCCTAACAACTTTATTTAATAAAATTCTAGACGAAAGAGCAATACCGAAAGAGTGGGCAGAATCGGACATAATCTTACTCTATAAGAAAGGAAACCCCGCCAATATTGGAAACTACCGACCAATAAGCTTACAACCTAACATGTACAAACTATTTGCTTCATGTCTTGAAGATCGCTTGGCAATGTTCACAGAGAAATTTCAACCCCCCGAACAAGCTGGCTTCAGGAGAGACTTCTCCACAACAGATCACATCCATACTTTAAACTTGATAATCGAGAAATATATGGAGCGCAATAGACCACTCTACCTGGCGTTTATTGACTATGCAAAAGCCTTTGACTCTATATCCCATGATAGTATGTGGAAATCACTACATGAGTGTGAGGTACCATCAGAGGCCATAGACCTCATAAAAGACATCTATAGCAAAAGCAAAAGTCGCGTAAAGTTGGAGAGACAAGGCCCTGAAATAAACATTTGTAGAGGCGTCAGACAAGGGGACCCTCTCTCACCGAGAATATTTATAGCTGTGCTCCAGAGTATAATGAAGACCCTGAATTGGGAAAGAAAAGGAATTAACATAGATGGGGAACTACTCAGCAACCTCAGATTTGCAGATGACATTGTGCTTTTTTCTGAAACAGCATCACAATTACAGGAAATGATAAACGAACTAAATGAGGCAAGCAGTAAGATCGGCCTAGAGTTAAATTCTACTAAGACAAAAGTCATGACGAACCACCATAGTCTACCAATAAGGGTCAACAACAACGCATTGGAATACGTTCAGAGCTATGTTTACTTGGGACAACAAGTATCTTTCTCTACAACAAGACTCGAAGATGAGGTTAAAAGGAGAGTTAACATTACTTGGAATAAATTCTGGAGCAATAAAGAAACTTTAAAATCAAAACTCCCTATAAAACTAAAGAAAAAAGTTATGGACTCATGTTTATTACCCTGTCTTACATATGGCTGCCAGACATGGATATATAATAATAAAATTGAAAACAAAATACAAGTATGCCAAAGAGCAATGGAAAGGAGTGTTTTAAATATACGAAGAATACATAAAAAAAGAAATACAGAGATAAGGAAAACAACAAAATTAATAGATGCTCTGGAACACTCAAAAAAACTTAAGTGGAAATGGGCAGGTCATATTGCACGCATGAACAATGGCAAATGGGCGCAAAAAGTAACGTCTTGGCGAGGTCCAACAGGCAAAAGAAAAAGAGGTAGACCAAAAGAAAGATGGGCTGATGAGATAGTAGGAATAGCCGGCGAACATTGGACTGTAAAAGCAAAGGACAGACGGATGTGGAATGAAATGGAGGAGGCCTTTACCTGTTGAGGGGTCCATATTGAATTGTGCTGTTTAATTTAATGAAAATCAATTCAAAAGTAGAATATAGAATTAAATCATTAGTATAAAATAATTTATTAATACTGAAATATTATTTATTACAAAATGAAATTTAATTTGGAAATAATTATGAAATGTTGATTTAATAATTAGTGTAATAATTAATTTAATTATATTGAGATTGTAATGCATGCACCTATGATTTACTATGATATTATGTTGAATGAATTCATAATGGAAATAAAAAGGCTATAATAATAATAATAATACTTTATTTTAGTTGTCCACCAGGATATGCATCCCCAACCAAATAAGTTTTTGTAGTGGTAGAGCCATGATGTAGCTAGCCGCTGCATCACGAATGGGCCGGCTCGTCCGGGGCAGTACCACCCTCTCACAGAACACCGGCGTGAAGCAGCAGTAATCCTGCTTGCGTTTCGTACGGTCAGTGAGAGTGCCGGGGGCCCAATACCTCACCCCTTCCCTCCCTCCTTCCTTCCCTCTCCTTTAGGGCCGACAACGCACTGGCATCGTGTAAAGCGCTGCGGATGTCTATGGACAGTGGTGTTCATTTAACATCAGGTGACCCACTAGTTCGTTTGTCTGGCCTATCTAACATAAAAAAAAAAAAAAAAAAATAAAGCGGTAATATGAAATGCCTTAGTTTACAAACTAAGCCATAAAGCAACCGGATAAAGCTTAGTTTACAAACTAAGGCATTTCATATTACCGCTTTATTTGGTTGGGGGTGCGAATATGTCCTGGTGGCAATAAGGAGTGCTGACCATGGATCTGTATTTTGACTGTGACAATGAACAGTATTGAAACTACAAAATACAATTTTTTGCAGATTCAACACTGTACACGATATAACTGTACATGGCACAGTATCGAAAATTTTACAGATTCAATACAATATGTTGCTTCAGTCAATTTAACTGGATGACACCATTCAATCTTGTATATAGTTAGACACATCCTAACTATGATATTTTTGGTAAAATTGAGTTTGCATAACATGCAATATGTTGCCATCAAAATCGAGTTAGCATAAACCAAGCAGTCTTGCATGTTCCCATGCAGGAGTTATATTTAATAGAAGCACAAATGGTGAATTGTAAGAAGCTGAGTCATTCAAAATAGGAGGCTGACAGAGCATAAATATCTTTGGCTGAATAGTGCTGATAACTCAAAATTTGACACACTTGGTGTCTAATTATTTCACCATATTTGTGTCATCTATTTTATTATAGCTCTGTGGTGCTGACTATATTCAGAAAGGTAGACTGATAAAATTAACAATAACAATAGGGCAATGACAAAATTGAAAGCTATTTATCTTAAGAATGATATTACAAAAGAACATTTTACAGAATGTTGTGAAATAAACTAGGTTTGAAAAATAATAATGAAATAATGAATTTAGTAGACACATTTAGAAGCCACCAAACAGCATCCAAATTAGTTTGAATACCAACCTGATGTAAATAAAGAGTTTGATAGCTGAGATAAGGGGTTCCATGAAGCTGGCGCTGTCGTCTGCTGTCTTAAGGCTATTTATAAATATAACAGTCAATTCTACACCCAAATTGTCCAAAATAAAGGGTAATCTTCAATGTATCATAGAATTACAAAACAAAGTGATAATTAACAAACCTAACACTTGCAAGCCCATACTTTACTAAAATAGGGTTGATGGTTGTTGTCTATTAACTATCCTAATTGGAATTTGTCACTTACAATGAATTAGCTTAGTTTGGACTTTTAACCTTTTGAACACCAGTGTCGGCTATAAGTAGACAACAAAATGATAATACAAAAATTAACCTACCCGCATCCACATAAAAATCAATTTTGTTCACAACAAAATCGATCTGTGGTGTTCAAAAGGTTAAAAATTGATTGAAGAAGTTTTTTGTTAGTAATTTTTTTAATTCAAGCTTTATTTGCTGAAAGTACTTTTTATTCACTGTACTTGCATTGTCTTTTGATTTTCAGATATCTAAATTTCAAATCTAACTGACCACTACAAGCAAGTGAAAATTGCAAGATTTGACCTAAACCAATTAACAAACCAAAAATTGCGAGTTCTGGTGGAAATTTTGAAAGAGTAAAACTATTGAAAAACAACCCTTCTTGGCAGACTTACAAAAAAAGATCCATTCCTAACATTATAAATTCCTAATATTATAAATGTGAAAGTAACTCTGCCTGTCTGTGACCTGTTCACACTTAAAATGCTTTTTTTTTTCTTTTTATTTTAATGTTTGTGAAGACAGACAAACAAACTAGTGGGTCACCTGATGTTAAATGAACACCACTGTCCATAGACACTCGCAGCGCTTTACGCGATACCAGTGCGTTGTCGGCACTGCAGAAAATTGTACACTCGCCTCTTAAAGGCACCCAGGTCGTAACTCGATGGGAAGACCCCAGCGGGAAGCTTGTTCCAGATTTTGCAAGTTTGTGGCAAAAAAGACAGCTTAAAACGCACCGTCGAAGACTGCCATTCAACATGATGTTGATGAAATGAACACTTACGACGGGAGGATCTGTAATGGAACCCCGCAGCTGGAAAAAGGTCAAAGAGTTCCTCAGAGCATTCCCCGTTGTAGATCTTATAGAACACGCAAAGGGAGCTAACGTCTCTGCGGAGAGCAAGAGGATCGAGTTTAACAGAGAGTGAGGGGTTATGCTGAACTAATGATAGTTTTATACAAGGAAATTTCATAGTCACTATGCAAATAGTGATATCCAAATTCTTCTAAAATGGAGTAGCCCGCAATGGCTTATTTTATAATAGGACATACTAATAAGACATCAAAACAAGCACAAATAACATACTTGTGAGAAATTATAATTTGAAATGTATATGCTGACTACACAAATTAGATTGATGCCAACTACTAGCATTATTGAGATGATAGACACAATAGCATCAATCAATGCATTATGCGTTGGCATTGAAGAATCACAAAGGCACAATAAAAACCAATGTTGCATGATATATAAAAAATGTAAACACACATTGTTATATAGGTAGGTACAAACGTTTGCATTATTAACAAAGTCAGGGTTAAATGTGACAATGAATAGAAAATTAGGTCAATAAATGTTTTCTATTATCTAAAAAGCAGAATACAGAACACAAGTCAATATAGCTAATAGTTTGCTGTGTACAAACATTTAGTGATGGTCCTGTGAGCCTTCCTTACCTTCTTCAGCAGATCGGTGTTCCTTGCTGTCTTTGGGGCTGTATACTAGCTGTAAGATGAGGGGCCGCCGAGTAACGATGCCAGTACCACGGGGTAGAAACGAGCGCCCAACGAGACTCTCGATCACGGAACTCTTCCCTGAACTCTATCATTAAATAAAAATAATCACATTATTAAAGTATTAATTAGCAAGATTTCGTTTCAAAGACAAGAAAGTACAGTTTCGCATGCAGTGTTGGTAACGATGCCCGTTAAATGAGGCTGGACAATGGTCAATGACAGCAGTTACCCAGTTCACTGAAATGAAATGGGGACAAAGAACTTTACGTGACATAACAACCAATTTCTTGGAGGCCACTGCACATGGCTCTTTAATACCAATTTTTCAATCAAGTATCATTCATCTAGTTACGCAACAATAAGAAAAATATCTACCTGTGTTCCTAAAACTACGATTTGAGGTAACTGGATGGCATCTGCTCCGACCGTATTAAATACGTCTTGTAATTTATTAATAACAGGTATAAGTGCTTCCATAATTAGCTAAAGGATTTTTTACACGCAAGAAATGTAATTACGTTGTGATTTTAAGTTCAATATAGACCGAAAATATTGTTTCAACGAACTTTTAGCAAAACACAATAACACGACCGGTAAAAATCGGCCATATTGATTTCAGAAATTTGACACGGGGTTGCTGTTGTGAAAAATATTTTGTCTTGAGTTTGCGGAGTCACTTATGCCTTCCTGAACTGAAATTTACAATTTGTTTAAACGAGACGTCAATATTAAAGGCCGTTCACACGATATGGTATTTTCTGTAGAAAAAATTCTGACCCATGCACTGAAGAAATCTACACCATCCCGTCACTTACAGTTCTTGTAATATGGCAAAATGTTTTGATTGAATTTCAATCTTATATAGCGAATTTTTCGACGTTCCTTGTCTTAATGTAGCTTAACCCTTCGTATGCCTTGTACCGGATCCGTACCCAATTTAAGGCTTTCTTTTTGTATTTTTTTTAAAATCTGTATCATTGGATTTATATGAAACTGTTGAGGCTAGAATGCACGACTTTTTTTTTTTTTAAAATTCCGGCATACGAAAGGTTAACTTTACAGGACTATGCTTAGATAATTTAAGGGACTATGTTTATTGTGCAACCGGCCTTTATACTTTATATGCGTTGGACTCGTTGGTTGGTGATGACTGTCAATGTCAGTCAGCTAGCTCGGCAGCAAAGCTCAGCAGCTTCCCCTTCTTATACTGAAAATTAAACCTGTTGTTTTAATTATCTAATAAATCTATTACATTTCTTAAGCAATGCTTACTTTAGAGGTCTGTAGTGTTCAATTCTTGCAAGGTTTTATATGTCTCAAAACATTTTCCATTTCTCACAAAACAAAATCTAAGGTCACAAAATTCGTATTACAGGAGACGACCGTCGATGCTAGGCGGCATCCCAGTAATTTGAACTCAATAGAGTTTGGTTCGTGGCATATATCCTACGATATGAGCTGTATCCTGCCCAGTATGTGCTCGACGAGAGTTGTTTGCGAGAGGAACGATGATCAATTTTGCCAATTTTGTATGTATGTATCTCTTGTTGTGCTGCTTGGTTGTAAAGATTGTGGCTCAATTTTAAGATGTCTTAAGTCGGTAAGGCATGAAAAAAGGAAATTCCGGTACTTATGTGTAAAATTTATAAGTAGTTAGACATAGTGCTTGTAAGTACTTACCTGGAATAAAAATAAGTTTCTGTGAAAAATTTAATTTTTTATACATACACCCTTTTTGTGTAAGATACTTGATTATTGCATTTTCATCTATTCTATGTATCATGTTTCAAGTCAATTGAAGTATGTATTGGAAATGGGTAAAATTAAGTGCATGATTTGTTTAAGTACATAGTTAGTTACAAATAATAATTAATTTTTATTTCTTTTTTTTTGTTTAATGATAACAATAATGTCCAAGAATAATGTTCAAGAATGGGATACTATCAGAAAATACTGCCCCCCTGCAAGCCAGGCCCGTGAGGGGCCCGCGCAGGCTGGGGCCCGGCTGGCAAATGCCACCTCGACTATATGGCCAGTCCGATGCTGGGGGAATAAACTTAGGGTGTTTGTGCACTTCAATGAATTTTACTGTCTGGCAGCCCGAGTTTTTACCGGTCCGATATGGCACGCCATTAAATGTATAGGGCGCTTGTGCACTACAATGAATTTTACATACATTTAAGGCATGAAAAAAACGGACCATGAAAACTCGTACTTCCGGACAGTAAAATTCATTGTAGTGCACAAACGCCCTTACAAAGTAATACTACTGAACTATTGACTAAATGCAGTTTCAAAAATTAATGTTGGTTGTAACCTCTCATTTTTACGCAACAATAATTTTTTCTGTTCATTGCGAGGCTGAACCACATGTCTTTCAGTGGTAACTTGGCAGCACATTTAATGAAACAAAGAAAGCACTGGGCTCAAGGGGTGTAGGTATAGTCATAGTTGAGCCGTTAATGTAACTGAGTTTCAAAAGATTGAGTCTGGGGACTAAAAGCTACTTTAAACCTTAAATGTAAAGCTACATTAAACCTTATGTCATTGCGTGAAGATCACTTTGTCATTGTACTTTGTGACGGATATGAATAACCATTGTTGGCATTGAAAAGGTTAACCAAAATTCATACATATGTTTGGTTGACTTCTGAGATCCTTTTTTTTTTGCTTCTTTATCTGTTTAGTGGTAGAAATTATGTATTTTTTTTCTTCAGATACAGCAAAGAGCTGAGTATCCCACATTTTCCTGACATGGTGTTTCCCAAGAACATTCTATCGTTGACACACAAAAGTGGTGCTAAAATCAGTTTTAACCCTTTGGATGCTCTGAAACTGGTGGCTTGTACTGTAAAGGCTATTGAGGTGTCTTGTGCTGAAGTGTGGCAAGAGGCTAGGTAAAATTTTGTTTTATTTTATTTTCTTGCAAAATATTTTCAATGTGAGTATGTGCATGTATGTGTTTGTTACTCCTTCATTCAAAAACAGCTGGAATAATTTGGATGAAATTTGGTTTACAGAGAGCTTGATATCTGGATTATCGCACAGGGTACTTTTTATTCCGATATTCCCAAGAGATTGGAATAAAATTCCAAAGTCTTAACTGCTAGGTTTAGAGACATGGATATTTTTTTATGCAATGTTAATGAAGACCATGATGCAATTTTTGGGAATTCCCATGGGATTTTTTTGCGAAATCGCAGAATTCCAATTGAAATGTCAGAGCAAATGGCTAATGCAAGTGATGCCGCGGGTAAAGACTACTTTTTAAATAGTTATGCTAGTTCATTGGTTTTAGTGTGTATGTGCATGCCATCATATTTGCAGACACCATGTTTATAATTCTACTACTACCTTAACCAAATACTATGAATAAAGAGATGTGATTGTGATGTGGTGGGTGCACTACAATAATGGATGTACAGTCAGTATGAAACTCAACCGTGTGAACATGGAATGAAAGGAAAATGAAGCATTCATTTGAGTGCATATTCATTCAACTGAACTGTCTGATATCACTGGGTTCGGACGGATTGGCGTCGTTGTTCGCAATAATCTGGACATGGCTCCAAAATTAATTAAATAATTGATCAATTGGGTGGATCAACTATTTCTTGTTGTTATTCTGTCCCATCAGCAAGGAGACAAAAGTAGTACAGTTTAATTAGAAGAAATGTTGTGTAACATTAACTAACATGCTTATTAGATGACCAATTGTAGAAGTTGTTTAAGACTACCACAAAAATGCATGTTTGGCAAATTTTAATCAGATAAACTTACGATTTAAAGAGTTACCCAAGATACCGTCACTATAGCAACAAGTGACAAAAAAAAGTTGATACCCAATTAATGAATTTCTTTATCTGAAATATACTTTATTCTTATTTAACAAATAACACAAAGGTTTCTTATAAAAAATTATAATGTAGATTTACAAAAGAAAATTAACTATTTTATTTTCTAATTTTTCTTTCTTTACCAAAATATATGTTCTATATCAAAATATACTTTAATTAAAGTGTTATCTTCAGGAATTCAAACGTAATATCAAAAATAATCAATTAATTATTTTTTAGATTCATATCCACAATATTGCGAACGATGACGCTAATCCGTCCAGTCCATGGATATTATCACCTTTAGACAATATATGATACATATATCTGTTTATTAATTGGATGAAGCTTGTACTTACTTCTGTTTTTCTTTCTTTGTTTAGACCAGATGCAACAAAAAAGAAACAGTCTTTTGATTGGACCTTCTCTACAAACTACAAGGGGACTCTGTCTGATAACATAATTATAGAACCTACTGAGGAGGGTATTGACTTTGAATTGTTAAAGCAAAAAGATCAGATATTATTTTATCATGATTTAACATTGTTTGAGGATGAACTGCATGATCATGGAATATCCAAATTGTCTGTCAAAATTGTAAGTATTTAGTATTTTTTCTTTAATGAAATAATATGCAAAAAAAATTGCTCAGAGACAACATTTTACACTGAAATTGACAGATACTTAATTCAATTTATTTTCATATACTTAAGTAAGAAAATCTATGGAAAATTATAACTAAAGAATGATTGATTATTAATTCACATTCTTTCTGTGTAGTCATTTGAAGTACATTATTTAATCTTCACGTCCAATATTGTAGAATGTCTTTATGGTATAAAGACTATGTAGTTAAATCGTAAAGTATAAAAATGTCTTGATTAGCAATTCGTCCTAGTTGTATAATGACAATACCTTATTTTATTATCACCTCCCTAGTACTTCGAATTCGATTACAGACCACTTACATTGATAATTAAGTAGATATTGACTTGACACTGACAAGTAATTTCTAATGCAACTGAATTTCTTGTGTGTTTACTTGCTCTCTGTTTCACAAAATAATAATCTGCAGTTACTCATTTTTCATACAACATAGTTGACGTTTCATCCACTTCCTCATTTTACAACTAAGACATTAAACAAACAAGATATTTTGATTACATAATCCTTAAGACAATCAAGACTTTATATAATTGGGACATTCTGCCTACTTGTGCATTTCACGACACGACCTAGACGTTTTGCTAAGAAAGTCTTCCTGAAACTTGAGACAATTTTGTAATCATGGTTATTAGATAAACAACTCATTTTGCATACTTGGTCAGTGTAATACTGAGACGGTTTGAATGCCAAGGCTAAATGATTATTTAAATAAGTAATTATAAATAATTAAAGCCTTGATTAGCTGACTCAGTCAGGTTGACTTCCGACATAGGCCTATTCTTTACATTTTTCCTTGTCTTTTGATATTCTTCTCCATTTTCCGGAGAGTCAACCTCCCATCATTTTTATGCTCTTCCTTGGTTTCTTTTGCGCCCTTTGGGCACCCCCTCGCTCTGTCTCGTTCATCTTACGTTTCTTTCTCACGTCGTGTGTCGCCGTTTCAACTGCCTTGCCTTTATTCCATTATTGCCTGACAAAATTCAAAGTTCTCTGACTGAAAGGGCTTAGACTTTGGGTGTATGCAGGTCAGTGTTGCAGAACTATCGATAGTTTGACTATCGATCGTTGACCTCGCAAACTATTCAGGATATCGATATTACTATAGATAGTATCGCACATGTCAATACTATGGATATTATCGATAGTATCGATAGTGATTTATAAGCAATACTATTGATAATGGCAATACTATCGATACTATCGATAGTTTTATGTCCAATACAATCGATAGTATCGATAGTTTTGTACAATCCATAGTACAAAGCTATCGATAGTATTGCCATTATCAATAATATTGCTTATAAATCACTATCGATACTATCGACAGTATCAATAGTATTGACACGTGGTGATACTATCGATAGACTATCGATACTATTGGTTTTGTCTTAACTATCGATAGACTATCGATAGGCAACACTAATGCAGGTTTCCTTACGATGTTTTCCTTCACCAAAAACTTCCTAGTAAATTTTAAACATAAACTCAAAAAAACTCCCGTCCAAACTCCCGTCCAACTCTAGTCCAAACTCAAACCCACACTCTCTGCTTAAAAGACCATGGGTCAAACGACTAAGCTGTTACGGCTTGTTCAATTCATAGTAATTTGAATGTTTATAATATTGATTATTATTTTACAGAGAGTAATGCCTTCACATTGGTTTGTTCTGTTAAGATACTTCCTAAGAGTTGACGATGTCGTGGTGCGATCAAATGAAACCAGGATGTTTCATATGGTGAACACCAACTATGTTATAAGAGAATATACTGTAAGGGAATCAAAGGCTGCAGATTTGAAGGTAATGAAATATTTCTATATGTTTAGAATGGGGCTAAATAGGTCCTACTAAAGTACTACTAGAGGAGGCAGCTGTTTTAGTAAAAAAAAATACATTAATAGTGCAGCGTGAGTGTCAGCCGTCCGGGGTGGTAGAAAATTTTCCCACCCTCGTATTTAGGTATTTCAATTTAAAAGGCTATACATAATGTGAAATGGTTAAAGTATTTACAAGATATTATTATTTATTGTGAAATTTTGCCGTCCGCAAAAAGTGCCACCGTTGACGCCCTCGACGCCCCCACTGCGTTACGCCTCTCAGTCATTGTTAGGTACCAAGTGACCAATAGTTTTGAACAAAGCAAATTTTCATGAAACACAGTGAAATTTGTATCATGTTGCTAAACTCGTAAGCTTAGATTATTTATGCACTAGATAGAGTGTCAGTAGCAAACATTGCGATACAAAACGTCCACAAATTTCTTTTGACAGCTTCATATTACGATCGCGTTACGTCATTCAAACTGAAGGGAGGCAAATGACATATAAGCCAAGTTGGCTTATATTTTTCGGGACGTTATCATGCCGCCGAAGCTCTATCTAGTGCATAAATAATCTAAGCTCGTAAGGTTCATTATAATGGTAAACTCATTTGGCCGATAAATCGCTTTTGCCTTGATAAGGGTTTAGTAGTTTCCAGGCTACCAGAAAGTAAATAAAACATGGCCTGAAAGACTGCAACAGGCAAATCATACTCTTACTTCAAGTCTTAAGACTTATAAGTCGAGAATGATCCGTCGGTTTCTATTGTAGGGTTATTTGCAATTCACTAGCCTAACATCCTTTTAACCCTAAACTCCTAACACTTAAACAAATGTTTTTTGTTTTACGGCTTTTGTCATAACCAGTGACCGGATATTTCTATGCCACACCGCGAGACATCAAGTAGAAATGGTAGAATGGATTATTATGGATACGCCGTTTGGCCCGCGATACCAATTAAACTGTTCGAAAAATAAACGCTATGTCTGTGTAGGTATTATGTATATAAAATTCTTCTTCTTCTTCTGAAAGTGCCACTCCATTACTGGAGGTTGGCCGTTAGCTCTGAAAACTTCTCCCTGTCTTGAGCCATCCGGAATAGTTGCTCTGCACTTCTGATCCCGGTCCACTCCCTAATATTCCGCAGCCAAGATTTCTTCCGTCTTCCAGAGCGCCGTGTATATAAAATAAACGACATTAAATAAATAGAATTAAATAAATAAATATTGGTTTGTTATTTTAATTTTTTAGAGACCAAAAGTAATTAAAAATAATATGCTAAATATTCGAAATAAATTGAAGTCGATTTTTTCAAATAGGCGAAGAAGTTTGACCCCAGAAAATACCGAAAATTTTTCGTTTCGGAATCGTTTACTTCGAGAACCAAGTAAGAAAACCTTTATGATGGTTGTATTACTGGCCGTAAACCTCTGTAGAAGTTTAAGAATAAGTGATTGTTTTCTGCCATTTCCAACTAATCAGCAGTTTCGTTTCTGTACATTGAAAAGATTATAATTAATTTTACCTCCGTTAAAGATACCTATATCAAAAATGTGTCCTAATTTGATAGCTTATTTAAGTAAAAGAGAAACAAGATTCTTTACCCATCAGTGCAACACTACTAATAATAAAAAAATAAGATACAGCTACACGCTTATCATATACAAAAACACATATATACAAGGACGCAAGAGATTGGGTTTGGGAAAAATTACATTCTGTGAAATTCTGCGTCAATTTGGAACACAATGACGGTTTAAGTGTGCTTTGGAGTGACTTATGGGATTACTAATTCACTTCTAATGTAACGTGCCGGGAAGAAAGAAAATTAAATTACAGATGTGCTGTTTGTAAATTGTTTTTTCACTATTCTGAACTATGTAAATTATCAATAAATTGATCATTTTGGTATTATAAAAAAAAACGTTTATTTGAAAAACATGATGTGTGACAAGAATTACCAGGGGTCCTCTCACTAGGCTTCGCCTGTATCGCGGAGAACCAGATAACATTTTATAACAGAAACTAGTTAACAACGTAATAATAATAAATAACAGACTTCAGTATTTAACTTAAGAGAAAAAAAAAACAAAGTTTACTTAAAACTAACGTACGTTATTGTTCATTTATTTTCATACATATCACATTGATATATCTAATAAAATAATATGACAAAAAACTGTCCTTTACGGGATCTCGCGGCATATCCATACTAGCATAATGATTGAGGTTATTCACACCGAGTGGCATTGAAATATCCGATCACTGGTCATAACTTAACATTTTTGGTGTAATAACGTTTTGAAAAGTTTTGAAAAAACGTTTTGAAAAACCGCGGCGCGTGGCCCCGCCCTCGAATTTCATTTCATTTTCATTTCATTTTCGAGTTGTGTTAGATGTATTTATTTATTATTATTTATTTGTATGGAAAAAAAAGTGTTCCATTTTAAAAAGTCGTAAATCAAAAAACATTTGTTTATGTGATAGGAATTCAGGGTTAAGAGAATGTCAGTGAATTACAAATAACCCTGTAGATCAGCTGTTCTCAGTTTTGGTGACGGAACCCTTTCGGAAATCGAAATATTTGACGGAGTCCCAAATAAAAAAAAACTGCGGGCCATACATAGAGAAGAACTGGTTTTTATCTTTTTTTCTTATTACAAGTACTCTCGCAGAGCCTCCACAGAAGCTTTGCGGAGTCCTATAGCTCCGCGGAGCACACTTTGGGAAAGGCTGCATTAGATGTTATGAAAATATCAAATTCGTAGTATGTAGGTTTTATAGTTTATGTTTTTGTTAATATTAGGTAAAGGTAACGCCACCAGAGTTGAGGCCATGCACACAACCACATCTCATGTAATGACAGCGGGATTTTGACGTTGTGTTGTCGTTAAACGTCAACACAACGTCAAAATCCCGCTGTCATTACATGAGATGTGGTTGTGTGCGTGGCCTCAACTCTGGTGGCGTTACCTCTATACTTTGTTAAAATTTACTATAGTATGTACAGGTCGATTCACAAGAGCTGGCACGAATGGATCGAATGAGCGAATGAAAGTATCAATGTGTTACCTATTTGAATACACTTCACACAAATGTGAAAATGTCATGCATCAGTCATTGTCCTACAGAAATGTCAAAGTGACATTACTTTCGTTCAGTTCAATCCATTCATGCCAGCTCATGTGAATCGACCTGTACTACTTAATTTGTCTCTACTAGTTCTCATGGTTTTACATTATCCATTCTAAACAAATAGCTAAAATTAGATTTTTATAGCAAAATTGTTTACGTTTCAGATCCCTACATCACAAATGAAGGAGGCAGATGACGTCATTCCATTCATGCCCGTGAAAGAGAAAACAATTCACAAACTAATAGTAAATTCAGAGTCAAACTCTAGTTAATAGCGAGACCAGTTACAATTTTACATTAATAACTCAGCAATAATAAGAATTTTAGTAATAAGCTGTATAATAAAATAAAGTCTATGTCTATGTACAGAGGTTTTAATCGAATTTTACTAATAAGATTAATAACCTGCTCAATAGATCTAAATTTATAGTAATCATTTTTAACCCCTTGAAAGATATTAGGTGCGCACACAATCAAAATATTTTAGTGTCAGTAATAATGATTTTTTTTATATGTTATTGGAAGTGGTAAAATTAATTTTCAATAACCACCTAATGGTTATATTTTACCTATCTTAAACTTGTTAATTATAGTGGTATTACTGGTTCAATCTGCTTGCTAAATATACCGTAGACATAAGCCACTTAGGAATAATTTATTGAATATGAAACTTATCATTATCAATAACTCAGCTGCACTTGTGTGCTTTAGGTTACGTAGGTTGGTAGTTAATTTACATAGATGGACAGATAAAAATGATTTTTCATGATAATATTGGCAATCAATCAAGTTATGTCGGTACAAGCCAATTGAAAGAAGATTAATGTGCTGAAGTTTGAATATATTTGCAATACAGTAAGTTTTTTTTGTTTTATTTTATGGTATTAAATTATTTAGTTAGTCATCATAACCACCATTCCAGCTTATATACGTCCCACTGCAGGGCACAGGCCTCCTTCCAAAATGAGAAGGCATGGGCTGAAGTTCCCACGCGTCCCAAGCGCGGATTGGCAACTTCACACACACTCACGATGTTGTCCTTCACCATAGAGCTCATGGTTAATTTCAAATGTCATTTCGCGCATAAATTCTGCAGTGGGACGTGTAGAGTCTGTAATGATGATGATGGGGGTACGTTAATATGAAATGTTTTTATTTATCACTTAGGTACAATTTGACTTATGAAATTGGGTAATAGACTTTCATAATCACAAAAGCCGGACAAGTGGTAGTCGGACTCGCGCACCGAGGGTTCCGTACGAATTTATATGAAAATAGATCATCAGTAATAGATTAATCGTAATAAAATATTTTTGCAGGTTTAATTTCAACTTGATACCGCCACGCGTTCCTTTATTAAAAGGGTCTTGACAGACAGACGGACAACAAAGTGATCCTATAAGGTATCCGTTTTTCCTATGGAGGTACGAAACCATTAAAATGAACATGAACACGGCAATAATTTAATACCTACTATAGCTAAACCGTTTAAATGAGTCCTCACTCGCGGGGCACAGAGGCGCGGGGGTAGACGACAAGGGGGGGTGCGGGCGGCGAGCGTGCCTCGCCTACCGCCCGCACCTCTCCCGGCTCCCTTTATCGTCATACCCCTCAGCCGCTTTACCGCACGAGCGAGGACTCATTTAAACTCTTTAGCTATTAAGTATAATTGATTGAGACTTCGCGAGTACCTAGTAGTTTCCGACTTTACCCGATACCTAGCAAATCATTATTCACTAAGTACATTTGGTGCACGCACGCACGCATACAGACATGGGTTGTTTTAAAAAAACTGTACATAATTAAGGGCTTAATGAAAACAAAATCACGATTGCGTCCTTTTTTTGTTACGAAAGTTAGTCATGCAAACTATACGGTTAACTTTCTTTACACGAAGAAATAAATTAAGTTTTGTTTTAATTGAATCCCTTAATTGTGTATTTTTTTTTGAAAACTACTCTCATACCACACACACACATACACACTACATAGCCTGCAGCAGGTTTATTGTCAAACGCTTCTGACGCTTGCCTTCGCAATCACTACCTCTTTCTGTCAAACGGTATAAGATGATGACAGAAAGAGATGGTGAAAGCGAAGGCAAGCGTCAGAAGCGTTAGACAATACGGCTTCTGGCCGTCGTTGTCGAGAGTTGGCACAATAGCTTATCAAGCACTCTCCATGTATGTTTAGTCCTTAACAGTTAATAACTATAACTATTTTTTGGGTTGGGTCCTGAAGGCCTTACTTGCATTTAGCCTTGGCATTCAAATTCAAACCGTCTCAGTAGTACACTGACCAAGTATGCAAAATGACTTGTTTATCTAATGCCATGATTATAAAATTGTCTTAAGTTTGAGGAAGACTTTCTTAGCAAAACGTCTAGGTCGTGAAATGCACTAGTAGGCGGAATGTCCCAATTGTATAAGGTTTTGATTGTCTTAAGGACTACGTAATCAAAATATCTTGTTTGTTTAATGTCTTAGTTGTAAAATGAGGAAGTGGATGAAACGTCATAATTGCTAAACGAGTATGTTGTATGAAAAATGAGTAAGTAACTGCAGATAATTACTTTGTGAAACAGAGAGCAAGTAAACGCACAAGAAATTCAGTTGCATTAGAAATTACTTGTCAGTCTCAAGTCAATATCTACTTAATTATCAATGTATATAAATGATTTTTATTTTATTTGTTTATTTTTCGGAACTTCACATACTAGGCTGCACTGAAAGTTTCGGGAATCGATTATTTAATGGTACAATAGTGATTCAAATTTAACCTTTTTATAACCATAGAGGTCTTGCCAACTCATTACAGCAGGCAGTTTGAAAAAAAAGTAGACACTTTTTAGGTAATTATTTTTTAAAACGGAGTCGTTGCCGCCAAAATTGAAATAACGCGAGAAATTTTAAGAGCTATGAATTTTTATGATTTTAAGAGTGGTTTATCTCAAAAATAATGCCTTGATCGGACGACTTATGCATTTGGGGAGGGAGTTGCATGAAAGACGACTGTGTATCGCTGGTTTTCCCAATTTTACCACGATCGTGTGAAACTCAGTGATGATTTTCGTGAAGGGCGGCCCAAATCTGGGGTTCCTCAAGAAAACGTCAATGCAGTGCGGGACCTGATCAACAAAGATCGTCATATTACATATCGTGAAATTCAGTCATGTTTAGGGATTGCAATGAGTCAAATCCAAACTATCTTGCAAACAGAACTGGTCGTGAGAAAGCTATTTTCCCGTTGGGTCCCACACCAACTTTCTGATGAACAAAAGGGGGCCTGGGTCAATTGGTGCCGAATAAATTTAGAAAGGTTTAACACAGGAACTTCCAACGCAGTATATAAAATCGTGTTGGGTGTTGAAACGTGGATACATGCTTACGAACTTGAAAATAAAAACCAATCACGAGTTTGGGTGTTCGAAAACGAACTGCGACCGACCAAGATTGTTCGCTCCCGAAGCACGGCGAAAAAGATGGTCGCCACTTTTGTCTCGAAATCAGGGCAAGTTGCAACTATTGCACTTGAGGATCGCAGAACGGTTAATGCAGACTGATATACTACAATTAGTCTGCCTGAAATCGTTGACATACTCAAAATAGAAAACTACAACCGATGCATCATTCTCATCACAACAACGCTAGCGACTACACTGCTCGTCAAACAAATGAGTATTTGGACTATTATAACGCCGAATTAATGACCCATCCACCATACAGCCGTGACTTAAGTCTTAATGATTTCTATACATACCCTAAAATTAAAGATAGCTTACGCGTTCAACGATTCCTGTCACTCGAAGCAGCAGTGGACACCTTCATAAGTGCCATTTCGGGGACTACATCTTTGGAGTGGAATAACTGTTTCAATAATTGGTCTAAGCTAATGAAAAAATGTATAAATATGCTTGGAGAATACTTTAAAAAACAGCAAACATACATTTAACTCTTTCCGCTGGTCCATTTTTTGTATTCCCGAAACTTTCAGTGTTACCCACGTATAAGAGTTTTTTGATCGATTTTTCAGATATGTTTTGATTGTTTTGAAATCCGCGCATATTGAAAACATATCATACCTAAAAAGCTTTTTATTTTAACTACGTATAGATTTTTTTTTCTGTTCTTTATCTCAGATAAAAAGAAGGTCTAGTACTGCCATGAGATTTTCTCCTATTTTATTTATCTATATTCGATTTCAGTTGATTAGATTTAAATTTTTATTCGTGGTACTTCTTATATTTTATCATTAACTAGCTTTTGCCCGCAACTTCGTACGCGAAGACAATAACGTTAGTTGTTTGCATGAAATTTGGCATTCAGGTAGTTTATTACGTGGATTAACACATAGGATTAAGCCAGGAAAATGCAAAGTTCCCGCGGAATTTCAATAAGTGAATTCTAAAGCCGGTAAGTCGCGGTGGCTTAGTGGTTTGACCTCTGGTCTCTTAAGCAGAGGGTCATGGGTTTGAGCCCGGGCTTGAACCTCTGAGTTATTCCAAATTCGTGTGCTAAATTAATACGTTTGAATTTTACCATGAGCTTTACAATGAAGGAAAACATCGCGAGAAAATCTGCACACACCTGAGAAGAAATTGAATGGTACACACCCGCACTGTACAAATCGCACTGGACCCAAGTGGGAACTACGGCCCAAGTGTTCTCGTTCTGGGAGGAGGCCTCATTGAAGCAGGGTTATTTTATCCCGGGAAAGTGCAAAGTACAGCATACCGCGGGTTAGAAATAACTGTTTTGTTTGACCTATATTGAAAATCAGAGACAGTGTAGCTTTTTATTAGTGAAATAATTTAAAAAATCAGGCTCCACGTTCAATTCACTTATTTCTATCCCGTGGGAGTTTTGTATTTTTCCAGAGAAAAAGTAGTATGTCAATCAGGGATAATGTAGCTTTCAAGTAGTAATTTTTTTTAAATCAGCCTTAAAGTTAAATTTACTTATTTTGATTCCGCGGGATATTTGCATTTTCCCGTAGAAAAGTAGCCTATGTCAATCAAGGATACTGTAGCTTACTATTGGTGAAAGAATTTTTAAAATCAGCCCCAAAGTTGAATTCAGATTTTTCTATCCCGTGGGAATTTTGTATTTTCCCGAATAAAAAGTAGCCTTTGTAAATCGGGGATAGTCATATCGTATAATTTGTAAGAATTGTTAAAATCAGCCCCGAAATTAAATTAATTTATTTCTATCCCGTGGGAATTTTGCATTTTCCCGGGAAAAATGTACCCTGTATCAATCAAAGATACTGTAGCTTGCTATTGGTGAAAGAATTTTTAAAATCAGCCCCAAAGTTGAATTCAGATTTTTCTATCCCGTGGGAATTTTGTATTTTCCCCGAATAAAAAGTAGCCTTTGTCAATCGGGGATAGTCATATCACATAATATGTAAGAATTTTTAAAGTCAGTCCCGACATTGAATTTATTTATTTCTATCCCGTGGGAATTTTGCATTTTCCTGGATAAAAAGTAACCTATGTCAATCAAGGATAATGTAGCTTCCTAATTCTGAAAGAATTTTTAAAATCGGCTCAATAGTTTCAGAGATTCCGCTACAAAGAAATAAAGAAAGAAAGTTTAGATATTTCCCTATCCCGTGGGAATTTCGAAAAATCCTTCTTTAGTGCACCTCTACAATACTAAAAAGGTACTATTGCCCCAAGCGCCAGATAACCACCTTAAAGGCCCAGTTTGCGTGCAGTGGCTAGACATCTGGCTAAACATCAACGGCTGCAAGCAAATTTGTTATGAAAATGGGTATCTGGCGCTTGGGGCGATAGTACATGTGTGCCAAATTTCAAGTCCCTAGTTCCAGTAGTTTAGGCTGTGCGTTGTCTGTCAGTCAGTCAGTCAGTCACGGTACTGTTTTATAAGTATAGATTACAGGTCAATAAAAAATTTAATTACAGCCAATAATAATAAACTAACAATAAATTAAATTCAAAAACAAAATTACATCAAAATTAAATACCCAAATATAAAAATAACAATTAATAATTAAAATAAAACAAAGTCACAAAGAACTAAAACTAAGTACCACCACCCCGTTTCGTACCCGGCTCAAAAGTGCCCATAATACCGGCAGCATTTGCCCCGCTGTATGGTCAGCGCAATCTGCTGGACCAAGTACCTACGACCCGGAGCGGGGGTTGCCGATATATTGATTAGATATACATTAGTAATGGTATCTTATCGTTGCATTATTACCTAATGAGCATGCTAGATGTTTACGTGCTTCTGGACCGTGTAACCAGAAAGTCATAATTTGCTAGCATGTTGTGCCAGACAGAATAGAAATTGATATTTTTAATTTGAATTTATATTTATCAAGATGAGAACGAGGTTAAACTTATTAGCAATTGCTTTGTGCGGTTAGTAAAAACATTTTGTTTGTTTAAGCGAAATGGTAGCATATACTTTTAATTTATTGAAAATAACTACGAGTATTGTTCTAAATTATAAGCTGTGTACAAAAAAGTGTATTACCTATAAGATATCGTTAATGCAAAGCGTAAATTTCGTACTGGACGGTCTTGTTCTAATTTGTAAACGTTATTGAGTGATGAAGTTTGGAACCTTTTCGCTGCAAATGTCATGTCGTCATTCTAAACATTTGCTAATAAGAAATAGCCGATGAATATAGTGTTAAAAGGTTCAACCCATTCTAAAGCAAATGCAAAGTGCCCGATACGCCGAAGAAATACCAAACCATAATTTTCAAGTTTTTAAATTCGATAAATTTTTCGAGAACGCTTCCGGGATTTATGAATAGTATTTTTTTCGATGCATGGCACTACTCGCCATTCGCTCAGTACCGAATCGTCTATGTAGCAAAATGTCCAGTGACGTAAATTGACCAAGAAGCGAAATATAGCATATTAGCCTTTTGCCCCATTAGCATACCTAACATCCATAACGCAGAACATCAAAATAGCAATTAGTCCGTGTAGCATAATGTCCAAACTACTATTGTCAAAAACGCTATCACACAGAAAAGCAAATCGTCAAATCTTAATGAAAGCAGTTACCTAGTCAAAATAGCAGAATAACCAAAAAGTGTGTTCGTGTTTCAAGTGGCCGGTTATTATTATCAATTTAGATCTACCTATTCAACGAAATATCTTTTATATCGTGAAATACGCGACATCATATTTTTTGGACGTTCTGCGATTTTGGCGTGTTGCTATCAGGCAGTGTCCCTTCACAGACGTTATGCGAATTGGGTATTTTATGATTAAGACATCTTCACACAATGGACAATTTACATAATTGGACATATGCTTTTTAGACCATCTGAGTTGTGGCCATTGTTCTTCATAGACGATTCGGTACTGAGCGTCGCTATTAATGGCGTATGCGGTCGAGTACCTACATATTTCGGAGGGATTGGGCGGCAGCTCGTTGGCGTAATTGAAAAACACCAGCACTGTTGAAACCCGGAAGCGCACCAAGAAACTCTCGCTTTTAAAAATGTTAAATACCGAACCACAAATCACTATATTAGTTTTTTTTTTCAGTTGTAACCATTCAAAATACAGATGCCCAGGTTGTATACCCTATACAGCTCAATAACCTCCTGCAAATGCAACAAGGGCTGGGGTTGCCACACTCTTTAAAGGTCGCTGTGGGTAATGAGGCGCTTATGAGACTGCGTCGCGTATTGCCTGGCCAACAGCAGTGTACTGTGACTACGCCTATGGGAGTTACTTTTAACGTCCAATCACCTCCAAGCAATAGGTAAGAGTTTTACAAGATTTTTAACACCGATTAGCTTGTGTTGTACCTTCATCTTACGGTAGTAAGGTCGGGGTACTTCGGCACATAAACCTGACCAACCGACTGGATGGCCTAGTGGTTAGAGAACCTGACTACCTAGCTTGCGGTCCCGGGTTCGATTCTCGGTCGGGGCAGATCTATGTGTGAAAAATGCGAATGTTTAATATTTATTTAAGTATGTTTATCCGCTGGCTTGTACCCATAACACAAGCTTTGCTTACTTTAGTGTGAATTGTCCCGTGATATTTATTTATTTATATGTAAATCATATATTATATAGAAGAGTGTAATAAAAACCGGCCAAGTGCGAGTCGGACTCGCGCACGCCGGTTTCCGTACCGTTATCTATACAAATGGCAAAAAAACACGTTTTTTTTTTATGGGAGCCCCCTCAAATATTTGTTTTATTTTAATTTTTTTTTATAACTAAATGTTCTGTGAATATTTCAAGCGTCTACCTGTTGCCGTTATAAATATCGAGCAAAAACGAGCAAAAAAAAACACGTTTGTTGTATGGGAGCCCCCTTAAATATTTATTTTATTCTGGTTTCTAGTATTTGTTTGTTATAGCGGCAACCGAAATACATCATCTATGAAAATTTCAACTGTCTACTATCACTATCACGGTTCGTGAGATATAGTCTGGTGACAGACGGACGGACAGCGGAGCCTCAGTAATAGGGTCCCGTTTTTACCCTTTGGGTACCGAACCCTAAAAAGATAAAAACGCGGGCGGTCAACTAAAACCAACCATACGGCTATGTGCCAGAATTTCAATGCAATAATAACCACCTGGGCCACCGGAAACTTGAAGACGAAGCAACAACATGGAAAGACGAGCTGGTAAAGATCGCAGGAACCACTTGGCTGCTTGATTACCCCATCGAGTTTGGACTCGTTTGATTCGTCTTATCGAGTACTTTGATCCCAGATGGTAACCAGAGGCCATATTGACTAACGCTTCTGTCGCTTGCCTTCGCTTTCACCGTCTCTTTCTGTCATCCTTTTATACCGTTTGACAGAAAGATATAGTGATTGCGAAGACAAGCGTCAGAAACGTTAGACAATAAGCCTGCAGGGTCTGATGATGGAGCTGGAAGACGGCTAAAGGCACTCCACAATAAAACAAAAAAAAAAAGCTATGAACACTTTTCGATAGGCAAGTTATCATAGGCATATTTTTTTATAAATTATATTTGATAATAAAAACTTTTTAACAAAAAAATTAAACCGCCGAAAAAACTGAAAAGCAAAAAATAATATACCTTTTTTGTTTGACCTTAATCTAGGTACCAGTTTGAAGTTGGTGCCTCAGCACGAGCCAGGAGGAGCCCATCAGGTAAACGACTATAGGTCCACTCCTCCTGGCTAGTGCTGAGGCACCAACTTCAAACTGGTACCTAGATTAAGGTCAAACAAAAAAGGTATATTATTTTTTGCTTTTCAGTTTTTTCGGCGGTTTAATTTTTTTGTTAAAAAGTTTTTATTTTATACTTTTTTCCCATCCTTGGGATATTTTTTTTTCCAAATTTATACATATAATACCATACCAACTTCAACCGTATCCAATAAAAAAGAATTATGAAAATCAGACTACTCTGTAAAAAGTTAGTCAATCATCCCCTGTTTTCCTACCTTTAGGGTAGGAATATTATTTCCAAATTTAAATGGGACCACCCTTGGGGTATACGCTTTCCAATAAAAAAAAAGAATCATCAAAATCCGACTACTCTGTAATAAGTTATGCGTGGTCATATAGTACAATCAGTGACTGAACAATCAATCATCCCCTGTTTTCCTACCCTTAGGGTAGGAATATTATTTCCAAATATAAATGGGACCACCCTCGGGGTATACGCTTTCCAATAAAAAAAGAATCACCAAAATCGGACTACTCTGTAAAAAGTTATGCGTGATCATACATAAAAAAAAAGAAAAAAAAAATATACTCCTTTTTCGGTTGAAAAATATGTCTCATCGAGTTATCAGATCGGTGAAGGTCGATCTTCAACGGCTCTTAGACCATCAGGTCAAATTGAACGCAGTCCGCACATTATATACAGACCGACTGTGTTGTTCATACATAATTCTTTTGATGTACGGAATCCTAAAAATTAACGATTAAAGCCATGTTTATAGATAACTTAATTACCTACTCGTGGCCTCAGCTGTTGTAATGCGGCAAAAACGTATTAGTCATTTTGATATCTGTGATTTGATTAATGACAGAAAAAACCCAAATTTTAAAACAATATCGTATAGAATAAGAAATTACTATCTCTAGGTACATACTGTAAAAAAGTCGCGTTCCGCGTCTGTTTGTATATTCGCGAACTCCTAAACAACACAACGATCTTTTTTTATTAATATTCTGCATCCAAGTCGCCGCATTTTTATTAAATTACACCCGTACGAAGCTAGTTGCGAGCCGCTAATTTGTAAAAGTAATATAATGATTATATTATAATATCGAGGGGTATGACTTGTACATTTTCAAATTTTGCGCAGAATACTCTGTTACTATTTGTATGGAGCTACCACTCAGTTACAATGCATTATTATAAAAATTACATCAATACTAAGGATCTTTTTTCGAATCCGATGATCAATAAATTATTAGTGATCGTTATCAACATGCAGTTTTCGTAGGAAAGTACGGTTGGCAAAAAAGTACACAAGTATTTTCATAATTATTTACATTATTCACACTTATTAAAATTAAGCCGAATAAACAATCAAAATCAGTTCAACGGATATGGCTGTCAGTTTTTCACGTCGAAGAGAAAAAAAACTAATTTTTAATAAAAATTACTTTCCACGTTGACGGAATATAAGAAGGTAATTGAAGTGTTTAAAATAACAATAATAATAGCGAAGAATTATACCCTGAAGTAAATGTTTTACAGTAAAAAATAAAAATCAATATTGAACAGTCAGTTACGTTTTTGGTCAGATGCAGTTTGAGTCGTTAGTTTAGCTAATCGTCAGATCATTTATTTAACAGATACACATTGCTTATTCATTTTGTGGCTTCTAAACAAATCTGGCAATAAACTGGGCGATCGTAGATCCTATAATCGTATGATAAGCGAATGTATCCAAAATCGTATCTGACGAATATCTTGATACCCGGATTTTCACATTTAGGTATTGATTTTTTTGCCAACCATATATTTTGCTACGAAAACTGCACGTTGATAATGATAACGATCACTAATAATTATCTATGACATATAGCTGATTGCCATCATAAATCATTTAACTCAAATAACCGCAGATAATAGACAGTGTAAACGAAAACAACTTATTCGTTGGGACATGTATTGTGTACCTGCGCAAAATTTGAAAATGTTTTTAACTTTTGGAATTTTAGTTTATTAATACCACACTTAAACCATATAAAGACGATATATTGCTAAAACTAGCTCGACGATTCCACCATATTGCAGCGGCTGTGGTCACAAATCACAGGTCTCGTGACCGCGGCCGCTGAAATGTCGACGAAACGTCGTGATAATTGTAGCAATATGTCGTCGTGATGACGTCTCAGATTTGATTATAATTTTGATTTATATTAGTTAGAATTAACGGTATTAGGGCAAGCGAAAAGTCACTTTATTTTGTAAGATTAACATGGAAACATCTCTTTGTAGTTAACTGTACCTCACACTCATAAGTCGGGAACAAACTGTACGACTAGTTTCGGCATCGAAATACCTTCAACTTCTTGAGTACATTCACGACGGGGGCACAACGTCACAAACTTGTGTTTAAAGTACAGTCAAGGTCATAAATAAGTATATACATGTACTATCGCCCCAGACGTCAGCTTGCCATTTTCAAAACAAATTTGCTTGCAGCCGTTAATGTTTATTGCTATGGATTGGTAGGGATAGATGTCTAGCCACTGCACGCAAACTGGGCCTTTAAGGTGCTCAGCTGACGTCTGGGCCGATGGTACGTTACCATCAATACGTCAAAGATATCTATACACATCCATCTGTCACTAATCATAAGGTTGATGGTTGCATGTATTTGACGCGATGGCTGTATTGATGTTTATGACCTCTAACTACTGTACCTTTATTTAGACCGAGCGAGAAATTTCATGGGAGTTGCGGTACATTGCCGTCGATGAATGATCGCTAATAAAACCATAGCCGCGTGCCCCCGCAATGGAACCAAACTGGCACGGTATTTCTCGCACCGTGTTACTTTAAGTTATTTTTTTTTCAGATATGAAAGCTGGAGCGATGGCTGCGGCGTGCGTGTCAATAATGTGGCGTTGGCTGACGAGGGTCGGTGGAGGCTGACTTCAACTGTCGGCGACACGTCTATAACAGGATGGGTTGAGGTCTATATTGAAGGTATGTATCCTATATGTAGTGATGTGAATGTTTGATTATCAGACAGATAAAGCACCGCTTAACGGTCTTCGCACACTATATCAACTCCACACCAATGCGGCAGCAACTCTACTCACACTTTCGATGAGTAGTCAACTAGGTGATTCACCCAATGGTCACTAGTGGACAATGCGGTGTCAACGAATGGGCAATGCGTATTCAACAGAGTCAACTCGTCTGTCTTCTAACCTCAGTTTTGGTGTTGGTTGCCTGTCAGTCGCAAGCGCATAGTTGCCGCGGGGCCGACGTATGGTCAACGCGTGACAAACGTGTCGGAGTTGACCTTCAGTGTACGACACGTGGAGTGGACGACGCGTAGACCACACGTCGTACACTACCTTAACATCAATTTTGAAAATTGTGCTGTAGGAAATACGACATAAGGCTTAAATTTCAATATTGAATCGAGTGGCTGTTGAATTGTTATAGTGTGCTAAGACCTTAAGTCACTGCAGCGAGAGATTTGAAATTTGACAGACGTACTTCAAGGTTCATAATGGCGCACTAAGAAGGGATTTTTCGATATTCCTAAGGGACAGGGAAGCCTTTTCTTTAGTTTTCCACGAGGGAAAAGCTTCATGCATAAGCTAGTAATGCCTATAGGTACATACTTGCACCAACAGTGCTTAGGAATCAATGAAATTGATCCTGTATTTAGTGATTCGTATACCCTAATTACCTAATAATAATTACCGTATTTGTAACCTAAACACAACAGTGTGTCGAACTTGAACAATATAAATTTATTAAATATACCGAGTTATGTCGATTTTTTCCGTAACATCTATTTTAACTCACTTGCATTTGAGATACCTCTGCCAGTAGGTACTTATTTTTACTTGTCCTAGGTGATTTCTATCGGTTTGTTTTGATATTTTAATGAGATTAATAATAGCTCTCACACAACAGCTAGGTAATTCTCTGAGCTATCTTATCATGCGTTTGCTATCTTATCTGTTAAAGTTTTGACCTTGCCGGCTTGTACTTGACCCTCACTTTGGCGAAGGGTTTGTATGTACATAAGAATAAATAAGAACATAGGTAGAAGGGAAACTCCCGCTCCGGCCGGTCTCAAAGGTCACGATATTAGAGTACTCGCTGGGCCGTCCGTGACACCCTGACTGAGTTCTCGCTTAGCGAGTACTCTAATATCGTGACCTTTAAGTCCGGCCGGAGCGGGAGTTTCCCTTCTACCTATGTTATTATTTATTCTTATGGTATGTATGCGATTTAAAAAATCTCAAGTTTTCTTAAAAGTTCAAAAGTTGTACATTTAACAAAGCTAGTTAACAACATTCCGTTGCGCAAAAGACACTTGTACTGTACAATACAATTATATGGGTATTTTTCTTGTCAGAACGAAACTTTGTTCAGTCGAGTCGTATTGTATGGTTAGTTGCTGGTTAACAAGGTCCAACTTCTTGAATTCCACCCGTAGGAAGTAAAGTTTAGGTAGTTTGGAGGTTATTAATCATATTGTTAAATTGGAAGTAGATCTACTTTAACTGCCATGAACGATTCAAATTAATAAGGTGGTATCCATGCCTTACGCTTCGGAAGAGTCCGGAGTACTGTCAAGATAGGGACCATCAGATGTGGCAACCCTAGCTTCCTAGGTCAACTCTTCGTAATTCTGGACAGTCCTAGGTATAATAGATTTTGGAAGGTAGAGTAGTCACTTCTGACGGTACCTTCACTGTCGTGCCTAAAATACCACATTTTTCAAAATACTAAATTACCTATTTACTATATTTGTAGCTTACCAGATTCTCGTTGCTCAAGGAAGGGATTTTTTTTGGTTTAATGCCTTATTTTGGACATCTGTTATAATGGAAATGTAATAAATAAATAGGTAATGAAGTATTTTGAAAAATGTGGTATTTTGGGACCTTGGTATTTTAGGCACGAGTGACCTCACAAATAATTCGATATTCATAGCTAACTGTTTTTAAACTTTAACTTCCGATTTGATTTCAGAGGGCACAACTTCCTACGAGGCGTCCCCTATTATACTGCAAGATGGATCAAGCCATGTAAATGTAGACTTGACTACTCTTGACAATTATTATTGCATGGTGGCCCAGCCTTTCTCCGAGAGCACTCTCATTCCCGGGCATTGTCAAGTAACGTTAGACCACACGACCAGAGCCGTCCAGGGTAACTGGGACGTTCTTCTGGGTTTACCAGGGAAGGTTGAAGAGCTACATTTGCAAAGACATGTTACTGTAAATGGTAAGTTCTTCAAAATTAAAAGAAAATTAGTGAACTTACCCATGTACAGTCAAGGGCAAAAATATGTATACACTTTAGTACCTTGTCACTTTAACCACTGTGACAGTTCATATATGGCAGTTCAAATATGACGAAAATAGACAAGGTACTAAAGTGTATACATATTTTTGCCCTTGACTGTACAGTCGAGGGGATAAATATTAATACAGCCATTCCGTGTAGGTGAGGTGTAAAAATATTTTTGACGTCTTTAACGTTCATATATTTACGACATTGACTTTACTTATTAACTCGCAATGTCCTTTGCTCTAAGTATACCTAAATGAACACACAAGTTACTAGTTAGGTCTGTCATTTCGCGATATTTTTCCTTTATTCCTTTTCTTCGGTTTTTGTTTGTAACCCTTGTATCACAAATAAATGATTACCTGTAGGTCGATTCACAAGAGCTGGCACGAATGGATTGAATGAGTGAATGAAAGTATCCTCGTGTTACCCATTTGAATACACTCCAATCATTTTCCTACAAAATTGTCAAAGTGACATTACTTTCGTTCGATCCATTCATTCGTGCCAGCTCTTTTGAACCGACCAGCAGGCTTATTGTCTAACGTTTCTGACGCTTGCCTTCGCAATCACTATTTCTTTCTGTCAAACGGTTTAAAATGAAGACAGAAAGAGATGGTGAAAGCGAAGGCAAGCGTCAGAAGCG
Organism: Archips xylosteana; assembly: GCA_947563465.1. Taxonomy (NCBI): domain Eukaryota; kingdom Metazoa; phylum Arthropoda; class Insecta; order Lepidoptera; family Tortricidae; genus Archips; species Archips xylosteana. The sequence continues at coordinate 14,546,150 of OX387349.1, forward strand.
TTAGACAATACGGCCTCTGTACTTTCTATCTTTAAAATATCAGAACCCTTTCCATTGCTCTGTAAAAAGTAGTAAACATTTATAGGTATTTATATTAATTTTACGCCTGAATCAATCATTTGACGTTTTTAGCGGAACGCTTGGAAGTAGGCTACGTGCATGACGCAAACAACAACAAGATTAACTTGTACTGCAATATCTTGCACACGGCCAAGAATATTACTTTCTGCCGATTCCAAAAAACAACAAGTGCAGTGGGATTCAATATCATGGATGGACTGAGCGATGGACGTCACAGGTATAAATACAGCACTTACGATTGGAGTTTTCCCCTATTCCAAGTTAGTCAAGGAATTTAGTTTAATTCCCTACCCATTTCGTAAAAAAGTCGTTAAACATTCGCAATGCATTAAGGTCGAAATGTCTAATGCAACATCGTAGCTAGCTCTTATGGTGACAGTTTGCTGTACGATATTCATAATTAGGTGGGTTGGAAATTAAATTCCTAGACTGTAATATTATAAACAGTAAAACTGCCTGTGAAATTACTGGCACATAAGTTTTTCAATCTTAGTCTGTCTGTATTATAATAGTTGGGTCATACTGCATTGGTGATGGGTAGTCGCCGAGGGGTATGTATTACAATACCGAAGTACGAAAGACCGAATGTATTAAAACATCGAATGGGTCAAAAGACCGACACGATTTTTTTCTGAAACCGTTAACTTTTTAAGATTGTTATAAAACAAACCTAACCTAACCTAATGGGTTCTGAATGATGCCGTTTTAATAAATTCGGAGAAGTTTATGGTTTCAGAAAAAATCGTGTCGGTCTTTTGACCCATTCGATGTTTTAATACATTCGGTCTTTCGTACTTCGGTATTGTAAGACATACCCGTCGCCGAGAGAGTCTTTAATAAAACACGCCTTTACGCTTTTGTGTAACAACACGTCTCGATCTGATCATAATATATTTTCTCATTTATTCATTTATACCTATTATAAATTTTGTTAAGTCATCACTGTATTGACTTGTAATGTACATTACAGAATATTTGTATTGTATTATATTGTACGGTTGTAGTTATTACGGACTCGGTTTCGATAGCCGCCATTGCGGCATGACGATCGAGCAGCCCACTAGCCAGGACTATGGCACTTGGCGCTGTTCTGTGGGAGTACAGAGTTGGGTCGGGACCGTTATCACCCCGCAGACTCCGATGCAGGCTTTGATAAGTGTCGCTCCTGACACACGAAGTAAGTGTACTAAATGGCTATTGCTGAAAAAAAAAACTTCATTAGTTAAGTTCAGTCTAGTAGTGTTAGGCGCAATAATAAAAGTAATAAAATTCTATATTAAATTCTTCGCAAGTGGCCATAAGACTGCGTGTTTAACTGAGCTGTGTAAGGTCGTTTGGGAAAAGCACTATACATACCTCGGTGGGAAATGGAGTTGCCAGCCTCATAAACTATCCAAATAAATTATTTATTTGGATCAAAAATTTAAATATCTGGGCCACTGAGGACCTCAATGATAATTGTGACATTGAGCGGGAGCGCAGAGCGCTGTACGTCCGGTGCAATATGCTGGCTCGTAGGTTTGCAAGGTGTACTGAGGAAGTAAAAATAACATTATTTAAAGCTTTTTGTCAATCCTTTTACACATGCAGCCTGTGGGTCAGCTATACAAAGCGGGCGTACAGCGAACTGAGGGTGCAATATAATAATGCGTTCAAGGTTCTGATGGGGCTGGGGCGACGCTGCACTGCGCCCCGCATGTTCCCGGCAGCGCGTGTGGACGGGTTCCACCCACGCTATCATGCGCAAGCGCTGCGCCGCGGCGATGCAGCGTGCGCGCACCAGCCCCAAAAGCATCCTGACCACGGCGCATCGGTGGGACAGCCCACTGATAAAACACTGGCTGAGCTTACATGCACCGTAGATGTACCTATGTAAAATTTTGATATAAGTATTACCCTTAGTATATAAAAATTAGGAATGTCTAAAAAAATACCTATAATGAACTAAAACAATTACTTTGCTCACCCGCGACCTTACAATAGCTAAAGTAACGCCTGATTCAATAAATTATTTAAAATACCTATAGTTTTTATTTTTTTTTTTGTATAGAAAAGTCAATTATAAGAAACTAATTTCAATATTTTTTCATTTAGTTCACAACTTTTTTCAAAATTAATTATTGAAACTAATTTGGTTGATGACGTCACATTATAATTGAGGGTTTCCCATTCCCACACAGCCAAATTTCTAAATTCTTACGATAAGGCAACCCCTTTAATTATTTTTTGTGTAGTGGTACATTGTAACTAGTGTCACAATATTGGCGCTGTCAGAGTGCTAGATGTCAGATAGCGGGTCCGAATCAAACTCCGTAGTTAAATCCACGCGTAAATTGTGAAGAATTCTAAATAATGCTATTCCACACCGATTAAAGTACAACTTGGACCGTCTACGAAATTGACTTCAATGTCAAATGAAGGTCATTGCTTATTTAATATACATGTAATAAACGCATTACATTTTATTAAAATTAAATAACTGCAGAAAACAATTTAAAACGCATTTATCTAGAAATGGTTTTTGATTTACTATACATTACAAAAAAATAGACAACCCCAATTAATGTACACTACTAACATAAACTATGGATTTTGTCTGAAAATAAATTATTATTATTATTCTTTAATATTCGGCCGCCAACTTACTTCAACTTACTTACTTACTTCCCGGCCTCTGTCTGTAGTAATGTACTACATATTTAGTTAGGGACTCGAACGTCAGGAAAACATACATAATCGTGCTGAGTTGAGTTCTATAAAAGTGACTTCTCACCAACTTTCTCTCGAGGTTAATCGACTGATATGTAGTTTGCTCGTTTTTTTAGGCTCACAGTCTGTCAATAGAGACGCAGATGGGGAAGTGAGGACGGTATTCACTCAACTCGATATGGAGTTCACTATAATGTGCCACGCTGATGTTTCCTTGAGATATTGCTGGTTCCAACATCCTAATGGATCGCAGTATACACCGCGGCCACTCGCTAACGAAGAACAGAACTTTTGGTAAGATTTTAATTTTTGTGTAATTGCTGGGAAAATATCTTCCTTTTCAGGCCTAGCATTGTGTCCGGCGATTCGCCATGTAGGTATGTTCAGTCACCATCGGAGCGGTCTAGGCACTCTAAATAAAGTAGGTATCTGAACACGACCGTATCGTTATTTGCGCAAGTCAGTGTTCAGATTTTAGATAGATAGATTAGATTGCTACGATGTTTATGGTGACGACTGTAGGTATTATCAAACCGCGTTTAGAAAGGGATTGAGCTCATAAGCGCTCAGTGCGTGTGCGCGCGCGCTTTGAGCCGAAGGTCGCGTCGCGGGTCATCAATTAAATGACAAAAAATGACGAATGTGATAAAATGTTCAAGTTGCAACATTGTGATAAACGAGGTGTTAGCGTTTATGTGTAATAGAGTAAAAGTGATGGATGATGATAGTCTGAGAAGATTGTGTGTCACTGCCTTTTCAGACAGTGAAATTGTGAACGCGAAGAATCTACTGTTTGACTCCGTACCACCGAGATCACGGAAGAAATCAAGAAAAGGAGAAAATAAATCTCAACGAGATATTGACGATATCGTGAGTCTTTTACGAACTGTGGACTTCAATACGTTACCGATATTCGTTGCTCGAGACCTGGAGAAGCTACCTCCAATGTTATTCGATCATATCGATGTTAACCGTCTGTTGAAGGACATGGTAGCTATGCGTCATGATTTGGATCGCCTATCAAATGAATGTGTTTCTATGACACAATTTAATGAACTAAAATGTGACGTTGATAATTTGAAAAAAGCGTCCATAGTGAATTGTTTTCAATCCAACATAAACACAAAGAGGGGTGCTTGCCTTATGAATAGCTTTGATTGTAACAGTGGACCCATGGGCTTGCCACCTGATTGTGATGTTGATTTACCAATTCATTCGAAGTCGCCGGCTAAAGATATTTTTTGTAAAAACATAGTGGTGGGTCGGAACACAAACTTAATACCGGTATCCCCGCGCAAATCAGCTGAGAGGGTAGCTGAGCGCACGATAACGAACGCTGCGGAGGCGATGACTCACCAACCGCAAACGCCTGCGCCGACCCGCTCGCCTGCACCGAGACACACGGTCGCCGCCGATTGCAACGCGGAACCGGCGTTATTAGTTAAATCGTTTTCTGAGATCACTCGTGAAGGCGTGTGGATACCGGAAAAGCATGATGAGGGATGGACTATGGTTCAAAGAAGAAAATTTAAAAATAGATTTATTGGTAATCAAGGGAAGGCAGTCGTTGAGTCCAATAGTAAATTTAAGGCCGCAGATATCAAAACGCCTATTTATATTTACAATGTGTCCAAGGAAGCTTCACCTGAAGAAATAACTAACTATATTGCGAAGAAATCTAATATATCAGTGACACTAGAAAAAGTGAATATGAAAATAAGTAAAGACTATGACTCTTACAAAGTATTTGTGCCTAAGCATAATATGTATTTATTTTTGAGAGATGATTTCTGGCCGGATGGGATTGCATATCGGCGTTTCATTGAATTTAATCACTTTAAAAAGGATCTTTATGAACTCCGCAACAACAAAGCTCATTAGTTATAATTGTAAGAGCATTACTCGCTCGGTGCAATGTGTACGAAATCTGTGTATGACTGGGGACATTATATGTCTTCAGGAAACCTGGTTATTGCCCGATGATGTGGCGTTCCTCGGTGGTATAGACAGTAACTTCGCATTCACTGGTAAGTCCGCGGTGGATACTTCTACGGGCATTCTACGTGGCAGGCCATTCGGCGGCCTTGGAATTCTTTGGAAAAAATCTATGTTCCCGTGTGTATCGGTAGTAAGTTGCAATAGTGTGCGTCTTGCGGCAATAAAAGTTATGTTAGATGATCGGTCCATGTTAATAGTAAATGTTTACATGCCGACTGCGTCCGCTGATAACCTAATCGAGTTTACCGAGTGCTTAAGTGAAATTAGTGCGATAATTGAAAGTAACAGTGTCGAGACGGTATTTATTCTCGGGGACTTCAACGCGCACCCAGGTGAGCGATTTGCTAATGAACTTTTAGACTTTTGTTGTGATCAATCATGGTCGTGCGTAGATATGGACCTATTGCCTGCGGACTCGTACACGTTCGTTAGCGATGCACACGGGTCGCACCGATGGCTTGATCACTGCGTGGTAACGAGCGCGGCGCGTCAGACTGTGTCGGGAGCTAAGGTTTTACAGGATGTGTTCTGGTCTGACCATTATCCCTTAGTAATCGAATGCAATATGAATAAAATTACATCTAAATTTGTAGCCCCAAATGTAACATATAACAAAGTGGTATGGGGTGAGAGGGATAGTAAACAGATTTCACAATTTCACGATATATGTAATGACAGGCTTAGGCATGTACAAATGCCTATGGAATTTGTTTCATGTGCCGATAAGCGATGTAATCGTCACGACCATAGGTTTTTATTAGATACCATGTATAGAAATATAGTACATATTATCTCGGATGCCTCTGAAGCGAGTTCTACCAGTCGTAAAAACGTTAAAAAACCTAAAAAAGTACCGGGGTGGAATAAGCATGTTAGTGGTGCTCACCGGGAGGCTCGTCTGTGGTATCAAACGTGGATAACGCATGGTAAACCGGTCTGTGGTGATATTTATAATAAAATGTGTGAAACTCGGCGCATTTTTAAGTCTAAATTGAAGTTTTGTCAGAATAATGAGGAGCAGATCAAGATGGACATTATTGCGCAGCTCCATTCCAGTAAACAGTTTGGTAAATTCTGGAAGACAACTAATAAGTTTTGTCCTAGGCCGAGCCTTCCTGTGAGTGTGGCTGGCTTGCACGATCCAAACGATATTGCAAACGCATTTCGGCGACATTTTAACGTGCAGCCGGCGGTTGCGCCGGGTCGGGTGTTCGGTGCTGAGAGCTGTCCTCAGGCCATAAACGTCCGTTTTTCTGCCCATGACGTAGAATCAGTAATTAAGAAAATGGTACGAGGAAAATCACCTGGAAAGGATGGTCTCAGCATCGAGCATTTAAAGTTTTCTGGTGCACATCTGCCCAGGGTACTAGCATTATTTTATAATTTATGTGTTAGTCACTGTTATTTGCCAGAGGATCTCATGTGCACAGTGGTTGTTCCTATTGCTAAAAACAGGACTGGGGATGCCTCTGACATGTCCAATTACAGGCCCATATCGCTCGCAAATGTTGTTGCTAAGGTGCTGGATAGTTTGCTTGATAAACAGTTAGCTAATCACATTGAATTGCACGATACGCAGTTTGGCTTCAGGCCTGATCTATCTACAGAAAGCGCGATTCTCTGTCTCAAGCAGACTGTCCAGTACTACACGGCTAGGGACACACCTGTATTTGCTTGTTATTTGGACTTGTCAAAGGCATTCGATTTCGTATCTTATAACACTCTGTGGCATAAAATACAGCATGAGACTGATGTACCAGCTGAGATTTTGTCAATACTCCGGTACTGGTACGAAGGACAGGATAACAGTGTAAAGTGGGCAGGTGCACATTCGGACGTGTATAGGTTGGGGTGCGGGGTGAGACAGGGGGGGTTGAGCTCTCCTCGTCTTTTCAACCTGTATATGAATCGATTGCTGCGGGAGCTTAGTTGCACCAATGTCGGCTGTTCGATAGATGGGGTCTTTATTAACAACATCAGCTATGCTGATGATATGGTGCTACTATGTCCCTCGTTTTCCGCGCTGCAAGAACTGCTGAAAATTTGTGAGTCGTATGCGGAGGCTCATGGGCTCAAGTACAATGCGAGTAAAAGTGAGTTCATGATATTCAGGGCGGGCAAAAAAACATACGTGGATTTGCCACCTGTAACTCTGTGTGGTGCTCCATTGAAGCGTGTTCAGCATTTTAAGTATTTGGGCCACTGGGTCTCCGAGGACCTGAGCGATGTCATGGACATAGAGAGAGAGCGCAGGGCGCTGTCCGTGCGATGCAATATGCTGGCGCGTAGGTTTGCGCGATGTAGTGACGAGGTTAAGCTGACACTATTTCGCGCGTACTGTCAGTCCTTCTATACGTGTAGCTTATGGGTCAAGTTCACGCAGCGCGCGTACAGTGCACTGCGCGTGCAGTATAACAACGCGTTCAGGGTGCTGTTCCGGCTGGCGCGGGGCTGCAGCGCGTCGGGCATGTTTGCCGCGGCGCATACCGACGGCTTCCACGCCATCATTAGGAAGCGCAGCGCCTCCACGCTCAGCCGCCTGCGCGCCAGCTCGAACAGCATCTTGAGGGTGTTGGCGGACAGGTGGGACTCGCCGATGTTGGCAAGGTGGATGGCCCTTCATTCCCCGAGTTGTGATTGTGGTATGTAAATGTAACTATTCTAATTGATTTCATTAGTTTAATTTATTTATTTTAATTTGTTTTTGTGTTTCTATTGTCATTTTATTCTGATTTCTTTTGATTAATTAATTTATTTTTATTTTAAATTTTAATTTTAATTTTGACCTTTGTTTTTATTTAATTTAAATTTGTTTTAATATATTGTGACTATTGCTGATTTTAATTTGATTTGATTTGTTTTGTAAATTATGTAATTAACTATGGATGTAAAAATCTGAAATAAATGGTTTATTATTATTATTATTATTATTATTATAATGTTATTTTTGAACTAATGCATGATATGACATTGTCAGTGGTAGAGTGTGCAGATAAATTAAATTGTTATTTTAGTACAATGAAGTTCTAAAGCATGGAAAAAACATCAAATTGCAGATAATTTCTCGGCACCGACCGTTTAATACTTTACTACGATTCATATTTTATACATACGTATTTTTTAACAGCTATGGCAATTTGATAACGCGAAAATGATGTGAATCAGTGACAGATTTGTCAGATATGATATTAATATTTTTTATAAAACAAGTGACAATATTTAAGCCGACTTAATCATAAGATGTATGGCTTATAAAATAAATGAGATTAAAAAAAAAAGTGTCAATATTTACCGAGAATAGATTTCAAATATGCAAAGCACAGGTACTTTGTAAATCTATTAATTCTAATAACAATAAAGTGTCTGCACTTATGAAGATATCAAAGATTGACTTATGATTATATTTAATTATTTGTTTTGCATCATTATTGTGCTAACGGTACTCTCGAATCCCTTTCTAAACGCGTTTTGATAATACTAGGTGCTTAAGTCGCTCTATTATCTTAATTTACGAAAAATCTTAATGACCGTTTCAAGATTATATTCGTCATTGATAAATTGATTTATTAATCATTATAATCACGTTTTAATTGCGTGTTTAAGTCGCAAAAATATGTAGGTATAAAGACTTTATTACTGTAGTGATAAGGTTGATATAGGTAAACATTTGTAATTTTGCGCGACTGTAAGTATCTATTTTGTGATTGTATGCATTGTACGCAACTATCGGCACGTGTTGTAGTATCACTGAAACCATCGATGAATTTCAGACTAAGGAATTTTAGAAATATCTAACAAAAACAAAAACGATAATAATAATCAGGGTCGGATTAACATTTTAAACGCCACGCATCGTTTTTGTTAGGAACAAAATTGATTCTTATGCGGATGCAGGTAGGTTTAATTTTGTATTACCGTACTGTCGTCTATATCCGACACAATGGTTAACAATATTGGACTGCCCTACCTAATGCAATTTTCGGGCCCCCCCTTTGGCCAAATATTAACGACACTTTTCAAGAATTCAAATCAAATCATCTGGTAGCATGCATCGAAAAATAGCAAGACTACTTATTGTCATTGAGGATCCAAATTTTATAAATCCAATTTTCACTCCGAAACCTTTTTAACCCCCGACACAAACAGATGGGTGTTATAAGTTTGACCGCTATGTATGTCTGTCTGTTTGTGTGTTTATCTGTGGTATTATAGCTCTTAAACGGGTGAACCGATTCGGATGCGGTTTTTTATTAGAAAGCAGGTTTCTTGGCGATGGTAAGAACCATTGATGAAACATATCTAAGAAGATATGTTTCATCAAAATCGGTTCAGCCGTTTCTAAGTTATCAGCTCTTTTGTTAGCTGCGGAAGGGATCTTAGAAGCAAATTGGGCATTTACTTTATGTTCAAACATATGTACGTGTGAACGTAATTGCGTTGGGGGGTTTTAACATTTTGAATTTATAGTTATTAGTGTATTTGTTGCGCGCGCGGGGGCCTTTTGGCGATGCGGGGCCCCTATTCACTTTGCCTAATGATTAATCCGGCCCTGAATATTATATTTTTTATGAGAGGGAGGCAAACGAGCAAACGGGTCATCTGATGGCAAATGATCACCACTGCCCATGATTATCAACAACTCCAGAGATGTGCAAAATACTTTATGAAATGTATTTAAATACAAAATGCAAATACTTCTTGATTTTTCTATTTCAAATGCAAAATACAAAATACTTTTTAGTTATGTATTTTAAATACTAAATACAAAATACGTATTTCCAAAATACTTTTCCCAAATAAAATACTTTTAGATTTTAAATGCCTGTTCATTCAGGTTTAAATACCTAAGTTTTTTTTAACAAAGTATATTTCGTTAGATTTTAATTTTGTAACCAAACCCTAGATCGTATTAGCTGACATGTCAATAAAATTCAAAACACAGGCGCTGTCCTCCGCATTTATTATTTATTTTCAAATAAAAAAAGAAAAAACTGACTATCTCACTGGCTGACTCGTCGATGCCAATCCTTTAACCCTTGGATCTAGAAACCTGATTTTAATAATGTAGATTGTAGACAGTAATATAATAAAACGATTTCATCGAAATTTTCAAGGGACAAGGAGTTTAACAATAAAAGCGAAACTGCTTGCACAAGCTAGTAAGTAAGTAAACACTTAGAATGTTGTACAGTAAACTTATCAGTTCAGTGTTGCCATATTGAGGGAAATAACTCATAATTGTTTATCAAATTTATTGATTTTGTGGGCTGAACTTAACAAAAAGTATTTTGCATTTTGCAAATACAAAATATGTTGCAAAAGGTATTTCAAATAAAATACAAAATACTTTTCCTAGAAAAGTATTTAAATACAAAATAGAAATAGGTATTTTGCATTTTAAGTACTAGTATTTCAAATAAGTCACATCTCTGAACAACTCAAAGAGTATCACTGATATGTTGTCGGCCTTTAAAGGAAGCGTAAACACTTCTTGAAAGCCCCGATATCATAACTGTCCGGAAACATTGCTGTCGTAAGCTGATTCCACAATTTCACTGTACGTGGTAGGTAGTGGCGTAGAAAACGTACAGTGGTGGACCGCCGTACGACGACCAGATGGCCTAGTGGTTAGAGAACCTGACTACGAAGCTTGAGGTCCCGGGTTCGATTCCCGTGTCGGGGCAGATATTTGTATGAAAAATACGAATATTTGTTCTCGGGTCTTGGGTGTTTAATATGTATTTAAGTATGTATCTATCTATATAAGTATGTTTATTCGTTGCCTAATACCCATAAGACAAGCTTTGATTAGCTTACTTTGGGACTGGGTCACTTGGTAAGAATTGTCCCGTGATATTTTTTTTTATTCATCCATAGTTAACTGTTGTTTATACTTGACAGGTATACAGGCGAAAGTTTACAAGTAGGCGATTGTGGTATAACATTCGCTAAGGCTTCGGAAGATGAAGCTGGCACATGGACCTGCCACATGGGACCAGACAGCCAAGTAGGCCTAGAAGTAACCGACAATTTAAACGTTCGAGTCACAGGACCTTTAGCGGCCAATAGCAAAGAGATTCAGACGAGAATCGGTGATACCACCACTTTGTATTGCCATACAGCCAATGGGATGAAGCCTCTGGACTACTGCCGCTTCAGGACGCCTCGTGCGGTCGGAATGAACATTGATGCCACTATCACGGAGGATAAGTAAGCCTATTGGATGTTTTAATTAATCTGTGTTTTTTAGCGATGGGTCGCCCACACGAAACTAGACCGTTTATTTCAGTTCATCGACTAGTCCATGGACTTGTTGAATTCGTCGACTAGTTGACGTGATGTCGGCTTTGTGTATAGATGTTCAAACTTAACGGCACGTTGATTTGTATGACTCATAAGTCTGCGGTTGCATTATCTACAGCTCTTATTCAAATTCAACTCTTATTCAAAATATGAACTCTGTCTATGGAACTTAATTCAAATTTGCTAACCGACTACGATTTTGTGTCTGCGTCGCGTTCCTAGTAGATATGAACAAGTGGGAACTAGTAGGTTAGCCATCTAAGAATTCGACTGGTCGACGGTCGACGCTAGGTCGGTGGATCGTCCAAGCGTTGATTCTATATGGACCGTTCAATCAACTAATCCGTTCATTCAATGCCTATCGCTAGTGTTTTCTTTGTGTTGTGAGCAAAAGTTTTCTGTTTTACTGATGTTCGCTTAATACGGACATTTGTTTTTTTATTACTGACCAGCAGTTGCCCACGAATCCGTCTACAAGGAATTCTTTTATCGATATCCCGCGAAAATAATTGAACATGGCAAAATCTAGTATTGTCGTACTACGTGTGAAGATTTTTTGTAAGTGTTACTTACTAAAAATCTAGCGTACCATGTCAATTCACGTGTTGTAAATTGTATTCGAATGACAGCTATAAAAAAGCTTTAGCCTTCATCGACTACCTCCCTTTAACCCTTTTCCAGGCGTACCGCATATAGCGACCACATAAATCTACACAAAGATTCGACCTTGCTCCCTTTACAATATGGTGGAAAATCAATTGAATTTCTTTAAAGTATGCTTTGCTTTTAAATTAATGCTGCATAGGTAAACAATATAACACAATTATTGGTTTTGTAGTAGCACATCTAAATAGACGGGGCCTGGAAAAGGTTTAAACAGGGAATCTTACTCGAAAGTTTGTATGGATGGATGTGTGGATGTTTGTTACTCTTTTAGGTACGCTAAAACGGTTTGACCAGTGGCGATCCTTACATAGAAGCCCAAAAGCCGGGCTTGCCTTATAAATCTCAAATCAAGATTAAAAATAAAAGCTAAACCTCGTCCAAACGAAAAAAGTTCTAATAAAATCACTTTCATAATAACGCGCTTTATTTTACGTAAAATACCAAGAATTGCATAACAAATCCGCTGCGCGGCCCTGCGGCGCTATACGGCGGCCGACGCGGCGATAGGCGATAGTAGCGACGTTATAAATAGCATGACATCTCGCTCGCTTTCTTTGCAATTTTGAATCTGGCTTACGGTGTGAAGTTTGCTGCGTTTGGTTTAGAACGCGAGTGCGCGGGCGAGATGAATAACTTCACGATTGTTTATATCGAATCGTGGGCCATGCCATGCAATGCCATGCATGTAATTACAAAATAAATAGGTATTCTTGTTTTAGTGCGTTGCTGCGTGTGAGAATGAGTCTGTAAAATTTAAAAATCTGTCTAGTAATAGAATGAAGTGTGCTTTGGTAAGCTTGCCCAAACTGAGTAAAGCGGCAACAAGATGGATTTACCTACATTAAATTATAAAAAAATACTAAAACATATCTCTCGGCTTGCCATAGCCTGATACCCTAGGCACGCCACTGGGTTTGACGGATTATGATGAAATTTGCCAAAAGGTAGTTTAGAATCTAAAAGATAGTTTAGAGTCTAAACTATCTGTTTGGCAAACTTCTATCTAAACTTTAGATATTTTTATCTTGGATAAATTGGATAGTTCTCACAGAATAATAGCCATAAACGAATTCTTCACAGACGGAGTCGCAGGCAACAGTTAGTTCTTCTATATTTACTTCGGGAATCCCAATGAAATTTGCTATGTGGGAGTTTTCAGGGGCAAACAATCAATAGATTGGTCTTATCTCTGGGAAAACACTAGCCCGAGCCAAGTTCAGTCAGTCGGTCAGGTCTAATAGCTAATCAACATAAGTCACTGTAATGATAAAGTCTATGATGCCAAGTTTCGGTATCTTTATGGCGTTAGACAAAAAAATAGATAAAATCCCCTCCGGGTTGTATTGGCCCAAGTGTCAATATGGCCAAATGTTAGAACGTCCGAATGTCAAAACGTCCAAGGACACAATACCCAGTTGCCAAAAAGTCCAATGAACATAACCTTCAGTTGTCAAAATTCCCAATTGCCGAATCGCCTAATTGTCATAATGTCTAGCGAATATCACGTCCAGTTGCCAAAACGTCCAATCGCCGAATCGTCCAATTTCCAAGAAGGGTAATGGGCGGAACGTACGGTTACCAAAATGCCGAATGGCCAACTCCCCCAGTAGTCAAAATGTCCATGTGTCAAAACGTCCAGTGCTCAAAACCTTATTTGTTGAGCCACTCAAAGCCATTATGGTCTTTATGGCATCTGGACCTTACGACATCCCGGGCAATATAACACTCGGGCCAAATTGACCAGTGGTCTTCGTGGCATCTGGACATTATGACGTCCCGGACAATTTAACACTATGGCCAAATTGACCTGTGGTGTTTATGGCATCTGGACATCTAGTTAGACCCCTTGACATTTTGACACTTGGGAAAACACACCCCGGAGGGATAAAATCAATCAATTAATAGTTATCTTATCTTTGTCTGCGCACCCAGTTCCTTTTAGACTTGATAATAAACAATAATAGTTATGTTTATGTTTGTGGTCGCGTCGACCAGACACAATAGAAGTTTTATTGTTATGGATCCTAACTAATTAATAATCATATTTCTACATTATGTGTTATTCCTTATTCTTGAAATTAAATGCCACAGTAACATATATTTAAAGACAGCATTGTCTAATTTTTAATGAAATTTACAGAAGCGATAGGAATAAATAAACTTATATTTTCAGCGCAATACTCAATCGCTACTATTTTACGCCTGGTCGAGATTTAGACTATGGAGACTGTTCATTGACGATAAGTCCAGTGCAACAAGAGGACATTGGTGTTTGGACATGTGCAGCGTTGGTCGACCGTGATACCGCTGAGGCGAGGGATACCATTACTGTTTCTCTTGGAGGTAAGTGTTCCTAGACGTAAGTAAAGGGAGTACAGAAGACGTCAACAATGTATGCCTGTTGTTAAATTATGTTAGAACATTAAACTTTATGTCACTTACGAGTAAGTTTGATATCAAACTGCAGTAAGTCCTGTATATAGGACACTGGGCCGTAGGAGGTTTAATTCTTTAATCAAAGATTCAGGACGTCAAAAAGTAATTTTGCATATCAAAATTTTAAAAAGTGATTATCGTTAAAAGCAACTAATCCGGTCAAATTAGACAAGAAAATAAGAGTGAAGATACATGAATTAACATCAAGCTGAAAATTAGTAAAATTGTTCAAAACATAATTAAAAATAACATCTCAAAACTCCCATTGTTCCGGCACGTGGAAAAAAAATTATTCAAGCTCAAAGGTCAAAAAAAATGGGTTTTTCGCGATTTTCACTGAAATGGTAAGTTTTATCATAAAATTATCTGAGACAGAATTGTAGATCATAAAATTATCTTTAATAAAGGTTTTTATTACTTTTTTCCTAAGAGCCACCGTTTCAGAGATATAACGATTAAAAAACTTGTAATATTTTGAACTTTCGGAGTGAATATCTCCGAAAATATTCACTTTATCAAAAAATGGTTTAGCAAACCCCTATTTATTTTCAAATACCTATCCAATGGTACCCCACACCATATGTCTGTCTGGCTGTCTGTCTGTCCGTCCGCGGCTAAGCTCAGAGACTGTTTATTTTTTTTTCTAGTGGAAAGGGTAAGGGAAACATATCTATTCTGTGGAAGTATTTGTAAGTATATATTATATGGTTTTAAATTTGTTGTATTTTTTTTTTTTTTTGAATGTGGAGAAATAAATTATAATAGATATTTTCCGTGTTCAGGAGGCGAAACTCTTTCGATTCCTGCAGTAATTTTCAGGTGTTAGAAAGATGAAAGGTTGTCAATTGTAACAATTAGTTTCCTTCTATAATTTTAATTTAATTTTTAATGTTTTTATTTTTATTTTATTACTTTTTTTTTATTTATTTTTTTAATTTAATTTTTTTATTTTTATTTTATTATACTACTTTATATTATTGTATGTTACAACTAGCCTCCGCTAAAGGGGTCAATCTGAAAATCAGCGCTGGGGCATGCTGTCATGTGTCCTAGCACTTGCTGAGATTGAGACCCATTGCCGAAACGTAGCTGATTTATTTCCATTTGTTGTTATTTATGTTGTGGCAATAAATGATTTTTTATTTTTTATTTTATTTTTTATTTTTTAGTACTAGAAAGCTGTAATTTGGCATGAATGGGTATGTATTACAATACCGAAGTACGAAAGACCGAATGTATTAAAACATCGAATGGGTCAAAAGACCGACACGACTTTTTTCTGAAACCGTATGATGCCGTTTTAATAAATTGTGAAAAGTATACGGTTTCAGAAAAAAATCGTGTCGGTCTTTTGACCCATTCGATGTTTTAATACATTCGGTCTTTCGTACTTCGGTATTGTAAAACACACCCAGCATGAATATATATATCAGTCACGCAACAAAGTTGTTAAATAAAAAAAACTAAAAAAAAAATGTTTTAGGGTACCTCCCATAGACGTAAAGTGGGGGTGATTTTTTTTCTCGACTAACCGTATAGTGTGTGGTACCATTGGATAGGTATTTGAAAATAAATAGGGGTTTGCTAAACCATTTTTTGATAAAGTGAATATTTTCGAAGATATTCACTCCGAAATTTCAAAATATTACAAGTTTTTTAATCGTTATATCTCAGAAACGGTGGCTCTTAGGAAAAAAGTAATAAAACCTTTACTATAGATAATTTTATGATCTACAATTCTGTCTCAAATAATTTTATGATAAAACTTACCGTTTCAGTGAAAATCGCGAAAAACCCATTTTTTGACCTTTGACCTTGAATAAATTTTTTTCCACGTGCCGGAACAATGGGGAATTTTGACATGTTATTTTTAATTATGTTTTGAACAATTTTACTAATTTTCAGCTTGATGTTAATTCATGTAGCTTTGAATGTCTAGCTAGATTGACCGGATCAAACGTCGTATAGTTCTATAAATAAGGCTTAGTGTTCCAGTTCGCATCAGTGCTTATCAATCATATTTTACTCGTAAAGGACGAAACTCTCAAAAAGATCTAAGTAAACTTCGTGTAGCCTTTACAGTGTACCAGATATTTTTGAGTTTTTTGTCCTAACCAATATTATTGCTAGTGACAAGTCCTGTAGCTATGTAAATTAGCAGATCTCTGCTCGAAAAGCAGTCCTATATTGTTCAGTTTCGACACCACTCGCACAAAAATTAATAACGACATTTCAATAGCTGATATCACTTTTATTTCCTTAGGTGCGTCTTCTAACCCGCAAACTTTATCGCAAGCCGGCATAGCGGGGATGGTGATCGGTCTAGTGGGGCTTCTAGGTGTCTTGGCTGGAGTAGTATGGTTCCAAAGACACAAGTTGTTCCTTGTGCGAACCAATACGAGCGCAGCCTCCAACGTCGCGTTCGCACGAACCATGTCATCGAGCGGCGGCAGTATGGGCACTAGAAACAGCAGCGGCTCAAGCAACAGCAGTGGCTCTGAATTTGAAGTTCAGATACGCAATATGAATCCTTCGCCCCCACAACAATAAAAAAATATTATTATACTTAACAAGACGGAATTTGCCTAAAGTCAACATTTAAATGAAAAATAAAGGAGACGTGTAATTAAGATCATTAAAATTGTAGTGTAGTTTTTGTGGCTGTGGAAATTAAATACTCAATAGGTAAGTGATTGAATAAGGTTGGAATTTTTGGCTTTGGTTGACATTAGACAGATTAATAAGTATAAAACCTGTATAAAAGGTAAAACCGGATGACGAAATAAATTCTATGTATGACACTTGCACTGCGAAGACGAATCCAGTGATGTCTCATAGCCAAAATTATCTAAGCTGTTTACGCTTTAGCAAGTAGATAGAACGGGTCATGCCCATATACATATGATATGACGATGAAGGATATAACCCTCCTTTTAGACACAGTTGCAGATGATTAAAAAATAAAATGCCACATATTTAGGCGATATAATTAATTATATTAAAAATGTTATAAATAAAATAGTTCGGTCAATTGAATCAAAGGTTTTATTATGTATTTATTTACCTTCATCGTAAAAAACACGTAAATACAATACTAGCTGTTGCCCGAGACTCCGTCTACGAAGAATAGGGATTTAAAACATAGCCTAAAACCATTGCCTTACTAAAACCATTAGCCTTGCTAAAACCATTTTTTGATAAAGTGAATATTTTCAGAGATATTCACTCCGAAAGTTCAAAATAATGTGTCCCCCTAACTTTTGAACCACACGTTTAAAAAATATGAAAAAAATCACGTAAGTTAAACTTAATAAAAACTTTCTAGGAAAATTATTTTCAACTTAACCAGTTGAGCAGTTTTTAAGTTTTTGTAAAAAAAATATTTCTAAACTAAGACTAAAAACGAATTTAACCGCCACTGCAAGCATTTTCTTTTCTTTGAGCACTATAAGAGGGTTTATACCTGCCGAGCTGGCAACGTTGCATTTTTGTTAGTTTTTCTAATATATAAATTGTTCTAATATATAAGTTAATGTGTCTACTGCAATAATAATTCGTGATAAGACTTTTATTTTCTTTAAAAACCGTTAAGTTATAGTTTTTAAAAAAAAATATAAGTTTATCACGAATTATTGTTGCAGTATACACATTAACTTATATATTAGAATAATTTGTATACAAAACATATTTAATTTTCATTCAATTTTTATGGAATAATCGAGAAAAACTAACAAAAATGAACGTTGCCAGCTCAGCAGGTATAAACCCTCATAAGATCACGCTTACAGTATCTTCTTTCAAATGTAAAAAAAAATTGAAATCGGTTCATATAATAAAGAATTACATCTGAAAAACCATATGTTGATACATACATACTAGTTCTAGTAGACTGCAGTTAGATTAGTTACCCAATTTGCCTATAGATGGCGCTGTACCGCCGACGTTGAAATTCTAGGTACATTGCGCTGTTAACCCTAGCGCGCGGTGGGAGTTGGGACCAAAACAACCACATTAATGAAGTATGCGCGTGTTTGGGCGTGTTTGACACGCTCTTGGCCGGTTTTTTACAGTGCAATGGAACTCATTATCCAGTTACCTATCAATCCTATCATTTAAAATATAAACTTTATAATCATCTCCAAAATAATACTTACAAAAAAATACACACTTGTAAACAAAGCTAGGGGCGATCATTAGTATACGGGAAAAGCGTTGATACTTGGATTTATCGAGAAAGGAACTCCCTAGTTGTCATTAAATGTTGCCCCCTAAATTCCTATGTCTGAATAATTACACTGAAATTTCCGACCTCTCAAAATAGAAACAGATCTAGAATCAGGGTGTATAAAAATGGGTTGGGTCCTGATCGCCTTACTTGCATTTAGCCTTGGTATTCCAAACGTCTCAGTTGTACACTGGCCAAGTATGCAAAATGACTTGTTTATCTAATCCCATGATTACAAAATGGTCCAAGTTTCAAGAACACTTAGGGAGCAAAACGCCTAGGTCGTGAAATGCACAAGTAGGCAGAATGTCTCAATTATATAAAGTCTTGATTGTATTAAATAGATTTTCAAGACCAGACCAGACCATTTACCTACTAAAACATTATGACACTAAGTCGTTTTACAACCAAGTCATTCCGTCTACTATGGCTTATAGCAATGCGGGCGTTTTACAGACCAAGGCATTTTGCTACCCGGACAAAATACAACTAAGGTGCTCTGCTCGCCAAAGCTAAATGCAAGTAAGGCCTTCGGGACCCGACCCATAAATAGGTAGGTAGTTAAGTTGGCAAAAGCATGCTAGTAATAGAGCATTTGACGAACATCTTGGTATCCTCTCAGCATAAAGTAAGTAAGTATATTTATTTATAATACGATTCATCGAGAGATTGAGACCTCCATTTTTTTAATAATGTTTAAGTACAATCAGCCAATTTGATTACTTGGCCACCATAAAACCTTATAATTTAACCTAGAGATTTTCCTGGCACGAACGAATACTTTTCCTTCTAGTAAGTAATTAGTTTATCGATGTCTTATTTATAAGTGGCATTATATCAATGAGACACGTTTGAAAATATAGAACAAGAATACCAAATCGAATCGATGTTATTATTATGTCAAACACCAACCACAAGTTGTTCGTGCCAGAAAAATCTCTAGGTATACTTATAATAGTAAATAATTTTCTTTATTTATACAATGCTTATTATCAAATGAGATAAATGCCATGGTGACAATATCTATGTCTATAGAATCAAATTAGTAAACTGTACTAATGTACACTATTCATATCTGCCTAAACTAACCCACACAACTTACCAAGATTTTAAGGGAGAATTGGTAAAAGTAACACTTATTATTCGGCGACTAAATGGTTGTATGGAAAGTGCTTATAGAGTTATAAACATCACCAAGAGCGAAGAAGGATAAGGGCACTAGAAAAAGATTTTGTTACACATTTATTTTTTAATACCGGTGTATAACGTACCGTTTTATGTAGTTGATTAACATTGCGACTAATTTCAAGTCAATTCGGTATAAGTAGATTTGCAAGATTTGTAAACATTGTTAGTTTGTTTGTTACACGCGTAAAGCTAATGTAAAGGTGTTAAGACGAGTCATTCGATTTTATTCCTTTCGAAACAATATCGCAAGAATGTTAAAGTATGCGAATGAAATTGTTTATTTTTTATAATAAGTATAGGTATTCCAGCGAATCGGGATAGGAAAACACGAATTAGAAAAATAAATCTCGATAGAGCTTTGAAAGTAGCGTCCAAAAATATTTTATCTTGCTAAGAATTTCGCAGCTATAATAATTAATACTACAAAATTTTCCAGGAATCTAGCAAACTATAGTAGATCATTTTATTCAGTCGCTTAGCTTAATTTTTATTGAATCACTTCATGCTCTTAAGCCCTATCTATACATGCAGACAGACTGGACACTCGATATGTACATCACTGGGCTAGCCTGCACCGACCGCTTTTTCACATTGTATGAACATAACTAACATAGTCATATAAACTGTCAGTCAATTGAAATTGCAAACAATGTAAACAAACCTTGTATTTAAAATGTCTTTGATTTCCATTTTCCCTCATCAAATATTGCTAAATCCGTGTGTTATTTAATCAATACTTACCACAACACTATCCTAAACCATTAAAACAATAAACAAGTGCTAGAATATGGATATTTCATTAAATGGTTTATTTAAATTGTTCGCAATTCCAATTGCCAGCGATTTTAAGTTGTTATTAAGTCGGTTTGGATTACAGAATTTGTCCGTAATAAAAAAAAAATTATTTATTTTACTAGCGTGGGAATTATTTTCAGATGCCTCATCTTAATGAGCCTTGTCTATAAGTAGGTAAATAACTGAGGTCATTAGGTCATCATGTAATGGTGACAGCGTTCGAATAGACACCAAATATGTACACAAAATTGCAATGTCTTTGACAGTAATTTTAATATCTTCGTGCGATCCTTTTACCCTACAACTCTATTTGTACTTTAACAAGTCAATTTAATTAAATTTATTTATATTCAAACAAACCAAGTCAATTTTTACACGCTTTATATTATTTGATATACCTACAGGTAGTACTGTAACAAAAATATCTCGTTAAAAATAACTTCAGTACCAAAAAGGCTAATATTAATAAATAAGTAGTTTTATTAATTCTTATTTTAACGCGTTAGTCGACTGGTTTGTATCCAAGCACGATCTGGTCGATGGTGACTTTGTTGAAAAATTTGTTGATGGCCTTGACACAGGTCCGGACGATTTGTTTGATTACTGGAGGTGCGAGGTCGTCCATCAGTTGCTGCCAGTTCTGGTTTGCGAACTCGTGAGTGGCGTCCGCTGTAACAAAGATGGTTGCTCGTACTAGGGAAGGAGTAGAAATAGTTCGCCGGGTTTTGTGAATTCGAGCGGTGGGCATGCTTTTTGAAAGTCAGGGTAGGTTTCACCACTCTGACGTTCTTGTTATATTTTATGTGTGATATCTGTTCCCGTGTTTGTTTAATGGAACAAAATAAACAGAGATGTCGTAGGTACATAACATGCAGAGAGTAATGAAACAGGGTCGTGAAACATTCGAAAATATTATTTAAAAACTGTTACACAAGGTGTCTCAAAATTTATTTGCGAAAAATTTCAAAAACTGCTTGAGTAAGTTTGACTGAAAACCCGTCTGAATGTTTTTTTTTTTCTTTTTATTTTATTGTAGGTACCTAGTTGACAACTGTTTCCATAGGTTCACTGGTCGATGTTCAGTGCAACGCATCAAAGGCGTGACTATATTTTAAATTAAAAATTCCAATAAAAAATCTTTACAGGATTGTACAGTCAAGCTAACCGAACCATGTGGTGAAACATTCCGGATAAATTTTGTTGTTAGACACCTTGTATATCATTCAAATAAGAAAAGGTGCATTAGGGAAATAAAGTAACCCTCGTAATGATTCAACTACCCAATTCGGCTTGAATTTTTTTTTGTCAAAATCGCCAAGAATGAACTTTGTGTTGTTAACCCTGTGAACTAGTTACACAAGGTAAAACCGGACATGAGTTAATTCATGTTATTTAGTTCTCGGGGCAGAGAACGCTTCAGTATCCTGAAGATTGAGGTAAATGATGATTGCCTTTATCGTTTACGGCCATCTTGGTTTCCGTGTATAAGTTCATTGTTTTGCAAACCGGCAATTTCATATCTACATCGCGAAGGACTGATAATTTATACAGTGTTATATGGGATTATTGACGTGGTTTTGGCTCGACAACGACTGCGGGCGTTCGGCGGCGCGGCTGTTTTCTCTGTTTATTAAGTATACGGCCTTACGCCACGGTGATCAGGAGTTGAAAAATATTAATTCTAACCAAAATGGAATTAAATAGATGAGGCCTCAAGTAATTAAGTCTCAGTTTAATTAGTAAAGTAAACGTTATTCTTCAAATTTCCTTAATCCACCGAATGCATAGCATGGTCATCCTACATTTGTTCAAATTAAGTAGTTTCGTCAAATGTCATCGCTTAGGCGGGGAAACTGACGACAGGTCTCATGTCAAAATTTGTAAAAAGTGACTTTGCAAAAGTCCAAGGTGGTTTAACGACCGGATAACCTAGTTGTTAGAGAACCTGACTACGAAGCTCGAGGTCCTGGGTTCGATTCCCGGTTAGGGCAGATATTTGTGTGAAAAATACGAATGTTTCTGCTTGAGTCTTGGGTGTTTAATACTTTAAGTATGTATTTATCTATATAAGTAAGTTCATCCGTTGTCTAGCACCCATAGTAAGTACAAGCTTTGCTTAGTTTGGGACTAGGTCAATTGGTGTGAATTTGTCCCGTGATATTTATTTTTTTATTTAGGTTTTAGGTTCTTAGACTTAGGGTAGGGTGACAATGATTTTACTAAAAAAGTGATTTTTCAAATCATCATCATTTTGAAAATTAGTTGTTTTGTTTCATATACCTGGCTGCGACCTAAACGTGGTCGCCACCGAGTTCCTGATGACTAATTAAAAATCATCCTTTATAACCGACCATAGATACAAAATTCAAATGCATCCATCGTCAAGAAAACTTTAAGAGGTACATTCGTAGGGCGTACTATAAAATTAATGATTAAATATAACATGAATAGAATTTTTTGGAAAGAATTCCGATCCGCATTGGCTATCCCTAGTCTCAAATAGCGTATGTGGGCTTTTTAAAAAAATGTACCCTATACTTATTTCGACGAAAAAATTTTGGGATTTTCTTACTCAGAATCAAGAGCTCTTTTGATTTTGATGATAAAAAAAATACCAAATTTTTGTGTCAGTTTTGTACTGTAACGTTTTTTTTTCATACAATTTATATGGCTCATCGTCATCACAAAACTGACACAATTTTTTTTTTTTATGGAAAATGAGGAATATTTTTTAAGAAAAGGGTACACTTTTTAAAAAATGACCTGTACTGTGTTAAAAAAAAATCATTATTTATTTCCGAGAATTAAATATTGCAATTAATTGCAAACATATAACACACTATTCTAATTCTTATGTAATATCTTAAACGATATCTAAGTAGGTAAGTATGTTTAAAATAACAGCTGACTACGTTTAATCAAGTTAGTTTACGATTATCACTGTATTGCTGTTTGTACTCGTAATAGTAGAACAATGCTCAATAAATGTATAATTATAGGTGAACTTACCCAACTGTTTATTTCCATTGAATAGGTTCTTGAAAGTAAACGTCGTCTTCTGTATCTGATAGTTGTAGTTCGGTGTGACAAGTTTGAAATGATCGCCTTTGGAGTCCTTTGCGTGGGTTAGCTTGCTTCTGATTTCCACTCTGATATTATCTGGAAAGCACGGGAAAACAACCGTGTTAACAGCAAAAGTCGTGGTAGTTAAGTGGCTTGACCTTTGGCCTCTCAGGGGGGCTTGGGTTCGTGCGCGGGTCCGCACTTCTGAGTTTACTAGTACGTTGTCAGCTCTAAGCAAAAAGGAGAGGGAAGAGGGGAGAGGGGTGGGAAGGGGAGGGACATCTGCCAAGAGAAATATTTCTCTATTGTACGTGACGGAAAACATCGTGCCCTGCACACACCCGCGAAGAAATTCAGTGTTGTGTATGAAGTTCCCAATCCGCGTTGGATCAGCGTAGGAAATACGGCCCAAGCCTTCTAATTCTCAGAAGAGGTCTGCGCCTAGCAGATGCCCTGCAGCACTGCATAGGTTTCCTCACTATGTTTTCCTTCACCGTAAAGCTCAAGGTAAATTTCAAATGTAAACATTTCGCCTTGTATAAGGGCATTTTCAGAAGAAAGTGTACCCTGTACTTTTATTTAAAAATCTAACAAATTTTGGGTTATTTCTACTCAGAATCACAAGCTCTGTCGATTTAAGCAATAAAAAAAGTGTCCCTCTCTTAATTGTCAGTTTTGTGATGCAGTTAACCATACGTATGTTGTATGGACCGTCACAAAACTGACTAATAAATTTTTTACGGAAAATTAAGGATGATTAAGGCAAAAGGGGTACATTTTTTTACTGAAAACCCCCATAATATCCATGACTTGGGTACAAACATTCATATGATATTCATCTCATCACACAAATGTCTGCCCCTACCGGGATTTGAAACCGGGACCTCTAGCTCCCCAGTCAGGGTCACTAACCTCTCTAACCTATCCAGTCGTATTTAATTTGTATCTCATACCTAATTTTAAAAAACACGTAAATTCAGCCAGTTAAGTATTTACCAGTCAATCTATGCAACTACTTCTGATGCTTTTTGCTAACGATTGAGACGTTCGAAAATATTTGCATTGGTTAGGTACTCTGCATTTTTATTAGGTGGCAAAACCCACAACGTTGGTGTACTTGATCTCCACTTGAATTTAAGTTGATGTTTGTCTTTTATGTCTATTTATAATAACGTATACTTAACGTATACTATACTTGTATGTTGTTAAAAGTTTTATTTTAAGCAAAACTTGACAAGTTAATAAAATAAATTTAAACCAATACTTTTAGCAATAACACTCTCAAAATTAGGTACAAGGTTTCGTACAAAATTTTGTCGGCTTTTCTAATATTTCGATAAAGTAATTGTCTTACCGCATTTGATAGTACTATCTCCATGTCCCTGCACAGGCAGAATCAAGATGCGTCCATCGATGTCATATTGTCCAGTAACGCTCATATTGGCTATGAACGTTAGTGAGAATTTTTCTTCCTCTATGTCCACTCTGAAATAAACAAGTACATGAACATTAATGTCTTCTAATATTTTCACATTTAAGTACATATAATACCTCTAATTCAGCTATATATGTTATAGACCAAGTGATTAATGCGGGCATTATTAATAATGTTTAGCTCTATCGGGCAAAGTGATTAATTACTATCTAAACTTCATTATTTATCATATTGCCCGGTCATTATTATATTGCTACACGTGACAAATGGGCAATTTGATAATAAAGCTAAGTTTGACGCGGTGCGAGCGAGCGAAGCGAGTAGTTTTCATTAGTTTACAATTTGTAGCAATATTACAGCCAAATGCAGGAGTGCTCAAAGTTACTAGAACACACATCACAGTCTTGTGCAGATATTGAGGGGTATTTCCTTCTTGTTCCGTAGAACTGATATGTGTTAGTACCCATATTGAGCACCTCTTTGCTCCGGTCCCTACGCAAATCCTTAACAATTAATATGTTTAGATTGTAACATAGAACTAACTGAATAATTCATGCGTAAACTGACTTAATTACGTAGTTTAGTCCCAGCTGGTTGGGATTTGGATTTTTTTCGTTAAGACAATAGGTATACGTGTAACATGAATCACAAGTATTGAAATAAGCCAGCCATCATTGGACAATTTGATATCACAATCGAACAACAAGTACTGTACTTACAAGGTAATGGATAAATATACACGTAGATAGTAATACTTAAATTAAATACAAAAATAGATCATTCAAACATTCGTTTTCAAGATACAAGCGTCTGCCCATACTGGGATTCGAACATAGGATCTTTAGCTTCATATTCAGAGTCACAAACCATAAGAGATCAGTCATCAGTTTAATTTTAATTAATAATTTGTAAAATTAATCTATTTAGTAACTACTCATAGTCATAAGCTATGTAAACTAAGACTTTGCTGATTCTACCATTAGGTAGATAAGTAAGTAGGTAGTTTGGTAGTAGGAGTTTAAAGATAAAACAACATAATGTACATAGTACATATCTTTACTGTATAGTCGGGATAAGAAAAGGTTCGTCACTTTTCGACCTTAACTCGTTGACATAAGGTCGAAAAGTGACGAACCTTTTCTTACCCCGACTATACCTACATGTAACTCGTGAAATAAAGAGATTACGTGAAAATAGATGTAGTCTTCCAGTTAACCTTTGAACGATTGACAGGACGACATCAGAAACGAGGGTAAGTAAGTAGATATGATTATGAAAAGTTGAAAGAGCAACCTAAGTAACCAAAATAATGGATTTCCATATTTAATACCAATATTATAAATGGGAAAGTAACTCTGTCTATCTGTCACCTATTCATGCTGAAACCGCTGAACTAATTTAGATTAGGTACATTTGGTATGGACATAATGTAGTTTGACACCCTGATAATAGAATAGAAAATTGCAAAGTCCCCGTGGGATAGCCTGAACGATTTCGCAGACTTTATCATCATCATCATCATCATTTCAGCCGAAAGACGTCCACTGCTGAACATAGGCCTCCCCCAAGGCTCGCCAAACTGATCGGTCCCGTGCCCTCCGCATCCAACGCGATCCCGCAACCTTAACCAGGTCGTCGCTCCATCTTGTTGGAGGTCTACCCACACTGCGTCTTCCGGTTCGCGGACGCCTCTCGAGAATCTTTTTGCCCCACTGGCCATCAGTTCTACAAGCGATTTGCCCTGCCCACTGCCACTTGAGTCTGGTGATTCTTCAAGCTATGTCGGTGACTTTAGTTCTTGCGCATATTTCATTATTTCTAATGCGATCCCGCAGAGAAACTCCGAGCATAGCCCTCTCCATTGCCCTCTGAGTGACTTTGAGCTTCCTTATGAGGCCCATCGTTTCGCAGACTTATTCTTAAATAAATAGTGCAATGTAAAAGTGGCCTCGAACTGGAAGAACGTCACTTCATGGCCGCATTGTCCTAAGCAGTTTGTATGAAAAAGATTCAAACAAATATGCAAATTCTTCCACAGGGTCACATTAGTCAGAGGTGGGGGTCTACCTACAAGAGCTTCTCATTACTAGCTAAACATAATACTTATTGCTAGACAATTATTTGCACACAATGTGCGCATTTACCGGGCGCTTAACAATACGAGGCACGCGTCCATCAGAGATGTGCGAGGAAAAACCAACCAGAGCATTTTCCAAACACTTTGTACATTTAATTTTGGACTCTGACTTACATAGAAATTTAGAGGTACCTATCTACCTAAGTAGCGGGAATGCAACTTATGTAACTAATAGGCGGACTTACAAGCCTCCCAAAATGTCCGGATTCACTGTATGGAAATTGCCTTTTTAGTTATCCGCCGCGATGAGTGTGTATGAATGTAGGCTCAGTTGCATTCACGCTAGTTACTTACTTACCTGTAAATTTCTATGCAAGTCGGAGTCCAAAAGCTCCGCGTCCTCGCACGTTTCTGATGGATGCGCAGCCTTCTGATTAACTGGTGGTACTAGTAGGTATTATTGGTTTGATATCAGATCACCTCTATTGTGTCATGACTCATGAGTTAATTATCAATACCAGGGTACTATTACTGCGTAAAATGCAAATTATATTTCCGAGAATAAAGACCGATAGTTTGTACCTATGTCATTAGGTATCCCACTGCAGGGCACAGGCCCAGGTCAGAATGATAGTGGAACGCGGGCCCAGTGCGGATTGGGAACTTCACACACACCACTGAATTTTTTCGCAGGTGTACACAAGGTTTCCTCGATGTTTTTTTCACTGTTCAAATCTCAAATATAATTTCGCACATATTCAAACATCCAAATATCCAAACGTCTTCTAACTTTCTCATTTGTAATATTAGTAGGATAAGATAGGATTTGTATTGCGATTTTGTTGACGGTATTATTTTATTAGGTACATTGCTATGAGCTATCAGACCCAAATAGATATAGTCGACCAAGTAAGTGCTTTAACATTTTTTATGACAGTTCCTACATCGGTAGAAAAACAATAAGGTTGATTGTCACATTGATTTGTAAGTGAAAATAACCTTTGATGTTTTAAGCTTTACAACTGAGATTAAACCTTAGGGTGGCAAACAAATTTCTTGATCGACTATACCTGCCTTTAGCCCAGCCATGTCTGCATGCGACCGGCGGCGCAGAAAGTGATACCTATCGCTTTTCATTGCGTGTGCTGTTATTTAATCACTGGCCGGTGAACGTTTCGGCCGCGCAATGAACAGATAAAAGAGAAAGAAAGAAAAGTAACCGGGTCGTAATTCAAGGTCAGGCCCACTAGAAGTGGCTGATTTTGATTAGTCCAGTGCCGCACTTTGTACGAATATGAATATAGGTAAATTTCCAAGTACCTACATCAAATTTTTAGATGAACAGGAGATTACCATTGTCCTTGTAATTTGCATAATAATATTCCTTCTTACAGCCCGATTATTGCTTGCGAGTGTAATGATGGAATGATAAGACACCTTTGACTGTTCATTACAAACATGCGCCTAATGATGATAAATACCATGAACACAGGAATTATCGTACAATAAGGCACAATGCTTACCTAATTATCTACAATTTCTGTTCATTTATTACAATGGTTTCGAAAAACAATGTTAGGTTCCGCTCAGTGCCTAGGTTTCGTGGGATCGGCGGCGCGATGAGCATTTTCTCTGTTCATAAGCATGTGGTGCGGTGCCAGACCACCACTGCGGCGAGCGTTTCGACCGCTCGCAACGCTCGCAACGCCGCAGGTCGCACTTGCATGCAATTGCCTTTGGTTAGAAAAAAAAATGTATTTTTTTTTATATTTTTTCTTACAGATTAGGCCAATTTGAGAAACTAATTTGAATATTTTAAAATTTGGTCGCGTATTTTTTTTTAAATTTAATTTGTTAAATACCGGATATGGTTGACCGGATATACGTCATCAGTGGCACGAAACTCTTGATTTCCTTTGCCCATCTGCTTAGAGAAAAAATACTGTCACTTGTCATTCGTACGTCGTCTTGTCGTCAGTAAGTTTCTAACCTTCCGGTTCTGAAAGTCTATTTTCCACGATAATTTTTGAAATAATGCTTACCAATGGAAACTCCGGTGATAAATTTGTCAAGGCTGACACGCTGATAGGTCCATTTACTTACATCAATATGGTCTTCGCAGCAGTACAAGAGATATAGGTATCCTAAAATATTCGACATAAATTTGCAAGACGACACCAGTTCTCACTTAGATCTTCCCTAACACGGACTAATATTTTGACGGAGCTATTCATAGAGTCATTTGAACAAATAAAACACTTTCTATAGTCCATTTTTTAGATTCAAAAATGAAATTTAGTTTCCTATCCTATTGACATCAGTTAAATTTAAGTGACATTATGACAGACATTGACATTGTTTTTTTAAGTGAAGCGTGAGAGCAAAGGTAAAAGAAAAATGCCTTAGAACCTTTCATGACGTCATTTGAAGATCAAATGAAAGACATCAGTTTTTTTGGAATATCTCCGCCATTAACTGTTTATTTTTAAGTCCGACTACAGAAAATGGTTGTATAACATTATTCCTCAATGATAAAATATACAAAAAAAAAAAATTTAACCAAAGGGAATTTGTTTGATGTTTTAAAAAGCTGGCGAAGGGAATAAAATGGATTTCAGTACAGTTATTTTACTCTCTTGGTTGGGTAGGGAAGTTTTATTTTTTTACTTTCTAAGAGCAAAAAAGAGGTTAAGTAGTACTTTTCGTGTTCTATTTTGAATGGTATAACAAGGTAGAAAGCGAAAATTTACATTACTACATTTTTTACATACGATTCAAAAGTGGTTTAATTTTTTTCGTCAAGCTCAAGACCGGATGATGAGATGGTATTAATAGTAACCTAATTTAAAAGTTTGTTATTTAGTAGGTTATTTAAAAGTTAAATTTTTAATACGTGTTTGTCTTTCAAACTACATAGTGCATATCTTTCAATCCTTTCAAGTCATTCCGATCGCTGGAAGTTGGTAAAATTTGAGTGGCAACATTTGACCTAAACATAAGTGCAAATTAAATAAGAAATTGTAGGTAAATACTAGAAGTATCCATGAGGAAGTCGATCCAGTAGTAATGAGAAAATGCTAGAAATAAAAATAGTTTCATCACAATAGATAATAGATCAATTATTAAAAGGAAAATAAATCGGCTATAGTATAAATCTTCCCAGGTGAATTTTTCGCTTCGAGCCCTTATCTTTCAAAACAAACGGTATCGTCATAGTATTAAGGTTCAAATTTAATGTTATGGCTCGAAGCGAAAAATTCACCTGGGAAGATTTATACTATATCAATCGCCTAACCTCGGTTATTTACAAGACAAACGTGAGCAAGAGGGACCAATTGTTTTGCTCGTCTCTTGCGGTTGCGACACTTGGACGCCATAATTTATCACAATGTACGCTGCTAATGAATTATTCTAAACCCATCTTTCCCTTGTGGTTTTTTCGACAATCGAGCGGAACACGTGCAACTATGTAGTAGGTATACATACTCAATTGAAATCAAATCAACCTTGTAACGAGTAGCATTTATAAAGAGTTAAATGGTTGTTAAGGGTGAAAATCGATGTAGCTAGGTTATTTGTAGGTAAGTTTAATACATAATAGCGCCATCTTATGAACAACGAGGGTTCTCTCGGTCAACCAGATAATCTCACTTTATATCACTAAAATAACATTTATTTTAGAAACTAGTAATAAAAGCAGACAATATTTTTTAGTCAAGTCAACATGGGCGCGTGGGACGCTTACCCAACTTTCGGCCATTATTGAAATAAATCTTAAGTTTGCTGAATCGGAGTTGCTCATTTTACGTCCACGGGAGAAACCACTTTTGCTTCTTACACTGTGTGTATGACCTAACTCTTATATTTTAATATATTATTGTTAACGACCTGCTGCCCGCGACTCCATATGCGAAGAATTCGTTTATCGCTATCCCGCGGGAACTATGCAATTTTCCGGGATAAAAAGTATCCTATATGTTAATCCGGATTATAAACTATCTGTGTGCCAAATTTCATCAGAATCCGTCGAACCGTTTTAGCGTGAAAGAGTAACAAACATCCATCCATCCATCCATCCAACCATCCATCCATTCAACCATCCATCCATCCATCCATAGTTACTTACAAACTTTCGCGTTTATAATATTAGTAGGATTGTTAGGTAGGTATTCAATAGTTGCGTTCCTTTGTTTAATTACAGCTAAAGTTTTGGCTTAAACATTTTATCGGTGATACAAAGTGAAGTTTTTAGGGTTCCGTAGTCAACTAGGAACCCTTATTTAAACTCTAGCTAGGCTATCCTGTCGTCACTTACTTGAGATCCTGTACGTCTACGTCGGCAATGCCGTGTAGCTTAGCTTCTTTTAACGACAACTTCAGCCCGTTCCCGTCTATGACGATGTCATCCAAGTTTACGGGATCTAGTGACGGCACATTCAGCTCCGGAATTCCCTTTGTGAAGTACGGGAGACTTGTGATCATTTGTTCTTTGACGCATTTCGCGAAGGAATCGCCGATTTGGCAAGGTTTGATGTATGACGCTGAAATTAAAATAAAGGTTAACAATAGGTACCTACCTATTCTATGCAGATTTATAGCTAATATTTTTTGGACTTTTTTTTTCATATGAGAGGGAGGCAAATGAGCAAGCGGGTCATCTGATGGAAAATGATCACTACCGCCCATAAATATCAACAACTCAAAAGAGAATCACCAATATGTTTCCGGCCTTTAAAGGAAGTATAAACCCTTTTCTTGAAAGCCCCGATGTCATAGGACTTATACCTGACGTATCAAACAAAAATTAAAATAAGAATTCGCAATAAGTTGGTTTTGGCCCAAAAAAATTATATCGAAAATAGGTTACTGTTATTACCTATTATTAATGATTTGATTTATATTTATATTAAACCTTACTTGTTATAATATAATATCGAGGTAAACTACCTACTACTCTCTGTTTGTATGTGTATTTGTTATTATGTAAAGGGTAACCATCGAAACTTCAAAACGATTTTCAAATTTTTTACTAGGTAATAGAAAGTTTTACTATTTATCACAGAATAAAATAAGCTACTTTTACCCAGGGAAAGTGCAAAGTTTCCGTACCTACCTACGTAGGACACTGATCAAAGTGCGGGAAACAACTGGAGTTTAATATAAAAAGTTTCTAAATTATATTTAATTTATTTCACAAAGTAAAAGAAGAAATTTTTAATAAATTAGTGTGTATTATTAATGTACGATCGACGTCGTACATATTATTGCTAACTTTGCGACCTAGTTTTGTCGCCTCGGAAACAATTAGTTTATTTGACAAATAACACCGCTCGCGATCAGCGACACAGTCAAGCACTTTAACTTACTACTACTTTTTACAATAAACTTTAATAACTTTTACGGGAAACGGTGATTTTGTGTTCAACTCAATTTGCAACCACAAACAAACAATTTTCCTCAACCTTTCGACCATACAATTATTATTACACATGTTTTAGCTACCTATAACTCTATTTCTCTCTCTTCTGTATCTATTTCCGAAATTCTGAACTGTTTAGACAAACTATTGTAATATAACAGATTTTACTTAGTTCTAAAAGCGTGCCGCCATTTCCGCGTTCAAGTACTTAAGAATGATATTCTGCCTCTTGAATGATACCTAGGTAGTCCTAATGTTTTAGTTTTTTGAACTTATAATAATCCCGCTTGTCTCGGCATGTCCAGTAAAATCATTTCAGTTGCATGATATCTCGGGGCTGCGAATGCTAATAAAGCCTAAAGCTGCGTATGGACTGCGCGCACATTACGCGTACCCTCCGCGAGCCCGGGTACGCGTACCCGGGTACGCGTGTCCTGGAACGCCATGTCCGTACGCTATGTACGCGTTCACTGTACGCGTAGCTGCAAGTACGGACATGGCGTTCCAGGACACGCGTACCCGGGCTCGCGTAGGGTACGCATAGGGTACGCGTAATGGGCGTGCAGTCCGTACGCACCTTTAGATGGTAAACGTTCTGATGCATGAAGCATGGTATGATGTTTTAAGTACTTAACATGAAACGATGAATTACTCAATAAGTAGTTTTATGAGTTATTACCTATTCTTAACACTTTTGTTTATGAGTGATAAGTTACATCGACCGTAATAGTGGATTGTTCAACAAGGGACTAAAACAAGCCATAATGACACGAGATATTTAGCCACCCGAGCGATAGCGAGGGAGGCTATAATTCGAGTTGTCATTATGGCAGTTTAGTCTCGCGTTAAACACTCTACTTTTCACTTTGAATGCGAGGAAAAAAACGACGTACAAAATTACTTTTTTACAACGTATGCTGAATACGAGCAATGGACATCTGTTCAAAATTCAAATAGCAAAAAAAAATTCCGCTGTCTTTTCTTTTCTTTTATATTTTTTTGTAAAGTGACGCTTTAAATGCTTGCATAATTAGCCAACAGATTCTAACTTAAAGACTATGTTAAAACTAATTGGACTATACATATATGCATGTAATAATGATATTTGTTAATTCATTAGAATCGGCAAATAAATTAACCTAATTGATCTAAAGTTCACACACAAAATATATTGTTAACTGAAACACTTACCCGTGAATAAAGAAACGACATTTTAAGTTTATTTTCTATATGCCAATTCTTTGTTAAATTATATCTAATTATACTTTCTATTTACTATTAAATGCAACTGACATCGCATTATTTTGAAGTCACGCCATATTAACTTTCAAACGTAACTGCTCTATCTACCGTACACTCCATCCAGCACTGCTTTGCCGACAGTGCGGATTGCTATTTTATCGACAGAGCAGGGAACTGCTTTGCCGACAGCGCTTTAAAAAAAAACAAATTATGAAACACCTCAGCTAAAGAAAATCTTTCTTTACATGCAGAATAAAATGAATTCATCTTTAACATTTTATAATTAAATAGATTAATATTCGTAATTATTCATCGTGTTTCACGAAATTATTATTTTTTAAATATTTTTTATACAGTTGTCATTTTGAGGTTATTTCCACGCCCTAAAGGCTTCCACAGACCGAAGCGCAGGGCGCTATGGAACGTCCGCAGCGCGTTTCGGTCTGTGGAAAGCTTTAAAATTGTCTATACCCAGTCACTGAAAATGGCGATAATCCTTCATTCACAAACACCGTGATTGGCAGTTTAGGGGTTTCCATAGTCAATTAAAAAAATTTTACTTTAATCCCTAGAGATCAAAAAAGAGCTTTAGTCCCGATATGCAGAGACTAAAGTAACATTTTAAGAGCATGAGAAGTGAAAAAATCATTAAAATATTAACAATATTCTGAAAGAAATATAATACCTTGTAGAAGACTGAGGCGATAATATTGTCGAAAAAATCCACCGGCGTTGGGTTTAGAATTTCATGGTGCCATTTTAGTAATTCATTTTGCATTTAGGCAGATGCCTTTGGGATTTCATGAAATACTTAAGGAATAAATTAATAAGGGAGCGGTCTATATAAATACTAATACTATATACTTGACTATTAATCATTAATTAATGGTCTAAGTATACCATGAGAACCAGGTACACAGGATGAAAAAATTACTGTACTTAATCTTTATGTGAGTTTATGATCAAATTTAAACAAAGTATGAACATACTAAATTTAAATAATAAGACTAATTTAAATAATTGAGTTAATGCATTAAATTGTCCAGCATTAATTGAGCTTGAAACACTAATTTTGTATCACGTAACAACACTGTTTATCGCGAAATAAGTAAGGTAAAAAAAATGTAACACGAAATATTAAATACTTATTTGGAGGTACGGAACTCTTGGTAATAAGTAGTTAAACGGTATTGTATTCTGGAAATAATCTTATTGTACATATTTTCTTTCTTTTCTCGTTGCGATAATACCCTTGATAGTAGTTTTTGCCAGCGGGGAAAATTGAACAGCGTTCAGGAAATAACAGAAAACAGTATAAGAAATGAGTGAGCTAAAGCGACAATTTATCGGTTCTTGTGAACGATCTGCAGTAGCTGATTGACATGTTACAGTATGTGTCTAGGTAGGTTTCAGAAGTTAAGTAATAATTAATTATAGGGAGAGGTCGCAATTTTCACGGCAAAACAAAAGACTGTCGCAATCAAAGTAGGCACAAAACAAAGTTTTGGAGTGAAAATTCCAACCCATAATTAGGTGTTCTGTTTCTAAATATTCACTAATTTTAAATATTTGTTTATAAATATTACTTAATATCAGTAGCTAGTTACAGGCAGCGCAGGCAGGCGTTCTAGAGATCTCATTAAAAAAATAATAGATGATGAAGGTCCATATCAGCGAAGTACAACCTTTTATTTTGCTTCATTTTTTTCTTGCTTTTAGCAAAGTAAAATGAATGTAGATTAGATATGTTTACTTTATCTACTCGAATAGAAAGGTAAGTAATTAAAAAACTGTGTGTACAAAACTTTTTGATGTAAAAAATATCTTTAGTTGGTAAATGAGTGATTTGTGATACCTACTGTATAGGTAGGTAGTCTATTGTAAGAAATCTCAAATTTCATAAATATGTGTTTTGGTTCTTCTTACTAACAATGGAGGTTTTATTCTTTTCCACGAAATAAGTACAAACGTTAGTAAGTGTGACTTTTTGTTTTGGGATTTTTCTACTGTAGTAGGTATACTTTACTAGATGAAATTTGTAGCTATTGTATTTTAACATAGGTAGGTTAATTGTGTGTAATTGTGAACGATAAAAAAATATGTTTAAATTATATTACAAATTTGTTAGAGAGATGCGTTATTATACTAATTATGATGCCGGTTTTAAATAAGACCATTTTAAAGCCAATTGTTAAAAATTTTTAGAGGTTATTCGTTCGTATCTACTTATAATTAGGTACATCGATGGCTATAATCAAAATACTAGATAAAATCTAGGTGGACCGCAATTCGCAATCAGTGTCGAATGAAAATAACGGGTTGATGTAATACGTAAACAATTTGAAAAATACCATATTTTTACTAAGTATATTATTATTGTATCTTTAGATCTAGAGAGCGATACAAAGGCGAACATATCTCAAAGAAGGTAACTCTTCCAAGTAGGTAACCTGTATCTATGTGCATAGGTAAGTATGTCCTCAAATATAGTGTTTTTTAATAGGTATTTTAAAGGACATTTGTTATATGCGTTTGACAAGGGACATAAAAAATACTGATTAAACGTAATTTATGGTTAATAAAGTAAAATTATGTAGCGATTTTTTAACTGAGTTATGCTGTATGTTTAAATTTAAACAGGTTATAGTTTTATGTTTAGGTATATTTAGACATATAGTCGCGTGCTATACTTAATTTGGGACCCATTTCGAAAAAATATTCTTTGAATTCCTATACAATATGGCAGGACTGTTAACCTTAAATGGGTCCCAAATTAAAGTTCGTGAATGTACTTAAGTAAAAGTACTAACTTAGTATTTATATTTTGTATATGTATTGAGGGCAGCAGTAGCGGACATAATTATATTAATTACATTATTATATTTACATAAGACAAAACTACTTCATTAATTTTTGTTATACCTATTACGTACTTATAGGTATGAGCCAAGTTGTGGTTGATTTTTTTAATCTAGTACTAGATATATTACCCTGCTTTGTGCTTTTTATTTAAACCTAACGGCTAACGTTAATGAACAAGTATTATTACCAGTATATTCAGAGATACTCTTACCTAAATTTTTTATGTCAAAAGTCGATGACTACAAAAAAATATTGAAAAAACTCACGTAAACCCTCTCCATTCCCGCTGTAGACTATCGCACCTAATAACACAAAACTAGTTACGATCATCTTGGTACCTACTTGACTCGCAATAAATACCCGCACGGACTAAACAATGCTACGATACGCTTCGGCTTCGCACCCGAACGCCTACTGTGTCGCAACGATGTAGAAGCTACCTTTATGTATGAGACTTTTGTGCAGTGATGACTGATGACGTCTCGAGTGTAACGGACGCAGCACGTCAAAGCCGTTAAGACCTGCAAGAAAAATCGCGCAAGTTGCATTACATTGAGAGGCCGTAAAGCGAACGGGTTTGAAGTTGTCAATCGACCGCCGCAATGTAATGCAACTTGCACTATTTTTCTTCATGGTCTAAAGTGGGCTTTAGATGCTCAGTTACCGGTCATCCCTCTGCGACTGTTCATTTAGAGACAAAAAATGGTATACCGGGAAAATCCGAGCATGATTGATTAGTGATTACATTATGTACGTACCGAACAGAATAAAATCACTTGCAGGTATTTTAAGTTACTCTAGTTCAATTGGGTGGCGATCACAGCTGGCGATACAGAATTATTAAGAATTACAGAAGGTTCTGTTCATATGTCACAATATTTTTCCTCGTAAACTGAGTATTTAATTCAT
The DNA here is from genome assembly GCA_947563465.1 of Archips xylosteana. Lineage (NCBI taxonomy): Eukaryota > Metazoa > Arthropoda > Insecta > Lepidoptera > Tortricidae > Archips > Archips xylosteana. The sequence goes on from OX387349.1 coordinate 14,583,558, forward strand.
GTTTAATTATAGTAGACCTAATTTTGACAGGCCGAAGCCATGTAAGGCACCTTTAAAGTTGGTGTTGACTATTGTTGACTTAATTTCATTAGTCAACTCACAGTGAGTTCATCTAACTAATATTATAATATAAATGAAGGGTACACGGAAAGAACATGTTTCGTTAACTTTTTGGAAAATGGGATTTTAATCTCAAAATGTAAAGCTCGCAAAGTACCTTCTATAAAGTACCTTTGGGTAAAATATACAATTGGATTAAATATGGATAGGTAACTCAAAAAGTTGCATTTAAGTGACTAGACATCTTTTTTCCGCGTACCACCCTTCAGATGCAAAAGACTGTGCGTGTGCGCGCAAATGAATTGAATTGACTACTACTGCTACTACTAGGGTTTGATCCAAATAACTAACACTGTTTTTTCGCATAATACACAATGTTTTTTTATCGGTGATCAGGAAGCAGTTTTTCTAGGTCACTATTCGGTAGCGATCACGTTTAAGTCGCAATTACGTGAAACAAAACGTCTATTTTTTTAAAGAATGGGTATTTGGAAAATCATTGTCACATGGTTTAGCCTATGAGCCCAAAAACCTCTTTGAAAAGTCAGTTTTTAGGGTTCCGTACCCAAAGGGTAAAAACGGAAACCCTATTACTGAGGCTCCGCTGTCCGTCCGTCTGTCCGTCTGTCACCAGGCTGTATCTCGGGAACCGTGATAGCAAGAGAGTTAAAATTTTCACAGATGATGTATTTCGGTTTCCGCTATAACAACAAATACTAAAAAATGGAATAAAATAAATATTTAAGGGGGCTCCCATACAACAAACTTGATTTTTTGCTCGTTTTTGCTCGATATTGATAACGGCAACAGGTAGACGCTTGAAATATTCACAGAATATATAATTATATATTGACTTTAAAAATAAATCATTAAATTAAAATAAAAAAAATATTTAAGGGGGCTCCCATACAACAAACGTGATTTTTATAGATAATTGTACGGAACCCTTCGTGCGCGAGTCCGACTCGCACTTGGCCGGTTTTTTAATTTTGACGAAACTACACTGAGAGAAATAACCGTCCAATATCGGAAGGATTTTCCTTCTATTATGACTCAGTAGGAATTTTACCGTCTAGTGTGGAAGGATATTTGACCAAGTTTTTACCGTCCAAACTTTCCTTCCACTTGATTTCCTTCTGAACTTTCCTTCTTTTTTGATAGGAAAAATGGAACAATACTACCTTCCAAATGTTCAGCTTCCTTCTGATTTATTACCTTCCTTTTTTTTCCTACTGAGTCATAATAGAAGGTAATTAAACGGAAGGTAAACGCAACTGAGATTACCTTCTAATAAATTCCGACCGATTAATACCTTCCATATTTTTCCTACTGAGTCATAATAGAAGGTAATTAAACGGAAGGTAAACGCAACTGAGATTACCTTCTAATAAATTCCGCCCGATTAATACCTTCCATATTTTTCCTACTGAGTCATAATAGAAGGTAATTAAACGGAAGGTAAACGCAACTGAGATTACCTTCTAATAAATTCCGACCGATTAATACCTTCCATATTTTTCCTACTGACTAAAAAATAGAAGGAAATACCAACAGATTTATACCTACCGTAATGGAAGGTAAACGCAGTGGGAAACCTGGCAAATACCTTCCATAGTAGGAAGGATTTTCCTTCCATATGTTATAATTCCTCCTAAAATGGAAGGTGAATGCGGTAGGAAAACTGGCATATACCTTCCATAGTAGGAAGGATTTTCCTTCCATATGTTATACTTCCTTCTATAATGGAAGGTGAATGCGGTAGGAAAACTGGCATATACCTTCCATAGTAGGAAGGATTTTCCTTCCATATGTTATAACTCCTTCTATAATGGAAGGTGAATGCGGTAGGAAAACTGGCATATACCTTCCATAGTAGGAAGGATTTTCCTTCCATATGTTATAATTCCTTTTAAAATGGAAGGTGAATGCAGTGGGAAACCTGGCAAATACCTTCCATAATAGGAAGGATTTTCCTTCCATATGTTATAATTCCTCCTAAAATGGAAGGTGAATGCGGTAGGAAAACTGGCATATACCTTCCATAGTAGGAAGGATTTTCCTTCCATATGTTATAACTCCTTCTAAAATGGAAGGTGAATGCAGTGGGAAACCTGGCAAATACCTTCCATAGTAGGAAGGATTTTCCTTCCATATGTTATAATTCCTCCTAAAATGGAAGGTGAATGCGGTAGGAAAACTGGCATATACCTTCCATAGTAGGAAGGATTTTCCTACCATATGTTGAAATTCCTTCTACAATAGAAGGTGAATACAATGGGAAAACTGGCTGGTACCGTCCGTTGGAGGAAGGAATTTCCTACCATATGCTTATAATACCTTCTAATTTGGAAGGTGAACGTAGTGGGAAAAGTGGCATGTACCTTCTATTGTAGGAAGGATATTCCTACCAAATGGAGATAACCTATCCAAATGGTAGGAAAATCCTTCCCATTACGGAAGGTGCATATCAGGATTCCTACTGGATTTACCTTCCTCTATAGTAGGTAACCTAAACATTGGTATATATAACCTACTACAATGGAAGGTAAACCCATTGGGAAGCCTGGTATGTACCTTCCATTATGGGAAGGATTTTCCTGCCAAATGGGGTAATCTATCCAAATGGTAGGAAAATCCTTCCCGTGATGGAAGGAATATACCAGGCTTCCCACTGGGTTTACCTTCTATTGTAGTAGGTAACATATACTAATGTTTAGGTTACCTACTATAGAGGAAGGTAAATCCAGTAGGAATCCTGATATGCACCTTCCATAATGGGAAGGATTTTCCTACCATTTGGATAGGTTATCTCCATTTGGTAGGAATATCCTTCATACAATAGATGGTACATGCCACTTTTCCCACTACGTTCACCTTCTATTGTAGTAGGTATTATAAACATACATGTTAGGAAACTCCTTCCTACAACGGACGGTACAAGCCAGTTTCCCACTGGCGAGGGATGAAGGTAGCCAGGTATCCCGTGTATTCATCTTCTATGTAGCAGGTTCATTATTCGTACCAAGCCTGAAAACAAGAAATTAATCAGTACTCATAAATTTTTGATTTCAAACTAATATTTAACTCTGTCAATTGAAAATGGATATATATAAGTAATAATAATTAGGATATAAAAAAAAACATGTAAATAATTCAGAGAAAAAACGTTTATTCATATTTTTATCTTTTAAATACAAACCGAAACACCTTACGTGAGTGACCCATTGTTTACATTTTACCTTACACATAATAATATATTGTTTATTTTCTCACCTTACTTGTTTACACCTTAGTAGGTTGTACTTAATATTATATTAAGTCACATAATGTTGGCTATAATTTACTGCCTTTGGTGATCGAGAGATTTCCTTTTGCTGAGTTGATCCTTACGATTCAAATATGGATTTAAGAAGGTGACTTATCGCGATTTTTGGTATAGGAAGAAGGAGGAGGTCATGCATGACGTCCTCAATATTTTGTACGGGATTTTACTTCAGAAACCTATAGTGTGGGGTATCTAATGAAAGGGCATCATGAGCCGGTTCCAAAAATTTACTTCAATATTACCTTTTGACCACTTGAAATACAAAAGTAATTGTAATCTAATTGTATTGTATGTGAAATGTAACTGTAATAATTATATTGTAGTAATAATGAACATTCAAATTACTTTCTAATTATAATTCTAACATAATTGACATGCAAAATTATTGTATAATTTAAATATTGACTGATGTCTATTCTATATACGATTCTGATTTTACATTAACTTTCACATGCCTGATGGCCGAACATAAAAATCATGGATCACTAATAATAATATGCAACCATCCTGTTTGCACTTACCATAAATGAATAAACGATTCATTCATTCATTCAAAACATACCAAGTTTGGACTCCTGCAGGTAGAAAACGAAAAGAAAAAAGTAAATGTTGATATTTTCAATATTGCTTACATGGCGTTAAAAATGAGGATATTTCGAGTTACTTGGCGTATGTTTTATAAAAATAATTCAGCAGGTTGCTACAAGAGTCCAAACTTGATATCTTTTGAAAATACTTTATGGATTTTTAGAAAACAAGTGGCCGAAAGGTAATATGTTGTGTAATTTATTTTTAGAACCGCCTCATGAAGCCCTTTTATTTTATATTCCACGAAATAGGTTTCTGAAAAAAAAAAAAACAAATCGCATACCAAAAATTGATGACTTCATAACCAATAACTACGAGATGGCTCCCCTTCTTAAATCCATAGGCTTGAGTCGTAAGGATCAACTCAGCATAAGAAAACTCCTCGATCATCAAACGCCGTAAATTGTAGCCAACATGTGCGACTAGTAAAGGCAATAAAACACACAAATTAACAAAGACACGAATCATCAACAAAGACACAACACCTTTTGTCCTTAATTTGTATAAATTATTTTATCTGCTCATCTTAACTTATGAACTATAGTTACATTGTAATTTAACTTAAATTTATAGATATTTGGACAATGAGTCAATGAGATATTTTAAAATATTAACCCATTAAACAGTCGACGTCAAAGATATATCTGTAGCGAGATGTATCTGTCTAGCATCAACATGGGGATCAAAGAACTTATTTTCCAATAATTGTTAAAACCTGATCTACTACTAGTTCAGATACAATGGCAGATTCTTTATCCTTATTAAAATCAAATTGACAAGAGCTGTGTGCTCTTTTTATGCGAGTTCTTAGTGCATTCAGTGAATCAAAATGCTCAAAACAACCTTGTCCACATCTATAGCCGTCTCCACTTAAAAAGTTTGAAGCTACATTATTACAATTCCTTTTTAAATGACTAATTAAAGTGTTAGTATCAGGAAATATACTTGAACAGTGGCCACAACTCAACATTTTGAAAACATGTAAGATACACAATTATTATTTGGACCAGTCTTCTTACAACTACGACTTATGATCCTAGTTACTGACGATTTAATCTATAGATATTTAAGCAATGAAGTGGTGCTTCAAACAAATTTGGTTCATTTTTTTGTCACTTTCCTCAGTCTCGCTTGGGCATTTCGCTTTAATGTTAAATTTAATGATTCAGCTAACTCAGATGTCGATCGGTGGTTCCAATCGAAATCCGTGTATATACCATAGACTGCCTGTTGTATAAATTCCCATACGTTATGACATTCGAGGGGATACTGGGCATGAAATGAATGAAAAAGTTGGAAACACACTTCAACTGCCTCTAGAACGGTCGGAAAAGAATACAATACTTTATCTACAACGAGGTGAGTCTGATCAATCTGGGCCCACGAGGTACCTACTGATAATACGAAAGGTTGTAGATGTATTTCGTTTTTCCACTTCAGTTTACGTGAAACTTGTTTAAGGTGCTCACGCAACTTTTCGATTCCTTCAAACACGTCAGCTTGCGTGTGGACTAAGAAAACAAAAGAATCGAGTACGTTACTTTTAGTGGGCTTCCAATTTTTGCTGACTTGATATACACCAGGGGGCTTACCATGATCTCTTAATACGATTCAGATTAGGCTCTAAACTGAACTGCATCGCTATTTCGTACCACGACGTTACTTTTGCGATTCAGTTCAAGTGCGGTTCAGCGATAGCGATGCAGACGTTTTCATTCACTCACTTCAGTGGTTTTCGTACCATGACGCTTAACTTGAGTGGGAATTGAATCGTTTTAGTGTCAAATGGTGTCAAATTTAGCGATTGAGTATAAGTTACTCATTACGCCTGTCAAAGTTTGTTATTACGGGTGCCAAAAAAAAATTACATTTAATATTTAACTATTAATTTCATATTTAATACAATAGAAACGTATTGGCCATGCCACAGTGTTGCGCAGTCCCGTTTTGCTCGGAAAAGGAAGGCGGACATAAGTTTCCGAAAGATAAAAGTGTCTCCAAGCAGTGGTAGTAGCGATTCGCATGGTCAACTATGTCCCTCCAAAACATTCACGTGTTTGTAAAAAACATTTAAACCTTGACGATTATGCATTAGGTACCTAAAGAATCAAATACAGAAAATCGTAAGTAATGATTTTTCTTATTCCTAAATACCGTGCTTGCATCAGACATTTGATTTACCCCAACCTTGAAACTGAGCAAGTTTTGCATACTTTCATCTTTTGTTAAAAATTTTCAGCTATTCCTACTAAAACCAAAAGCGGTGCCTAGTCGATTTTCCTGGAACCATGAAAGTGAAGAGAGAAAGGAAATTAAAAGAAAACGTACCGAGGAAGCTCTTTAACGTCAAAAGAAACGTGAAACTGCAACACTTGCTTCAAATAAATAAGAAAATCAATGTGAACAGCAACATTTTGTAAGTAAATGAAAAACTTCCTTCATACACATTTATCACAGCAGCTTTTGTCGTCATAAACTGCGTATCGTATCTTAATAATAATAGTGTTGTTAGGAGTACCTATTTCAATGTAACAAATAAACAATTTTTTTAATTTCCAGTTTTTTGAAGAAACATTTGAAGAAATAAGTATAGAAAATTCAAATAAAGATGTCTAAGTACAATGCTCTTTATGCAAATGTGAAGAGAGCTTAACTAATACTGCTAAATTGTCAGAACATGGAAGTAATAGAAAAAGCACATCAAACATGTTTCGCATTGTAAATCTTAAAGAGAAGCCTGATGTGATGTCATACAATTTTACACTGGTTTTGAGAATTATAACCATTTAATGTTCGTGTTCAACCTTTCTGGTGATGAAGTAAACAATTTAAAGGATCCATCAATGCAGCCAGCTCGAGTAAAACTTGCAGTGACATCAACAGATCAGTTTTATTTAACACTATTAAAATTGCGAAGAAATATGTGTAACCAAGAGCTATCTTTCCATTTTGAAATAAGCAAAACTTCTGTGAGCAAGTACTTCATAACATGGATTTATTATCTTTACTGTAAGTTCAAGGATCTGAATGTATGGGTACCGAAGGAAACAATTGATCAAAATGTATTGTATCAAAGGAAGATTAATAATAACTGTACAAGTAATAAAATAATAGATTGCACAGAAACAAAAATTGAAAAACCACAAAACCCAGTATCACAACTAGCTACATTATTCTAAATACAAATCAGCGAACACATTAAAAGTATTGGTAAAAATTTCTGGCTCTGGATGTGTGACCTTTGTTTCAGATGCATAATATGGTGGATCTGTCAGTGACAGAGACTTATTCGAAAAGTGTGGCATAATAAATTTACTTCAAAAAGGGGACAAAGGGGACATTATTCTTGGTGATCGTGGCTTTAATATTCATGATCTTGTTTCACATATGGATGTTACAGTAAACATGCCACAGTTTCTGAAAAAAAGGTGTAATCAGTTTGAAGCACACCAACTCAGACAATCAAATAATTTATCATCTGAACCTATCAATGTTCAGCATGTCATTGGTTTAGGAAAAACATTTAAGATTCTTAGTAATAAGTTATCATCTAATTTAGTACCACTTGGAGGAACAATCATACTTGTATGCTTTATGCTCACTAATTTCAGGAAAAATATAAATGAACTAATACAACTACTTTGCTCCCCCGCGACCTATACCTATGGTCGCGGGTGAGCAAAGTAATTGTTTTAGTTCATTAATATGGACCTCCGCAAAGTAACGCCTGATTCAATAAATTATGGAAAAATATAATGTAAATAAGTATTTTGGACAGTTAAATACAGGTACTTAAATAAAAGCAAAAATAAATCATCTAAACTTTTTATTTATCCTTTCAATACATAATCATCCCTATTATCTACTATAATAATTAACTATACTTGAAAGTTTTAAGTAATTAACTAAATGTAAATATGTGTGATAATATAATATGTCTTAAATACTGTAATTCTCCCATTAAACTATATAAACATTTACATTTCTGTATTAAAATACGTCAGTCTAGTTTGTATTACAATGATAGATAAATAAAATGTTTTGAATCCTTGAATGTGCCAAATTTGGAAACTGAAGTTTGTTTACATTTAGTTAACTACCTAAACCTTTCAAGTATAAATAACACATGAAATAGACACATATAACATAGTAGAAGAAGAGTAGGTAGGGTTTCATTGTACTAATTTAAGGTAATTATGGTCATTAGATATTCCATGCAGGGAAGCAACTTCAAACACACCACTTTATGCCCAGCCGTATTTTCTCTAAAGAGCAATGAAAATGAAAAAAATGAAAATGAAAATATTTATTTTCGTTAACAATTGTGCATAAATAGTGACATGCAGGGAAGCAACTTCAAACACACCATTTTATGCCCAGCCGTATTTTCTCTAAAGAGCAATAGTTTATTACATTGTTCCTAATATTATCATACCATTGTACAGTGCTGCAAGTGTTATCAGGATGTGAATCAAAACACATATTATTTCGTTTTGGTTTGGTGACATTATATTTTTGTATTTCAAATGTAAGATTTTCAGCTTTTTTAGGAGACAAGTTAATTTTCTTTTTTTTCGGCTCATGCCATATCTGTTTGTTTTCTGTGGGTGTTTTCTTAATACGCCATTCAGACTACTTTGCTTTTTGCTTTGCCTTTGGTCCCATACCAGCAGCACACTCACACATGGATTGAACAATTTTTCCATCTTATTCAAAGGCAATGCTCATAAAATATGATAAGTCAGGTGATAAGTACACTTCTCGATGTTACACTGCTGTACGAACTGTTTGAAGGCCACTCAACAGTATGTACGCCAAATCGGTTTTTAGTATTTCATCTCCTATGTTTCCAACAAAATTATTATTCCTATCATAGTCTTGAAGCCTGCAAAAAGAAAAAAACAGCTGTAATCTAGGTAAACAAGCAAATTTTAGGCAAAAAAATAGTTTGTTTATAATAGTAAAAAACTAACCTCTGAATTGCTGTTCTTTCAGACCGTTTAATTTTGAACCTCTTTTTCTTAACTCCGCTTTTAAAGCAATCACATTCATTGATCCGTAACTTATGTTTGCCATAATTAATCTAACGTATTACTAAATATCGCAATATTAATATAAATAAAAAACAGTGACATTTGACATTTCGAAGACCTCAAGCTACACTAGCGCCTCCAGCGGCGAATTCATACGCGATAGCCCTCGCGTTCCGAATCTTAGCTGCAGATTGCTTAAAATGTAAAGCAAAGAGAATATAACCACTACATTTTGTACAAAGGTTTCACAACCACTGTGTTAAAAATTATATTTGGTTATAAAAAAAGCCATATTTTATGACAAAGAAACATTATATAAGGAAGTGAGTTTTTTTTTAAGTTTTCAGTACTTTAAAAATGAAGAAAAAATCAAACCGTAAGCTAACTTTAGAAGTACTTTGGGTTTCGAACGTCCAAACGTCAGTCGAGACTAAAAGAGATAGATATATTTGGTTTGCATATAGCAGCATCCCTTTCGCGACTTAGCGTTTCAGTTTCGGACCAGAGACAATATCTGTCTTTCATTCACTTGTAAGCGATTGAGACTCAGCTCTGAGACATAGACGTCGTGGTACCAATTTCACGATTCAGTTTAGGTGCCTAAATTGAACTGCTCTGCGTTTGGATCGTTTATTTAAAGATCATGGTAAGCCCCCAGGGAACAGAAACGGAAGCAGCAAAAGCAGTCCAGTAGTTTGAAGTCCAACACTCTCTTCTGAAATATAAATAAAATTGTTCAAATACCTACGTCGGCTAAAAAATATTTATATCAAGAACGAAAAGACTCCTTGTTATAAACTTGCGCTGAACGTTACGTTCGAAACTCAATTGCCGTGATAAAAACATAACTATTATTTGTTTTTATCAACAGTACGTTTGCTCAACGAAATCTAAGATTATATAAATTAAGCGAAAAAGTTTTTCGGGTGCGCCGGCGGTATTCGAACCCACAACTCCTAGGTATGCGGCACAACTAACCTTTGGCTAATTCCAGTAAAACAGAAACTTTTTCTTTTTGAATTTGAGTCGTTATTTTACTTTGCACTTCGTTAGCAAGCTTTAATATATTTTCCTTCTTCGATATTAGGAAATCTTTCAGTTTGCTGCTAGATTCCAAATCACCGAACAATAACTGGAAATCCTTTTTTATCTGCAAATAAGAAATAAACGTTAGCAACTGAACTCGAAATATCAAAAACCGAAGACAAAAAATGCTACCAAAATTCCGGGCTCTGGTAATAAATGTTATATGAACCTAGATCGAATTATGCTTAGTTTTGAGATATTGCCATTTTTAACCGACTTCAAAAAAAGGAGGAGGAGAAAATGTTCGACTGTATGTATTTTTTTTATGTAAAAAAGTTACTACGAGTATGAAAGAAAGTCTTCGATCAACATGAAAGTGGTCCAAACATAATGTATTTATTATAATGTATGAAAAAATAAAAAGTTAAAAAGCATAATTCGACCTAGGTTCATATAACATTTATTAATCCATATGACCTCAAGCATGCGTGGTTAAAGTTTGTCGGATCGCTCACGCACACGGTGTCTACAACAATATACCATACTTACTAATGAGGGTCCAATATTTGGTAGGGCTAGGCCTTTATATGACGTTATATACTGCCACAGAGTGCCTTCAGTTTCTTTCAATTCTTTCATGCGAATTTCGTGAGTATCTGACCAGGCTTGTAATAATTCAGCAGACACATGTGTAGGCACATTATTTCTTAAATCGATCAGCACAGATTTAAGTTTTTCACTGTCCGGTTCTGCAAATAGAAAAATTACGTTAGAGTTAGACCATGAATCAACAATGTATATGTATAATGACTAGGCTAGCTAGACTAACATACATACCTGGAGCCAAATATGGTACTTTACTTTCCTCTTGACCTACAGGTCTAAGGCAGGAAGCCCTAGTTAGTTTTTGTGGTGTGGTGATTTTCTTCAATATCTTGATTATTATCGACGAGCCAAGAGACAAGACCGAATGCAAAGCGTTTTCTTGGAAGCATTTGTGGTATAACATTCTTGAGTTCATGGTCGGTAATACTTCTAAGGTGGTCTACATTCGTATAACCATTATCTGAAAAGAAAATCACACATAACCACACCAATCATGCATTTAAAATAGTTTGCAAGTATAGTCAACCAAGTAAGTGCTTCATCATTTTTTTAAATCAAAAAGAATACAATATGGCTCACACAAAGCTCACATTGACTTGTAAGTGAAAATGGGTCAATCAACTTTTTATTGCTGTTCTATTATGCCCGGGACTCATTAGTTGCATTCAAAGATGAAGGATGTAGAAAATATTTTATATTTTTGCTTATTTTGTTTATATATGTAATGTTTATATATGGAACAAACCAATGTTTTTATTTAATTATTTGTGCCAATTATTATTCACTATTTTCATTTAATTTCATTATAAAGTAAATTGATCACAATAACACACGTAAACAACAATTTTGACGATACCTAAGTACAATTAAAAGCACTCACCAGAAAAACTTTTCACCGTCTCATTATCAGCTCCCAGTTTAATTAAAATGTCTTCTATAGACATTTTTTAGTTTATTCACATTCACTTAGTTATATGTATACTTTCTTTTATATTAGATAATATTATAATAGGTAGATACTAGGTACAGTAGAGCTTACTATAAGTATAGCTCGCTAACATTAATAATCTGCACGACTAGTTACTCAACTACTTAATAAGTAATGAATGAGCAGTGAGCACTGAGTTTTGGTTTGCTTTTCACACACACAGACACAGACACCGAAATGCTAGGTTCAAACTTCGTGGCGTTGCATCACTTTCGCACTATAGATGTCACAGACTCGCTCGAGGGAGAGAGAAGGTATGAAACTAAATTCGTATAACGCGCAATGTTCATGTATACAACTAGATGGAAGGAAAATTAGGTGTATTCCTTCTACTTAGTAGGAATCATGATCATGTTTCCTTCTGTAGTCACAAGTAACGGAAGTGATGATGTAATTTGTGTCGGTATACTTAAGTATAATAAATAATACCTACCTTTCTAGTGGTCGTATGTATCGTAGTAAAAAACCCTCAGTGTGCGAGTTCCACTCTCACTTGACCTGTTTTAATATTGTATTAAGTAGGTATGTCTTATTATCTTCTATATAATGTCCTAAGTTACATGTCCTAAGACTAAGACCTAAGACTGCATGCCAAAATAACGTAATGCACTAATTATATTTTTAAACCCCGACGCAAAAAGAGGGGTGTTTTAAGTTTGACCGCTGTGTAATGTGTGTCTGTCTGTCTTTCTGAATGTCTGTCTGTGTGCACCTACCGCACCGTAGCTCTCTCAAACGAGTGAACCGATTTGAATGCAGTTTTTTTATTATTTGAAAGCAGGTTTTCTAGCAATGGTTCGTAGTAGAGATGCACCGAAATTCGTTTCACATTCGGTATTACCGAAGTTCGGCAGCTTTTACCGAATTTCGTCTCCGGCCGAATTTCGATTAGATCTGCCGAATATCGGCCGAAATTCGGTAGCTTAAATTAATGCTGGCAGCATTCCCTCGCTGTATAGCAAACAACATGAAATGGAAAAGTGAAAAACATTCATTTTAAAATGAAATTGGTATAGTATATGATAGGTATAAAACCAATTAGGTACTTAATGATTGTCAAAACTGTTTACCTATACATGGCATTTGACTATAGGAATGGATGGATTAATATTATGGATCACGAACGAGACCCATGTTTAAGTCTCGAATCAGTAAAAAAACCACGACCGGATTTTTTAAAATTCCCACTTGGTAAGTAAAAAACCGGCCAAGTGCGAGTCGGACTCGCGCACCGAGGGTTCCGTACAAATTCATATGTACCTATCTATGAACATCCAGTGTTAGTAGACCCCTGCGCCTAAGCAAAATTACGCAAAAGCATGCAATGTGAGGTCATTGTAGATTGGTTACTGATATAGACAGACAGACAAAAAGTGTATGCTTTTCGCAATTTTTCCTTTATCTGTGCTATAATACAGGGCTATTTGTAATTCTCTTAACCCTGAATTCCTATCACTCAAATAAATGTTTTTTGTTTTACGACTTTTTAAAATGAAGCACTTTTTTCCCATACAAATACACAGAGTATCGTAAAAATAAGAGGTAATCTCAAATTTTCAAAACGTTATTACACCAAAAATATTAAGTTATGACAAAAGCCGTAAAACAAAAAACATTTGTTTAAGTCGTAGGAGTTTAGGGTTAAAAGGATGCTAGTGAATTACAAATAACCCTGTATAAGACGTTGCTTCGTACTAAATTTCATGATTCTGAGTTCACGGGAAGAGTACCCTGTAGGTTTTGTTTGATTCCCTTGCGAGTTTCGAAAATTTGCAGCATAAACGGCTGTATCTTTTGATTGCGTTGGCTTAGGACTTTGATTTTTTCACAGCTCCAAGGGACAGTAGACGTGAGTATTTGATATGAATTTCAGCTTGATACCTCCACGCGTTCCTGAGAAAAAGGGTCTTGACAGACAGACAGACAACAAAGTGATCCTATAAGGCATAAGGGTTACGTTTTTTCCTTTTGAGTTTTTTAGTTATGTATACAAGTGCAGCAAAGAAACATATTTGCCCAAACTTTCAAACGTCATAATAAAAATGCGTCATTTTGTGGTGGATTAATATACAGAGACATTACAATCAGGTTAATTGAAAAAAAAAAATACCTAGAATTATCTAATTATTTAACAATGTTTTAATTAGTGTCCGACCGAAACACGATTTTTAGCCGAAACTGAAACCGAAACCGAATATTCGTTTTTTTTCTGATTTCGGCCGGAACGGAACCGAAACCGAAACCGAAACTTCGGTCGGACACTAGTTTTAATGGATCGGCTGGGAGGAACAAATTTTTGTTCGTATTTTGACTATAGAAATATGTACCTACCTACCAATTTACAAAAGACACCCACCTACTCGCAAAATTTAATTCATTCATGTCGATCGCGGCTATTGATTCAGTTGATTGTGCCAAGGCAGAAAAATACATGTTCATGCAGAACTATGAGTATGAAATAGTACATTGTGCATCTAGGGCCGTAAGTAAGGGATTACTAACGAGAGTTTATTAGAAGCCCGACGCCGAAGGCGGAGGTTTTTTAATGACTCGAGTTTGTAATCCCCTTACTGCCCGTGATACACACAATCATTTTCATCACATTGCGAGAAAAAAAATCCAAAAATAAAATTATTTTGTCTCTTAACACTTAGAGTCGTTTTCAAAAAATGTGTACACAATTAAGGGATTAATTAAAAACAAAATTTAATTAATTATTTTTGTGTAATGGAGTTACCCATATACTTTGTATGACTAACTTTCGTTACACAAAATTAGCGATCGTGATTTTTGTTTTGAGTAAGCCGTTAACTATGTACAAATTTTTTGGAAACGATCCTAAATTCAATAAAATAATGGCTACCCGCCAATACAGATTGTCACTTTTTCGAGTCATCTACCATAGATAATGTAAACTGTGTTCAGTTTAGAATTCGAAACATAATACGGCCAGATTCTGCCAACATGTTTTAAAAAATATTTTTACTAAAATTATTGCAAAACTATTTGATATAAATTTAAAATATAAAAATAACGAATTTTTATGAAGCGTAGATAACTTTTGTGTTGTAAAATTTGGTTTATAGCTAAGTTTTAAAGATAATAAATAAAACGTTGGCTGACTTGAAACCTCCTTAGTCTGAAATGACTTCTTTGCAAATTTTAAAACTAAAGTTAGAACTCCCTTGGGTAGAAAAACTGTACGTAAATCCATAACTCCCTCAAGAACAATTTAGACCATTGTCATTTAGTATACAGGCATGGAATAACACCATTGACGAGCAAGTGTGATGAAAAAATACTTATTAATTACTTATGTAATTAGTAGATCGCGCAGAGTTTATTCAGCAAAAGTAAAAAGCGACCCTACTTATTTCTCAAAGCGCCGGCCCGGCAATGCACTTGTAATTCAACTTAACTTAAAAACTATGTCGAATACCTACCTAGTCAGAAGGATACTCATTATTCCTTCCAAATTAACCTACCATTCGTGCAACCGTCCGAATTCGGTAGGTAAAAAAGGACAGTTCCTTCTACATATTTACCGTCTAAAATCTTTCCGTCTAACATATCCTACCAATTCAAAAGGAAAAAAAAATAACGTTCTAAATTTTAGAAGGTAATCGTATTTTAAAATAGTTGTGTACCGCAATGAAATATTTACAAATATTTATAACTAGCTTTTGCCCGCGACTCCGTCCGCGTGGAAATAGTAATTTGCCCAGCTTATTTTTTTATCCAATTTGCTTTTTCATCAATTATGGCTCCCCTTAGTTCCTCGATATAAAAAAATTACCCGCCCCTGCACCCCCCCCCCCACCCCCCACTCCAGAGCCCGTTCACATTCACTACCGTACTCCCAAGTCAAGCGCGCCTAGAGAAGTTTTACTTCAAAACCCCCCGATTTTGAAACATTCTTCCGCTCCCCTCCGCTCCTATTGGTGTTAGCGTGATAATATATAGCCTATATCCTTTGTCAGGCTCTAGACTATCTGTGTACCAAATTTTATTTAAATCGGTTCAGTAGTTTTAGCGTGAAAGCGAGACAGACAGACATACAGAGTTACTTTCGCATTTATAATATTAGTTAGGATTAGGATTATCTTTTTTATTGCACTTATAGTTACAATAGATGTGCTAAATCGTATATTTATGACAAACTATTAAGTCATTATGTTTTAGTATAGCTCACTCTCCTATACAATGCGCAAATGCCTGTTAAATTACTATGCCTACTTTAGTGCAGTAGTAAGAGTTGCTGTCCGGTTTTGTATAGGCGCTGCGACGCTCCAATAACTTTTGTTGCATTGTGTTACATCTCTTCATCGTATCGTCGTTAAAAACACCGTACAAAAATTGAAAATTTAAAATGCTTCAAAGCGACCCTACTTATTTCTCAAAGGGCCGGCAATGCACCCGTAATTCAACTTACCAACGAGTTTTCACCCCGCGCCTGATGAAGAACACTTCTGTAGAATGCTGAATACCCACTCAAGATATCATTGTTCCTTCCAAATTCAGTAGGTAAATTTTTTTTTTCCTTCTTTTTAGATATTTCTTGAAATTTCCGACTGGATTGGTAGGAAATGTGGTAATATCCTACCAAATATTAATTCCTACCAATTTGGAAGGTAAAAACTATGTCGAATACCCACCAAGTCAGAAGGATATTCATAAATAATCCCAAATTTACCTTCCAATCGTGTCACCTTCCAAATTTGGAAAGTAAAAAAATGTTTTTCCCTCTGAATAATTTCCTTCTAAAATCTTCCCAATCAAATTTCCGACTGAAATGGTAGGTAATGTGGTAATATCCTACCAATTTTGAATTCCTATCAATTTGGAAGGTAAGAACTATGTTGAATACCCACCTAGTCAGAAGGAAATTCAGTAATCCTTCAAAATTTACCTTCCATTCGTTCCACTTTCCAAATTCAGTAGGTAAAAAAATGTTTTTCCTTCTAAATGATTTTCTTCTAAAATCTTTCCAATTAAATTTCCGACTGAATTGGTAGGAAATGTGGTAACATCCTACCAAATATTAATTCCTACCAATTTGGAAGGTAAAATATATGTTGAATACCCACCAAGTCAAAAGGATATTCATAAATAATTCCAAATTTACCTTCCAATCGTGTCACCTTCCAAATTTGGAAAGTAAAAATATGTTTTTCCCTCTAAATAATTTCCTTCTAAAAACTTCCCAATCAAATTTCCGACTGAATTGGTAGGTAATGTGGTAATATCCTACCAATTTTGAATTCCTATCAATTTGGAAGGTAAGAACTATGTTGAATACCCACCTAGTCAAAAGGAAATTCAATAATCCTTCAAAATTTACCTTCCATTCGTTCCACTTTCCAAATTCAGTAGGTAAAAAAATGTTTTTCTTTCTAAATGATTTCATTCTAAAATCTTTCCAATTAAATTTCCGACTGAATTGGTAGGAAATGTGGTAACATCCTACCAAATATTAATTCCTACCAATTTGGAAGGTTAAAACTATGTCGAATACCCACCAAGTCAGAAGGATATTCATAAATAATTCCAAATTTACCTTCCAATTGTGCCACCTTCCAAATTTGGAAAGTAAAAAAATGTTTTTCCCTCTAAATAATTTCCTTCTAAAATCTTCCCAATCAAATTTCCGACTGAATTGTTAGGTAATGTGGTAATATCCTACCAAATTTGAATTCCTATCGATTTGGAAGGTAAAAACTATGTTGAATACCCACCTAGTCAGAAGGATATTCAATAATCCTTCCAAATTTACCTTCCATCCGTGCCACTTTCCAAATTCAGTAGGTAAAAAAATGTTTTTCCTTCTAAATAATTTCCTTCTAAATTATTTCCAATTAAATTTCCGACTGAATTGGTAGGAAATGTGGTAATATCCTACCAAATATTAATTCCTACCAATTTTGAAGGTAAAAACTATGTTGAATACCCACTAAGTCAGAAGGAAAGCCAATTATTCCTTTCAAATTCACCTTCCATTTTAATACCTACCAAAATCGGTGGGTAAAGTTAACCGATTCCTACTTATTATTTACCTTCTGAAATATTACCGTCTAATACATCCTACCTATTATTTTTCCCACCTATTTGGAAGGTAAATATTTTCATTTTTCCGACTAGATTGGAAGGTAATGTGGTAATATCCTACCAAATTTGAATTCCTAACAATTTGGAAGGTAAAAACTATGCTGAATACCTACCTAGTCAGAAGGATACTCATTATTCCTTCCAAATTAACCTACCATTCGTGCAACCTTCCAATTTCGGTAGGTAAAAAAAACCAGTTCCTTCTACATATTTACCGTCTAAAATCTTTCCGTCTAACATATCCTACCGATTCAAAAGGAAAAAAAAAAAAAACCTTCTAAATTTTAGAAGGTAATCGACATCCTTCCTAATTTGAAGGAATTAGTGGGACGGAAACGTCTTTTTTTTGGTAGGAAAAGCACTTAGAAGGAAGAATTCAGAAGGTATTGCCGGTTTTTTCTCTGAGTGTACTTAATTTCAACAGATGTAGGATGACCATGCATTTCGTGGATGGAGGAAGTTATAATAATAACTTTTTTTTTATTATTAAATAGAGACTTAATTGTTTGAGACCTCATCTATTAAATTCAATTTTGGCGAGCCAAAATCCCGAGGGATTAATATCTATCAAATGATCACCGATTAAAAATCATCGCGTATATATATTTTGGAATTATAACATAATATCAGTCAGCACCGAAGGTTTTTTCTGACAGGTGAAATATCGCTAGATGATATAGTATCGTGACGTGAAGTCCGTTTGACGTTACAGCCTTGCTTGCGATTGGCTGAATTAGTTATAAACCGATCCCAAACGTGGCACAAATGTCAAAGTTATCAAACAGACAGACCTCACGATTCTAGCCTTAGTTAAAATAAAACTGTCATTTATTAATAGGGCTTTCTCACACAGGACCTCTCCTAACGGACTACCGATACTGCTATCAAAACACCGATACCAAAGCGGTTTATAAAATATTGATACTTCTTGGGTACTGTGGAACCGGCTTGGAATTAGTATAAACTAGCTGCTGCTCGCGGGAACTACGAAATTTTCCGTGATAAAAGTATCTAAATGTTAATCCAGGTTATAAACTCTCTGCCGAATTTCATCAGAATCCATCAAACCGTTTTATTGTGATGGAGTAACAAACACCCATACATACAAACTTTCGCGTTTATAATATTAGTAAGAAAGACCGATAATAATATTAGTGTTGAAGAAGTAGGTACAGTGGAACAATTTGATTTCTGACCCATCGTAGAACGTTTTCACAGTAAGCCTCATAATGATTTTTCTTGTCAAGCAATAAGATTTGATGAAATCCGCGCGAGAACTAAAGTCACGGACATAGCTCGAAGAATGTGGGCAGGGCACATCGCTCGTAGAATTGACGGCCGATAGGGCCGAAAGATTCTCGAGTAGCGTCCGCGGACCGGAAGACGCGGTGTAGGTAGGCCTGGGTACGTATCAAAATATATAAAGTTTCAAATTAATAATGGTCATTTGATATAATGCAATTTTCTTGGAAATTCTGAACTTTACAGGATTTTCATAAAATAAACCTAACCTAACCTAAACCAATCTATAGATTACACGATTAAAAAAGTTCGTTTAATCAATAGTTTCATAGAAAATTTTAGTATATATTATGACCATTATGTATTTCGTCCATTATTCGTTTTAAACTTTATATATTTTGATACGTTCCCGTAGGCCTCCAACAAGATGGAGCGACAACCTGGTGAGGATGGCGGGAACGCATTGGATAAGTATGGCACAGGGCCGATCTGTTTGGCGAGCCTTGGGGGAGGCCTATGTTCAGCAGTGGACGTCTTTCGGCTGAAATGATGATGAATAAGATTTCACTGTGTCATTTTCTGTGAAAAGGTTCCACAGCGGTTCACGATTCAATTGGTTCGTCTTTACCTACAAGTATTTTTGACACCGGTTCTAAGTTCTGGATGGTAACAAGTCCTTAAGTAAGTATTAGGTGATTCTTTAGGGCCTTGATTATCGATGTCTGCGGGTTTTTTTTTCAATGAATTCTTAAGTTCAAGTTAAGGTTAAATTCGGGAGTTCGGTAAGTTTTTTTGCTTGCTTGCATGCTACTTGCTTGCTTGCATGCTGCTTGCATGCTTGCTTGCATGCTACAATAATAGCTTGCTTGCTTAATTGCTTGCTTCTCAAAAAATATTTACGGTTCAGACGAAGCCGCGCGTAAAACCTAGTAACAAAATAAATCCATTACTATGACTACTTATGTTAACTATTAATTTTCTTCAACGTGTAAGTAAAAGTAGTTTAAATGGTTTCGTATTTACGTGAAACATTTATTTTTGTTGTTTTTAATGAACAATTAATACTGAATATAACTAAAAACAAAAGAACATTTATTCCACTCATTGCTACTACGAAATGCTGGTCTATATTATTCGCCCGCGATTAGAAAGGGATTGAAGATGACAGTAATTCTATATGCTTACGTCAAAATATGTATGAAATGACAGTTCTGACAGTCCCATTCTGAATGCGGTTTGATAAATATCTGAGTTGGTTAAGGATAATCCTGATCACGTCTGCAGTATCATTTCGTATACCTAAGACATAGTTTTTTTTTGTAAAACTAGTAATAACATAGTTCGTTTGGTAAAATAAAATAAATTTTAAAATTGAGGTTTCGGAGTTAAAGGTCGTGCGTACTGGCGGTGGTTAGGTCGCGCAAAGCAAGGACATACTAATAACAGTTGTATCAAATACAATGGCAAAATTACGTATAACATGCATAATACGATATAAGTGGCGACCATAAGAATTTTACAGAAAAATCAAAGCCAAATAGCAAAAAGTACCCTTGTAGATGTTTTTAACCGAGGACATCCTTAATAATTGTTGTTCGCGACTCCTTCTTCGTTAAGAACTAAGTAATTAACATTAATAATTTTTGTTTATTTATATTCATAAAATATTTAACGAACCTTTAAACTATTCTTATAGTAGTTATTAAGCAAATTACGTTCTAGTATCCACGACGCACTCTACATAAATATAAAACCTTAAGAGGATACGATGGCTGAGAGACTTTTGAGAAATAGGTATTTTAATGAAATGTCGCTGTCTCGCCCGAACCCCTCCGTGTCAGTACAGCGAAAGCGGGACAACTGCAGCTCAGACCGTTAATAGGCGCGTAAAATTGATCAAAATAGCATTTCGTAATCCCCTGTTTCCTTCTCGAAAACTGGACCAATAAAATTATTTTTCTCAAACATGCTATGAAATATTGACGTTATGTTCCTTATAATACGCCACGAAGGGTCACGTTGCAGGTGCAGGTGCAGCCGGTGCAGGTGCGGCTAGACGAGAGGTCAATAATGGAATTTCATACAACATTGCTGGCCAAGGCCAGCAAAGTGATCGTCTACTGTTTCATACCATGACGTTTATAGGTCTATGGCATCATAGCATTTAGCCATTAAAAAAATCTATAAGCAATATTTGCGTTTTGGTTCATTAAGACATTCTGCCACTACGCTTATTTAAGGTAAGGTAAGATGATGATGATGATGATAATGGTGTGATGATGACGGTGATGATGATGATGATGATGGTGATGATAATGATGATGAGATGATGATGATGATGATGGTGATGATGAGATGGTGATGATGATGTTGATGATGATGATGATGGTGATGATGTTGATGATGATGATGATGATGATGGTAATGATGATGATGGTGGTGATGGTGATGATGATGATGATGCATGTTTGTGAAAAACTCTATACAAGCCTTGGCCACGAACAGGGATTGCCGGCCTCGTATCTCTAGATGGCCTCGTTCACACTCGGCCATCTATAACAACTCGGCCGGCAATCCCCTATTTCGCGGCCGCTGCAGTAATGTACTATTTTTCAAAAATAATTAGAGGACAGTTTTAGCTTTGCCCCTTTCTTTTTTTTGTTTATATGAGGGATTCTTTTCTGATGAGTGTCTGAAAATGACGTTGAAATTGGGCAATTTTTTCAGTTTTTGAAAGCTCATATTTCTTATGTTAATTGAAATATGGAAAAAACGAAACATAGTGGCATAGCTGTGGTAGATACAGATTACACAGTAAGAAAAATTTGGCTCTAAAGCCATTATCCAGGGAGGAAACAGGGGACTACGTTTGTATGGAGAAATGGTGCGCATCGTACCCTCTTAATCAGTCTTCTTGTTAAAAGCGTTAGGTTAGCACCTGATCCACGGTTGTTGCGACATTGAAACTAAGTTCAAAGTTATAATATATAAGGTGCTAATAAATTAGGTACCAATATTTCCAGGGCGTAACTTACTCATCAAAACAAGTCACTTTCACTCAGACAACTTTTCAAAATTTAAAAAAAAAACAATCTTTTCATACATATCCATCCAAACGGATTACTGCTTTAGTAATGGAAAATCGAGATTTTTTTTAAATTTTAAAAAGTTGTTGTAAGCCACAGAAATATTGATACCTAATTTGTTAGCACCCTGTATTATTTATTATGTACAAAAACGACAGCTTCTATCTTTTATAGATATCTGTTTCTAAAGGAAAACCAATGTTCACAAATTTTACTTATTCGCCTTCTCTTTCTACCCTTATCTGTATCATTTGAAAGAAAGAAGTGGTGAAAGTGATTGTGATTCCGTGTGCGTACTAGACAGTAAAACCTCAGATTTTCTATAGAGATTTTAGTCCGAAAATATTGACACGTATGTGCATTAAAACATGATTTAAGTCTCTTCTAAAAAAGTTGCTAAAATCCATATTAGGGAAAAGGCAAAGTCACTGACGAAGTTTTGAAATCCTGTGATCTCAAGTTTTTTTTACGACAGTCTCTCACATTATCAACCAAGCTGGCCTTATACTACGAAGTGCAAAATTCGAACTTCGTATCGTGCCATTCCTCTTACGCTAATAGTATTTAAAACAAGAGCGAGCAAGACGATGCGATACGAACTTCGATTTTCGAATTTCGGAGTAGCCCCCCTGTTTCGTTGCGTGACCTGCCGAAGTAAATTTTGGATAATCTGTGGCGTAACTCTAATGGCGCGTGTCACGCGTGTGACATTGACAGTAGAGTTGACATTTAAAAAAAATTGATTAGCCTATGTGGCTATAGCACTGAACTAGGAAACCTGTGATCTTAGGCTATAAATCGAACCTTGGTTTGTCTTGTAAGAAATCTTGGAATAAATTTCACTTAGCGAGTACCTATATCATTGGTGGGGACGTGCTTATACGCGAATATAAGGGTTGTGATAAAAAGTTTCCTTTTTCTCTGTTCTATGCAAATCAATTGTTTGGGAACCTATCGATGTTTAGAAACTCCTTTACTCGAATTTCATTTATCCGAAAACGGTTCTCCGACTTTTTAAAATCCATACGTTTTGTTTTTCCACAATTTCACAATGCCACGGATTCATTTAATCACAGTTTTATTTGCTAACAAATTCAAAATCCCGAATTACAATAAACCATTTTTTTATTTGCCAACCTAATCAGTTGCCATATTTTCATAATCAAAATGTAACGAAAAGCCGAAAGTAAGTTTTTATTATCTACCTAACCTAACATCAGAGTAAGACAACATTGCTTAATTTTAAGCAAGACGGTTCGGAGCGGAAGCGACTCGGATAGATTAGGTTCAAAGGCTAATGCGGGAGCGTAGCGGAGCGAAGCTCCCGCATTAGCTTTTGGTGTTAGTTATTTTTTTTATAACCACCTACAAAACCCCCTACCCACATAGCAAACTCAATAAAATATTTGGGCAACATTAAACAACAAATGAATATTACGCTCCACACATAATTGTATGGTCGCCTTTTGTACCCCTGACCTTTGCGGAATAATAATTTTGCGGAATAAATATATATTTGGCAAATGATCCTACGGAATTTCATGCAGTTGGATTTTGAATCATTTGGCAAATAAAAAAATGGATTTTAAAACATTTGGCAAAAGAAAGTATGGTAAATAAAATTTCGGACAAACAATAATTTGGAAAATGAAAAAAAGGAGTTTCGTTTTCGGAATTTTAATATTCGGAAATGAGCTTTTCGAGAATATGATAGGTAACCCAATTGTTTTTTTTATGGACGGGCTGCGGGTGTAATGTTCCAAAGTTGGTGAATATGTTTGGGGATGAAAAGTAATTTAATTTTCACATGTATCTAAGTACCTACCATGTTTCATGGTTTTTTATCTGTCCTTATTATTCACATAATTTTAAATAATTATAGAAACCAGTCCAGAACACATTTAAACGTTTTAGATAAATCAAAAGATTCTGGTTTTAGTATTGAAAAATACAATTATAAATCGTGGGGCAGTTGGACATGAATTTAGTAGGTATATTACCATACCTAATTTGAGGATGAAAAATCGATGTACCTGCTCGTAGGTTTTATCTCATGTAAAACGATTTTATTCGATTTTATAAATACTTACCGTTTAAAGTCAGTCGAAATTTATAAGACAAGGCCGATAGAGCCAAAATATCTACTACTTTTAGTCTTTGATTTAGTACAGTGGCCGCGACACACTTTGTGGCTATGTGCGTTGCTTTCTAATTAGGTAGTTCGAAAGATATAAAACAACAGAAAACGGAAAACGTAAACTTAGTATAATGAATCGTTCGTTAGTTCAAATATTTTTCGTGCATAAATTCAGGTAGGTACACATAAGTACTATGACTATGAGGTACGAGTATCCAAAGAAATTATATTTCGGTACCCAAAGAGTATCAAAAAATCAAAACGTTATTCTGCAAGTAGGCCGCAAAGGGCTCTTTTACATGTCACTTTTTTAAAACTACCAGCGCTTTCGGAAGGAAATACCTATTGAAAGAGATGTTTGGATTGTTTGGCGATGCGTGATGGTGGGGTCAGTCCTATTTGGCTCTTTTAAGTTTCACCGAAGCCGTAGGAGCCTATAGTGTTTGATCTATGGTCTCTCAAGCAATGGATCGTAGGCCCAAATCTGGACTAGGGAAATTACATTTGATATTTACCACTAGCTTTACGGTGAAGGAAAATATTGTAAGGCAACCTGTGTGTGAAGTTCCCATCCGCACTGTGCTTGCGTGGGAAGTACAGCCTATGCCCTCCTATCGAGAGAGGAGCCCTCTACCCAGCACTGGGACATACACAATGATGATGGTTCGCAGTAGCACGGTTTGACAGTAATTGCAGATTTTAGGAAGCAGCTTTTACTATTTTTAATTAGCTCGACTGACAGCCGCAGGAATAGGTACATTCGGTTTGTGATTCAAAAAACACGACTAAATCTTTGCTCCTGAACGGTGGCTCATAACTTTTTCGTCTTATTTGCATGTATCACAATGTCTGAAGGTTAACCTTGTTCTACCCCTCAAGAAAATTTTTAATTATACTGTTTTTTTAATTAGTTATCCCCAGTTTAACCTCAGCCGACATAAACCTTACAAAGTAAAACAATCTTGCATGACTTCAAGAATTTGATTGCATGCTTGCGTGTCGATTTCCTAGCTAGCACAAAATACTAGCAATTTATAATCGTTGGTTTGATCAGTGCGTTGTAGCAAGGTATTACGTGATATAATTAATTAATGAACGCCATGAAGAAAAAATTGACCACGTACAGTCGGCATTATAAACATCGGAGCTGTCTAAGTCACAGTTAGTCATCAGAACACGACCATATTGTCAATCTTGTAGTGCGTGTTGAGAAAAGTTTGACCATCTTGACAGCTTCGATGTACAGACTAACCAACTTATCTGTGAAATGTGAAAGTTTTTTCGTAGTTCGCATAAAGTGTAGTATTGCTTGTGGTTCACAGATAAGTTGGTTAGTCTGGAGATACCTATTATGATGGTGGCTGTGCAATAATTTTGCCCATACCAAGATCTTATTGTTCACCTCCAGACTGTTCATTTGTCATACATAATTAGTCAGGGGCTGAAAACCCGCAAGAACCTCCTAGTTTTTCATATTTACTACACTCAAACTGGATAAAGTGAAGTATAAAATTATGGGCTCACTCACACACATTGGACAGATTGACAATGTATTTATATTTTTGGTTTTATTTAGCTGTATCCCTAGTTACACGTACTTATTAAAGTTACAACGTAACATGAAACGGACTGATTTTTGTACTTTTCAACGTTAGTACATAACCACATACCTAGGAACATATTTTCTGTTAAGCAATCCAATGTGTGACGACAATGTATTACTGGACACTAGCATTCAATTGTGTAACGGAGACTGAAGTGCTATTTAATCAAGTTTCTCGATTGAATTTCATCCATTCACAAGTTTTTAAATCTGTGAATTTCTCATACTTAGTTAATTTTAAAGTAAGTACCTATTTAAGTATATTCGTGGAACGAAAACGTTCGTCAGTTTTCAAATACTTCAATTTAAACCTTTCTAAACTTTGTAACACACTAGACTTGCATAGAAAATTATGCTTTACTGGTTTGACAAAAGTGTTAAAATAAAAATCAAGACTGAGTCGGCGCCCAATCCTTGGGTGGGCAAAATATATAGGTATACCGGGCAGGTATGCCGGGCACCTTACCTAAATCTTTGACCGTTATTCTTATCTTTATATTATATAATTCCACTGTACGTGTGTTTGTCACTGAACTCCTCCTAAACGGCTGGACCGATTTGAATGTTTTTTTTTTGTATGCGTTTGGGTGGCGCCCTGGATGGTTTAGATTCACAAATCAGCCCGGCAGATATCGGTATCTACAACGTCTGTCGGGTCCGCTAGTTAATTATAAATTTTGGTCCCTGACTACCACGTTGTATAGTCAGAGTGCTTAGTATAAGTTTTTACTTCACCAAATACTTCTCAATCGCGTTTACGTAAAAAATTCAAATACTAGGGAAACATGGACAGCGTCTCCGCGCGCGCGCTTCCATGTTTCCATAGAATTGAAATTTTTACGTAAACGCGATCGAGAAGTATTGAAGTGAAGGAAAACTTATACTAAGCATACAGGGCAAGAAAAGGTTCGTCACTTTTCGACTCTATATCAACGAATTAAGGTCGAAAAGTGACGAACCTTTTTTTACCCCGACTGTATAGTCAAAAGTTGAGGCGTCACAGGTATCAAAAATACAATAACCTCGAATAACGAGGAAATCGTAAAACAAGGAAGTCCTGATAAGTAAGCGATCCTTTAAAAGCTTTTTAAATTGATTTTATCCGACAACTATTCGAGATGCACGGTGATAATTGCGATTGTCATATCAACTGGCATTTTACTTTATTTTTCGAGGACAGATAGGTCATTGTCCCGCGGTCAGTTGCCAGTCTATTATTTCAATGGTCAAGGCTGGGTGAATATGTTGATTGTAAAACGGCAAAGAACCAACTACTAACTTGTATTATAGCTATAAAACTAGCTTTTGCGCGCACACAAATAAAATTTATGGTCAACTCCCGTTCTCTATTTTTCGGAAAATTCCAGAAATTCCTTCTTTCTACAAACACCTCCATGATCCTTTAGAATTATTATTATTATTATTATCGTTTATTTCAGAATTATTGACACATACATTTTTACATAAATTGTACCTACTGCCAAACTGCGTAGCAGTTTGTTGGCAGTTCGAATGCTCTTGACTTGATACATCTTGTGTCTTACATCTAATTAGTTATATTCATGCATTATTATTTACTAGGTATACAAAAATACTAAGCAAGCAATTTGACATTTTAATTTTAGTGAGGACTAAAAGCAGTGAAAAGTGGGTACCGATTGAATACGAGTTATCCATTCTCACTGCCCTTGAGTACCTATCCTAATAGTTATCTATAATAGTTATTTGTGCAACAAGAGAGCAAAGTTGGTTTTTACTGCGAGTGTTGATTTTGAATCACGAGTCAGCGAAGGATTCTATAGTTGAATCACGAGCGTGAGCGAGTGATTCTAAGTTAGAATCCTGAGTGCGCGAGTGATTCAAATACACGAGATGCAAAAAACTTTGGTCTCGTGTGACACATACAACTTTTCACCTCAGCAGCGAGAACATAATAAATTGTTAAAGGTATATAAACGTCGTCTTTTTGTCTTTGTTGTGGTTTTCAACATTGAGTAAATACTTCATAATTGTACCTATATGTATAACAATACAGTATCCGAAAAAGTGTTTGCACCCTTTGCAAGTCTCCATTGCTTAAAAATATCATAAGCTTTTAAATATTTTTCGCGAGACTTTTCAAGTAAGAAACTTAAATCTGCATTTTGTATTACTGCCTTAATTCGTCTGGTGTTCAATTGTTGACTTCGTCACTGGACTCACTCATATCATATTCAAAAATTTATTAAATAAGTACTTATAATTATTCTTATAATTTCCAAATTGCCATTATCGTGTATCAAACTCTAGATATCGAACTCAGCAGCTAGCGAAACAGAAGAAGAAAAGAATTAAAATTTGAATCCCGCTATTTTTTAAAGATGCGTTCCGATACTGCACCTGATATTTATCACGATGTTCAAGATTGTTAAAATTATTAATAATTGTATAGATACATGTTAAACATTGTATTTTTCTACAACATTTTTACTATTTGATTACTTGTATAAAAATATAATCCAATTATTAATAAAGTACCATAATTAAATTTAAAACCTTAAAAATTACAATTTTAAGGTTAAGTACGTATTATGAGTATCCGAACGTTCAATCGTTCGTTTATTTTTAGGCCTACTAGGTATAGAATTTGAAATCGAACTTAGAATCGATTTGATCTTATCTCTCGCTCTTTTAGTATCGAAATGAAAGTGACAGATCAAACTGAAGTTGAAATCTTTCGAATTCAGCACATGGGAAGGATGAATGATGGCATTGTCCTCGACATTTAAAAAAATATTTAAAAAGCTACTTTGTCTCACGCAGTGAGCAAAATCGGATTTTGCTCACTGTTTTTTAGTAGCAAAACCTGCCTGTTTGAGGTGCTGAGGTGAAAAGAATTTTTTAACATTATTCATAATAGTTATTTGTGCAACAAGAGAGCAAAGTTGGTTTTTACTGCAAGTGTTGATTTTGAATCACGAGTTAGCGAAGGATTCTATAGTTGAATCACGAGCGTGAGCGAGTGATTCTAAGTTAGAATCCTGAGTGCGCGAGTGATTCAAATACACGAGATGCAAAAAAACTTTGGTCTCGTGTGACACATACAACTTTTCACCTCAGCAGCGAGAACATAATAAATTGTTAAAGGTCGTCTTTTTGTCTTTGTTGTGGTTTTCAACATTGAGTAAATACTCCATAATTGTTCCTATATAACAATACAGTATCCGAAAAAGTGTTTGCACCCTTTGCTAGTCTCCATTGCTTAAAAATATCATAAGCTTTTAAATATTTTTCGCGAGACTTTTCAAGTAAGAAACTTAAATCTGCATTTTGTATTACTGCCTTAATTTGTCTGGTGTTCAATTGTTGACTTCGTCACTGGACTCACTCATATCATAGTAAAAAAAAATTATTAAATAAGTACTTATTACTATTCTTATAATTTCCAAATTGCCATTATCGTGTATCAAACTCTAGATATCGAACTCAGCAGCTAGCGAAACAGAAGAAGAAAAGAATTAAAATTTGAATCCCGCTATTTTTATAGATGCGTTCCGATACTGCACCCGATATTTATCACGATGTTCAAGATTGTTAAAATTATTAATAATTGTATAGATACATGTTAAACATTGTATTTTTCTACAACATTTTTACTATTTGATTACTTATATAAAAATATAATCCAATTATTAATGAAGTACCATAATTAAATTTAAAACCTTAACAGACGAATTACAATTTTAAGGTTAAGTACGTATTATGAGTATCCGAACGTTCAATCGTTCGTTTATTTTAGTATATTGAAATCGAACTTAGAATCGATTTGATCTTATCTCTCGCTCTTTTCGTATCGAAATGAAAGTGTCAGATCAAACTGAAGTTGAAATCTTTCGAATTCAGCACATGGGAAGGATGAATGATGGCATTGTCCTCGACATTTAAAAAAAATATTTTCACCTCAGCACCTCAAACAGGCAGGTTTTGCTACTAAAAAACAGTGAGCAAAATCCGATTTTGCTCACTGCGTGAGACAAAGTAGCTTTTTAAATATTTTTTTAAAAGTTGAGGACAATGCCATCATTCATCCTTCCCATGTGCTGAATTCGAAAGATTTCAACTTCAGTTTGATCTGTCACTTTCATTTCGATACGAAAAGAGCGAGAGATAAGATCAAATCGATTCTAAGTTCGATTTCAAATTCTATACCTAGTAGGCCTAAAAAATAAACGAACGATTGAACGTTCGGATACTCATAATACGTACTTAACCTTAAAATTGTAATTCGTCTGTTAAGGTTTTAAATTTAATTATGGTACTTTATTAATAATTGGATTATATTTTTATATAAGTAATCAAATAGCAAAAATGTTGTAGAAAAATACAATGTTTAACATGTATCTATATACAATTATTAATAATTTTAACAATCTTGAACATCGTGATAAATATCGGGTGCAGTATCGGAATGCATCTTTAAAAAATAGCGGGATTCAAATTTGAATTCTTTTCTTCTTCTGTTTCGCTAGCTGCTGAGTTCGATATCTAGAGTTTGATACACGATAATGGCAATTTGGAAATTATAAGAATAGTAATAAGTACTTATTTAATAAATTTTTGAATATGATAATACAAAATGCAGATTTAAGTTTCTTAAGGCAGTAATACAAAATGCAGATTTAAGTTTCTTACTTGAAAAGTCTCGCGAAAAATATTTAAAAGCTTATGATATTTTTAAGCAATGGAGACTTGCAAAGGGTGCAAACACTTTTACGGATACTGTATTGTTATATAGGTACAATTATGGAGTATTTACTCAATGTTGAAAACCACAACAAAGACAAAAAGGCGACGTTTATATAACTTTAACAATTTATTATGTTCTCGCTGCTGAGGTGAAAAGTTGTATGTGTCACACGAGACCAAAGTTTTTTTGCATCTCGTGTATTTGAATCACTCGCGCACTCAGGATTCTAACTTAGAATCACTCGCTCACGCTCGTGATTCAACTATAGAATCCTTCGCTGACTCGTGATTCAAAATCAACACTCGCAGTAAAAACTAACTTTGCTCTCTTGTTGCACAAATAACTATTAAAAAGCTACTTTGTCTCACGCAGTGAGCAAAATCGGATTTTGCTCACTGTTTTTTAGTAGCAAAACCTGCCTGTTTGAGGTGCTGAGGTGAAAAATTATTTATTCTAACTTTCAAAAATGATTTGAATGATTTCTGCATAGTATCAAATCTGTATAACTGCTAGGTATAGCTAATCAGTTAGTTATAAAGAATTCTGTTTATGCCTTATCCCACGAAAATTTCGAAAATCTTGCTCTATTTGGCTATTTGCATGACAAATTTGAAGTCTCTGGTCCATATATGGTTATGAAGATAAGACCATTTTAAACCGAATATAATCCTCTTTAGTTTTATCCCGTGGGAATTTACAAATAAATCTGGAATCAGGTTTTTTATTGTTTTAATCACGTTGTAGGCCAAATATAAAGTATCTAGAAATCATAGTTCCGGAGATAGGGTCAACCAAACATATAGATCCCGTTTTTTCCTTGTTTGACGGGAATCCCGAAAAATCGTGAATTAAAATAAATTATTTACTGTTGTAATTAGTTTTTATAGTAACCTCTTCAATATAATGACGACGGTTCGAATATCTTGGTCAGGGCATGGGGGTCGAAAAGGGACGATAATGACCTTGGCCTCCTTAATTCGTGCCTGGGTGATGATGATAAAGATTATGAACGACTTTACATTAATAGGGATGCGAAAATTACAACTTAAAATATTTGTGTAGTATTCTGATTGTAATAAGATCATCATCATCATCAGCCGGAAGACATCGACTGTTGAACAAAGCCCTCCACCTTGCTATAATGAACGACATCTCGCCGATTACACCAACCGGTTGCATCTCCCGCGATGTCGTCAGTCCACCTAGTGATAGGCCTGCCAACGCCTCGCTTTTCGGTTTGTAGCCGCCACTTGAGAACCTTTCGCCCCCAACGGTTATCTGTTCTTCAAGCGACGTGATAACTTTTCCTTATTAAAACTGACTTCAGCTCAGACATATCGATTTCGATTTCACCTAATGATGATTCTCGCAACTAAGGGCTGCTGCGTTTCGACACTCTCTGTAAAACTCTGTTCTTTTATGTTTAATCGAATCAAATAAACAGACGATATCAAGATATCATATTATAATTTATAAGATAGCAAGGCAAAAAGGTTTCAATTGTTGAAAAACAAGAACAGTTGTTAACTTGTTAGTGATTTTATCTAATTTATTACCAGTAGGTATCCATTACATAGCTGACAGTTAATCATCCGTCTTTGTCACACTTGAAATAAGTGTTCAAACTCTAATCCTTGAAAAAGAATACGGCTGTCCTAATTTTCAGGATCATCTAACCGGATTATGAGAGGTAATACGTCCGAATGTCAGATGCTTTCTCTGGCAGCCTTATTGTCCTTGGAATAAGCTTTAGAATACGGGATAAAATATTAGGCAAAATTTTATTTTACGCATAGCTTTACTCTGTCAAAGATATAGATAGATCAAATATAGAGATATATTCGTACAGAATTGAGAAGCCCTTTTATATCCTGTCTTCTGACTGTCGTGGCAGAGCGATGGGACAGTGGGCTAGTCAGACACTGGTCGTCTCATCATTTAAGTTTAAGTACTAACATAGTTATTTAAGTTGTAATACTAATAATTATGTGGATTGAAATAGTCCGAAATAAATGCATTTTTTTATGAAGTCAATTCAAATGAATCTACACTTATTTAAAAGTAAAAGTAATGTTTAGGTTTTGCTAAAAATTACTTTTGTGATACAACCCTTTATTACGGACTTAAATTTTTGTTGATTGTATTTTCATTATCATTAGAGATTTCAAATCCGGGATCACGGTACTTGAATCCCTGGACCACAATACCTGCAACGCCGGGGTTGATTTATACTAAAAATTATCAGAATTCCGGGATCATAGTACCTACCTGGGATGGGTTTATAGGTACTAAAAAAGTATCGGAATCCCCGAGATTCAATCCCTAATTTTATAATCCAAACTTAAGTACCTTAATAAGTAAGTTAATCGAATTACTAAATGGGGGTGAAATTCGATTTGAAAGATTTGACTGGAACAAACAAATATTGGGTACAAATTAAATAAAAGCTATTATAAAAAATGCCAACATAATTTCGTATATAAACTGCTAAGTTTATCAGATTAATAAATCGAACAAAATAAAAACCCTTTTAGGAAACCATTTAGAATCGCCAAAATGGTCTGAATAAATTTTGTTTCATTGATATTAACGCATCACTAGGGGTTTTTACGTGCTTGTTGGCATTAATTTATTTTAATGAGTAATTTATCCTTCCAATGTATATGTTTGAATTAATGGTACTTTACTTAACGTACTAAATAGGTCACGTAACTGTTAATGTTATCGTACACGTGAAAAGCGTATGTGTGGTTATTTTTCATTTACGCAAACAAGGACAACACAAGGGGTGTTGCGAGAAAGGTTTAGGTCAATATTTAATCCCGTGAAATTCTGACGTCACTTTATTTACTTTGACTTTTGTTTTCTTGCCATTACTGCCATTTGATCAAAAGGTAAAACTGATAACCTGTTCCAAACAGAAAAGGCATATAAATGCACACTTGTTCTTATGTAAGTAAACTTGTGCTTTATATTTTTGGATCAAGTTTGCCGTAAACTTCTCAGAATTTATTAAAACGGCATCATACAGAACCCATTAGGTTAGGTAAGGTTAGTTTTATAACAATCTTAAAAAGTTAACGGTTTCAGAAAAAAATCGTGTCGGTCTTTTGACCCATTCGATGCTTTAATACATTCGGCCTTTCGTACTTCGGTATTGTAACACATACCCGTGTCTTTTGGTCTAGTGGCGACAGTCTTGAAAACGGAAACGATCAACCTATATACTTAGATGGAGAAAGATTGGAGAGGCGTATGCCCAATGGTGGGCTGAACGCTGAAGAAGAAGAAGATGAGAGAAGAGAATACTCCAAGGCAATTTTTGTTTTCTTAAATACTGTTGTAAAGTGGCTTACGTAGGAATATACTGAACTGAATTAGTTAAAGCTACAATAAATGTTGTAGGTATATTATTAATTACTTGCGGTTGCCCGGGCTTTTATCTGCGAATAATTCGTTTATTGCTATACCACCAGAAATATGCAGTTTTCTGATATAAAAAAAAAACCGGCCAAGAGCGTGTCGGACACGCCCAAGGTAGGGTTCCGTAGCCATTACGAAAAAAATCAAGTAATATTTTTCTAAGGATTTCGTATGTGTACGGAATCATCGAAGTTTAGGTACCTATGTTTTATACCTTAGGCTACTATTTACTCTAAAACTACAAATAATTTCCAAGCAATCTTAGCCGCTATAATTTTCCTAGTAAATTTGATATATTTACTACCATTCTGAATTTTTTAAAATTTTTCCACCCAACAGTTTAGATTTTAGAGGGGGGGGGACGGTCAATTTTAATGAAAATTTTCACTTTAAAGTTGGATATTTCGCAAATAGATCACTGAATAGAAAAATCATGTTAGCAACCCCACAATGGTTTTAAAAGACCTATCCAACGATACCCTACACTATAGGGTTAGTCGAGAAAAAAAAAATCACCCCCCTTTACGTCTATGGGAGGTACCCTAAAAAAAAATATTTTTATTTTTTATTTTACCTTTTTGCTGGCGTGACTGATATGTATATTCATGCCAAATTACAGATTTCTAGTACTAACGATCTTTGAGCTTAGCCGCGGACGGATAGACAGTCAGACATGGCGAAACTATAAGGGTTCCTAGTTGATTACGGAACCCTAAATGTATTCTATGTTTTAATCTATATTAAATACGTATGCCAAATTTCACTCAAATACTTTGAGCCGTTTTTGCGCGTTGGAGTGATGAACATCCAAACATTCTAATTTCCGAATTTATAATACCTAAGTACTCATTACAATACTCACTCAATACTTTATTGCACATAATGGTTTTACAGGTTGTAGGTCTGTATGACTTAAACTGGGTGATCACATTATGTACCTATCCTGTTGGACGCAGTAGGTAGAAGGTACCTACTGGGTTTTATTTATTAGGAAAGATAGTTTTAAGTTTCCCTTTTTATAGGTTTTTAGCAGCATTTTTCATAAATTTTATATGAAGGTTATTTTTCCGTAGTTACTTTTATTTAAGTGAAATAAAAACACTGTTGAATTAGGATGTTGAATTTCAAAACATTTTAGTTCCGCTGATCATCTCTCACTAGGGATTTAATTTCTCGCTGGTTGGGGTTAATATATTTTTAATGAGTTATTAATCACTTTGACACCTCTGACACCCCCGGGCTCAATTTGGTTTCAACATCCTCTGTGACGAATATAACAACCTGAAAACATTTAATTAAATTTAAATTATTTAACAAAGTTCCAATTTTAAGAAACAATTTTATCATTACGTCACAAGCAGTCCATGTCAATCATTGCGTAATAATTTTAATTATTGTATGAACAGATTAACTTAGCATTTTAATATTTATTTAGATTGTTATGTCCATAGTTTGGAGGATGACAGATACAGAATTTTCCAGAAATTTTATAACCTTAATAGTAGTAGACCTCGCGACTTTTTCTTTCACGTTTTCAACCACCTCCCTTCGTGTTGTAGTTGTAGGTTAAATACTGTTTTTTATGTTTTACAACACTACTTCGCGTCATTTTGGATAATTCCCAAAAATTTCATCATCATCATTTCAACGTTATAAATATACTTAAGTAGGTACATGATGATTTTTAATCGCTGATCAGGAACTAATTTTTCTAGATCAGTATTCGGTGGCGATCACGTGTCGCAATTACATCTATTTTTTTAAAATAGTGATTATTATTGTCACCCTACACATGATTTAGTCTAATATGCGCTTAAAACCTGTTTGACAAGACAGTTTCACAAACTTTGAAGGGAGACCCAGTGGCGTAGCTAGGTAACCAAAGGCCCTGGGGCAAAAAATAAACTAGGGCCACAACCCGTGTTTGTTTACATGATAAGACAAGGTAAGGATGAATGCACATTAAATTCACTAGACTCGCGCGATTTTAAATTCACTACTAGTAGTAGCGTTTTATAGTCACGCTGTTGAAGAGCGCCGCGTTTGTCATAGGTCCGCGTTTATAGTTTGTAAGTCAGAGTCCGAGGGGCCCCCTGAGCTTGGGGGGCCCGGTGCACTGCCCCGGCTTGCCATACGGTAGCTACGCCACTGGGGAGACCTGTCAAATTCCCCGCCAAAGCGATGACACTTGACGAATACTTAACTTCAACAAATGTGGATACATTCCGTGTATGCAGGAAGTTTTAATGATAAAGTTTTTCTTTAATAAAACAGCAGAGGGTTTATACCTAATGAGCTGGCAACGTTGCATTTTTGTTAGTTTTTCTTGATTATTCCATAAAAATTGAATAAAAATTAAAAATGTTTTGAATACAAATTGGTCTAATATATAAGTTAATGTGTCTACTGCAATAATGATTTGTGATTAGACTTTTATTTTCTTTAAAAACCGTTAGGTAATAATTTGTTTGTTTTTAAAGAAAATAAAAGTCTATCATGAATTATTATTGCAGTAGACACAATAACTTATATATTAGAACAATTTGTATTCAAAACATTTTTAATTTTCATTCAATTTTTATGGAATAATCGAGAAAAACTAACAAAAATGCAACGTTGCCAGCTCAGCAGGTATAAACCCTCTTAACTCCCATTTTGATTGGGGATCAAAATTTTTCGACTCCTGATCACAGATTAAAAATCATCGTGTACATAGCCATACGAAAGCATTTCTGTGTAAGCTGAAACGGAGACGCTTCGTTGGAGCTTCGCGCTCGTTCAGTCAATGAGGGTTTTCTGACAGGTGGAATATCGCTAGATGGCGTTAGTATCGTAAGGTCTATTTGACGTTACACCCATACAACAAATGTCAAAGTTGTCAAACGGACCTGACGATACTAGCGCCAAATAGCCTCTCATAGAAAACCCTCAGTACAATGACGAGGACGACAAAATCGTTCTCAATTTTTTAAAGTATATAATAAAGGCCTTACAAAACCTGCATACACCTGCGAAGAAATTCAATGGTGTGTGTGAAGTTCCCAATCCGCATTGGACCCGCGTGGGAACTACGACCCATGCCCTCTCATCCTGAGAGGAGACTTGTGCCCTGCAGTAGGACGTATGTGGGTTGGGATGATGATGATGATGATGAATTAAGGGCTTTAATTAAAACAAAAGTTAATTCTTCCCATATAGGTAGGTAGTTTGTATGAATTGTATTACTAACTTTCGTTTCGTCACACAAAGGACGCGATCGTGATTTTGTTTTCATTAAGCCTTTAATGAATGTACATTTTTTTTAAAACGACTCGCAATACGATCGAACCATTATTTTATTTACTATTATATACTGTAGACCTAGTAGTAAAGTAAACGATCTTTGTTCTTAAGACCCTTTGGGATTCTTCCAGGCAATTACTTCGGCTTCTGCATGCATGCGCTATTTCATATTCATAACGAAATTACAAGGCGTTTGAATATTAAAAACCGGCCAAGAGCGTGTCGGACACGCCCAAGATAGGGTTCCGTAGCCGTTACGAAAAAATCAAGTAATATTTTTCTAAGGATTTCGTATGTGTAGGGAATCTTCCAAGTTAGGTATCGTCAATACTTTGAAAAAAGCTCGTATCTCAAAATCGTTAATCTGGCAAAGTGAACTTTATTACGTTCAGTTTTGTTTACATGCTGATTTGAGATACGAGTTTTTCAAAGTAGTGACGGTATGTTTAATACCTTAGGCTACTATTTACTCTTAAACTACAAATAATTCCCAAGCAATCTTAGCCGCTATAATTTTCCTTGTAAATTTAATATATTTACTTACTTACCTTTACCATTTTGAATTTTTTCAAATTTTTCCACCCAACAGTTTAGATTTTAGGGACGGTCGATTTTAATGAAATTTTTCACTTTAAAGTTGAATATTTCGCAAACAAATCACTGAATACAAAAATCATGTAAGCAACCCCCCAATGGTTTTAAAAGACCTATCCAACGATACCCCACACTATAAGGTTAGTCAAGAAAAAAAAATCACCCCCACTTTACGTCTATGGGAGGAACCCTAAAAAAAATTTTTTTAGTTTTTTTTATTTAACCACTTTGTCGGCGTGACTATTATATATATACATGCCAAATTACAGTTTTCTAGTAAGTACTAACAGTCTCTGAGCTTAGCCGCGGACAGACAGACAGACAGACGGACAGACATGGCGAAACTATAAGGGTTCCTAGTTGACTACGGAACCCTAAAAATGAGAGTAAATGATTGACATATACTTAGTAAAATAATATAGTTTAAAAAATTGTAACGCAATAGACACTTTCACTTGGTAGGTACAGTCAGCCTCAGAATTTGCTGAACACTTTAGTAAGTACTATGTCGCAATAACCAGTTGCACTGTGTAAATGTTCAGCGACTTCTGAGGCCCTCCGTAACTGTAACTCGTTCAGAGACACACAACTGGTTTCATTAATTTAACTACAGATATACACATCGAACCGCAAATTGGATGCTGTTAATGATATTGATAAGCAATAACATGTCAACCCACACAAAAATGGCCACAAACAATTTTATTTGGGATGAACAACGCATTTACGGCAACTACTTTTGGCGTTTTTCGATATCGTGAAGGTATTAAGTCACACAACTCGTTTTTTATAAAATGTAGAGGAGACGACAAGCTGCAATTATTTCGTACGCAAATCTCAACTATCGAGTTTTTGTGTACCAATTGACACGTTATTGCTAATTAGCATCAAATTGTATTATACTATAGCATTATTTCCGCGACTTCGCGTTCTTAAACCATTAGACCTGGGAGTTAATTTGAACCTCCGAATATTACGAACGCCTGTAAAAAAAATCGTCATTAGGCACAGCGGCTGAGAATTTCGGATTTTACATTACACGACACACTGACTCACAACTTCTTGCATTTATAAACTAGTAGGATTACAATCGATGATTCAAGAGGTGAAAAAGTTTCCTTATGTAGATACGAATAACTACTTCCATTTTCATCTTTATTTTACTTTTCGTCAGTTCACTGGACATGAATTCAATTAAACATTAAAAAACAAGCATATCTCTGCATTTAAAAAGCTCTCGATTATTTCGAGTATAGGGTATAGTAGTACTACGTTGAGTCACCCATAAACAGCAACTTTTCAGCAAAAGCTGGCTGCAATCAGTTTCAGTTCTTTGCGAACCACGGAGGTCGATGCATGTTCCTGGCTTGACGCCGCGCCAACTTTTCGACTCGATTTCGTAAGGCAAAGTGGAATAAGTTCAGAGTAAAGCTCAACAGTGAACAGTGGCTTTGTTTTTCTTGTGTTAGTTTAAGGAGTGGTTTGCGGAGATAATTTGAAAATATTTTGGAAAAACTGAGGTGAGTTTCGTATTTCTGTAGAACACTGTAGTGTTAGATAAAAACTGTCGCAGAGGAACACACCTTACTACAAAATTTAAACGATATAAATAAGTTTTTCACTAGACAAATTATTTAACTCAAGTTATTACATCGATTGATGTATTTTTACAATAAAATTAAGAATTTTGGTTTTTGATTTTTACATGACACAACGATACGAATTTGATATATTTTACATAGGAAACACATAGTTTTCATTGCTAACATATGTATTTATGTACAATAGTGCTCCTTCTGAGATAATAACCTACCTACAATACCTATGAAAATTTGATAGTTTGCGGCAAAATGCTAGTGTTGAGTTGGTACAAAAAAATAGGCATTAAAATTATTAAGAAGATAATTTTAAATATTCTTTTAGTATTTTGAGAGTCATTAATTTAATACTTTTCTTATTCTATAGAATTTTATCTTAGTTTCAAAGAACCCAACCTAAATTAATTAATTCTACGGGATAACGATCTACCGTTGCGTCACCCCGATCATTTTGTTACTTACTTTGCTATGCCCCTAATAATGTATGGAACATTTTTCCACTCTATTATTTCCTTTCAGTAACTATAAATACTTGAATCATTTTCCTCTTAAGCACAACAAGAGGCCTAATTACAGTTCGTCTGGAAACTTGCCATAAGACTTTTTCGGCTGTCCAGACTTAGAGGTCAGAGTCCCCATTGTGTTTGTGTTACATAAGTTTTCGCCATTGCAGATTATTTTTTATCTAGCTTGCCGCATGCCACTTTGAATTTAAAATCAGGTCACTTGTATGCATAAACGGTTTCAGGCCAATTCAGATTATCAGTTTTCCATGAATGTGTAATAAGTAATCTTAGTCTGCTATCAAGCATTTACGAGACAAAGAGATAAGAAAATGTTTAGGTCCTGTTATTTTTTTCTTAAGCCTACATCAAAACATGGATCTAGTAATGTCTCTGAAAAGAACCAGAGACACTTAAGTTTTAATACATGCAAACTAGTGACGTATAAATGAACTAACAAGATAAATCCAATTGGAAGAAGTACCAACACTACAGAGTATTACCTATTTCAATTGAAATTTAAGTGCTGCGCGTGATAGAAAACACTTCAGAGCTGTTTTAACTGGATGAATAGTTGCTCAGTATTATTTATTTTTAGGCTTATTCGAGGTCAGATACAAAAGAAAAAATACTTCAACATTATCATCGTCAGGCGAAAGACGGCCACTGCTGGATATCAGAATGTCACAATGACCGGCCCCCCTCATCCATCCCCATCCACCAGACTTTTGTGACCTTCACCATGTTCCTTATAGCCTACGTTATGGAGAACCAATACAAACATTACTGACGCTGGCTTTTGTTATACACAATGATTCCTCAGTCGAGAACAGAAATATTTTTTCTTGCTCTGTACCTTTAATTTAAACACTTGTACGTAATAATATGCGAAAATGTGTAAATGTATTTTGTTATAATTAATAAAATAATTAATTTTAAATTTAAAGAGTCTCATGGTCATCCTACTTCTTAGATTGAACTGTCATAGCATGTTTTGT
Source organism: Archips xylosteana (assembly GCA_947563465.1). Taxonomy (NCBI): domain Eukaryota; kingdom Metazoa; phylum Arthropoda; class Insecta; order Lepidoptera; family Tortricidae; genus Archips; species Archips xylosteana. The sequence continues at coordinate 14,624,481 of OX387349.1, forward strand.
ATTATTCAATTCAACCTCTTTGCTGGCTGGAAACTTTAAAAAGATTACATTGGCTTAACTCTAGTCTTGTAGAATAGGGTGACCATATGGACGGCCAGTTTGACTATTTTAATTAATTAACGCAAAGGAATTAAAGTTAAATTGTTTGCTTCTAGCGTTAGCAGTTACATTGCACTTAATTTACCTTGAAATGCTGCGTTAGAAATAATACCTAATTATCGTTCACGACGTTGGAGTTAGGTACTCTGTATATTTCAAACAGTTGTCTTCCATCCATCCATACAAACTTTTGCGTTCATAAAATTAGTTGGAATTAGTGGGTAACTACTTATATTTGTTCGAAATTAGAGCACAGCTTTGGTAGCATTAAGATGTTAAATCTGTGCTAGGTTTGCTTGTAAATAAAAAAATAAAACCTACATCAGGAGGTAATGAAAAAAGTTGCCGCAGCGCGTGATATGAGTGGCAATGGGCAGCACGCACGTCCACCGACTCCCACAAAGCCAGCCTACGCCAATGTCCGATAGAATCATTAAACTTCTTATTACGGACACGCTCGTGAATTGAATTTATCGCTTTTAAAATGATGGGGACACTAGTGCAAACGCTTATCCAATTTCATAATTAACCGTCGTGATTAACCTTAAAAGGTTGGCCGTAAAATCGCCTATGAGAAATAAATGGCCGCCGGCGATTTATGAGTTGTCGCGCTGGAAAATGTAACTGAAACAGTATTAAATAATACTATAACTATGATGAAGAGTAAGTAAGAGTACCTAAAGGTGATATGAGATAGAGAAAAATACGATTCAATACTTCTTAATTATTGTAAAGTTTTAAACAGGGAACTGTTACGAGACGAAACTGAAAGAGACTGAAAGTTCATCATCATCTCAGATTATATACGTCACACTGCATGGCACATACCTCCTCTCAAAATGACAACTGAAATGTTGCCTGTAAAAATCAATGTTAAGTATTTGTGAAAAATTGCTCTTATGTATATACATAAAGGCTCCCGACCCCATTTTAGTTTTTTGATATATATTTGAGTTTTGGTAACATTTAATGTAATTAATATTATTTAATTCAATATTTCATAAGAAACTAAGACATTGAAAGCAATAGAACAGATAAAGACGAATACAGTACGGTTAACGATTGATTACGTTACGGTACTACTTTACAAAACTGTGTATCATGTGTGTTTTATAAGTAAAATAAGTACGGTCAGCTGTAGAGAAAAGGTACCCCCTTGGTGTGGTTGTCGCGCTTACAGATTGGTACTTTTTCTCTGCAGCTGACTCTACATTAAAACAAGATTATTATTAAGACTATCATCATTTATTATTAATTTCGCGGACGACACCTGACGGTTGTTTAGAGAATCATAGCAAACGTCTCGACCTTGGATGTGGATCAACAACTGTGACTAAGTAGTCGATTGTGCAGCGGAAGCGCACCCTCACTGTTGTATTTGCTTCGCGAAGATCTTTATCTAATACGGCATAACAACGTTTAAAATAATACAAGCTGTAAATTTTGCTTATATTTCTGAAACTTTTTCTGAGTGGACTTTAAAATGTAGAGAGTGGGCTTAAAATTTATGGATTTAATTAAAAACTTTCGGCTCTACACACCCTAACTTTATTTGTAACTAACTCCTAACTTCATTTGCTGTACTACATACAAACAGAAACGATGTCCGCTTTGTACTAATAGTAGGGACTTAATCTAATAAATTCCGGGAAAACAGTGATCGATGTTGAATTTGTTGACGAAGTTTTAGTTCTTACCAATGTTTTATTCATCACTTGACGACTTGTTTTAGTGTTCATTCATCAACCGATTTCTCGACTAAGTTGAACAAAATGAAGCTATGCCACATATATATATCAAATATATTGAATAAGTTTTAGCAATACACAATTTTATCTACTTTCTCTATAGCCCTTTTCGTCACTTTCTTAATCTTTCTTTATCCACAACACCACGTGCGTCGTCAGCATACAATTTCTAAATCAGCACCTTCCTAAGTCCATAATCTTGTATCGTCAATTTCCTATCATATTATTATACGGTTCACAAAACACTTTAAAATTAACCATCAGTAAGACACCTCTGAGACTGTGGATAAGTAAGGACTGTTGATCATATAAGAATGTACGAGTAGACGATTTAACATAATGCTAAATAATGCTGAATAGTCCACATTCTTATATGATCTACAGTTCTTACTTATCCAATATCTTAGAGGTATCTTTCCAAATTATTGAATCAGGCGTTACTTTGCGGAGGTGCATATCAATGAATGAACTGAAACAATTACTTTGCACACCCGCTACCCGCGGCGCTCGGCGAAGGGACGTGGTCGCAGATGAGGAAAGTAGTAGGAGGTTTCAGTTTAGGTGTCTTACTGATAATCAATTTTAAAACGTATGTTCAATTTATACTGTTCATTATCAAATGTTACAACCAATAAAACAGAACTATTTTTCACAGATGAAACCAGCGCACTCGTTACTCGAACGCCAATGACATTAAAACATGCTAGTGCAAGTGCAAGTGAGGACTACGTGACACAAACACAATGTGCAAAGGCGTGAACGGTGTGACATGGGAGACGGAATCGCTTATGGGCATTCCCAAGCCCTCACCATGGAGTCGCTTCTGTCCGAGATCTGCAATGTCCCATGTCGGCTTGCTCGTGGCGCTTATGCTGTATACAGCTGGTGGAGGATTGGTAAGACAGATGAAATTGTACCTACGTAACCGTCATACTAAGAAACGTGAAAACATGAATGGGTACCACACTCCCTTTTCATATTGTCACTACTTTGAAAAACCTCGCATGTCGACAATCTTATGAAATTACCTTTACTCCGTCGCTTTAAAAAGGTTCCTTTAAAGTTTTCATATGGATTTGAGCTGTTGCTCGCATCATCTGCATCCGTGGGAACTTTACACGTTCCCGGGTAAAATATAGCCTACATTATTCGCTGGGAATTATAGCTTTACTACTACTACTTTAGGTGAAAGAATTAGATTTCAAATTTATCCATTACAAACAAACAATAAGCAAACAAACTACCACAGTCAAATCTTTTCTCTTTAAAATATTAGCTTATCATGTGTTACACGAGTATGAGAAAACCATCGGTAATCGCGTCGCCGGGTGCTAAGATTTCTATCACAAATGTACGTTTTCCTAGAAGTTATCCTGATTTAGATACACAAATTATGAATGCGGCGTTTCTTTGTCAATCTTTCACGTCATAACGGAGCAAGAGACAGCTTGAGATTTTGAAAGCTGTTATTAATGACTTTCTAATTATATATCGAAAGAATAACCACTTCCTCTAGGACAACAGCCAAATTTATATTCAACCGAAATCTAAATCTAGTAAATAAATTTAAATATCCTGAAGTCAATTAGAAAGCGCTTTTTGAAGGTGTCATTAATCATTCGATTTGAAAGGGTCATCCTTTTCTTTGATACGAGTAAAGTAGAAGATAGAACCAGACGCGAAGAAAGCTTTAATCAGATCTAAAGCTCGTCAAAAGTGCTTTGTTTTACTTATTTAATTTAAAAGTGAATACCGTCTGAGCTGGGCGATGATGAGTTTTAGTTAAAAGATGAAGAGAACCTCTTAAATCACTATTTTCAAGTCAGTGACTCTATGCTAATTTTTGTACATGATACTTAAATTTTGTCCATTTAAACTGGAGTAGATATAGTGGAGTAGAAGACTCTGAGTGAATCGAATGAGACTATTTCCACAGGAAATGTAGGCAATCATCAGTCTTTACTCTTATTTGGTTGTTTTAAATGACGTCTGTTTCTTGCTCTAGCGTTTTAGCCCTAACATTTGATTAGGGATCTTTCTGTATCCATATTAGTATCTTTGTTATCTAAATCAATATAACAACCTTGTTTGTTAGTAGGTATTACGTATTATAAATTAAAGTATTTCATAAATTCGTGGAATTGCTTCGACTATAGGTTTTCATAGAGCTAAAGTTAAAATATTATCCCATGGGAACTCATTACCGGTGTATTATGTATTCTTTGTTTCATATAAATCCGTTCAGCCACTATTGCGCAACTGGTAAACGAAAGATCCAAATATCCAAACATTTAAACATCTTTGCAAACTTACTCGTGTATAATTAAATTAGTAGGATTGATACCACGAATTTTGGTATAAATCATATTTTTTGCCTATGAAATAAAATCTTAAAGGACCGATCAGTAAATCACCAACAAGAATTTTCCCTTATTATCTTTTAGGATGGTTAAGTGATGGCATCTTTTACACGGTGACTGTACGAACAAATAGAAGAATCAAAAGTCTTGTAGCATTTTGTATTCATCTTACATTTTATGACATAAATAAATTTAAAACAACGGGTGTCTGCGTTGAAAAACAATAAATAAAATCAAGTAGGTTAAACATTTCTGGAGGATAAGTTTGTCGTGCCAAAATAACCAAATATAAAAATTTACAATATTGGCACTGATCCTTCCCGGGTCGTTATCCCGTGCGGTGAGCGTGAAAAAACGGAGCTCGAATATAAAATTAAACCGAATTTCCTTTAGTATGAGACGCGATTGACTCAGTCGTGAAAGAATGTCTGATTTGCATCAAACTAAGTACCAGTAGTATAACATTATACTTGTAAAAGCATGCGTAAAAAACAGATTTACCAATGGATGTGGATATGACCCCTTTTGGAGAGTACTGTGGATAGTCGTATAATACATTTAGAACTTTGAAATTCTGTAAAAAAGTTTATTAATTAACTAGGTGTTACCCGGGACTATGCCTGCGAATAATTCGTTTATCGCTATCAAAGACCCCTATGTTTAATCCAGGATATAAGCTATTCTGTGTGCCAAATTTAATCAGAATCCGTCAAACCGTTTTTGCGTGAAAGAGTACCAACATCCATACATCTGTACATACATCGCACGTTTATAAAGATAGTGACACTATACGAAATTATTCTCATTTCAAAAATTAACTTCATGTTAAAAGATAACTATAAATTAAAAATTTTAAAAACCCCCAACGCAATTATGTCACTCGTATGTTTAAACATTAAGTAAATGCCCATTACGCGTCTAAGATCCCTTCCGCAGCTTACAAAAGAGCTCAGTTTGAAACGGATGAACCGATTTTGTTGAAATATATCTAAGAACCATCGCCAAGACACCTGCTTTCTAATAAAAAAAACCGCATCCAAATCGGTTCACTCGTTTATGAGCTATGATGCCACAGACAGACACACGGACAGACAGACAGACACACACTTAGCGGTCAAACTTATAACTCCCCTCTTTTTGTGTCGGGGGTTAAAAATCAGGTTTATTTATGAAAAGAAAATAATTTCGTAGTGTCAGTATCGTTATAAACGTGCGCCATATAAACTTTCACATTTATAATATTAGTAAGATATTAAGATAAATGAATCCGTAGTGGTCTACTGGTTTGACCTATGGTCTCTCCAGCAGAGGGTCGTGGGCTCGAGTCCGGGCTCGCACCTCTGAGTTTTTTGGAATTTATGTGCGAAATTACATTTGTAATTTACCATCAGCTTTACGGTGAAGGAAAACATCGTGAGGAAACTGCATACACCTGAGAATAAATTCAATGGTGTATGTGAAGTTCCCAATCTGCACTGGACCCGCGTGGGAACTACGGCCCAACCCCTCTCATTCTGAGAGGAGGCCTTTGCCCTGCAGTGGGACGTATATAGGCTGGGATGATGATGATGATGATTAAGATAGTATAATAGCACATAGGCGACCGCGCTTCGCTCAGGCAAAAAGTCGCACACACGCCACAGCACGCTAGTTCGATTGTTCGCCCTCTAAAACCCTCATACTCGTATAAGGCTCATCAAAATAGTAAGAGCCGTTTCAGAGATTCCCAAAATAAATAAATATACAAGAATTATTTGGTTTATAGGTATTAGATAGATTAATAGAATTAGATAGGTACTCTTCTTTTAGCTACATAAGTGTTTTATATCTTGTATCCTGTACTCTTACGCACCTTTAACTGTTAATAGGCAAGCCATTCTCTCGCTACTGTATTTATGTAGTTAGAAGTTTAGTTCTGTATTTTATACTCTCTGTGTACTCGTCTCGAGAAACAACAGGGAATTTATATTAAGTTGAAAGTTAGGCGCAATGCGGCGCTCTAGCTGCCAACGCGTGCAAGACGAAAGGTGACGGCCACGACAGTTAAAAATAATCAATTTTTACTTGTTTAGCGACGAGCTAGAGGTCTTATTGTCTAATAGATCGGGAGATGGTGACACAAAATACTAGGTCATTTGTACCAGTATGGTGGTTCTTCAGGGGTCTAATTACGTAATGACAAAAAGGAAAATGATGGTCATAGCGCTGGTACCGGCGGCCCAATCGCGTGGGCGTTAATCGAACGTGTCGGATAAACAACGAAAATCGAACGATTTGTTCCACAAATATTCTTGTATTTTCCTATAGTCGATAAAAAACAGAAGGCGGTAGCGTAATGCCATACTTCTCCGGTGTGACTTACAGCCCGCCATACTGACGCGAACACGTTAATTTAAAAACAACAATTTAACCATTTTGTACCAAGCTAATTTTTGGACAGCTAATAATCGTCGAGTAGCCATTCACGAAAATCACCATGCCATACTTTTCTGATGGTTCCTAATGGGCGCCATACCGCCCCGCAAAGGAGTAATTTATATTTTTTTTGCAAAACGATTTATACCACTCTAAAATTTTTGTCAACAGTTCTCCGTATGATTATAAATAGAAGTCTGATAATGCCATACCTGTGGGAGGTGGCGAATGTATACAATATTTTTTCAAAATTCTAAGTTTTATTCGTAATTCAAACGATTTGTACTAGTATGGCACTAATGTTTCCTGTAAGTTTACGCTACCGTCTTCTGTTTTTTTATTGACTATCGGAAAATACAAGAATTTTTGTGGAACAAATCGTTCGATTTTCGTGGTTTATCCGACACGTTCGTTTAACGCCCACACGATTGGGCCGCCGGTACCAGCGCTATGACCATCATTTTCCTTTTTGTCATTACGTAATTAGACCCCTGAAGAACCGCCGTACTGGTACAAATGACCTAGTATTTTGTGTCACCATCTCCCGGTCTATAACGTACTCTGAATCACAATCGTTTTTGACGTGATAACGTCTAATAAATCGATGAACGCCGGCTGCATATACGGCTGCATGACGCAATGTAACGTACATGTATAGTCGACCAAGTAAGTGCTTTACCATTTTTAATGACAGTTCCTAGATCAGAATAAAAACAATAAGGCTGATTGTCGCATTGACTTGTAAGTGAAAAATAGCCTTTGATGTTTTAAGCCGTACAACTGACATTGAACCTTAGGCTGGTAAAGGAAATTCTTGGTCGACTATACAGGACATGTCCTTTTGCGGGGGGGGGGGGGGGGTAGGGGATGTGGGGGCTTCAAAGGGGGATGAAAATTTAATTGATTTTGCCGTAGGATGCACCGTTTTCAAGATATTTGACAAAACACCGGTTCTCGTCCGATCACCGAGGTTAAGCAACGACGGGCGCGGTCAGTACTTGGATGGGTGACCGCCTGGATTTTGAATGTTTTGTTATGATATGACGTTGTCACGTTAAACTATCGTCCGTAAACCGACTTTACAGTCAACCGGTTTTACCATTTCTTTCTGTCACACGGTGTAGGATGAAAGTAGAAAGATATGGGGAATGCGATCGCGCGCACTCGCGTGTTAGACAATACAGTCTATGGTCTCTAGAAAATGAATATTAGGTTTAAGTGTATTTAGTAATATTGACTGTATTATCATCACGAGTAGATACAAATAGCAATTAAATATAGAAACAGAGGAAAAATTTCCCATTCAATCATTGAAGCAACATCTTCAGTTTAGTTATTAAAACGTTCAGCCATAACATCGAAAGGATGATGATGGCACGGGCGTAGCCAGGTTTCAGTATTGGGGGGGGGGGGGGGGGGGGGGTTCAGAAAATAAAACAACAAGTATGAATGAAATGACAGGTAATATTATGTTTTTTTTAACTAACAGTTGTTAAGGGATTAGTGCCCGTGATAGTAGGTATGTCCTATATGTATCTTAATCAGATGTCATAATTAATATAAATCATGTCTCTACACTACAACAGCTTTTACTTCCTATCAGCGTTTTTATTATACATACAGACAGAGTGACGCGAGGTTTCCTTTGCCATAATTCATAAACTATTTAAGTAAACATCCCGGTTTACGTGTTAACGAAATAAAATAGCGCTTTTATGAAAATAAAATATATATTGCATGCAGAACGGATATTGACGAAGTTCTTTGAACTAAATTATAGGTACAACTACCACAGAATATTCAAGATATTGTAACATATTTAATGGAATTACTATTGAACGTAAAACTTAAATATTTCTTAGAAACTAAAATTAAATTATATTCTACCATAGAAGTGGTATCAACCTTAGTCATCTATAACATTAACAGTGAAATACCAATTAAAATTCCTGAAATTCCTCTTCAAACAAGCAAACGGGGCTTTCTTTAATTTTTTCGTCATCAAACGATTCAAAGTTGGAAGTATCTCCCGGCGAGCGGATCTTCGGGATGAAAGGGGGGTGCACTCTGCTGTTCAGAATATTGTCCCAGTCGAGCTCTCTAAACCACTTGTGATTCTTGAAGTCCATGATACCGTCTTTGAGATTCCCATATCGTCTGGTGACGTCTACTTGAAGAAGATGTGCGAGCAAATCTTTAAGCTCCGGCGTAAAATGAGCCGGACACCTGTATTTTCCAGCTACAATCTTTTCGTAGATCCTCATGGGATCAGAAGAGTAAAATGGTGGATGTCCAGCGCTCATTTCATACAGCAAAATTCCAAGTGACCACCAGTCCACTGACATTCCGTAGCCCTTGCTTAAAATGATCTCCGGAGCCAGGTACTCAGGAGTACCGCACAGGGTCCAAGTTCTTCCGCGTATTAGCTTGCAAAATCCAAAATCCGTAATTTTGATGTAGCCAGTTCTGTCGATAAGAATGTTTTCTGGTTTTAAATCACGATAAACCAAATCGCACGCATGCAGGTATTCCAATGCTAGAACCACTTGAGCGCCATAAAATTTTGATGACGTTTCTTCAAATCGGCCCATTTTGCGCAAGTGAGAAAACATCTCACCTCCAGCTATAAATGGAAGTACGTAATAGAGATACACGTTGTCTTTAAAGAAATATTTCATGTACACTACGAAAGGAAAATTCAAGCCGCAAAGGATTTTCTTTTCGTAGTAACTGTGCTCAATCTGCTTCAACTTGACGATTTTTTCCTTTTCTAGCAACTTCATGGCGTAATATTTTTGTGTTACTTTATGTTTTACAAGGTAGACTATCCCAAATGCACCGGTACCGAGGACTTTTATTTTATCAAAGTCATTTGGTTTGGCGTTGGAGTCTGCTTTTTCGTTCCAAGAGTCAATGAAGTCCTGATGCAACTTACGGAGATATTGCGAGTACTGTTCCTGTTTGGACTGAGAGTACCCTCCTTGCCGCGCCGAGAACACGTGCCTCTTCGGGTCGTCTGAAGTCATTATATTGATGCTCTTTTCAGAAATCAGTTTGGTTATTTGAAATGTACTAATAAAAAATTATCCACCGGAAAAGTACCTCCAGGAATAATGGAATGAATTTGGCAGAATTCTTTGACAAATCTAGCATATTGACATATGCCATTCAATATTATTCTTTTGTTTTTTGATCGTGCTCTACAGCTGTTTACAGCAAAGTGTTTTCTAGTATTTTTATTGTGAATAATGCTAAATCTCGAAATTTTTGAAATGGACGATTGATTGAATCGTTTATAAACATAATTGGTGAAGTGAATATAAATTAAACTTTAACGTACAAGTTTTATGAATGTTTGCATCGTTGTATACCTACATAAAATCATGAGAGCAGGTGATTATTGTTTTTATTCACTTGATTCACATTAACCATTATGTTTTTTAATTGATTTCTATTTTGAATGGTCCACTTTAATTATTTAACTCATATTCGATAAGTTTGTATATGTTTGATTTCAATTGACTTAGAATCTGTCACATTATAATATAATTCCGTTTTTTTTCATTGTATTTCAATGTCTCAAAACTAAACGTAATAAAATGAAACTGTCAAAACAATGTCATTGTGATGAGGTGGTTTGTTGCTTAGGTTTTTTAAATGGAACATTTAATTTCACAGGCAGGGTATGGCTAAATCATACGCCCAACAGAGTCATCAAGATCACAGACGATATTTAGAAATGTTAAAAGAAGAGTTTTTAAAAAAGTTTTCCGAGCCTCCCAGGTATAACAAATCTGCCGTCGATTACGATACAGTAAAAGCAATCGGTAACGGGGCTTATGGAGAAGTGTATTTAGTAAGAGACAAAAGTTCATTCACATACCACGCCATGAAAGTTGTAGATAAAGGAGTCGTCGTCGAAAGAAAACATGTCAAACATTTATTACTGGAAAAGAAAATTCAAGAGAGTATTCACTTTCCTTTCGTAGTTACATTAGATGTCGCATTCAAAGATAACTTATATCTTTATTTTATACTACCTTTCATATCAGGCGGAGAATTATTTACCTATATACAGAAATATGGCAACTTCTCCGACCATTTATGTAAATTTTACGCTGCCCAAGTGGTTCTAGCGTTAGAATACTTGCACTACTGTGACATTGTTCACAGAGATATAAAGCCAGAGAACGTCTTAGTGGACATGAATGGTTATTTGAAAGTTTGTGACTATGGATTTTGTAAAGTATTGAAGAAGAAGACTTGGACTTTGTGTGGTACGCCGGAGTATCTCGCGCCAGAGGTGATCCTGTCAAAGGGATATTCGTTTCCGGTCGACTGGTGGGCGCTGGGGGTACTTATATACGAAATGAACGCTGGCCATCCTCCGTTCTTTGCCTCTGACCCAGGAAGACTGTACGAAAAAATCTTAGAAGGTCAATATAAAAGCCCCGATACGATGGACCCAGACTGCAAACAATTAGTGAAAGGCCTACTTCAAGTTGACCCAACGAAACGAACGGGATCACAGAAAGCAGGCACGTACGACATAAAAAGTCACAACTGGTTCTACGAAGTCGATTGGCAATCAGTGCTGCATCAAAGGGAGCCCGCTCCGTTTGTTCCAATCAATGCATCACCGGGAGACACTAGCAACTTCCCGGACATTCCACAGAATAAGCTAAAGAAGTGTTCAACATGCCAATTTGAGAAAGAGTTTGAAGATTTTTGATTACGTTTTACATTATGTATATTTGGTAATTTGATGTAAAATACGTACCTGAAGCTCGCGGTGTTCTGCTGTTGGATATTAGGAATCAGTTTGATCCAATGTTCAATTTTTGTAATAGAACTTTTTGTATCATAATTATATTATTATTAATTTATTACGTAATTCGTTTTCCATTTTACTTGTACCACAATATATTACGACATGGCTATAAAGTTTCGTGTCGTTAAATCTGTTGTCAGACCGAGGGTGGTATGTACTATGTATACAACAACTACTTTTATCGGCCCTTACTATAAGTAATAAGTAGAATCAGTGCAGCGTAGAGATAACAAAAGTGCTTATATACTCGTAATCCTATGCTGGCCCTTTGTCCTATTTCCATCATGAAACGACTGAATAATTTTTAGGGTTCCATAGTCAAAAAGACAAAAACGAACGGGACCCATAGTCTTGACGTGTCTATCTGCCCGTCTGTCTGAGGTTTAGCTTAGAGACTCTTAGTACTAGAAAACTGTAATTTGGCGTGGGTGTAAATAATAATTTCGCCGATAAAGAAGCAGATTTGGTAGAATATAAATTTGAGGACGAAACGCGGGGATTTTTTTTTCTCGTCTACCCCAAGCTGCTGATGAGGTTGCTGTAGGAAAGGTTTTTCAAAATTATAAAATCGTTTCTCGATTAATGGATCTTTTGGATCCGATTCAGCTTAGGAAGCTTGTGAAATATTAAGCTTTAAAGTGAAATTGTTTGTTAATATCATGTGTCTCCGTAGCTGGGCATTTACAGTAGTATCTATGTAGAGTTACAAGTTAACTAGTAATGGATGTCAAAATCAATCAAAATCGAATATTACATATTTGCCGCGTATTACTCACACGAGCGAGACACGCACTTTGCCGCGCGGTTTCTAAATTATTTTTTAGGGTTCTGTACCCAAAGGGTAAAAACGGGACCCTATTACTAAGACTTCGCTGTCCGTCCGTCTGTCACCAGGCTGTATCTCATGAACCGTGATAGACAGACAGTTGAAATTTTCACAGATGATGTATTTAGTTGCCGCTTTAATAAAAAGTACTTAAAATCAGAATAAAATAAATATTTAAGGGGGCTCCCATACAACAAACGTGATTTTTTTGCTCGTTTTTCCTCGATATTGATAACGGCAACAGATAGACGATTGAAATATTCACAGAATATTTAGTTATATATTCAATTTAAAAATAAATAATTAAATAAAAATAAAACAAATATTTAAGGTGGGCTCCATACAACAAACGTGATTTTTTCCCCGTTTTTATAGATGGGCCAATCAACTTTTAAACCGACTATAATCTGTCCGCGACTTTTTTCAAACAATTGCAGATTTTTGTAAGTAAACATGTTTTTTCTGTAATTTAATAGATGAATAGCATGAATACATGCCATCCTACGTAAGTTTAACCTATTAAACCGTGAAATATCTTGTTGGAAGTACGATTTTTTGGTAACACCAGAGACAATTTTGGTAACGCAGGAGACGCCAAAAACGTCGGTTTAAAAGTTGATTGGCCCAGATAATTGTACGGAACCCTTCGTGCGCGGGTCTGACTCGCACTCGGCCGGTTTTTTATGAAATATTCTGATAATAAGTGAGTACCATCATATACACTCAAGTGTAAAAATATGGTTGCATACAACTTGCTCATTTATAAATATGTATTCCTATAGCACTTATGCTGTCGAATTAAGGTATCGGCATATAATTATGAGAGGATTGAATTAATACATTTATACATTTTTTGCACTTGACTGTACTATCCATGGACACCAGCGACACCAGATGATTGTCAATGCGTTGCCAGTTGCTAGCCTAGAGGGCTAAGATATTATACCTCAAGTGCTAGTAATTTTACCGGTTGTCTATTTTCCTAGCCGGAATACACCAGCGCAAGCTCTACCACTTGGTGGGAGAATTAGGGATATGGTTGTCTAAAGAAAGAGATCTATTTAATAACAGGAAAAGTGAAAACTTTTTCGGCTTCATCGTTTTGGCAGATGTAGCTGTAATATTCTGTCAGTGTAGACAACGTGTGTTTACATGTACAACGTCACTCATGTCAAAATGAAAGAATAAGAAAGTCATCAATTTACAGTTCATTTATTATTTAAATAGTGAAATATGTCGATGATTATTGTATATTTGGAATTATTTTAAGGACTACATACTAACAGCCTCGCAACGGCTCCGATATTATGACTTTTGATAGAGAAGACCATCAAATAGGACCGATTTATACTCACGAACTGCAACACAGACACACACAGTATTTGGACGCGTTGAAACTGAATTTTTATAAAATTTACTCAAATCCATTCAAATATGAAAAATCTATTACAGATTTTGATTTCCTAAGAATATTGGGGAATGGTGCGTACGGAACCGTGCTCTTAGTGCGCGATAAAAACTCAGTCGTGTACCATGCTATGAAAGTTATCGACAAAGCCGAAGTAGTCAAGAAGAAGAATGTGAAGCAATTGTTTAATGAAAAGAAAATTTTGCAAAGCGCATGTTTTGAATTCCTTCTGTCCCTAGACTACTGTTGTAAAGATAATGTTTACTTGTATTTTGTTTTGCCTTACGAGACCGGAGGTGAATTGTACACTTTGATCAAGAGGTTTGGGGTACTGTCAGAGGTTCTTGCCCAATTTTACGCTGCGCAGATCGTAATGGCTATAGAATATCTGCACCATTGTTCTGTCATGCACAGGGATATTAAGCCGGAAAATATTTTGATCTGTGAGTCGGGATATGTCAGATTAGGAGACTTTGGTTTCTGTAAAGTGATAAAGTCTAGGACATGGACGTTATGTGGAACTCCGGAATATTTAGCCCCAGAACTCATTACTTCGAAAGGATATTCATATGCAGCTGATTGGTGGTCAGTAGGAATTCTCGTATATGAAATGAATGCTGGATACCCACCGTTTTATAGTTCTGATCCAATAAAACTCTATGAAAAAATTCTTATTGGCAAATACAAAAATCCGGAGGCAATGTCGTCTCACTGTAAGTCGTTAGTGAAAAGCTTCTTACAAATAGATCCCAGTAAACGATTTGGGGCGCTTAAGGCAGGAGTTTTCGACATAAAGAGTCATGGATGGTTTCTTGGTCTCGATTGGAATATGTTACTACATCAAAAGCTGAAACCACCCTTCGTTCCCGTTTCCCGATTTGTTGGAGAATCCATGAAACATTTTGCAGACGAAACTGATATTAAGCTGCAAAAATCGCAACATTGTCTCTATGAAGAATATTTTGCAGACTTTTGAAGTGAAAACATATCGTGTGTTTATAATTAATTACAGAAACTTCTTTTTTCAAACACTCTTTTCGTACTACAATAATTACTTACAAACTGCGTATTTTGATATAAAGATTGTTAAAAGAATGACTCTTCTTAAGTTTAAACTAAAAAGCAATAAGTTTTGTTAAAAATTTAATTTTCAATGCAAGCTTTTTCGCTGACTGTACTTTTTATTGACTGTACCTACTTGCATTGTCATCCAACTTACATAAGAATACCAAATTTCAAGTAAATCCGACCACTAGAAGTGGGTCAAATTCAACTTCCAAGATTTGATCCGTACATTCGTACATGTATACATTTATTGCAAGTTAATAAAAAGCTTTTAAAAATATAATATGCTACAAATTTGTATGAAAAATGTGTTTTTGCTTGTCATTGTATTGGGCTAATTGTATTAAAGGTTAGCTCCAGGATTTTATTACTATCCAACATATACAGTACAGTAGGTACAGTTAGCAGCAGAAGTGGATGAGCAGTTGTGCAGCAACAACACTACTCCGCGAGAAAAATATGTTGGAGACTACCGCTAACGCTACTTAGGATGGCCTCCTCTTCTAACATTATAATGGGATAGATTAGGAGATCGAGTAATGGTAATGAGACAGCAAGATAATCAGACAAACACTTGTAATCAGCTAAATGGGTAACAAATCACTACATATATGTAGGTACAGGGTAGTGTGGACAGTTCCAAGCTCAGCCAATACGTCCAGTCTCCAGCGCAGTCCGCATGCGAATGGTATGGTCTTAGCTGTCATGTTGCATGTAAACAGGTAAATAAATATAGCAATGACCGTCCGTCTCCGACAAATATATATGTGCGGGATAAAATTAGGTACTGAATCATCCAGTGTAAGGGTGTGTTGCCGTTGAGGTGGAGCGGAGTGAAGGCATGGAGAACAGAATTAACCAATCATATTCGTTGAAATCCACATCTTGTCCTTGTTCTCCTTGCAACATTATATTGATCGATCGATTGATTGATTGATTTTTTAATAAAGGCCCAGCGCAATCTGTACCTGAGGTGTAAAGCCTGTAAAACTCCATGGTAAAACCATACCAAAATCACATGTTCTTATACTATAGTGGTTTCAAAATATACCGCGTCACAGGCGTAAGTACTTATATTTCGAATCAAAACTCCGATAAAGCACCTTTACAAGGATATTCAGTCAATGTAACTCTACCATTTTAACACAACCTGTAGAAGAAACTGGAAATAGTTTTATTGCAAGCACACTTTAGCACGTAAAAACCTCTTCTCAACTTACACAGAAGTCTTTACATAGGTATTGCTCTATCTTTTTCGTAGACGTGTACGAGCGTTTTTAATAAAAGTTGTACACTCACTTATTTTTAATTAGGAAATTTTGGGTTTTTCTTACTCAGAAAAAAGAGCGCTATTGATTTGTGTCAGTTTTGTGACGACCTATATCTTCTCTGTATCTTCTCCTAATATATAATAATCTCGTGTCACGGTGTTTGTTATCGTCTCGAACTCCTTCGAAACGGCTTGACCGATTTTTATGATTTTTTTCTCTATATTCTTTAGGTCTGAGAATAGGTCATAGGCTATAATTTATATATAGGCTATAATTTATATAAACTATACAAAAAAAGTCACAAAACTGAACCAAAAAATAAGGACACTTATTTCTTTCTGAAAATGAATTCTGCTCGTGATTTTAAATAAGAAAACCCGCAAAGTAAAGGTAACGCCACCAGAGTTGAGGCCACGCACACAACCACATCTCATGTAATGACAGCGGGATTTTGACGTTGTGTTGACGTTTAACGACAACACAACGTCAAAATCCCACTGTCATTACAAGAGATGTGGTTGTGTGCGTGGCCTCAACTCTGGTGGCGTTACCTATACCCTCATCAAGAAAATACAAACTTAAAACTTTTCTTGATAATTTACAATTATTTTTTGTTAGGTGTTCCAAGCGTTGGAGTACCCAGCTGAGCTAGCTAAGCAGGAGTTCCACAGGGAGCGGCTGTACACAGAGCGATGGAACCTCATACAGTTCGTGTCTGAAGCTCAGACCAATTGGACTGATGACCTATTAAAAGACGCAATAAGCGGACAACTAGCTATTTATGAAAAAGTAAGTTTCTTTTAGTGTTTTTTCATTTGTAAATGTGAAATAAGTACGTGTAGTTTCTGAGAAACGCGTTGGACTGATAAAATTATTGTAACAATAGCAGGTATACGGTTTCTTTTTCAGATAATAAGACTAATAGTAGTAGAGATTTATGATAAGTTCTAATAAGTACTTATAAGTACTTATCATAAAATTCATAAATCAACCATTTATGGCACTATCTAGTGCAAATGACAGTCATATTTTGTTTAGGTATTTACTAATTACTACTGAAGCAGGATGTATCCGTATGTATTATTCGCGTTTCGATATTATTTTTGCATACCTTTTTCTTGTATAACGTGTCCAACAAGTTCGCTTTGGTGTCGTCGTCCTTCGTTATGATACGAAGGTTTGACGTCGCAGCTAATCAGTAATCACGTCATTCCTGATTATATTTACTACTGCTAATTTTCATACAAATGTAATTGATGTTTCAGTGAATTTTAATTCTTTATCTCTTTAGGTTTTAGAAGAGGCGTCATCAAGTGGGTTGGCGCTTGAAGTAGAAAAGAATTTCCCAGCTGCAGAAGAAAAGTGGAGTATCTTGCAAGCGGTCTTTTTTTCTTCGACTGTGCTCACCACTATAGGTGTGTACGAACATGTAAGCATACTGTATAGTGGTTGGAGTTTTGTATTAAATATTATTCAATACATCAAAATTATGTAAAGTTTCCAATTACACAAATCCATTAACACATTTGTTTTAAAACCATAGGCGAATTCTAAAAAAACGTTTGAATGTTTAGTGAATATGGAACTGTGATCTAGCTTTGTAACTGTAAGATTGTAATTTTTTTTTTTCTTACAGGATACGGGAACATAGTTCCCGTAACGTTTTGGGGTCGACTGTTCTGCATATTTTATGCGCTCATCGGAATACCATTGACGCTAACAGTCATCGCAGATTTGGGCAGAGTCTTTGCTACTGTAGTGTCTGTTATTGCTAAGCAATTACCAGCTATGCCTAGTAAGTAAAGCCGTATCGTTTGAACTGGCCACCTATTGATCCCATATCCAAGCAGAACAAGTACAATGTCTGACAAGGAAGTCATTATTGCTAAAGCTCCTTTTCCTAAAACATCCATCTACCTTTAATAGTACGTACACCGGCGACTTTAAAAAATAATATACATTCAAAACCACTGTTACATAAAACTTATTTTTCCAAAACGTAAACTTAGTTCACAAAACCGGTCTACTACCTAGGATTTGAATGTTGTGGAAAGTGGGTTTTGTAGGGTTTCAGGAAAAATACTTTTAGTGCCTAATTACAAAACTTGATCAACTTCTTTTAGACAGAGACACATATTTTAAATAGAATGTACAAAACCGGTTATTACGAGTATCGCATGAAGTAAACGAAAAACCGGTTTTAGATTTTCTAACTTATCATTTTAAAATTAACAACTTATTAATCATGTGCTGTGCTATGCTTTAGGGTGTTGCAGTAAAGTGTCAGAAGCTAATCCAGCAAGCCAGAGGTCGCTGTACGCCTTTTGGGCAGTAGGCTTCCTATTTATATACTTGTCGGCTGGAGCTGGACTCTTCAAAATGTGGGAAGATGACTGGAGTTTTTACGACGGTTTCTACTTCTGTTTCATAACGATGACTACGATTGGTTTCGGAGACCTAGTGCCAAGTAAGTAATTATTAAGTAGGTACAGATGTAGTGCAAAATTATTTTTCTTTCGTACTTTATCGGAAAAGTTCGTATTTATCGTGCTATCTCAATTAGCTTCAGTACCCATCTTACAGCCGTGTAGCCATCTTACATTTTTCATTTTTACATTTGACACTAAACAATAAAGTTCCATATTAATGGATATGAAACATCACTCATTTAATACAATCATTGATTGATAGTTCTTTTTTTTTTGATGAGTCGCCAGAGGGGCCAAAGACGCGAAGTCTTTGCTGTTTTTTTATTTTAGAGTAGTTAGGAAGGGTGACTTGAGTCCGGGAAAAATTCCTTCGGACGAACTGGGAATGGAGGGCCCAGCCAGACAGTGTCCGACTTGCACGGACTAAAAAACCCGGTCACAAGTCCCCTTCTCTATTGCTTACCAAAAAGAAAAGACTTGTGCTCACAATATTGACAGAGTTCGGGTGCCATCGTATTCCGATTGAGATCCGAGTTTTCCCGATGGAAAATAATTTTGCACTACATCTGTATGCAAAATGTACAGTCCACCAATTTGATTCTTAGGCCACCATAGAACCCTATCGGAGTAAATAATTTTATCTAATATATAAAAATCTCGTGTCACGGTGTTTGTTACCGAACTTCTCCGAAGCGGCTTGGCCGATTTTTATGAAACTTTTTTCTCTATATTCGGTAGGTCTGAGAATAGGTCGTAGGCTATTTTTTATACCCCTACTCTACGCAGACGAAGTCGCGGGCAACAGCTAGTTTGTCTATAACAACCTCATAGAATGACATAAAATGTCACAATGACAAGGTTCTGTGGTGGCCTAGGAAACAAATTGGTTGACCGTACAATCGATTGAATCGTGACACAGTGAATGTTTATTTTGACAGTAAGTGTCGTTATGATTATTTTTATCATGCTCGCAATACGTGCAATGATTGATTGATTTAGGCATTACGGAAAGGATCAATGAACTATAATTAAGGTTCGTTCGTTTACTGGTTCGTTTAAGGTTAAGGTTGGTTCGTTTACTGTGAAACAGTTTGATTTACTGTCATTGAGCACAAATGAATGATCATCCACTCGAAATCACACGTCGAATCAGAAAAATGGCAATTTTAAATACATCAATAAGGAAAGTTGCCCATCAAGAATATTGTCGAAAATGGAATCATGTCCATTATGTCCAATGGTAAAATTGAATTGAATTCAATTCAATTCAGGCTTAATTCATTAATGACGAAAATTTTGGTTATAATTATTTTTCAGCACAATTAAACTTTGTCAAAATTAATTTTGAACGGTTTTTGGCCAAAATTCAAAATAGTCAATTTAAGTGGACGGTTTTACATTTGTACTTAATGCCAGGAAATCAACAGTTTTACGGTGGATCCTGTCATAGTTTAACTGGTTCGACAAAACCGTCTATGAAAAAAATCTGCAATAAATGCACTGTAGTAATAGACTTGATGTGGACAAAAGGGTAGGCGATTGTACGAGTAAGCAATTCGTTGATATATAAATGATATATAAATAAATGATGAAGTGTTGTACCTATTTATAAGTGTGTGAGTCATCTTTCTAATAGACGACATTAATTTGAGTTGAGTGTCCGTTGAATGTGTCATATAGATAGGAATAAATGACGTTTCTTAGTCTTATCCTTAGAGCATTAAACTATCCGGAGAAGCCTACACTGCTAAATGTCTATGACCAGCATTATACCTGTTAAGTGAAGCTCAAGTCTGTGTTTCTCAATTTCGTACTGTCAGTACTAATACT
Source organism: Archips xylosteana (assembly GCA_947563465.1). Classification (NCBI taxonomy): domain Eukaryota; kingdom Metazoa; phylum Arthropoda; class Insecta; order Lepidoptera; family Tortricidae; genus Archips; species Archips xylosteana. Next base: position 14,644,763 of record OX387349.1, read on the forward strand.
AATCGACGGAATCAAGAAGTACTATCGAACCAACTGAATCGTGATCCACTATTGTACCTTTTGATAGAATAAAGTAATTTTGACGCTTGCTGCGAGAACATTCAATGGTGACTCAAGAATAATATACGTAGTCTGACTGTACTGTATTGACATTACGTACACACGGCTCATCCCACTCTCCCCCCAGATTGTGACTGATACTTTTGTACAAACATTAGCGTGAAGGATGCCTCCTTTTGGGAATATATAAGTTCTAGGAGTTCAAGATCGCAGTCTACCCTAAATTAAACTAGCCGTGACTTTAGCTGTTGTAGAAGCATGTATTCGTCTGTCTATCTTGACGTGGCCTTGACCGCGACCTTTTTTCTACAAAGTCAATAAATTTTCTTGCCTATCCGGTCTTGTTTACGCAAGATCACGTTAAATTGCTATAGTTATGTAATATAAGATAAATGTTTGACTCTGGGTTACGTCCTACGTCAGTAAATAAATGATTTCACTGTGATTATTTTGGTACAGTCGAGCTCAAATATAGCTGAACCCTGTAGTACCTTATCACTCTCGTTACTTTGAAATACTCCAAACTATCTTAGTATTGTTGTTTATATCTCAAAGTACTAAGGGGTTAAGCTACTATTTTGTCTTTAGAAGCCGAGAAACTTTAGAACCTATTCTACGACATTTGGGCAGAAGCACCGTTTGTAGCCACTGTACCGTTTATAGCCATTTTAATGTCTAAATATATACTAGAAATATTTTTATACATATAATACCAACTTAAACTCGATTCGATTGAATGTAAAAGCTTGATAAATCAAAATAATATTATTTTAATCTTTTACATATGAACTCAAATTTTGACTGGGTAAAAACGGTGTAAAAGTGGTCAATAACGGTACTTCTGCCCTACCTACAAGACAAGAGACTTTAATGTTATTCAAAACACCAGCGGTTTCTTAGCGATAATCGAGGAAATACCCATTATACTGACCGTCCTGATAACTTTTAGATACTTACTCTATATAAATCTATTTAGGCACTCGCTTAATACTGGCCTAGAACGTTTTTTTGGTAGGACGCTAAGAACGTCGCCTAGTAAACATAATAATTCCTATAGGTAACCATAACTGCATAGCGCAAACTAAAATGAGTACACGAAAAGTAACTTCCCAAATCATTCATTATCTACTTATAACATTACATAAGGCGCTTTTATATTTCGCACAAGAAGCCGGAAAAATTCATGTGTGTTCATTACAATCTCACATTTTCGCTCATCCATTGCGCTCTAACAGTGGACTTGTATTCAAGTGGATGACAACGCTCAACCAATCTTGCGTATCATAAGCACCTCATACATAACTTAAGTTTTTTTTTGCCTAAATCAGTCATTCTCGCTTGTTTCTACGCGGCGCCTAAAAATGTGAATTTTGTACGAATCCGAGTAATTCCAATGCAGGCGGCTGACAGAATAGATAAAATGCCGGTATCGTATTTAAAAACCGGCCAAGAGCGTGTCGGACACGCCCAAGATAGGGTTCCGCAGCCATTACGAAAAAATCAAGTAATATTTTTCTAAGGATTTCGTATGTGTACGGAATCTTTAAAGTTAGGTATCGTCAATGCTTTGAAAAAAGCTCGTATCTCAAAATTGTTAATCTGGCAAAGTGAACTTTATTACGCGCGTATCAAGGTTCAGTTTTGTTTACATGCTGATTTGAGATACGAGTTTTTCAAAGTAGTGACGGTATGTTTAATACCTTAGGCTATTATTTACTCTTAAACTACAAATAATTCCCAAGCAATCTTAGCCGCTATAATTTTCCTTGTAAATTTAATATATTTTCTACCATTTTGAATTTTTTTTTATTTTTCCACCCAACAGTTTAGATTTTAGAGGGGGGGGGGACGGTCGATTTTAATGAAAATTTTCACTTTAAAGTTGAATATTTCGCAAACAAATCACTGAATACAAAAATCATGTAAGCAACCCCTCAATGGTTTTAAAATACCTATCGAACGATACCCCACACTATAGGGTTAGTCGAGAAAAAAAAAATCACCCCTACTTTACGTCTATGGGAGGTACCCTAAAAAAAATAGTAGTAATAGTTTTAGTTTTTTTATTTAACCACTTTGTCGGCTTGACTAATATATATATTCATGCCAAATTACAGTTTTCTAGTACTAACAGTCTCTGAGCTTAGCCGCGGACAGACAGACAGACAGACAGACAGACAGACGGACAGACATGGCGAAACTATAAGACTTGACTACGGAACCCTAAAAATCGACACGCTTGGATGTCATACATGTCACCGTAATTTACATAGGTCATTTACTTCAGTATAGGTCTGTTTAGTAGACCGTATGGACTGTCTGGATCGGACAGTTGATTAGTAATTAACATTTCAACACTATTGATTAACTATAAAAGCGCTCATAGATCCGGCATCTAACATGTTCGTCTTTCCAGAGAGACCCAAATACATGCTGCTATGCACCCTCTACATATTGATTGGTTTGGCTCTGACCTCTACCATCATCGAACTGGTGCGGCGACAGTACGCCAGGTCCTGGCAACAGTTGCGGGCGCTGTCAGGCCCTCTCGCAGACACTCTGAGGAGACTTGGAGACGCGGGCAGAGGAGTTGATGTCTCCGCACTACATAACGACTTGAGGAAAGTGCTGACTGTGGTAAGTGAAGTTATTATAAAGATATTGGTATCATCAGGTTAATTACCGAGTCCTGTTCGTTGTTGAGTGTCGTAGTTCGCATAGTCATCGCAGTTGTGTATTGTTTTGTGCCTATTAGGGGCCGTCCATAAATTTCGTCACAAACAGGGGAGAGGGAAGGGTGGCGATTTGTGAAACAGAAACAAAACAGTTTCCATTTAAATAGTAAATCGTCGATGAAACTGCAATACCGCGTAAGGCTGCGTAACTGGCTTGTGGAAATTTTTACAGGAGAGCATTTAAATTGAACATACTTGTGTTTTTTGATGCCAGACTTACGCAAACTTAAATTTGACTCATTTTGTTAGTTACTCGGCATTAGCCATATTGTTGGTTACGCAGTATTGCAGTTTCATCGACGAAATGTGACAAGCGGTATAGTCGACCAAATAAGTGCTTTACCTTTTTATATGACAGTTCCTTCATCAGAATAAAAACAATATGGTCCCATTGACTTGTAAGTGAAAAGAGCCTTTGATATTTTACGCCTTACAACTGACATTGAACCTTATGTTGGTAAAGGAATTTCTTGGTCGTCTATATACTAGTATCATAAAATTATCAAAATTGGTGTAATATAAATATAGTAGGCAAATAAATTTGATAATTTCTAACAATAATGAGTTGTACTCATAGCGTGTTAGCTCAACCATGGGTACGGTGGGCACAACCCCATTCAAGAAACATGTCGACGTCTTCTGTCCTTAACACTATAACTATGTCCGATAGACTTTTATAAAGTCTGTGGCTTGTGAAAAATTTGTGGTTTAAAAAGATCATCAAAATCATTGGACACACACATCTTGTTAACAACCTTTTTAATCTTGTTACTGTTTGAGCTGGGCATAAATCTCGGCCGACCCATGCCACAAAATGTGAAAAATAAAAAGCTTTCAGAGCTCTTTTTTCACATACCAGTTTTTTTTCTGACAGAAACCCGAGAACGGTACAACTGTAAGTAATTTTCTCGGTCAATGTATTTTATTACTGTAGTCAGCTGAAAAAACATTACAGCAACAAATATTTTATTTCAATGCAGCAAACGCCGGTTCAAACTCGCTTTAGCTGCCTCTGGCAGAATTATAAATTACGTAGGCCAATATTTACTTCTTAGAACGCTTACAGCATTATTATTATCATGGCATCTGTATTGAGATAAATGACAACATACCTACTATTATTTATGCCAGGAACGTAATTTTATGTACCTACATACATTAGAACTAATATCCTGGCCTTATCTTTTTTCCCTAACTAATCTCGCTTGTGCCTAATTGCTTAAGTATCGATTTTGTAATGATGAATTGATGAGACAATTAAGTCCGTCTTGTAGCATTTAACTAAATGTAGTTTTAGTTTTAAGCGCAGTTTTGTGTCAAATGATATGAAACTATCATACAACTTAAACTAGATTTAAAGACTAAACGAACTGCAAAGGCCCTAATAACAAGTTTTGCTTATTTGCTTACCTATCTAAACTTTTTCTGGTACTAACTAACGCAAGCACATCGATCATGTCTCAGATTCACCTTAAGTATTAGTTAGATTACTGGCTACTGCAGAGCCTGCTTAATATCTTTAAAGTTATTCAGCATCAGAAACTAATTTCACTTTCATTTCAACACTAATTCAAACCTGTCGACATGATTAAAGAAAAACACGACAGAAATGAAAAGGATCATCTGACAGTATCGACGGTAAAACAAGTTGCAAAATTCAAAGAAAACCGTTGACTGATCGGCAGAGCTGTTGGCGAATGCTGCTTCCATCGATAAACATATCTCCAGACTTGTCGACTGATCTCCGTAAGATCTAAACGTGATTGATGGAGCCGTCCGGATGAGTCTTGTGTTTCTAACGTAAACAATTGACATAATATGCTAGGGAGAGTCAGCTGTTTAAAGAAAACTGTTACTCACGCGTGTATTTTTAGGATACTATCAAAGAAGGGTTTCGTTGTAACTAGGCTTTTAGTTTTATGTTGAACGAGCTCTTACATTTTATTTGGCAGTAAAAAACTAATTCAGACATCGGGTTCTTTGAAAATCTACATGAAATATCGGATCAGACAAGCATTTGCATTGTAATAAACTTTATTTACTTCCGTGTTATAGGTATTTGAACAAACAATTTTACGTGAGCTAGACTAGGTATTATAATTCGCGTTCGATTGGTCGGAATCTAATTTAGGTACTTCTCCAGTTTATTCCAAAGACTTGACCCAGTTCATCTTGTGGCAATCTTGATGAAAGTAACGTATTGATCTTCATATTATTTATTAGTCGAATACTTTGCACATATTGACGGAGTCATCTGGCAATCTTTTGTAACGTCCCCAACTAGGGACGTGACAATTTTCTTGTTGGGTTACTTTTTCCTCATGACAAATTGGGTCACTTTGTTTAATACTTACTACTTTCTCGGTGAGCCACAATATGTTACACATGGACAGGAGATAATATCGGATATTAATCAAAGTACAATCAATCAAAGTAATAATGCTAAAAATAATTACAATGAAATGGTCCTTGGTGCAAATCATGCAAAGACATCTATTTAAAACACGAATATTAATACGATATCGATGTTTGAAATTCCGAAAGTTTTTTTATAGAACTCAGGAGGAAGAGGGACAGATATCAGGTGACATTAACAACAAAATTAAACAAAAGAAAACTAAATTAGATGCAATGTGCTGCGATTTTCACTCGTGTTTTCTACATTAACAAGAAATAAAATACAACTACTTATGAACTATTGCCCTAAAATTCAAGTAGTTACATAAAAAAACGAACACTAAAACATTTGTGAAAACGAGTACATTCATAACCATAACGTCGAGGTAAATTTAAAAATGTGTTACACGATGAAGTCTATAATACAATAAAAATTACAATACGTGATGGAACAAACGTAAAAGTAGTCCTTGCGACTTCTATTAAAACTTGAACTACAGACTCCAACAACAACCTTAGCTATTTTCGCACCTTCTCACATTGTTACAAGGTTTAACAAACGATCAGTGTAGAGTTCACCACTAGCTTATCCTAAATGGTTGCTTCATGAGATAAAAATAAATTATTTTCTGCTGTCTTAACACGTTGAATGCGGGACTTTTTTACTACAACTGACGTTCAGTGCTATACATACCATTTTTGACTTGTAACATTTTTTCTAATAGTGCGGTACAAGACAATAGTGACTTGTAAGCAGAAGATTAAGTTTTTCCCAATATTTCTTTGTTTTATATAAAAAAATATAATTTTATGATTGCAATAGCAAGTTGACATGTTTAATTAGATAAGTTTGCTGTCGCCACAGAATACAGACTTTAATTTGGAAGTTATAAGACATTTAAATAACAAGACGAATTCGACTTGTACCGCATCACGGGGGTAGGGCAAGGTTTGTTATGTCGATAATTTTATAGAGAAGGGAAATATAATGAAACAAAATATCGCTATCGATGTTCACAATTATTTAATAAAAATTACAAAACTAAATGTTCAAATACGATTTTTTGTAGCATTATTGTTTTTCTTATTTTTTTTTATAACAGTCAACGCACATTTTACTTCTGGTACCTTTTTGAAACTTGTTGACTTCCTTTTTTGCGGCAATAAATCCATCATTATCGTATTGTAGTTTTCGCAAAGCTACTTTGGTCACTTTTTTCTGTCAGTTCAAACACTTTTAATAATGTTTTCTACGGCCTATTTCTCGGTGCATTCATTGAGAACGAAACTACGTACAAAAAAGTCGTTATTAATCACAACACTAGCCTGCACTGGCCAGTTCCCATGGTGCGATACAAGGCGGTACTTTACAAGACAGTTTTGGCTGGTACCGCACCAATTACAATTTTTTATCGTCTGGTGCGGTACAAGTCGAATTTGTCTTGTATACTTTGAACCTACCTATTGGATATAATTTGAAGTAACAAACCTAAATGTATACTTGTCTCTTTCTGAATCAAGGGATTTCAATGTCAAATCACCGCCGCACCAGACAGAGATCGCCTATTTTCAACGCCGCACCAAACAAAAGTCTAATGCAAGTCAAAAATGACTTGTACCGCACTCAACGTGTTAAATCTTCAAGAGAGATAGCCTCGTATATTTCTAGTACAGACAGTAAATAAGGTTTCTCGTGAATTCGGCAACTACCCCAGTTTCAGCTTTATGGCAACAATCTGTGAGCGTTGCTTAATATTCTTACTTGTTTCTATTATTTGGATGAATATTTAATTTTATACTGCTAACATGTCTACACCCTATCTTGTAGTGTAGAAATGTTTGTTTTTTTTTTGCGAATTTAATGCCTTTATTTCACGCTATTCAAATATTAAAAAATGTTTCATACTCACGGTCGTTTCGAGTTGAATTTTAGTTGAGAATTTTGAAGCTACATAAACTTAACTGTACATTATATCGCAAAAATAACCTGGCACTGAGAGGACAAGTTATAACAGTTCTTTAAAATATAGAAAAATATCCATGTCACTTAGTTAAGCAATAATAGACATATTTTCGAAAATATCTAATACTAAAAGTGATTTGCTATCAACCTCATCATCATTTTCAGCCGAAAGACGTCCACTGTTGAACATAGGCCTCCCCCAAGGCTCGCCAAACAGATCTCTCTCGCGTCATCCGCATCCAACGCGTTCCCGCAACCTTAACCAGGTCGTCGCTCCTTCTTGTTAGAGGCCTACCCACACCGCGTCTTCCGGTCCACGGACGCCACTCGAGAACCTTTCGAGCCCGATTCTACGATTTGCATCACTCAAGTGCCATCGGTTTTTTTTCTTGTTTTTCCAGAACTGGTACACCTCTCGTCCGGTACCAACCAGGTTATCGTTGAGTTTTGGGACACCCTGTATAGGCTAACTATTATTTTTTACGAGTTTAGACTTACTGGCAAATTTATTTCACCATTGCACACCATTCTGGCTTCATATTTATAACATCGGGTCACCTCAATGCATAAAGTAAACGAAACATTCATATGCATTATGGTAATATTCACGCTATGCCCTATGCGCATTCGAAGCACACCTAACTTACGTCGTATTTCAAACAAACGAAATGCAGCTAACGATCGGCCTCATAAGAAAGCTTAAAGTCCCTCAGAGGCCGATGGAGAGGGATAAGCTCGGAGTTTCTCTGCAGAATCACGATTAGAAATGATGAAATCAGCGTAAAAACTAAAGTCACGGACAATACCGACATACCTCGAAGAATCGCCAGACTCAAGTGGCAGTGGGCAGGGTGCACCTTACGTGTAGAGCTGATGGACGATGAGCCAAAAGGCTCTCAATGGCGTCCTCGGACGGAATACGCAGTGTAAATAGGTAAACCTTCAACAAGATAGAGCGATGACCTAGTTAAAGTTGCGGGAACCCTAGATGCGGATGGCGCAGAACCAGTCTATTTGGTGTACCTTGGGGAAGGAATAAGTTCAACAGTGGACGTCTTTCGGCTTAAATGTTGATAAATGATAATACAGCACTGTGAAGAAAATGTTATGACTACAGCCAAATTATATTGCAGACAAGTATCTACTAGCAACCAGCAATGCGTCAACCCCATTTCAAGTGTTCACAATTTGGCGTCGACATGATTATCTTAGGTTTTCATACGAGCAACCTCATAACACTTGTACATTATGGAGTCCCGATCGAGGTCACAACATTTTCCAATGTCGCAACGGCCAACCTTTTAGTTTTACTGCCCAATAAAATTCGTGAAGCGCGTCAGTAATGCTAAGTTTATTTGCTAATGCTTAAACGCACGATGTATAGCCGATCTATGCTTTAATTGAGGCTGATCGATAAGGCTTTGCGACAATTACAATAAGAATATCTTTATATTTATCTGAATTATATCGGAACTAGAATACGTTGAAAAAAACTGAAAAGTATAAGCTAAGGTCCGGAATCAAACCTGGTTCTCCATGTCAAAGTCAAATTCTAAATATTTTAATTCAATTTAGGCAATAACAAACACATAATATAAATGTCGAAGAAATGGTAATACGGTGGTGTATGGCAGTAGATACACTAAAAAAGCGACTCCTTTAGATGAAATGTAACGGGCAATTGCTTCGTTTAATGGCCCTTTGGTGCACTTTCCGGTTCCCGCACTAATAAAATAGAGCATTCTGCTCTTTTGATTCACTTATGAAACGTTTTATTTGCACTTTGCTGGTCTCGTATACATTACTCTGGAATAAAGTGATCGGTTAAAATAGATTTACGTTTTACAGTCGATATTTTATAATGCCGTAGTATACTTTTATATGATTCTTATCTAGTGGTCATAAAATTGATCTCACATGAAAGGTTTGCGCATTCCCGTGGCCTTCGAGTTTGAGAGATCTGCGTTGATATATATAAAAAAAAACTAGTCTGTAGGTTTTACAGTAGGTAGTACGACTTTGAAAGACGTGATACTACTGTAAAGTACTTCGTTATAAATTCCATCAAAGTAATGTAGCGTATCGTATAACTGCTTGGCGGATGGTATTTGTTCAGTATAACTATCTTGATATGCGAATAATTTCAAACATACCAAAATATTGTTGATATAGAAGCTAATGGTCTTGATGCAGGCATTACGTGAGTATTTAAGCGAACGATTTTGTATCGAGACAACACGGGTGTTGGGTCAATGTATATTTTTAATGTGTTTGATATTTTTAAAGAAATGGCTGTTCATTTCCTTTTATGCGTGTTATCATACACTTGAATTGCTTTTCTTATACGTAAGCGTATTGAACCCAAGATCATCATTAATCATAAATATACTTAAAACGTTTCTGATAAAATGATATCTTTTTGTAAGCTTGCTAAAAGCGCCAACTAAAGCAACACGCAAAACATAAATTAGCAAAATATTGTTGGTGGCATCGTTATTCACAGCCGGTTTTGCTTCGTATTAAAACTTCAGCGACTTTAATATTCTGGACATTAAAACTTTGACTGAAATCACAGTAATTTGCTTTGCTCCAGCACCGAGTAAAAAGGTCACTCTATCTTAAGAGTTGTCGGAATTTACCTCATTGCGGACTGAAATAAACACAGTAAGTAAAACAGAATGTGAGTGATATTTTTACTCCAACAATACACCTACGCAAACATTTTCATTAGTTCACTAATCACTCGAGCTTGAAATGTGTTAGAAGAGTAACACAGGTTCTTCGTAGCCAGGTGTATAGGTATAATATTTAACGATCTTTCTCACACCGCTCAAATGGGTCACGCAATGTTGTGCTTCTGAAGATTTATTTTTTATTCTTATAAGAGTGACGATGGATCACTTGCAGCCGGTAAGGGCATGCTGATGTGAGCTACCACGTGTACAGGATTTACTTTCCCTTATCGTATGCCAGTCACGCGTCTAATTTTTTGGTTTCTCCAAGCCACTCGCATTTTTTCTGATCTTATTTATGTTACCGAAGTAACAAGTAGGTATTCACTACGAGGAAAATTAACGCAATTTCTAGAGCGCACCTACCCATTGAAGTAGTAAATAGCGAAACCTCTAAAACTGTTTAGTTTTTATTGTTAAAGGCCATTTGGAAAGCAATAAAAAAAGGTATCGTCAACGTTCGTGATGAGGATGAGTTATGTTAGTGTTGGGCAAATTTGAACTCATTGCCAAAATTGTGCCAATTCATAATCGTCTTTTGTCACGTTTTGTTCGCTTATCCAAAAGAAAATGGAAATACAGTCAAAACCGTTTATAACGACATTCAAAGGACAGCAATATTTGGTCGGTAAACACGCTTGGTCGTTGTAACCAGTGTTATTTTGGTATATAAGATCGTTTTGGGTTTTTTTCTTGGTCGTTACATCCAATGTGTCGTTGTAATTGGTGCCGCTATAAACGGTTTTGATTGTATATCTTTGGCTTTTAACATATGTCGCATTTCTTTGACTTTCTTTGTACCTACGTTAATTTCGCTATTATCCTGCGTTTATTTGACCTTTGTACGCAAATATCAAAATGCTTAGCTTCTATCTATTGGCATTTGAATGCCTTCTTTATTTCGGCAGAAAAGAAATGACAACAAAGGGAAACAAAGAAACCCTGGCATTGGCGTCTCGAGCTATTTCTTTTAATGTCGATTAGGCGCGGATATTACACCCAAGACTTCAGTCGCAGGTTTCTTTGCATTGTTGTTTATTTGTTTGAACGATAGGTCTCGTGGGCTTTGCATAAATAAAACACGAGTTAAATATGTATCCATTTTCATTAGTTTTGTATACATAAAAACTGCTAAAAGCCCGCTGAGCATTTTCACGTCACTGCGTTTTAACTGCTGCAAAAGGGTGTCAATGGGTCATACACAGCGTAAGAAACAAAAATTGTCTTTCCTGTGGACATAAAATTAGCAACTCCGAGTCTGCAAACTAAAGATTTATTTGATTGGGCTGAAAGTTGGTCAGTTGTGTCACACGCCGATGTAGACTTGACTTAATCCGCAGGAGAGACGCAAACAAAATAATGTGTATGCCCCAAATTACACTTCTAAGCTCTTATAAAGAATGTTTGTTACAGGTAACAATGCCTAGGTTTAGCGGGAAAGACGGTCTCACAGATAAACGTCAACTAGAGTGGGAGGCCGCAGTAGAAGCCGTCATCAGGGACATCACCGCCCCCATTCCGAGTCAACAAAAACCTCCCATTGTTCAGATTGTTATATACGAATCATCTGTTTAGTGACTAATTAATTATGTAAGGATGACGGGAAATAAAGTGTTCCCGTCTGCCATCTGACGCGTTGTGATTGCGTAAACGACGCGGAACGCGGAAGGGTTATTGCTACGTGACATCTTGATGGATATTGGTTGAGGTTGACGCGAACTTCACGTGTCAATGACTGTTATGTGTAAAAAAAAAGAATTAGCTAAAATTTGAATAGTCTTTTTAGTATCGTTCGCTCGAATTCCCGTGGCATTTAAAGAAATCGCATTGAGAACATTACGAATGAATTCTGTACTTATATATTTTTGAAGCGAATAATAAATACTTACATTATATGAATTATAATTTAAAAATATTATTACAATTGTAAACAGTAGCAAAAGAATTATTTAAGACTTATTTTTTAGTTGTACTAAATTCTACAAGCCAACGTTTCTTGATAAATTGATAACATTTTGTGTGCGCATATCAATTTTCTTTATATTTGTCTGGCATTATTTCTACCAAATCACTTAGTAAACAAATGAGAACTGACTTTTCAAAAGATATTAATTCCTACTGAGGAAGCACACCGAAAACATTTTTTTATAGTATTTTTCAAAGTCAAATAATCGCTCCTTCAAATTAATTAAGACTCAAAGAATTAGAAAAACGCCTTGTTGCCATTGGCAATTGTTATTCGACCCCTCGGCGCTTGACATAATTAATTAACGTTGACCCGAATGTTCAAGGCCATTTATTCTTTAGTTTCGTTAAATGCATGTGCATGTGTCTAAAAAATCTTTGAAATCATACGACCATAGTGTCCCGAACCAGTTTCATTTGAAAGGCAATAATGCGTATTTAAATGGTTTTAGACTAAAAGTAGGTAGGTACTGAAAACAATGCATTAAGCAGATTCGGTCCATTCATGAGTCGATTGCTTGGACGAAGTCTCGGGAAAAGCTAGATGTCAATAAAATGTGTACACTTACAAGATTACTGCTATGTTATTTATGATTATGACCATAGTGACAGAATATTGCAACTTTCGTGCGTGACAACGCGCCAAATGCAAAATTACGCGGCTCCGTAGGTAGATATTAAACTTTATTGTTTTGTTTGGCGATCTGAATGAAGATGTTTTGTCTGGCAGAAAATAAAAATTGTGTCGTCGCTTTCGTTCAATGGCTACATTTGAGTTGTGATAAAATAGTTCTAGATTTTAGATACCTATAATAAAGGGAAAACAAATTGGTTTTCGCATTAATCGGAATAAAGGATATGTATTTACAAATATTTAAAGAACGAACGTGGTAACCTAGTGAGTGGTAGGTATACATAACATGTGACCTCTCGAGGATCTTGGTTTTGAGCCCTGTGTGGAGTTTTTGTGTGAAAGCTTTGCGGTGAAGGTAAACATGGTGAGGAAACTTGCACCTGCAAAGTAAATTCCATGGTGTGTTCAAAGTTTTCAATTCGCACTTGAGAGAAGACCAGTGCATCCAGTGAGACGTATATACTTACATACATATTTAGGCCGGAGATGATGATGAAAAAATATAAAAAAAATATCGTGATACTCAAGAATATCAAACTTGCTTGAATGCTAAATGCCTGTGAATTGTTATTATAAGAAAGACGAATACGCATTTCTAGTCATTACAAATAACGCGGTAATATCTGTAATATTAAAGGATATTCCTGAATAAATAATGAGGTAAACAAACACAGTAGGTTTATATTTCCCATCTTTGATCTCCTTTCATACACCATCACTATATTATCGGGTTCGTAGCTTATAGCAGATTATTTTGCGAGCTGCAAACCCAGGAGGTTTACCCAGCAAACATGAGAGTTTGTTAATATGCAAATCAAGCATATATAAATCGTTACGTTAATTCTCTATGGATCAAAATTTATACCACTACCTCGTGTATAATGATGACTTTATATTTACAGTCTCATATCCATACATCGTTATCGCGGGAGCAAGAACAAATCAGTTAAAGAACAATATAACTGAATGTCTCTTTAGTATATGGATATATTCTGTCTACAAGTTCTAAGCATCTAAGAAGTTTTTCTCAAACATGCTATGAAATATTGACGTTATGTTCCTTATAATACGCCACGAAGTGTCACGTTGCAGGTGCAGGTGCAGCCGGTGGTGGGGGACCGCCTAGACGAGAGGTCAATAATGGAATTTCATACAACTTTGCTGGCCTAGGCCAGCAAAGTGATCGTCTACTGTTTCATACCATGACGTTTATAGGTCTATGGCATCATAGCATTTGCCATTAAAAAAAAAACTATAAGCAATATTTGCGTTTTGGTTCATTAAGACATTCTGCTACTACGCTTATTTAAGGTAAGGTAAGATGATGATGATGATGATGATGGTGTGATGATGATGGTGATGATGATGATGATGATGATGGCGATGATGATGATGATGATGATGGTGATGATGATGTTGATGATGATGATGATGGTGATGATGAGATGATGATGATGATGATGATGATGATGATGATGATGATGATGATGATGATGATGATGATGATGATGATGATGATGATGATGATGATGATGATGATGATGATGATGATGATGATGATGATGATAGTGATGATGATTATGATGATGATGGTGATGACGATGATGTTGATGATGATGTTGATGATGATCATGATGGTGATGATGATGATGGTGGTGATGGTGATGCATGTTTGAGAAAAACTCTATACAAGCCTTGGCCACGAACAGGGATTGCCGGCCTCGTATCTCTAGATGGCCTCGTTAACACTCGGCCATCTATAACTACTCGGCCGGCAATCCCCTATTTCGCGGCCGCTGCAGTAATGTACTATTAAGTATAGCACAAAGTTTTCACTGGAAAAGGTCAATCACTGACCGTAATAGTTTAAAACTTCTACATTGTCCATGGCCGAAGAAAGAATAAGGTAGAGTAGCCCTGGGGCTATTAAATTCAGGAACGGCCCAACACGGTTTGCGAGCGGTAATTCGATCGTTTGCGAGAGGATAGGGATAAATAATAAATAAATAAATCGTGGGACTTTTGACACCAACTGACCTAGTCCCAAACTAAGCAAAGCTTGTACTATGGGTATAGGTAACGCCACCAGAGTTGAGGCCACGCACACAACCACATCTCATGTAATGACAGCGGGATTTTGACGTTGTGTTGACGTTTAACGACAACACAACGTCAAAATCCCGCTGTCATTACATGAGATGTGGTTGTGTTTGTGACCTCAACTCTGGTGGCGTTACCTATAGACAACGGATAAACATACTTACCTATATAGATAAATACATACTTAAATACATATTAAACATCCAAGACCCGAGCACAAACATTCGTATTTGTCACACAAATATCTGCCTCGACCGGGAATCGAACCCGGGACCTCAAGCTTCGCAGTCAGGTTCTCTAACCACTAGGCCATCCGGACGTCTAAACTCTAGTAGTAGCACGCGGCGGACACGACGTACAAATACGCGTTCTTGAATCTACATAAGCACGACGACGTCTGTACACGCGTACGCCTACATACATCGCGCGCGCACTCTTCTGGATTCGGGCGGTTTCCGGCTATCTGCGCCTTGAGGGGTGGGGTAATTCGAATCGGTGCGGGGCGGACCGTTTCCATTCTGTACGTCAGTACTATTATATATTCTGTGGTAGTAGTCTAAGGGATGAACTGCTATTCAGTAACGCCAAAAATCACTGGTTTGCGAGAGGTTTGGGCTGAGATTGGGATGAGCCTTATTTTTTTATTTATTTATTCATTTATTTATTTACAAAGCGAATTAACAGGAAAATAAGGCTCATCCCAAGCTCAGCCCATCCCAATCCTCTCGCAAACGATTGAATTACCGCTCGCAAACCGTGTTGGGCCGTTCCTGAATTTAGCCCCTGAATGTATCAAGTTCGTAATAATTTAGTATCCGTTTTTAATAGCTGGATTATTGTTTCTACTGCTACATGTATCTCGATTGTCAAGTAAAGAGTGTTATTTCAATTTGTATTGTATTTGTATCTGAACATTACCTAACACATATTGTACAAAATAAAAGTATGTTTAGAAGCGAAATCTACTAGTCATTGACTTAAGACGCTGTCAACACTAACGTCGGCGCACACTGTCTATTTGTATCGGAGTAAACGAGATGCCGCTATTACTGGGCAGCCGGGTATATTGAAATTTATCGGGCAAATATTTAATTAAAAAAAACTGTAGATTATTTGTAAAATATGACTCGTTAGCGGTTTAGGTATGAATATGTTGACTTCATGTTTTTAATTGCAGACGCATACGCCAAAAAAATAAAGACATAGAACCGTTTAATGATGATTTTAAGACCTATCTTTGCAATTATTTTCTATCGAGCCGATTTCGTCCAATTATGTATCGAGTCTGTCCACGGTCTTTGAAATATGATGAATATTAACATATAATTTTTTTGATGTGCTAGAACAAGCAGTTTTTCTTAAAAAACTGTTTAAATGACATCAATTTCAACAAAATTAGGTGTTGTCAGCGTCTTAAGTCTGTGTTCATTGTTGATTCCATAAGAAGTTCCGTGTTTTCTAGCTTTAGACAGTTACTTGTATTTGCATATTTGCAGGCATAAAATAATAACGGTAAGAAACAAAAACACAATGTTGATATAAGTCATGTCATGAATCATAAAAATAATGCAATCAGCTGCGTATAAGAATAATTTTTCAATAAAAAAATTGTTTTCTAACATGCTTTTTTTATTATAACACCTTAACCGGACACTAATAGCTCTAACCCATTACTTCGTCCACGTTAGAAATACCTTCACAAGAAACATTTAGGTATAATTTTAGAGTTTGGCCTGAAAAAACGTTACGGTAACATTTTCAAAGCACAGCGTTCGTTGGACAACGCCATCTATTGATTACTGTCGAAGTTAACGTCTCATCTTAAAGCTCCAAAGGCACAGACAGCGGAGGCGTGGCCGTGTGGTGTCGGTGACGGTTGTAATATTCTAACTTCAATGAACGAGTTCGCGTACGGTACCGTATGTGTGCGTGTGTACCGTACCGTTCATTACAAGTTAGAATATTACAAAAGTCACCGCCACGCCTCCGCTGTTTGTGCCTTTGGAGCTTAAACGCCGAGGACTCTATTTCAACGTTCTTGGACAGCACCCTCTATTCTGGTTTTTTTATGTTAAAATAATTACTATCCCTGAAGAACGCATTACAGGGATATTAAGTAGGAACCTACATTATCCATGTCTCAATCCAGATGTTTGTTAGTGATTCGACTCGTGATCACGGCCGCTGCAATGTGGTCGAAAGGTTGAAGTAATTCAGCAATGACTAGTTCGTGAATTAGTCCCGAGATATATTAGTTATTAGATGTTTGTCTATCTTTACGCTAAGTTTCATCCCAATTCGCTCAGCCGTTAATGCGTGATTGACTAACAAACATACAAACATCTTCACAATCATTCTCATTTATACTTAATATTAGTAGCAGTAGGATTGGAAGGAGTAACTCTGTTTTATGTGTAAATAATGGCTGCATAATAAGTAAGAAACAATAAAAAGAAAAAAAAAACAAAAGCTACACTGACGATTAAAGATTTATCTTCATCCATTATCCTTTTTCAGTGCTGTAATTTATCGTACTCTGTTTTAAAGCGTAATGTACTGAAGTAACATCGGAAATAAATTTTAAGGTTCTGTCAGATGGGACAGCTACGTTGCGGTAAAAAAGCTTTTCGATATAAATTGTCCCGCCCGACAGCACCTAAGGTTCTACTTCCATTAGTCAACTCCAGATAAAAGCTATCAGTACAACGGATAAAGCACTAGAGAGTCTAGAATATAGAATATAGAGTAGATGACAGCATAAAAAATAATTCTATGACGTGACTTCAGTAAAAAAAAACACTTCATATTTTAGCCCTGAAAAAGAGGTTAATTTCCTAATTGCAAAATTATAATAATATGTTTAGTTGCTTTAAAACAAAACAAATAGTCGATTGAGTTGGCAAATAAGTGACGTCATAACTAGCTATTGCCGTACAAAATCTATGGGACAATCGCGTTTTGACAGATCGTGTAAAGTACGTCAGTTGATTAGTGGTGTCGTCATAATTAAATTACTTTGTTTGAGAAACTGCTAGAAAAATCATTCGCCGTCACAGAACCAATTATAAGAATAACAGGAATTTAAACCGAGTTAAAAACGCGACTGCGCATTATGGCTAAAAAGCCTTATATTATTTTTTCCAGCTCAGTCCGTAACGAAGTTAAATGCTCAAAGAATTCCTATTCTTTGACACGAGTTTGAGAAATAGGGTTATTTGGGAGCTGATAAGCAATAACGCGTCAACCCAGAAATAATGTAATGAATTGTACCTTGTCGTCTCTCCTGCATATTATGAAAGAGTTTGTGACTTCACATTATCGAAAAACGGCCAAAACAGTTTACATAAATGTGAACTGTTAGGTTCATCCCAACAAAAATCTATAGCGGCCATTTTCTCAAAATGATGTTCGCTTTGTTGACATGTTATTGCCTATCAGCATCTATTTCAGGTGGTTCAAAAAGGATTAGATTTCTTTAGTGAGTATAAGTACCGTCTTCTACTTGCTAAAACCTAAGAAAACACGAAGAAACGTGTGCTCCGTGTGATTTGCGAATGAAGACACAATATGATGACATGCCTATTATTTTTAGGTTTGTATTTCTTGTCTTACTCACAGCTGAGCACTTCAGCCATCAAAATCAATCGCCAGAAACAAAACAATAACTCAATTTGAAAATAAATAACGCGCCGATACATTTTGTTATTTTCTAGGAACGTATTGTGGTAATACTACGTACGGTTCCTTGTATTTAGATTTTATAGAGCAATAAAATATATCTCGATGTTTGTGTAATATCATAATTTATTGTGTAAACGTTACCAGCCGGCGCGGGCGCTCGAGTGGCGAAACTGACGAGTATAAAACATTGCTGAAGAAATAAATGAGCTTGTTAATAATTCAACTACGCGAATGGATAGTTAGCGTTGATATGTTACTGATAGCACCCGTCGTGTTTTT
This sequence comes from Archips xylosteana, assembly GCA_947563465.1. Taxonomy (NCBI): domain Eukaryota; kingdom Metazoa; phylum Arthropoda; class Insecta; order Lepidoptera; family Tortricidae; genus Archips; species Archips xylosteana. The sequence goes on from OX387349.1 coordinate 14,663,309, forward strand.
AAATTGCCCGAGTATTTTATTGATGTGAACAGTTTAAAAGAATAAGTGATTCTTTTCTTTTATACAAAACTGACATAGCTCGAAGAATCGCCAGACTCAAGTTTTTTTTTTTTTTTTTTTTTATGTTATAAAGGCCAGACAAACGAACTAGTGGGTCACCTGATGTTAAATGATCACCACTGTCCATAGACACCTGCAGCGCTTTACGCGATGCCAGTGCGTTGTCGGCCCTTAAGGAGAGGGAATAGGGGAAGGGGGAGAGGGAAGGGGTGATGTATTGGGCCCCCGGCACTCTCACTGACCGTACGAAACGCAAGCAGGATTACTGCTGCTTCACGCCGGTTTTCTGTGAGAGGGTGGTACTGCCCCGGACGAGCCGGCCCATTCGTGATGCAGCGGCTAGCTACAACATGGCTCTACCACTAAGTGACACTAAGTGACAGTAGGCAGGGCACATTGCTCGTAGAACTGATGGCAAATGGAGCCAAAAGGATCTCAAGCGGCGCCCACGGACCGGAAGACGAAAAGAGATGGAGCAACGACCTGTAGGCTTATTGTCTAACACTTCTGACGCTTGCGTTCGCAATCACTATTTGTTTCTGTCAAACGGTATAAAATGATGACAGAAAGAGATGGTGAAAGCGAAGGCAAGCGTCAGAAGCGTTAGACAATACGGCCTCTGGTTAAGGTGGCGGGAACGCGTTAGATGCAGATGATGGTGCAAGACCGATCTGCTTGACGAGCCTTGGGATAGGCCTATGTTTTTCGGCTGATATGATGATGTGGTACAAAATTGACCCGTGTTTTACCCCTATCTCAACTGAAAGAAAATGCAGATGAGGCCAAAGATGTATCTCACCGGTTCAGTAACAGCCTACTCACTCTAGCCTGGAAGACTTCTAGGTTGTATTTATTTGGAACCACAGACGATGGGAGCAAATTCCTTCACTTAGCAGTTCGTATTAGGACAGATGAAGCAAACCGCTTTGTGCGGACCAATTTCCAAACGAAACAAAGTACCTAACCAAAAAAGGGTGAAGACGTCCGTTAGTAAAGTGGTGATAGAAGAGTGATAAGTAATAGAGCTTTAAAGCGTCGTATGGGGTATTGAAATAGAGTTACAAAATAATACTTATTTATAATTAATCAGGAACAGTTCTTTGCCATTAACATCAGCAAGAGACTATCAAATAAAAAGTCCTGTTAGTTAGGTTTATTGTTTTATAGAAACGTTATTTTTTTTATTGTGAGAGGGAGGCAAACGAGCAAGCGGGTCATCTGAAGAAAAATGATCACCACCGCCCATAAATATCAACAACTCAAAGAGAGTCGCCAATCTATTGCCGGCCTTTAAAGTAAGTATCTATAAACCCTTTTCTTGAAAGCCCCGATGTCATAGTTGTCTGGAAACACTGCTGCCGGAAGCTGATGGAAACGTGACGTTTTATAGCTGCTGAACCTAGTTTTATTATGGAGAGATTTCTGTACCTACCATTCGTTTTACATGGCATTTTGATCTCTGCTTAACAAAATAGTGCCATCTATGAACTCAGTGAAGAAACTAAATAGAGATGGCGCTATTGTGTTAAAGCAGAGGTCTACATGTGACATACAAAATGAATAGTACAGAGACGTCTCTATAGCGAAACTATAGTATAAATCTTCCCAGGTGAACTTTTCGCTTCGAGCCCTTATCTTTCAAAACAAACGGTATTGTCATAGTATTAAGGTTCAAATTTAATGTAATGGCTCGAAGCGAAAAATTTACCTGGGATGATTTATACTATACCTAAAGTAGGCTTATCTACACTAATATTATAAAGAGGAAAGATTTGTATTTTTGTATGTAACGAATAAACTAAAAAACTACTGGACCGATTTCAAAAATTCTTTTGCCGTTAGAAAGCTACATCATCATCTGATTGACATAGGCTACTTTTTACCGCGGGAAAATACCTTTTCCTACGGGAAAATTACTTTATCGCGGGCGAAGCTGCGGACGGAAGGCTTGTTATTAATAGTTTTGTTTTCTTTTAATATTTATTTTTAGGGTGTAGCCATATTCATATCTACACATGACATTAATGACGTAAGAATAGCTCACCCTTTCCGAGCCCTGGTAATTATCTTTTAAAGTGACAATATATTGAATGGTCAAATGGTTTTGACGTTGACTGTACTTTCAAACGTTTACTCCCATCAAGTATGTTATTCCGTGGCCTGACGTTCCGACTGAATCGGGTAAACATATCATGCTTGGCTTTAAGCTGACTGACAGAATGTAATACACTGTTATGGTATCATCATCATCATCATCATCATGTGCGTATTTGAAATTTACTATGACCTTTACGGTAAAGGAAAACATCGTGAGAAAACCTGCACGAAATTGAGAAGAAGAAGAAGAAGAAGATGTGCTTGAAATTCTCAATCCGCACTGGGTCCGCGTGGGAACTACGGCCAAACCCTCTCATTCCGAGAGGAGGTCTGTGCCCTGCAGTGGGACGTACATTATATAGGCTGGGATGATGATGATAATGATGATAACCTATGAGTAATTTAAGCAGACATAACTTTAAGGATTGTTTTTCTATAGGTACATTTTGATGCAGCTTTAACTGAGGTGAACTTCCGGTGCGACTTTAAAAAGTAAATAGCTAGATGATGAACTCACTTATTTCATTCGAATTTGATACTTCCGATTAATTTTTTCATCGATCTTCGCCTCATTTAGACAATATCGATTTTATAGTAATCTCAAAACTATTAAAATAGCCGAAGTTTGATCAATGCCCTGGTTACGGTATGCACTACGTCACACCTAGTCATTTAAAAACAAAATTTCATTTTCAGCTTCAAGACGGCTTCATAACATGAATTTAATTTAGTCCTCATGGTCTTACCGTATCTTGCTCTAGCTAAAAAGATTGTAAAAGGCAACACACAAGACAGATGACTTCGGCTATATCACTTTTTAATTTTGTTAATTTACAAAGGATACAATTGCCGGTATTTTTTTTTGTGTATTGGGCGATGTGGTAAGTTTACTGCATTACTCAAAAAATATGGTGGCATAGTTACATACTTTATTGGGTAGCGTTCCTACACTCCAGCAAGTAAATCAAAACACCATCAATTTGACTGTAAGCATTATTTTTCTAGTAATATGCATTTGAATAATGCGCTGATCCAGACTATACATGCAGGTAGGTATCCTTCAGTTGTTGTTCTATTCCGAGAAGATGCGACTACTAAGATGAGTTCATGTCTGTGACTCATTTCCTGCTCAAAGTTTCAGTCAAATCAGCTTCCAATTACCACTAGAATGTCGGGAATGACGCGCTGTACTATAAATAGATCAAAATAAACGTGAAGTAAAATGCTGATAAATAAATAAAAGATGTGGGATGAGACCGGACATGACGTGTTCTTCGTAGGCCGAGCGACTTGTAAGCTACAACCGCTGTAACAGTTTTACACTCGCCGTTGACTCAGTACGACTATTGAACACCGTCTTCCAATTCGGGGGTACCGGCTAACCATTATCTCGGTTGAAATTCGGATGATAGCTAATCTCAATGGCTTCACGCACTTTCAGCGGAGTAAAAAACTTTTCTCTTGCAAGTACGGATATCTTATCAAATCTAATGTAGTGCGTCGATTCCAAGCTTAGATAAGATGGTCTAAGCCCATTGAGTGTTCGGCGTGTTTATTTTTTAATCAAAAATATAGCTTATATAGCTTATTTCGTTTGTGGGCTAATTAATTTTCATGTTTTATATCTTGAAAGGAAAACCAAACAATAAAAAATTATGCATACAAGGGAATACTCGTATAATAAAAACTGTTAAATAAAGTTAGTGGTGGTTACACTTAACTATTAATTGAATTGTATGTCTCTTTTCAAACGCCGTGAATCTTACAAACATTTAATTTAAATTGCTATTTTCGCTGCGTAACCTATAGTCTGGTCAACATCTACCTTTTTGCATAAAACTTTTGTATATTCACCGAAAATTACGACCAAGATGTTATTCGATTCGGAATATTATGTAGAAAGTTTAAGGAAAGGTCCCAAAAGGGGTCGATAAAAATTAAAAAAGTTATAAGCAATTATTAAAAAAAAATAATAGGAATTTGTTGTTTTTTTATTATCTCAAAAACTATCACAGATATTCAAAATTTGAAAAAAGATCTAAAAAGAGCAGAAAATTTTCAAAAAAAAGTTCTACTACATAGAACCGTATCTATAATATTTATAACTTTTACAGAGCCCTGAAAATAGAGGTAAAAGTTGGTGGTCTGGCTTCCGCGCGCGATTCGTCACTCGGACACGGTAACAAAAAAAACATTTTAACATATTAAATATGAATATTAAAGAATAAAAAAATTTGAGTACTTTTGGGATACATAAATAAACAATAATCCGCCGGCAAAAAAATGTTATCCCCATTTTTTCATTAGTTATGCATTTGTTAACCAACAACCTTTTCTCAATTGAATGTTAACATAAAAAATCCGATTATTATTGAACTACAACCGTAGGATTTTTTTCACTTCGTGGAGTTATTCTTAAGAGACACAAAAATAGATCCCCGTTGGAAAAAATCAAAAATTTTAATTTTCCATTTATTTATTAACAATCTAAAATGTAAAAAAAATTAAAAACTGAATAAAGATAAGTAAAATTTATTTTTATTTTTATTACTCAAATGTTTTGATTTGAAACTGTTAAAAGTTACTAAAAATATTTTTTTTTTTACTTTTTAACCACCATTATTTAAATAATTGTTATAAACAAATGCGTTATTTATAAGATAAAAAAATATTTTTTTTCTAATCTATTTGTTTATTTAAATTATGATTTTTAAGAAAAAAATTATTCCTTTAAAAAAATATTTATACCTAAAAAATGCATTTATTAATTAACAATCGTTTTTTACCACTAAATATGAATATTAAGGAACCGTTTTCTCTCTAAAAATCATAAATTGTATAGTTTTTAAGGATTTTGGAAAAAAATTTTTTTTTTAAATTTTTTAATTGTTTATTTAAAAATAATTTGTTATAAACTATTGATTGTTTTTCGGCAAAGTTTCGGACGGTTTTAGGTGGGTTAAGATAATGTTGGATTTTAATTTTTTTCTCAGCTTGTTAATACGTTACGTACATGATTTAGCTATCAAAATAATAAGAATAAAATAATCTACAACTCTGATTTTTCTTATCTTTCTCCGGATAAGTGGGTGTGTGATAAGTGTTTAAACTACAGAAACAAAAAAATTGACAACAATAATTTTTATAAATTTAAAAGTTATATCAATTATAAAAGCAAAAGAGCGAGATAAAAGGACAAGTTTTCGGACGTAAAAATATTAAAAGTTAAGTATTTATTTATTTATTGTGAACACTGTATATAGTATAGTATAGTATAGTATAGTATATAAAAAAATGGAAAAAAAATCGTAAAATAAAGAATTTAAAAAGAAACAATAGTTTATAACAAATTATTTTTAAATAAACAATTAAAAAATTGAAAAAAAAAAATCCAAAATCCTTAAAAACGATACAATTTATGATTTTTAGAGAAAAAAACGGTTCCTTAATATTCATATTTAGTGGTAAAAAACGATTGTTAATTAAGAAATGCATTTTTTAGGTATAAATATTTTTTTAAAGGAATAATTTTTTTCTTAAAAATCATAATTTAAATAAACAAATAGATTAGGAAAAAAAAATATTTTTTTATCTTATAAATAACGCATTTGTTTATAACAATTATTTAAATAATGGTGGTTAAAAAGTAAAAAAAAAATATTTTTAAGTAACTTTTAACCGTTTCAAATCAAAACATTTGAGTAATATTAATAAAAATAAATTTTACCTATCTTAATTCAGTTTTTTAATTTTTTTTACATTTTAGATTGTTAATAAATAAATGAAAAATTAAAATTTTTGATTTTTTCCAACGGGGATCTATTTTTATGTCTCTTAAGAATAACTCCACGAAGTGAAAAAATCCTACGGTTGTAGTTCAATAATAATCGGATTTTTTATGTTAAGATTCAATTGAGAAAAAGTTGTTGGTTAACAAATGCATAACTAATGAAAAAATGGAGATAAAATTTTTTTGCCGGCGGATTATTGTTTATTTATGTATCCCAAAAGTACTCAAATTTTTTTATTCTTTAATATTCATATTTAATATGTTTAAATGATTTTATTTGTTACCGTGTCCGAGTGACGAATCGCGCGCGGAAGCCAGACCACCCGCTTTTACCTCTATTTTCAGGGCTCTGTAAAAGTTATAAATATTATAGATACGGTTCTATGAGGTAGGACTTTTTTTTTGGAAATTTCCTGTTCTTTTCAGATCTTTTTTCAAATTTTGAATATCTGTGATAGTTTTTGAGATAATAAAAAAACAACAAATTCCTATTATTTTTTTTAATAAATTGCTTATAACTTTTTTAATTTTTATCGGCCCCTTTTGGGACCTTTCCTTAAACTTTCTACATAATATTCCGAATCGAATGACACCTTGATCGTAATTTTCGGTGAATATACAAAAGTTTTATGCAAAAAGGTAGATGTTGACCAGACTACTACTTTATAAGCTAAAGTCACTTTAAGGATACCCCATCGTTATTAGGCAACTTTCGAGTTCAATGAACTTGCACAATCATCGAAATAAACTACACAAATTGATAGCTTGAAAACGGTAGGGCAAGATAATATTGGACGTGCCCATGCATGATTCGTACTAATGGTAATGAATAGCTTGAAACTGAGCTAACTGTCCTAAGTCACGAACTTCGATACGTATGCAGAAAGTGCATGTGTTTAAGCTACACATCACATAAGTAACTCCTGCAATATTTAGATAACAGAACGATTCACTCTACAAAATTACTTGGAAGAGATTGCGGTTTTACCATCTTGCACATAGTCAGTAAATTCGTCGGTAGCTATGTAAATTTAGCTTAGAAGAAGCAGGGAGGGCTAAGTACGTTATACGTAGATATACAATATGAACATAGTACCTATACTTTATATTGAAATTTAGTCGTTATCTTTTCATGAGAGCTAAAAGCACCTTAATATCATACTTAGCAGACATATACATATTATGTATATGAGACTAAGATAGAGTTACGGTATATATATTTTTTGCTAAACTGTGTAGAGCCAAAATCAGCCAGGAGAGTTAGTCGAATTATTCGATTTATTAAGTAGGTATCATACATACAGTATTATTGTGTTAGAAACTGCAATATTTTTTAAAATATATTTCAGAGATAATTTTATCATTTGAAGCTGTGTTGGCCTAGTGGTTTGATCTATGGCCTCTCAAGCAGAGGGTCGTGGGTTAAAATCCCGGCTCGCACTTCTGAGTTTTTCGGAATTTATGTGCGAAATTGCATTTGAAATTTACCATGAGCTTTACGTTGAAGGAAAACATCGTGAGGAAACCTGCATACACCTGCGAAGAAATTCAATTTTGTGTGTGAAGTTCCCAATCCGCACTGTGCCCGCGTGGGAACTACGGCCCAAGCCCTCTCATTCTGAGAGGAGGCCTGTGCCTGCAGTGGGGCGTATATAGGCTGGGATGATGATGATGATGAATTTTATTATGCTGAAATTTGACATAAAATTATTTTGTTTAAAAAAAAATGTTTTATGAATGTAATAGGCTGTGTGCTGTGTGGCATAAACACACACGACGTCGGTAGTACTTGATTCACGTGCCTGTTAAGCTAACTGCAAAGGCAGAGGTGTAATCAGTATGCCGTACATATGCTCAGCACAAATATTTTCTCCATTTTCGCAGCTACGTGGCAGTGGAAACCAAAAGAACGACGTTCTAATGGATATTACGATGCTGAATTTTAGGAATAGGAGGGTGACGATTTGTCAAAGCGACGTCATTCAGATTTAATGCCGTGGCCGGTGGCACTCCCCATGCGATTCGGTAAGCTTTCGACCCAATTTGTAAGTGTGTCAATTCGGATGTAGCGATGCATATGAAGGGTAATGCTGTATGTCGAAATGGAAGTCGAGTCAAGGTTAGAGGATAGAAGGGTGATAAATTTTGACTAGACAACCTCTATCTGGCTAATAGATTAGATATTTGTCTTTTCCCGAAAACGTCATGTCAGAAATTTCTACCGCTCTCGGGAATCTTAAACATCAGTGTCCTACCTCAGGTGGTTTCCAGAAAGGTTTGCTTGCAATAAGCCACACATTAAACGTTCGGAGGTTGACGATGTTTAAAGATTACTGCCCTGATTGAAATTGTTGCCACCTTGATTTACTTGCAAAAATTCTAATGTTAGGAGTCTAGGTTGCTGTCTTGTGGATAGTGAGAGGATACGAGTATAATTTCAGAGGATACTGGCGATATGAAATACAAACATCAACAGGTTCCTTATTCTTATTATTACAGCATTTAAATGACCTCAAGTAACACGCTTACTGTTGCACCCAGAATCGTCTGAATGTAATTCGGTAATACGGGTATTAATAGAAGAGTGCGGTAGTTTCCCTTAATTTACTTTGCTTAACTGTACTGAAGAGATAGATTGTTATAATTTGTCAGATTAATTTAAGTTTACAAATAACTATTCAGGATTTGCAATTATAGTATTTAAATAACGAAAATATTTTGTAGTTCTTCATGAATTTAGAACGAGCAGTTCGGGTATAGTATAAATCTTCCCAGGTGAAGTTTTCGCTTCGAGCCCTTATCTTTCAAAACAAACGGTATCGTCATAGCATTAAGGTTCGAATTTAATGTAATGGCTCGAAGCGAAAAATTCACCTGGGAAGATTTATACTATACATACATAAACATAATGTAAAGGGCCCAAGCCAAGGCCCAAATTGAAGCACCAATTAACTCAACTACACAACCGTTTAGGTTCATTTCGTCCACATTCCCACTTCGTCCGTCAGCAATCCCATTTCGTCCACATCCATTTCTCAATTCGTCCACATTCGACCCTCAGGTGCCTCCGGCCACGTGGTTCAACAACGTTGTCCGATATGTCGGTAGTCGAGGAATTTTGATTCCTTGCTGTCCGACATGTCGGACTATCAGGATTTTTTTATTCCACTTAGTTCGACCATCGAACCAAGAGGATATTTAAAATTCCACTTGTTTCGACCCGCGAACCACGAGGATCATTGAATTCCACTTGGTTCGACCGGGAGCCGTTCAATAGTCATACAAACATTACAAACTGCTAGCATAATTTGGGAAATGGGAATGTGGACGAACGAAGTGGGAATGTGGGCGAAATGAACCTTAACGTACACAACATAGTATTTACTACACAAATAGATATACTACTATACAATACATAGTAAAGATACTTGAGATAAGGATTTGGCTCAGGCTCGTTCAGTCCGTTTCCTAACATGTCTGCTTCCTAAAGTGGCCTTCTTCCCACATTGACCGTTTCCTATGATGTCTACTTCTGAAAATGTCTGTTTCCTAAAATGTCTGCTTCTCAAACTAACCTTCTTCCCACATTGTCGCGGCTCAGGCTCGTTCGGTCCGTTTCCTTAAATTGTCATCTTCCCACAGTGTCAGTTTCCTGCGTTGTCTACTTCTCAAAATGTCTGCTTCTCAATTCTTTTTCCGGAAGGTTCCGGAGCCAAAATGGCAAAAACGGAATAGTTTAGTTTATTATAGTTTCAGTCTTCTGTCCGTCAGCTCGTATTATTTTAAATTTATGTTTATGTGACAATATGAGTTTTTGACATTGGGTTATAGGTACCTTGGTTGTACCGAGTATAAGGGTAATTTGAGCTTAGGTGCTAATGTACCGGAAGTGATATATTTTTTTGTCGATAATATTTTGCTACATCACTTTCGTATAGATGCCCCGAAGTATCCCAGGCATGCTTATTTCAAGTACTTCCGGAAACTACTTCTTGAATTCAGTGACAAAAAAGAAAACATTGTGAAAAGTAGACATTTTAGGAAACGGGCTTTAGAACACAAGTAGTGGGCATTATAGGAAGTATACATCGCACGAATAGGACATCACAAGGAACGGACATTACAGGAAGCAATTCAATTTTCGAAACGGACATAATAGGAAACGATCATTCTAGGACTGTGGCATGATAGGAAACCATTTGCTGACATTATAGGAAAGAGTCACTTCTTGGAAGAAGACCAGTTTGAGAAGCAGACATGTTAGATAACGGAGCCTGAGCCAGCCATTTACTGATTGGCCTCTGATCACCAAGACTGTTAAATAAACTAAGTTGACAAGTCGTTCGCTAGGTGTGCCAAGGTAACAGCGCCATCTAGCGGAGCTTTATGGAACAAACATTTACATTTTTTATAATGAATTTAGAGCGCCTTAATTTACAACACATGTTTTTATATTTTTTTATAACATCGTGGTATTTTTAGAAATGATTTTTCGTTAAAATAAATCTAAGAAATCAGTACAACTAGCGCCACCTGTTGGTAAATTCCACGAAACTATGTAGTAAACATTGTTCGAAATGTTGTTTAGTACCAATTACTTTACTAAATAAATACTAGCCTTCCGTCCGCAGCTTCGCCCGCGATAAATTAATTTTCCCGTAGGAAAAGGGTTTTTCCCGCGGTAAAAAGTAGCCTATGTCACTCAGTGATAATGTAGCTTTTTAACGGGAAAAGAATTTTTGAAATCGGTCTAGTAGTTTCGGAGCCTATTCAATGCAAACAAACAAACAAACAATCAAATCTTTCCTCTTTATAATATTAGTAGAGATAAGTATAGAATCTATACTAAATAAGCTTATTTATACGATTCAACACATAGCCTGGTTTTAACGACCTTATTCACTAAAGCTTAATATTATTACAGAGACTGTAAATGAATTGAAGAGTTTATTTTTACTAACGTTTAAACAACTACCTATATACTTTTTACAAGTCACTTTGCGTAGGATTACCCTAATAACAACTAATAAAGTCGAGTATTACCAGCATCTTAAAATTGTTTAACAGATTTGCAAATAAATATCTCTCTCTCTCTCTTTCTGTATCTATCTACCTATCTCTCTCTCTCTCTCTATCTCTCTCAAATCTATTTTAACTAATTTTAGTAGTTGTACCAAGGTTGTACTTGCTTGAAGCCTGCAAGCCCAGCAATAAGATTATGTTAAAGGCTTTTTTTAAACGCAGGTATGCTGATTTGTACGGAAAGAGCTTTCTGTAACTGTTACAGTTATAAGGTAAGTCTAATAAATCTTGCAGTACTTCGATGTAAAAATACGAAAACGGTTAAGTGAACTTCAAAACAAACGATCAACACAATTCGTGTGAGCAATAACAAAGCAAGATTAATGGCATATGCTATGCCAAATAAACGTTCAGTATTAAAGCAGGTGCAAATAGAATGTATGGTATGTGTATTGTGTGCTGCGCTTCCTGTAAACATTGAGTACCTAGTGTGTAACGTGGACATAGTGAGTACAATTAAAAACAGCGTGCCAAGGTTCTATTTTTTAAGATTTGGTGATTTCCACTGATACTTGCTAGCAGTCTTCGAAATCATTCTGGCCGCTGCGATTTGATTGAAACTGTTAGGTAATAATAATATTTTTTTAAATAATTCAGTTCTTGGATTCTCAGAAAATTTAAGTACCTATTTCGCGAAAATCGAAGTTTAAACACCAGCACTTTTTCTAATAAGTACTGTTAGATTATTATTAAAATTTAGAATATACACTGTCTATATTTTGCTCCTGTGAAAAGTTGTAATACAAAGTGACACGTTATTTTTCTCGTTGAAACACACAAAACACAATCAATATTATGTGGCGCGCGCACAATAAATATTATGTTTTGACAATGCATTTAGCAAACAAATGCATCCCCAATTCAAAAATGAGTATATTTTACGTCGTTCGTCGTGATTATAAATAATAAACGTTTCGGACGTGTTGCAACTTTCATTGATCGTGATCACAGTAGACCGAAGTTTTTTTATGTTTTTTAAGTAGACGGACTGTTGCTGTTAGCCTCGACGGCTTTTACTTACAGCTTACCTACCCTTATTTATAGTAGGCGGAGATTGTAACACAGGTAACTGGTTCGTCTTGACGAAGCCTACGCTGCGGATCTGATTTTATTGTATCCTTTCTTTCTTTTTTTTCAAAAAAAAAAGGTACTAGTTTATTCTTCATAAATATTCTAACGTAAAGGTAACGTAAGGATCACGGTAGGGGCACAAGGAACACATATAAACCTTTAAATTGGTATGGATAAGGTGGATTATCTCGCGCTCCAGGATTACATCCGAGCCGGGATTTATCAAGATATACGGTCATCTCCTGTTTTCCGCCATACATCATAACGATAAGGTAGGAATTATAGAGGTACGGCGCGAGAGCTTAGACTGAGAGATTTTTTTAAATGGCCTCTCCGTGGAAAAAACAAGCTCCTAGTAGCTTGACGCTAAAACTAGATTATTTTTTTGGCATGATGGTAATCAGAAAATCCTTATTTAGAAAATAACAGTATTGTGGTGGGGGTCCCTACTCTCTGAAAGAGAAAATATTGCCTAAGCTAAGAGCCTAACTTGAACTTATCTTAGTGGAAAGAAACTTGGTTTTCAACTGTAACATTTTTTATTTAATACTAGCTGATGCCCGCGGCTTCGCCCCTGTTGTATTTTTTCTAAAATTTCTTTCATACGAACCTTCCCCTGAGAATAACAAACGCAACAAAAAAAGAATTATCCAATTTGGTGCAGTCGATCAGAAGTTATACGCGTACAAACATTTCGGTGATTCATTTTTATTTTGACGGCCGGATAGCCTAGTTGTTAGAGAACCTGACTACGAAGCTTGAGGTCCCGGGTTCGATTCCCGGTCGGGGCAGATATTTGTGTGAAAAATACGAATGTTTGTGCTCGAGTCTTGGATATTTAATATGTATTTAAGTATGTATTTATCTATATAAGTATGTTTATCCGTTGTCTAGTACCCATAGTACAAGCTTTGCTTAGTTTGGGACTAGGTCAATTGGTGTGGATTGTCCCGTGATATTTATTTATTTATTTATTTATAAGTATATAAGATCAAGGATGATATAGACTGGATTAGCAATCGCCATAGTACAGATCGCCCGCAGAAAAATAGTTCGATTACTACAAATGTATTGTTTTTCAAAAGTGTTGCATAATTATACATTTGCAGTAATATGAAATATCTGTAGTCTTATTGTTTTGCTTTCAAGCCCTCGGGCTATATGTCAGCGCCATCTAGATTTAATAATCGAACTATTTTTCCGCGGCCGATTTGTACTATCGCGATTGCTAATGATATAGACTGCTATATCATCCTTGATAACTTGATAAGATATAAGATTACATTTTATTATATCAGACAGAACACTCGAGTGGTACGACCTAACCCCGAATGGCTGCCCCGACCGTCCAACGTTCATTTCTTGATTCGAATTCCAGAAGCCGTATAAGTAATTTAAATATTTGAAACAGCAACACGGTCTCGGTGGCCAGTGCCTACAGTATCTATTTAATCATACTCCCGAATTGGCAGTTTCACTAGGTTTAAATACGGCTATTTAGCGCATTATGAATAAAAACTTTCTGACTATTAAATATTGTGATATCTCCAATTAAATTCTCTTCTTCTTCTTTCTTTACACAAAGTTAAGAAGAACTCGTGCTCTTTCTGTGTACTTCTATGCAAATTTTTATCTACATTCGGGCTACAGCTTAACTTCACGTTATTGAACTACAACAATACAGCAACAAACTATCTTGCAACCTTTATGGTTATAAAAATCAGTTGGATTGGATATGTTGTCCGCTACTGATTAAGCTAAGCTATCTTTCGTTTTTAAGATTTTAGTATTTCAAACTCATTCTTTGATATTGAATATCATACATTTATTTTTATGAGTCTTTTCATCCCGTCTCTTATTCTACGTTGCTGATTCAACGTAACGTGGCCCTCAAGCTAAGTCAAAAAGCTGATAATACATCGGATTTTCTTCTCTTTTGTAAAGAATGGACTACTCGAGGGACCAACAAATCCGTTGAGTGAAGGCATCTTAGTACCCGCAACTCGAACCTTATTGTTATTGCAAATCGGAATTTATGCACACAATATAAATCCATTGTTTGAAAAGGCTAGTAATATGTCCGTAATAGTCGCTTAATATGCCGAAACAATTAAGTTCTTAATAACATTTAAGACAAGTGTATTTAAATTGAAAGAAATTAAGGGTTTGTAAACACTTAATTATCGGTTAGCCCTGTGGTAAATATGTACACATACGCTGGCGCTTAACAAACTCTTTAGTAAGTACAATGTATACTTAATTACACTAATTACTTAATTTACATTATTCTACGGAATGTTAGGTTTGAGTCTCAGAATATGTCCAAGTTTCGAATTGGAAGGATCACTCAAGTGACAAATTAAAATGGAATCTCGCGAATTAGCGTTATTTGAAGCGAATTTAGAGAAGGCAAATAAAGTACTAAAATTTATAGGTTTGCAAACCGATGATGAAGAAAGCAATCAAAGTTTTATCGAGAGGGCATGTAGCAAGAAGTTTTTTTGGTTTTTCAATATCATGTTATATTCTGAAGTGCTGGGCGAGTTAGCGTGGTTCGTAGAAAGAGGGATTAGGGGTAGCACCTTTATTGAAGCTACATACACGCTGCCCTGTGTCACATTATGCTTTCTTGGTTCCGCTAAAACTTACTACAGAATAAAATATGGTCACCTTATCAATGATTTGATACGTGCGCTGCGAAAATTACAAAGCGCCAAATCCGAATCGGGGATATACGAAGACCCAACTGCATACGAATCTATACGTAAAATTGTGAAAACACTGAGCTTGGCCATAAAAACTTTAACTATTTTCAACGCCTGCGGCCTAATTGCATTTTTATTAGGTCCACTCGTCATTATGGGATATATATATTTAGCTACGGGAGCCATGAAGTTGAGGTTTCCTTTTCTCATTCTATATCCATTTGACGCCTCTGATTTACGATTTTATCCGTTTGTATACATTCATCAGATGTTAGGAGGTGCGTTCAAAAAAAGTACTACTTTTTGTGCTAAAAAGTCTAATACTATAAATTGAATATTTTCGGTTACAGGCGTGTTTGCTGTTTATACAATATTTGGCCCAGACTGCCTGTACTATCTGTCCTGCACTTTTGTCCAAGTTCAGTTCTGTTCACTTAAATATGACATGGAGAGAATTGTACCTCCACGTTCCAGTTTACAACTGCAAGCAGATAAAGATGCTTATCGAAAAAAGTTTCTGGAGTGTATTACGCGTCACATGGAGCTTATACGGTTTGAATTAGCTTTCATTAATTAGAAAAGCGATGTGTACTCAGGATCAATCTATCTCTTTGATTGATCTTCTGCAAACCAACTTAAAAATTTTGGAGAGAATTTTAGACGAATTGTCGATAAAGAGCCTCTTTCTCTACTTCGAACGAGATCTATAACAGATATTAAATATATCTGAGCGATATGATGACGATTTTGATGAAAAATAGTATCTGTCTGATTTTTTACCTCGTCTCTGTCTGATTGAATTATTCTTATGCGATAGGTCCCTACATGTAAATCTTTAATTTAGAATTATATTGAGGGACAAATCTTAAAGGCCGCTTGGTAGATATGGAAAATTCCCTTCTATCACTATTTATTTTTATAGATTTTTTTTTTAATAACCACTTTTTTTCAGATGTGTTAATCTAATTGAAATCATCTTTTGCAAGTCCGCGTTGTTCAACTTTATGTCGAGCTCCTTGTTGCTATGTCTCGCTGGTTTTAATATCGTGGTAAGGCCAGTTTAGTTACTTAAACAAACAAATATTTCACCTAAAAGCATGGTTAGTTTTGGGAAACTTTTAAAAATTAGGAAAAATTAAGAATTTACATGCAGCTTAAACTTTGTCCGTTTAAAGCGCACACAGTTTGCGTCGGGAGCTTAAGTTAAGTAGTAGATATAACCACTGAAGTTATTGCATGTTTCAGGCTTATGAGGACGTGGCCATGCTTGGTAATTTCCTCAGTTTTCTCGTTATGTGTATGCTGCAAATATACTTGATATGCTACTATGGGGATAACGTTTCTCGGGCTGTAAGTATAGTTTTTATTGTAAAGTTTTCTTTTTCTGTGCTCATCTAAACTAAACCGGGACCTCAATGAAATAAAAAAGAGTTTTGTGTTATTTTTTGAGATTGCGATTAAAGCTCTTAATAGTGCTTACTTGCCGTCAAGAGTTGTTCAAGTTTTAGACCTATCAAAGATAATTTATTACTTTTTAAAATATATTCTATTATAACAGTTTTACTACGTAATTTACTATAAATTTCAGAGTGTCGAAATTAGTAATGCTGTGTATAATAGCCAGTGGTTTAACCTCGATGCAAAGACTGCAAAAGATTTGCGCATGGTTTTAATCAGGTAAAATAATATGAAATGTCTCTTCTAAACATGAATGAAATGAAAGTAAAATGTTAGATGCCGGTTACTACTCCTTTGTTTTCAGGTCTCAAAAACCATGCAAGCTGACTGCTTATACTTATACTGAAATTAATCTAACCACATTTACTCGGGTAATTTTCTGTTGTTTTTTATAAAAAATCATGACTCAGGGAGCCGATTTTTTAAATCACCTCTGTGTAAATACCAATCGAGATTGGTGAACAATAGTGTAGAATTTAAAATACTAGTACCTAGAGTAGTAAAAATTGTAACTCCATTTAATTTCAACTTGTGAAGGTTTCATTTGAGCGGCAGTTTTGCAGCAAAACAGCAAATTTCACCTAGATGGCTATGATTTGATAAAAAGGGATTCACAGATAGCAGATATGTAGGTACAGTAAATGTCCTAGACAGATTGTGCATATCTGTTCAAGTTGACGAATTATTATTTAATTAATCGCATGTTACAATTAAGAATTTTTGAAATGCTTGAGTACTGTAGTCTACTGTATACGAGACTGTTAGTGATATTAATTTCTGGGTGTTAATTTCAACGACTTTTATATTATTGTTTAAAAAAAGATTTTTACATCGTAATATTTCAATAAAATGTCTTCATCAAAATAAGTTTTAACTTTGTGTATTCTGCTCGATCATCGTGGTGGTAGTCTAATTAATCTTACGAGTGCAAAAGATTGAAAATTCCTTGAAAATTCTAATGACCGAAACAGTTACACGCTTGCTACATGTGGTGGCGAAAAATCTGGGTAACGCTGCGCGAGGTAACGGATTAACTAAATTATATATTTTTTAATGTTATATTATAAATTTTCGTTCTCTTTTCAGATTTTAAGCACTTCGTGGTCCTACTTCGCTCTGTTGCAGTCGATGTACAACCGGAAATAAAATGAACTAAAACAATTACTTTGCTCACTCGCGACAGCGCAAAGTAATTGTCGCGGGTGAGCAAAGTAATTGTTTTAGTTCATTAATATGGACCTCCGCAAAGTAACGCCTGATTCAATAAATTATCGGAAATAAAACACAAAAATCAAGTGTAATCGGTCGCATTACTATTATTTGTACACGTAATAAGTATTCATTAAGAACTCATTTTTAGAAACAGTTTGCACTGATTTTGTAGGAAATTTAGAAATTAGTGAGTATTTAATTAGGTAAATAAACATAGCATGTATACTTCTAAATAAAATGGCATTTTATTGAACTTTGAACATTCAATAGGCTTGATTGAACCCACGACCCTCTGCTGCAGAGATCATAGGTTAAGGTAACTACTACAAGGCTGCCACGTCTTAATATGTACATACGACCATACGTACATAGTGTAGTAAGTAAGTACATAATTATTTAATCGAATGCACCGGGACCAAGCTACTTATACTCCATTTAATTTAGAATTATAAACCACAACAACATTATATTGCGGCTCGTGAACTGTAATCTCTTTACAATTTGTACTAGAGTAACAATTGACGACACGCAAATAAAGTGACATTAAAACAATTTTATTTTGCGGCTCCCAGACTATTGTACTACTATTTGCTAGGTAACAAATAGTTGACGAGCCGCAATATAATGTTGTGGTTTTCAATTCTAAATTAAATGAAGACAAGTATAGGTTACCTCAAATTACTTATAAGTACATACATACATAGAGCAGTAAGTAAGTAAATTGATTAATCGAATGCGCACGGAAGACTTGTAAGAAAAAACGTGCAAGTTCTATTACATTGCGGCGCTTGATTGACCACTTCAAACACGTTCGGTTTACGGCCTCGCAATGTACTGCAACTCTCATGATTTTTCAGTCTTAAACTGGGCTTCAGACTGTCATGGCAAAAACATTATATTTACAAGAATTGCACGTCTAATAGTGTAAGATTTAAAGCAAATGGAATGGTTTGTTTCGTATGGAAAAAAGGCTCCCTAAACACTTATATTTATCGGTTGATTGTAACGTATGTATACGTGCTTAATTAATTCTTAGGGAAATACAGTGTAATTACACTAATTACTTTATTTACATTAAAACGGTAACGTCATGTCTGATTCTCAGAACACCTTTATGCTACAAATTGATAGCATCACTCATGTGACAAATTATAAACTCTTTTTCTTTTTAACCGACTTCAAAAAAAAATAGGAAGTTCTCAATTCGTCGGTATGTTTTTTTAAATATATATATTTTTTTTTATTTGTATGTTTGTTATGCGATTACTCCCTCAATTGTGAATCGATTCTCAAAATTCTTTTATTGTTTGCTTTGCATACTTTGAGACTAGGTCGATTGGTGTGAATGAGGGTTTTCTATGAGAGGCTATTTGGCGCTAGTATCGTCAGGTCCGCTTGACAACTTTGACATTTGATGTATGGGTGTAACGTCAAATAGACCTTACGATACTAACACCATCTAGCGAAATTCCACCTATCAGAAAATCCTCATTGTCCCGTGACATTTTATTTAATTACTAGGTCCACTCCTGCTTGCTTGTGCTGAGGCCCGACTTCAAACAGATTAGTAGAAAGATATTTTCATGCTCATTATAGTCGGTTAAATTTTTATTTCCTATTTTATTGGGTGTATTTGAAGACGGTTCTACTTATTTATTAAAATTTTTTTTCATACAAATATCTGCCTCAACGAGCTTAGAGAGTCGGCAAGTTGATCCACAGATCGCGACAGATGGCGCTGTTCCCTGTATCAACACGGTATCGTTTGTTTCCTCAAATATCTACTTATTGCATTGACGATAACCTGTTAGTTAACCTATAGACGGTTGAAATTTTCATAGAATTTTTTCGTGATCTCGCTTGCTGTAAAGCATTGTAGAGATTAATATATCGGTACCTTGATTTACTCACATGATAATCTAATATAACATGGCCCGCCCCTCACCCACCCACATTACTAGGTATTTCAATGTGTTTAGTTGGTCACATACTATTTATAAAAGAATTTTTATGTAGTAGTATCTGCTTTTGTTTGAATTGACGGCGGTCTCAACACACACACATGCGTTGAAAGTTTTCGTGTGCTTTATAAATACTTTCACAATACATTGAAGACTTCTTGAGTTGTGGAGGGGCGGGCCATGTTATCGTAGATTATCTTCTACTAATTACAATGAACTAGTGGACTTCTACTGCTTAATTGTGCAGTTCATTGACGACAGAGCTTCGAGTCGAGAGTCGGCAAGTTGATCCACAGATCGCGACAGATGGCGCTGTTCCCTGTATCAACACGCTATCGTTTGCTTCCTCAAATATCTACTTATTGTATTGACGATAACCTACAAGTTAACCTATAGACGGTTGAAATTTTCATAGAATTTTTCCGTGATCTCGCATGCTGTAAAGCATTGTAGAGATTAAAAGAGATCTTAAAATTAGTAATATTAATTTTAGGGGCTGTTTCACCACCTTATTGTCAAACTACTGGTTACGTAACCAATGAATAAACTAAGTACTGCACAAATCTGTCGGCCAGTTTTTTTTTCAGTTTCACCACTCCGGTCCTGTGCAAACAAAGTACCACTTAACTAATTGTCGGTTTAACAAAAAGTCGGAATAGCAACGTCCCATTTCACGACCACGGGTTCCTGTTCGCATATTTTCGTTCAAAGAGTCGCTCATTATTAAAGCAAAATAAATCGTAAACTATGTAATTTTTAAACACATCTATTTTTTTGCATAAACAAATGTGTAACATTATAATTAATCCAAAAACGGTATTTATTTACGATACTTTGGTTAACAATAACAAAGAAAAATAAAATCACGTAAAACGAATCGAAAAGTGGCGCCAAAACCTTTGACAGATTAACTTTTTTTTAATGGCGATGTACAAGTTCAGGTAGAACAAACGATTGTGCCACTGAAAAAAAGTCTGTAATTAAAAAATATTACGAAATTTTGGATTTATTTTTATATACTAAAAGCGTACCTATATTTTTTATTCAAATCTTGATATTTAAATTCTCGTTTGCTATTTAGCATGACTTCTTTCTTTAAAAAATAAAAAATACTTTGATTTATTTTTCTAAAACCGGCTGAAGGGCTCTCCAACCATGGCCACAAAAAAATAAACTAACTAATTAAAAAGATATGTGACGGATAAAAATGCTAAATGCCACCTGATCTGATGGTCAAATTAAGAAATAGTTTGTCCGTCACTTAGCGCTAATCAAGACTGGTGAAACAGAAATTTTTATTCCATGTGACGAATAAGGTTATGATCAAGCTAATCCGAACTTTAAAAAAAGTGGTGAAACAGCCCCTTAATTTACAAAACTAAGGGGCCTGTTACATACCCGATGACCCATGACCCATGACCCGCCCTGGCTTCGCACGGGTGCAATGCATATATTATAATTATAAACCTTCCTCTTGAATCACTCTTATCTATTAAAAAAAAAGCCGACCAAGAGAGTGTCGGACAAGCCCAAGATAGGGTTCCGTAGCAGGTACGAAAAAATCTTTGCATACTTTATTAATGTGGTTGTTTTGGTCCCAACTCCCACCATGCGCAGAATTTAAACGTCGGCGGTACAGCGCCATCTATCGGCGAATTGGGTAACTAATTTGCAGTCTACTAGAATTAGTATGTATGTTGATGGTTTTTCAGATGTAATTCTTTATTATATGAACCGATTTCAATTTTATTTATTTATTTAAAAGAAGATACTGTTAGCGTGATCTTATAGGTACTTAAGGAAAAAAATGCTTGCAATGGCGGTCAAATTACAATCTTAGATTAGAAATATTTTTTTACAAGAACTTAAAAACTGCTCAACTGATTAAGTTGAATATAATTTTCCTAGAAAGTTTTTATTAAGTTTAACTTTTTTTCATATTTTTAAGACTTGCTGTTCAAAAGTTAACGGGGGGGGGGGGCACATTATTTTGAAATTCCGGAGTGAATATCTCTGATAATATTCACTTTATCAAAAAATGGTTAGCAAACCCCTATTTATTTTCAAATACCTATCCAACGACCAACGATACCCCACAATATAGGGTTAGTCGAGAAAAAAAATCACCCCTACTTTACGTCTATGGGAGGTACCCTGAAAAAACTTTTTTTTAGTTTTTTTTATTTAATCACTTTGTAGGCGTGACTGATATATATATTCATGCCAAATTACAGCTTTCTAGTACTAACAGTCTCTGGTTGTGTGGTTTTAAAGATCTAGGCATACATAGGGACAGACAGACAGCGGGAAGCGACTTTGTTTTATACTATGTATGTAGTGAAGGGGAACTCCCTTTCTAGTTAATATAACTGAAGCGAGAGTTCCGCTTGTAATATTAGTTGTACTTTGTTAAGCAACAGGCCCCAGAAATTAATTAAATTATAAAAACTAACCCTACGTTAAAACCTTAATTAAAATAAGAGAAAAATACACTGAGCAAAAACAAAAAAAAGAGCTCCGCAGCACGCATAGTTATATCCAAAGATGCTCGCAGCATTTATCTATCTATACTTATAGCAATACTAATAAGTAAAATAAATAATCTTTAAACAAGAACTTCATAATATAATAACTATACCACTGAAATGTTTTCTTGATTGATACTCGTACATACATAAAATAAATAATAATTTTTAAGGCCTATTTCTATACTGCCATCTCTTTCTAAAATCCTGGAAAAAATTATAAATAAGAGATTAGTTAGCTACCTTGAAACCAATAATATTCTTTCGGATCAGCAATTTGGCTTTAGAGCTAAAAAGTCAACAAGTGACGCGGTGAATCTGTTTACGGACCTCATTTCTTTGAATTTGGACCAAGGATTTAAAACCCTAGGTGTTTTTCTGGACCTAGCGAAAGCTTTTGATTCGGTTTCAGTGCCAATTCTTTTACAAAAATTAGAGAGTATAGGTATTAGGGGAACGCAGTTGAATCTCTTCAGAGATTACCTTAGTAATCGCTTCCAACGGGTCAAAATTGGTTCCACCTACAGTACCGATCATCGGCTTGATTTTGGGGTCCCTCAAGGTAGTATATTGGCTCCTACACTTTTTTTGATTTTTATTAATGACTTGTGTAACTTAGAATTAGACCGTGGTACAATGATCTCATACGCTGATGATACCGTCCTAATTTTTTCGGGCAATTCGTGGGATGATGTTTACTATTCTGCACAGAATGGTTTCAGCTTGGTTGCTCCATCACAATTTATTAACTTTGAACCCAGGAAAAACCGTTCATGTCGCCTTTTCTTTAAGAAACTCGCAGCAACCGACTAGTCATGCATGCTCCATTCGGGCATACCAATGCTCCCTTACTAACCAGAACGAATGCTATACTTGTCCCGTCATTACTAAAGTTAACTCCACTAAATATCTAGGTGTTATGGTTGACTCCAATCTAAATTTTACCCAACACATAGAGACAGTCGCTAACAGGATTCGAAAACTTATGTTTATATTTAAAAAACTTCGCCATGTAGCGAATAAAAAAATATTAAATCAAATCTACTCTGCTCTGTGTCACTCCTTGCTAACATACTGCATCGTGCGGAGGCGCAGCAGCGAAAACCACACTCCTAACCTTAGAAAGAGCTCAAAGAGCGGTCTTAAAGGTCGCTACTTTCAGGCCTTTCCTGTTTCCGACACTGGAGCTGTTTCAATCTTGCAAAGTACTTACCGTGCGACAACTTTTCATTCTATCACTAATTATGAAACAGCATATTTCAGCTCCGTATAACCCTAGTGTGAACAACAAAAGGCGCAAAGACATAGTTTTTGTTCCCAAAAGCACCTCTCATGCTTTCGCGCATAAATTCTTTCCCTTTCTTGGACCTTATTTCTGTGGCTCTAGTGAAAAAGGGGTTAAGTCTGCAGAAATTAAACAGCTATTTTCTATTTTATGTGTAAAGTGGGCTAAGTCGAAATCAGCTGTTCAACTTCTGAAGACTTAACCCCTTTTTCACTAGAGCCACAGATTTATACAATAAAATCAATAAAGTACTAAATATTTATGACTTAAACCGTAAAGTGTGCAAGGTTAAGGTTATTGCGTGGCTGCAAGGTCTATCTTATGTTGACACTGAAAATCTGCTGACGATTGCAAGGTGAGGATGACGCTGTGTAGCCGATTGTTCTTTGTTTATTTTGTTATTTGACACTTGATTAAATTATTATAGTTTAATTACCAACTAAGTATTATGTTTTAAGATATTGTGTTGCGATGTTAAATGCTCGAGTTGTATTATAATTCTTTAGATTCCTTTTGTCTATAACACAGGTTACACTTGTAACCTAGCTTAGACTAAACTAAATTTACTATCTAGACCTAAGATTATTTCATGTTCATGTGTATATTTTGTATCTTATATGAATTTTATGAATAAAATAAAATAAAATAAAATAAAATAAAATAAATAAAATGCAAAATATAGCGAGTTCAACAGTCGGGAGCCATTACTAAGAATTTTTGAACCGGTCACGATTTTTAATAGTCACCGACTGCTAAACTCGCTATATTCCGCATTAGGATTTATTGTATGTTTTATGCATAATGTTAATGTGACATAGGGTAGCTGGCATATACACGCCATACTGCGCCATATTTTGCATTCTTATTTCCGCTAAAACTTACTGCGGAATAAAATATGGTGACTATCTCAAAGAGTTGATACACGCGTTGCGAAAACTACAAGTACTGTTATAATATACAATCTACATTATGCAAAGAAGGGATATGTATACGAACCCCAATGGCATACCGTAAAATTGTGAACACATTAACATTAGGCTTGGCATTTATTAGCTGGTTGCACTTTTATTAAATAGGTCCACAAACCATTCTGGAATTTATATATCAACTATTACTTACAACTTATTGCATGTTCACGTTGTTCAACTTCACGGCGAGCTCCCTGCTGCTATGTCTTGCTGGGTTTAATATCGTGGTAAGGTCATTGTCAGCTGCTTAAACAAACAAAAATCTTACCTAGCGACTGCTAGACTAACTAACTTACTAATAAGATTTAGTCAGAGCGCATTTGTAGAACCTTTTAAAACAGGTAAAAATTAAGCTTTCCTGCAGCTACAGCTACAACTTTAGCCGTTTGTTTAAAACGCATACGGAAATTTTTTAGTTGTACGTTGTACATACAACTAAACTTTTTGTGTTTTTCGAGAACAGGAGTATTGTTGAGAGGACGTAGCGATGCTTGGTAATTTCCTTATTTCTCGTCATGTGTTTGCTGCATTTGCATTTACTTTGTTTGGTAAGTATGCCAATGCTACTATGGGGATTAATGCCACTTGAGTTGTAACTCTAGTCTAGACTCTAAAGCACAGTTTCCTAACCTTTTATGTACTACCTATACCCTTTTCAGAAAAAATCCAACGCCCCCTCCAACTGTCTGTCTATTATCACAATTTAAAAATTATTTCTCTTTCTCTATCTCTCTCTCTCTCTCTCTCTCTCGTGGTATTTGTTACCCGCTACCGCCCCCACGAAAAGCTCCAGCGCCCACTAAGGGGCGGTACCGCCCCCGTTGGGAACCTATGCTCTAACTAAAGTAACAATACCTAGTAATTTTCCAACGATTAAACGAAAAACGCGCGTTGTGATTTTTTAAACTTTTGTTCGCTTACGTGTAGGTATATTAATAAGACTTGGACATTGTATTTAAATTGATCTATATGTTAGTAAAATCACGTAGGTAGGATGGTTTTCTTGCCTTGAAATTTAATAATCGTTAGAGCGGTTTCGCACTACGTGCGATCCGAATCCGTGAAAATAAGTTTTGGAACAATTTGTATGGTAAAATCGGATGAGGAAATCGGATTCAGTGCGTAAGCTCATCCGATTTTACCATACAAATTGTTCCAAAACTTATTTTCACGAATTCGGATCGGATTCGGATCGGACGTAGTGCGTAACCGCTCTAAAGGCTACAAAAATGCACATGTTATTATTGTTCATGAAGTTATAATCGTTTCTCTGTTCAGAATTGGATTTCTCTGCATACTGTTAACTCTATGTTAAATCAAAATGAGTTTTTAGCCGTTCTATTCTGTACTTACTCCTTATTATTGTACAAATAATTTTCAGTCTCGAAATAAGTTATGCCGTTTGGTTTTTTGGTAGATGGATGGATTGTAACATTTATTTATTTACATTATCATCATCATCACTTACACTATCATTACAGGGATTAAACTCAATGCGCATTTCGTGTTTACAGTATACGAGTACAATGATAAGTTCAGGCTCTGTGTTAGAATGCGTATTAAGATCAGTAAAATAAATAATTAAACTTCGCAGCGCAGCACGGAATGCTGAGGACCTGGGTTCGATTCCCAGAGCTGGTCTTTATTCTGGGTTTTTCTGTGCATCCATGTTTCAGTTTTTATTTAGTATGATATACTCTTCTCATTATTAGTTATGTGAGACAACGAAGCCCAGAAAGCAGTACAACAATAAAATAATCCAAATGACTATCGCTACTCGTAAAATCGCCTGATTTACACCGCATTCTCAACAGATGTCTAACGAATGTCGTTAAACTATTTGACGAAATAATATCTCTCATAGCCGAATGTGTCTGTTGACAATAAATATAGGTCTATTGAGTGTTATGTCTGTCTTTGTTTAACGATCAAAGAGGATACACATTGAAATGGCGCACTAAAATGCGGCTGTAAAATTACGGTATTTAGTTGACCACGCTTTGGTACAGGAATAAAATCAGTTCATTATAGGTATGGCTGTTACAATAAGTATAATTATGTAATATGTATGTTAAGTCTTTAAAGTATTTTTATATGGGCCTATGCAGCCTGAAATAAAATTATTCTATTTTGTTCTAATAAAGAGATAGAATCACATATTTAACACACCATGAGGTTCAAAATAAAAATATATCTGAATAGTTTACACTTTACGGAAACGAGTGAGTGAGTGAGAATCAGGGATGTTATGGAGCTCCGTATCCGTAACCGAAACTATCGGATATCCGAAATAAAAATATACCCGTAACCGTATCCGTTTCACAAGTTTCGGATAGTTTCATATAAGGGCGGAGTCTGAATAAAACGACATTTTCGACAGGTTTTTGTTTCACCGCTCGCGCGCCACGTGAATCTTGCAGTGTTGCCATATATACAGATTTATTTGTATCTATTACATACTATTTGTGTTGATATTTTTACTTCAATCTAATATCCGTAACCGAAACTATCCGAAACTAACGGATAATCCGAAATAATTACATATCCGTAACCGTATCCGAAACCGATATAATTTTATTCCTACATCCATATCCGTATCCAGATCCGAAATATCATATCCATAACATCCCTGGTGAGAATATTTTGAAGAACACGAAAACTCTTTTTTACTTAAGTTTTATGCTCGGAGTTTCTCTGCGGGATCACGTTAGAAACGATGAAATCCGCGTAAAAACTAAAGTCACCGACATAGCTCGAAGAATCGCCAGACTCAAGTGGCGGGTAGGGAGGGCACATCGCTCATAGAACTGATAGCCGGTAGGGCCAAAATGTTCTCGAGTGGCGTCCACGGACCGGAAGGCCCAGTGTAGGTAGACCTTCAACAAGATAAAGCCACGACCTAGTTAAAGTTGCGGGAACGTGTTGGATGCGGATGGCACAGGGCTGGTATATTTGGCGAACCCTGGGAGGCCTATTTTCAGCGGTGGACGTCTTTCGGCTGAAATGATGATGATGTTGATTCTTTACTTAATAGATTACAGGAAACTTACCTACGCTAAAACGATTTGAGTGATTCTGATGAAATTTGGCACACATACTATTACTATTGTATATTCTGTGACACAGACTCGCCGCAACAGCTACTAGTTTACAATAAAGTCAAAGTCTTTCTTATTTTGGGCATTAAACCAAACAAGGCGTCAAAAATCAATCCATGTTTTAGTAAACAGCAAGTGTGGTAGGCGTGCCACTTAATTAACGGGTGTGCCTAAATTGGTGTAATTAAAACGTGTGTCGGTTCGGTACACACAGTGAGGCGGAAACCCGGCATTTATATTTAAGGGTTCAGACGTTGTTTGATGACAGTTGGTAGTTAACCAAAGTACCTACTTGTAAAGTGATACTAGTGTTTTTTTGTTGTTGGTTAGTTTGTAAGAAATAAAAATGTTAGCGCTCTTCTTGAAAACAAACCTACTCATCTATCGTAATTTTGTACCTACCTACAGGCAAGTGCAAAAATATTTATTTTTATTTTCGACTTAATTCTCTCATAATTATTTACCGATAGTCCAGTACTCAAATTCGACGACATAAGAGTTATGGGACATATTTATGAGCAAGTTGAATGCACCCATATTTTTACACTGGACTGCACTTAGATCGAAGAAAAGCAAAATGTACTTACCATAACGCGAACAAAAACTAAGAAAAATTGCAACAAAACTAAACGAACCACATGGCATTCAGCTTAGTTACGATTTTCTGAATTTAGTTGCAATTTTTTTAGTTACACTACATTTTTTTTGTCTTAGATTTGCTGATCTCATGAAGTGATATTTTCGCCCTTTTAGATTTGTTATTATCAGAGCCCGTACATTTGATGCCGATGTCGTCACGCCGCGTACAGGATGATTGCAATTTGAGTAGTTGTGATAATCAATCATTAATCATCAATCATTAAAAATTAAACAAATGTGCGACGCAACAAACAAAAATACGATTACAAAACAAAAGTATTTTTATAAATATTGCATTACGTATGAATACGAAGATGACTTAGATTTTCTCTGTCTAAGAATTAATGCAAGAAGGATGGCGTTCTTCAAGTTAGGGAGGAATTCTGTTTTCTACGTAATTATTAAAATGTGGTAACAATACCATTTAAAAAATGTATGTAGGTATAAAAACAAAACAAATAGTTTAATTTACGTGTCACGTATCCATTAGGTATTAATTATTCCACGTGTGAATAGATTACTTTTGAAGTCATTTGTACATGATTAAAATGATTGACGACTAATAATTAATAATTACAATAAAACTATTTGGTATCATGCAGCGTGACGTCAAATTGATGTCATCAGCATGAAAAATATGGGCCCTGGTTATTATAAACGAGATAGTTTGTACGGATTGATGAATATGTGGATGTTTGTCAATCTTTCACTCTCAAACGGTTCGACGAATTCTAATGAATTTTGGCACAGAGATAGTTTTGTAACATGGGTTAACATGGATGTTAATGTCCGTGTTAACGGGACAGCGATAAATTAATTCTTCGCAGACAGAGTCGCGTGCAATAGCTATTAGATACCGACATACTTACATCACAGAATATATAGTAGTATAGTTAACAACAAATACCTTGTTTTTTCATAAGTCTTATTTATTCTGATAGCGAGCGACTGTATCAGACTAGACAGCCCAATCTAGAAAATGTCAAGCGGCGTTTATTACTTCATAAACCAAGTTATCCTAAGTAATGCCACATGGACACGCCGTAGGAACACGCACACGCTACAAACTTCTTAGAATTTCACATCCATCCAACTGATCCAAGCAAATAATACGTTGTAGGTATGTGTATGCGCGTTTTCTATTTGGGAAAATTCCGATTCGGACGTAACGACATAGTGAATAGTGAGTGTTTTGCCATCAGGAAAACTCGTAAGCTACGATTATGATTATTCCCTTATATTATCATCATCGTCGTATGAAATGATTTGAAGTGGTACGTCCTGACGTCATGTAAAAGTATTAGGAAAATTCGTGGGAATTGAGTTATTAGGAAGCCACGCCATTGTAAGTCACGTACTATCAATTGCTTAAAAAATAATAATAAAGGGATTGTTGGTTAGCAAAATTTACCTTAAAGCTGATTAAACTGTTACAATAGGATTTGCATTGTAGAATTTTTCAAAATTATTTATTAATAAAAATCCCAAACTAAAGCCAAATCGACCTGACTTTATACTACGTACTCACTACTTGATACACGGTGCTTTCAGTCGAACCACACACTCTCAGACAGACAGCATATCGTATTCAAGTGACGTCATCTCCTTATGTGATCTAAGAAAGTAGCTCAAGGTCCTTGGAATGAAGTGTTGTGTTGTAATACTACTATTAAACGCCGTTTGTGTCGTACTTAAAGCTTAACAAGCCCTCACCCGTATAATGGGGTTCATACAAGTAATAAGGAGGTTTTATTATTCAACCGGAGAATTAGTTGAGGATTTAATTTTATTTAGTCAGAATGTAACAAAGAAACACTTTAAAGTCTTAAACTTTGACACCGTAAAGTCAGGTTACTTTGGCCCCGAGGAGTAACTTTGGACACTTGACAAATTATAATGTAGAAGAACTTAAAATAAAACTCCTATTAAATTACCAGTCCTTCAAATACTTCAAACAGTTTTTGCTTCAGGCGTTTCTTTGATTCATATTATTATAATTTATGGACATTTGAATAACACAGTAGTTTTCAACGCTTTTTAAACTAACTTGATCAATTTTTTCTTAGCGCAGACCATCAACCATTCTCACGAAGCTAGATATTCCAGAGAACTTTACTTATAACTCTAGCGCTCTAAAGTAGGTACACAATTATGTTGATAAAATTCAGGCGATTAAAACAATCCTTTGGCATAATGGGAGTTAAGTACGTAAATTAATAACTAGAAGAATGAGATCACATAGGTTAAATCAATATATCTTGCATTGCAAATAAATTTATAACATATACGTAAAAGCGAATGTTTACTGAAGCATTTCAAACACCGCTATGTACACAGCCGGATGATATTAAGCAGAATTGCTCCGAATTCGATATCCGGTGGGAACTATTGGTATCAAATGTCCATGGACATTTGTGGAATACGTGTCAAGGATGGTATAAGCTGACGTAAAATATGATATCTATCTATTTTTGTTTATTACCCGTATACGTATTTGTGTTCGGACTTAGCGGAAAGCGAAGGGAGGAAATGAGATTCACGATATTTATAGGTACGCTTGGAAAACATTTGTTTAAGACAAATAGGATGTATGTTACAAAATTTGCCAATCGTAATCAAATACGTACGTACACAGGATTTCAGAACAATCAGCTAAACTGGTTGTTTAACTCATTTTGTACACAAAATAAAAAAAAATTAAAATTTAAACTTTTTATTACTTTCATAAGAATACAAATTAATTATTAATATTATTGGTACAATCTTTTAAATTTTAAGATTATATACTAACAACTTACTTTCATTAACACTACATTAACTTATTATAATTAGTAAATGAATTGTTATTTGAAATGTAAATCATCGTACACTGTCTATGAATAAAAGATTGCTTTCAACATCCTAAGTGGTCATGGAATGTTCTATCGCAGACCGGAAAGTCTTATTCATAATGTACTATATAATTTTATTATTCTTATGCAAAAAATTAGTGCTATCATAACCTTTCTCTTGGCGTATAAAGTGATCCGTTGTACCTACTTCTTGACCATGTGAGCAAATACAATACATTAAGGAAATATATAGATCGACGACCAAGGTTGCGGGAACGCGTTGGTTGCGGATGGCGCAGGGCTGATTTGTTTGGTGAATCTTGGGGGAGGCCTATGTTCAGCTGTGGACATCTTTCGGCTGAAATGATGATGATAATGAAAATGTTCTTTTGTCGTCAAAAGGAATTGTTCATGGAAACCTAACTATTCCATTAAATATTTCATGGAAAAATAAGTTCTTCTCTTTTCTCATTTAGAAACATAAACTAAGTAAGCATAATTATATTCAAACTACGTAAGTAAGTTTGCCATAAACCGGGATTTTAAATAGAAACTCCTCAAGAACTCATTACTGGTCTTAAAAAGTTTAGTCATTAATTTAGTAGTTAAAGCAGCTGCTCAGCTGGTTGAGCTAGGGTCAAAACATAATCAGACTTTAGTGACGACGTCCCGCAACTTTGTACTTATCTCGTCGAAACTTTTGCAGAATGCTCCCGACCTCCGACTTGAGTTGATCATACTTTACACAACCACATAAACACTGATCTCTGGTATCCGTATTTTTGCAAGAAAGAATCATATTACTGACATTTTTTCAAGTTATTTACGTAGCCTATAAACAACGCGGACTTTGCTGCAAAAAATCTAAACTTTCACAGCTTCGAGACTTTTCATTTACCTATTCATCAACGGTTCAAACTTAATGAAATGTGAAAACTGTAAAACTCACTTAAATAAACGAAGCTCAAACAACACGAATGAGAAAAACATAGAAAATAAATTTGCATTGAAAAAACATTAACTCAGCATTCAGAAGCTGAGTCGGAGAAAATGAAAATGAATAAAAAAGTGGATTTTCCTTACAGGCCAATCAAAGACTCGGAGTAAATAAACCACATTCACTTTGTCAGCGTTGGAGTTATTTCAAACTGATACGATGCCATCTCTTGGCATCTTCCGAACATAAATTACGTTTGAAACGATGAATTCCGGAATGAACAAGAAATAGGCTGATTTAGTTGAATGTAAATCACCCTATTAAACGGAAACATTGCAACCAAAAAACTCAGAAGTAAGCTGCAATAATGATGACCAGTTAATGATTCTTGATTTATATCTTTTCATTTCTTAAATAGTTAAATTATTATATGGCTCAATGGGGTTCGTAAACTCGAAAGTTTAGTTAAGAAAGTTTAACGGCTTCTCTTCTGCTCACTACACTCTACAAGTAACTTGTGAAGAACTCTGACGTAGAAATTATGCTTTCCTAAGTGTGCGTTTTCTCCTGGTATTAATAACGGAAATATTAAAATATTTAACCTTAACGCGTATTTCTTTAGTCCTAACACAAATTAGGATTGGTACAGTATAGTTGCTCCTCTAAATAGATATAAATTAGGTACCTCTCGATAACTCTGATTTAAATCAGGTTGAAGCTATTACAGGTGTAAGTGTACCAGTGAATGAAAACTTAAGGAAATTTTCGACTTTGAAAATTAATTTTAGGCAGTTGGGCACAGTTTATTTAAAATACTTATTACTTTTT
Source organism: Archips xylosteana (assembly GCA_947563465.1). Lineage (NCBI taxonomy): Eukaryota > Metazoa > Arthropoda > Insecta > Lepidoptera > Tortricidae > Archips > Archips xylosteana. Next base: position 14,695,856 of record OX387349.1, read on the forward strand.
GTATAGAACAACCAACTACTCTAGCTGGCTAACATCATCATTATTCAACAGTATTACTGCACAGTTTAAAGATATATCACTATTTAAGTGAAATAATGGAAAATCACCAGTGAATGAACCAAAATTCTAGTGAATGAACAAATGAAACCAGTGAATGAACAACTTTGAATATGATGTTTTGTTATACTATAAATATACAAAAGCGAAGTTATATTAACACAACTACATTGAATAGGTATACTTATTTGGTCGATTCCATGTTCTAAAACAATTAAAATACAAAAATAAGAGTATTGTTCATTCACTAGATCTTGAAAACTAGTAAATGAACTAACTATTATAAGTGACATAGTTCATTCACTGGAAAAGTTGAACCAGTTAATGAACCTATATTTTACGTTTGTTCCAATACTGGCCTTTCGGTAGAATTATATTTGGATCAATGTCACTGAAAACGAAATCTTAATATGACTACTAGAAGGAAAGATATTGCACAAATAGAAAATCCTGCAGTCCCAGTGAATGAACACCCCCGTTCATTCACTGGATTTAGGCGATTTTGGGTTACAGTAAAAAACACTGGATTAAAAGGTATTGTTTGTAAATAATTTACATTAAACTATAAATGAATAGCACTAACAGGTCTTTAAAGCTTAAAAAAACCATACCCAATGAATGATAGATGGCGGGGACAAATGCAGTAACACATCAAAAGTATAGTAGCTTTCGTTCTTCCTTAATACCGCTCCATAGAAAAAATGTACAACATACGTACGTCCACTTTACATCGTCGCCATTTCAAAACTGTTGCTTTGGAGTCGAAGCAAATTTACCAGAACCTGACAAGTAAAGGTGCTAGTCGAAAAAAAATACGAGGCGTGGCAGAAACGTACCAAATACTTATTATTTCAAAAAAATTTCGTTTTGATCATTCACTGGTACTGTTCATTCACTGGTACGCTTACCCTACAATATTATTTCACTTTTTAAAAGCTTTTTATTAACTTGCAATGTATCTATGTATGTACGGGTTAAATTTTGGAAGTCGAATTTGACCCACTTCCAGTGGTCAGATTCACTTGAAATTTGGTATACTTAGGTACTTATGTAAAATGAATGACAATGCAAGTATAGCCAACAAAAAGTAGAAAGCTTGCTCTTAAAATTATTTTTATCACAAAATCTTATTTAAAAGCTTTTTATTAACTTGCAATTTATGTAAATACTAGCGACCGCCCGCGGCTCCGCCCGCGTAGAATAGGTATAGGTATTATGCAAGTTGGATATAAATTTGTAAAGGTCTGTCCAGATCTGGCGTATGCGAATGCGCCCCTTGCGCACTATTCGCTAAACGCTCCTGCACTGGTGTATACAATAACTGTGGCGATCTGGCTGGACACACTTTTTGAAATATCTGGGAATAGCAATTGTCATGCCCATATTAATACGTTCAGCGAGTGAAGGCGAGCCTGAGGGTCGGAGCTATAAGTTAGAGTAAGATGGAAATATTTGCATCTCACTAACGTATAGCTCGACTTTCAGGCTCTCCTTCACTCGCCGAGCGTGAGGTAGGGGTATAATGTAAATCCATTCAAGCTCGACGTTTTTATTTGGGGAATAACGCTTACTCTCGGATACTGATGTCCAAAACGCCATACTATTTTGATATTAGTATCCGAGAATAAGCGTTATTCCCGGAATAAAAACGTTAGTCGAGTCCAGCCTCAGTGGTTTAAGTGTGGTTGAGTAACATAATTAGTTACTTATCTACTACACAATAAAAATGAAAGTAAGTATTACTCTTTATTTATTTCTTATACGCCGTAAATAAATTTCAAACGTACTACAAACAGGTAAAAAAATACTTACATATTTAGTACCAAGCTAACTAGTTCATTACAACCGCACTATGAATATCAGTACCCGTCATGTCCTCAACTAATTTCAAAACATGGTTTATTGGAATGCTGCTGAATCCTTCGTCCTTTTTCTGCCGCAACCATTTGAACGTATTAAAATTATTTTTTTTTTGCATCGGGGTGAACTTTTTTAGGCATTTTGATTGCAAAATCGATTATTATTCTGAAATATGTCGAATTATTTTCGTTTTGTTTACATCGGTGACATTCAATGACTTCCAACGTCTGTTGTCAAAAAAAATTATTGCCATTAAAATAAATTAGTTCCACTGAAAATCCGCAACATAGCGAGTGCTAAATAGGAACCTTGTCAGGCTTTAGGTATCAATCACATATAGGCACAATAAATCTTTATACCTATTAACCCTTCATTTTGCAAAATTAAAAAAAAGCTGAGTTCTAGCTTCTGTAAATTTTGAATCCTTCGAATATCTTGATACGCGCGCGGCCCAACCAAGGATCTTGCTTATATACAAAACTGTAGGTTAAACGCCGAACATCCGGTTGAAACAAAAAGTTTACCTTTATTACGTTTTTATATAATCCATCTCTTTCTTACCCTAACTAAAGAAAGAGATGGAATAGATTCGTGACATAATAAAGGTCAAATTTCTTGTTTCAAACGGATGTTCGGCGTTCAACCTCCCTCCAGTGTGTTGTATATAAGCTTTTTGGGCCCATTTTCATTTTTTTCTACCCCTTCTGAGCACAGGTATAGGTAACGCCACCAGAGTTGAGGCCACGCACACAACCACATCTCATGTAATGACAGCGGGATTTTGACGTTGTGTTGTCGTTAGTCGAGTCCAGCCTCAGTGGTTTAAGTGTGGTTGAGTAACATAATTAGTTTTCGTTCTTTCGTTAAACGTCAACACAACGTCAAAATCCCGCTGTCATTACATGAGATGTGGTTGTGTGCGTGGCCTCAATTCTGGTGGCGTTACCTATAGGCAAAGGAAACTTATTCCATGCAGCCATGCAAAGTTAAACTATCGCGCCACGATATGCTGTGAAGTTAGTACTGGGATTTTAGTCAGCCTATGATAGTACGCAATTTGGCAAAGTTTTTTTACGTTCGTACTATTTCTTATTTAAAAATATAGCGATTATCAAATAGGTACAGTTACAACTCGACAGCACTTAATATTTAGGTCAGTGCTTATTTAATATGTAGGTCTGTGGTCACCTTTACAGACTGCAATGCAATGTATGGCAACACTGGCATAGATAATGATCGCTCACTTTTGGCACGAAATTCAAACTTGTGATTTTATTTTGCTCAATATACAAAATTAACACACCCAATATCATATTTTCTCAAGTTTTTCGCGATTCCCAAGGTCAAAGAATCGAATTGCTTTAAAATTCCAGAGAAATAATGCGTTGTTTGGGAGAAACGTGTCAAAATGGTGTTGTAGAGCGCCATCCCGCTCTGTCTCGTTTTTTTATCCCGTTCTGGCCGTTCACTTTTATATTATAGATGTATGTACGGGTCAAATCTTTTAAGTTGAATTTGACCCACTTCCAGTGGTCGGATTTTCTTGAAATTTGGTATACCTATGTAGGTTGGATGACAATGCAAGTACAGTCAACAAAAAGTATAGTCAGCGAAAAAGCTTGCATTGAATATGACAGTTTTAACAATAACTTATTCAAGATTTTGGATGAGAAAACAGACAATTTAATGGAATGAGAATTTAATGGCAAATGAGAGTTTTACTAGCAAGAATTACGTATCTATCAAAATATATTGGCCTTCGCGAAGTTACCAAAGCCATTACGTTATTCTTGCAAAGCCGACGACATTATCATAATGTTCTTAATGTCTATAGCCGATGACTGCGCGACATTTTTATTACGGTATCAATGTGATAGGGTAAAAAATGGTTGGGTACTTGAGGCACCGTTTAGGAATATTTCCATCTACTCAACGGTTGACGAGTGTTTGATGCTCTCTTAATTTAGAAGAAAACAGCCAAGGGCGTTTCGGACACGCCCAGGCTAGTGTTCCGTAAACGTTACGAAAAAAACTTGCAAACCTATCTTATTATTTTTGTACTAATAGTTTTCCTTGTTAATTTGATATATTTAATCCATCATGCATGATCTTTTCAAAATTTTTAAACGAACAGTTTAGCTTTAAGAGGGGAGGGTGGGAGACGTTCAATTTTAACAAAAATTTGCACTTTAAATTTGAATATTCGCAATAAAATCGTCTTAATATTTAATCCTGTGATTAAGTTTAAAAAGACGTTTTTTTTAAATGATATCTACAATGCAATAAATGAATGAACAATGAATGAAGTTATTTATTTTGTTAATTTGATCATGTTCAGTATCTCTTGAACTCTTGATGGGTAAATTCAACACAATTACATTTTGTTCCGAAATTTCGTTTAACAAGACAAAAGCCTTTACCTAAGTACCTACCAAGTTCCATATACGTTTGGTATTATGTCTTAACTTTTGAAAGCACAAGGAATAAAATACAAAGTTTCAATTCATCTTCGTGTTTGACCCAATTACTGGACAGATTTTTTTTGTATGCCAAACTCAGACACTGCAGCGAAGTTCTCACCATGGGACCAACTTTCCTAGGGTTCGTTTGACTCACAAGAGAGAGCAATCTAAAATAACAGACCCATATTTTTTTTAACTGCCCAAACTCAACCTATTTGGAGAAATTGTCCTCCAAAGTACTAAAAAGTGACTAAACCATCTAATCACTAGAATTTTTTTCAAGCAAATTGCAAATTATTATTGGTTCGATTATATGTTTGAGAACATGAAAAATAATGAGCACATGTTTTATGTTATATCGGCTCAAACACATATTTTCATAAAAAAAGCATCGATGAAAAATATAAAACCTTGAAGGATTCTTCCCGTCATCATCCCAGCCTATGTAATATGTCCCACTGCAGGGCCTACTCACAGAATGAGAAGACTTCGGCCGTAGTTCCCACGTGGACCCCGGGTGGATTGGGAACTTTATACTTTATGGTGTTATTGAATTTCTTCCCAGGTAAGAACAGGTTTCCTTCAGGTTTTCCTTCACCGTAAATTTCAAATGTAATTTCGTGCGTAAATTCCGTGAAGCTCATGAGGTGCGAAACTGGACTCGAACCCACGACCTTCTGCTTGAAAGGCCTTAGGTCAAACTATTGGGCTACCACGGCTTTTTTTACATTACCACTCATGGACATCCACAACTCCAGAGAATCGCAGATGCGTTATCAGCCTCAAAGGGTAAATAAAGCCCAGTTTAAACCTGCACGAAAAATCGTGCAAGGTGCATTACACTGCGGTGCTTGACTGACCACTTCAAACTCATTCACTTTACGGGCTCGCAATGTGATGCAACTTGCACATTTTTTCTTGTAAATCTAAACTATACCCTGTCTATTTAACAGAGTTAGCAAGGCGTTCTCTCTGTTGCACTTTTGTATGCAAATGAAAGGGACAAGAAACTGTCAGTGGGCGGCAACAATCGCACGTCGTTGGCGGGCTCGGCTTACAATGCCGTTTGTTGGAATATTCGTAATATTTCTCGTGATTTATTGATTTTTCTCGTGGTACCTCTAATAATTACATGTAATGTTTATTCATCTATTAATCATAATTATGTAATTTAAAGTAGTAGATAATAATATTTAAATATGTGCCCTGCAGTGGGACGTATGTGCCGGTGCATCCTTATCGCTGACTAATTACGTGCATTCTCTGTTTTTCTAGTAGGTACTAACTCTGTTAAATAGACAAGATATAGGTTTAAAATGTCTGATGTGCCATTAATTTCACCGGATTTCTTCCTCTCAAAAAACTCATGTTTTCATCATCATCATCCCAGCCTATATATGTCCCACTGCAGGGCACAGGCCTCCTCTCAGAATGAGAGGGTTTGGACCGTAGTTCCCACGCGGGCCCATTGCGGATTGGGAACTTCACATAAACCATTGAATTTCTTCTCAGGTGTATGCAGGTTTCCTCACGATGTTTCCCTTCACCGTAAAGCTCATGGTAAATTACAAAATGTAATTTCTCACATAAATTCAGAAAAACTCAGAGGTGCGAGCCCGGACTCGAACCCACAACCCTGTGCTTGAGATACCATAGGTCAAACCACTAGGCCACCACGGCATGTTTTATTGACATAATTTTGGTGCTCAACAATTAATATTCATAATATAATAACTAACTAACTAAAACTAACTAGTTTGGCTCAGTGACCCAAAATGAGTCAATAATTAATATTATTATTTATGTTTTAGAAACATCTCTCAATGGCCTTGTGATTAGATGACTAAGGGCCTGTTGTTTGATCAATAGTTAAACAAACTAATAGTTAAAATGTATGGCAAAAATAACAATAGTTAACGCATTTCAAAGGAAATTTAACTATTAGTTAGTCTAACTATTGATCAAACAACGGGCCTTAAACGTTGGAAAGTGCTACTGCGACGTATACTTTCGTTTTGCAAACCTTAGTCGGGCTTAGCTATTTTGTCTTAAATCACTTAGATTTTGCTGGTATCTAGCCAAAAGGATGTCGGCTAATGTTAATTTAAACCGGGTGTAATAAATAAATCCGTACTGCTGTGATAGAGTAAAGCGATATTTAAGACCACATATGTAAATAAATCAATGCAACGAAATCCGCAAGGGCCCGCGTTGGAACTACGGCCCAAGCTCTCTCAATCTGAGAGGAGGCCTATGCACTGAAGTGAGACATATTTAGGCTGGATGATGATGATGATGTAATTAAATGACGCCATTACTACTGTTCCATATTGGGTTGCATATTTTTTATTAACGCATAGGTAATTCATCATTTCACATAACTCTTTTTTCTCAGAAACTGTTAATTATTCAGAATTGTTATAACATATTTAAAAATGATGAGTTAAATTTTAACAATAGCAAACTACGCTTTGGGTTTAAAACCACTAAATTTCATAATACCTTATTCACTAATACCCCTAATTTTCAAATTACCATGGGCTCATAATATATAAAATTTCAAATTTTTAGAATGAGACAATTTGAAATTTTAGGTATTATATGAGGAAATTTCAGGTATTATGAGCCCATGGTAATTTGAAAAGTAGGGGTATTATGAAATTTAGTGGTTTTAAGCCCAAAGCCCATCTACTTACAACTACCAGTGTATCGGTAAACACACCCTGTTGACTCAGTGTCATGTGTACAATGTTACATAAGCGAATACATTTCTGTGATAAAATTTAAGTCCGCCAAAATTAGACCCATTCCATTACCAGGCTAATATTATCAAAGTTAAGGCTCGTAATGAGTCCCAAATTGGTGCTCAAATTAGCCTTTTCATACAAAAGTACGTACAACTAAAGCGCACATGTAAACTACACTCATTTGTGGAAATCACGCAAAAGAAATTAAACATAAGCTAGATGATTTATAAAAGTCGTTTCCTCTTCAAAATACAATTATTTTTTAACACGAAATGACCTTGCTAACCTTTCATAAATTATTTCAATGAAAGCATGTGGTAAGTAAATTGACACGTCAGCGTCGCATATGTTATACTAGCTGATGCCCGCGACTTCGACTGCAAAGAATTAATTTTATTTATTTTTATTTATTTATTTATTTATTCATTAAAATAACAATAATTACAGTAGAGGTTTTTTACAAATATTCACATTGAGGTTGCTTCCAATGTAGGTGAAACGATGGTTCCCACACTAGGTCTAGCCTAGTCTATGTGTGAATGTGACGCCCTTGCCAGGTTAAGATTGAGACTCTTTGGCGACGGATACCCCGTACCAGGAGACTTTAAGGCACTACCGCTACGTCAAATCATCCAATTTATGGATGAGGTGATAAAAGCAATGGAGTAAGTGCGAAGGAGGGGTAATTACACAAAAGATCCCTACGGGTCGAAGTGTATCCGCAAGGACCCCTATTTGTAAGATAAGATAAGATAAGAAGGTCTAGCCTGTATCGTGGGGACCTTACATTCATTGCTTTAACAAAATAGCATTAAAATAGGAATTATCCAGTTATTATTTATTCAAGTTTCCTGAATAGCAAATATGTAAAGTGAAGAAAAATACAATTAGCAAAAAAATATTTTTCCTAAAAATAATTATTTTACAGTGCTGTCTTACAACATTACAAAAACCAACAAAAACTCATACCTATTAAAACAAAATTTGTTCCTATATGTGGGTTGGGTCAGGGTAATCTTCTAATCTAATATATAAAAATCTCGTGTCACGGTGTTTGTTATCGACCTCCTCCGAAACGGCTTGACCGATTTTTATGAAAGTTTTTTTTTGTATTCGGTAGGTCTGAGAATAGGTCGTAGGCTATTTTTATACTACTGTTCTTCGCGGACGGATTCGCGGGCAGCAGCTAGTAATTTATAAATTATTTTTTACCCGTGCAATAAACCCACCTATTATTAAGTTAACATGGGCTTGCGACGCAAATCTCGTGACACGAAACCATTAATCTCTCGCTCTGCAGGGTGCAAGTCACAGGACGGACTATTATTGGAGTAACACTTTATGTCACTTAATTGTATTGTACGGTTCGGTAGGGCGGAAAGCGACCCATATTTCTGTAACAGGCTTGTCCTTTTGGGTTCGGTCCTTATAACTGCAAATGCAAACCTTTAGCGATAAGAAACGTTATAAATTACTTAATGTATTTTTATAGCTTCATGCCAAAAAAGGAACCCATATACCTACCTATAGGTATATAGGTAGAATCACTTTGTTGTTCGTGTCTATCTGTCTGTCAGGACTTTTTCCCCAGGAACGCGTGAAGGTAAGTTGAAATTAATTATAAAAAACACTAATGCTAAGATCTTTTTCAATCCTTAAAAATTAAGTTTTTAAATCACATAGTTTTGTTGAGTACAAAACAGAGCTAATGAATAATTGTTAGTTATTTGCAAATGTTTATGACTAATTGCGACTGTAATAGTCACGAGAACGCATGTGAAAAGTTTAAAATTCTTGCCATTTTTTTTTGTGGAAAATTATAAATATGTGTACAATGTAAAGCATTGCATGACAAACTTAGAAAAACACAAATGCAATTGTAGATAAGCGACGAATAAAAACAGTACTAAAAAGTATTTGCATTGTTAGAATCTAGAGCAAGCATTTCTTGAATGAACATAACGTTGGTTTGTGGCTGGTCGTATCGCCACACGTGATGCAAGATTAATGGACGACGTTGATGGTCGCGGCCGGTGCTACATGCCGCCAAAGATTACTATGTATACTATGCTACATGCCGGCCGCACGCGACTTGGAGCGGTGACCTAGCGTAATGCAGCCAGTCTGATAAGGCTAGTATACTTCTCGTTTTACCAGACTTTGCCCGCATTTTTACTTTTTCGAGATACGCAGCCAAAATGGTGCTGGAAAAAGATGCTCCGTATATCCTCTGGACAGCATTTCGGATTAACATCTCCATATTGCGAGAACTCAAAATTTCCTGGCGGCTGTCATCCGAGTGTCTACGCAAGGTTCTGGAATACTTCGGCGACATTACAAAGAAAGACGGTGGCAAACTCGATTAGGTCATTGTGACCAGCAAACTAGATGGGAAAAGGCCTCGTGGACGCAGCCCAATAGGGGGGTCTGACCAGATCCGCACCGCTCTTGACTCCTCAGTTCACAACAATAACAACAACCTCCACAACAACACCGCCAGAGACAGATCGTACAAGTGAAAGTAATGCAGAAGGGAGGTCACGACCATCAATACTGAGGAATACGACGCGAGGAGAAGGAGGAAAAATGGCAAAAGAGGAACTTTTATAGTTTTACCATGCCTGTCTGCCCACCCCTTAGGTCAGAGATTAAGCTGTAATTTGGTGTGGGTATACCAATGTTTAGATTCAAAGTGGTTATTTTCGATAGTGTCACATGTTTTCAAGTCAACAAGAACTTAATATTGATTATTTATTTTGTTGCCTTAACATTTAAGTATAAGTACGGAACCGTGTGTGTATTTTTAGTTCAATCAATTACAATTTTACTACATTACAGCATAAAGCGGGATCGCGAACCGGAGGACGTGGTGTAGATAGTCCCCCAACAAGATGGACCGATGATCTGGTTATGGTCGCAGGAACCATTTGGATGCGGCAGCGCAGAGCCGATTGTTGCCGAATCATTTGGGGGAGGCCTCTGTCCAGCAGTGGATGTCTTTTGGCTGATATGATGATGACAGAATTAATAAATGACTAAATGACAGTACAAAGCATTTGATGTAAAAGCTAAGCAATGCTTTCATTTTTTATTATAATACTAGCTGACCCGGCGATCTTTGTTCCGCCTTAGAGTACCCCCCCCCCCATTGTACATTCTGGCGTTCGCCGCTCTCTTGCCACTGGCCCTCGCGGCTCATGTACTTACATTGCGTCATCCTTTTTCGTGTATGCAGCGGCGTTCATCGATATATTAGACGTTATCACGTCAAAAATTAAGGGGTGAACTACCCTTAACATTAAGGGGTATGAAAAATAGATGTTGGCCGATTCTCAGACCTACCCGATATGCACACAAAATTTCATGAGAATCGGTCGAGCCATTTCAGAGGAGTTTGGTTACAAACACCGCGACACGAGAATTTTATACTTATGCTAGCTGACCCGGCAAACGTTGTATTGCCTTATATCACCTAGGGGTATAAAAAATAGCCTACGACCTATCCTCAGACCTACGGAGTATAGACAAAAAGGTTTCATAGAAATCGGTCAAGCCGTCTCGGAGGAGTTCGGTAACAAACAACGTGACACGAGATTTTTATATATTAGAGAAGATAAGATGTATAGCTTCAAAAATTAAGCGGTGGTGGGGCGCGTCATTTTAAATTAGACAAGCTCTACTTCAGTATAAATTGTTAGCGAGTATCCGCTAAATATCATTGTATTTTAAACGAATGATACCTTTTGATGTGATTCAACGAAGTGAATAAAGTAAAAAGGGGATAAACACATTAAAGAAATCGACATTTAAAAGGTATATTCACCTTTATCACGACCTAAGTTACAATATAATCTGCTCTCTTTCAGACCGACAAAGTGGTTTTTTATTATTCCTTAATAGCCTTAGGAGGCTAAACCGTATAGACTTTTTGTCTATCAGCATCTATTGAAAAAGTTATTAATAGTTTTCCCATGATTTTTTCATTTTTTGACACGTTCAGCTTTATTGGCGCAATTTAAGTTGTTAATTTGACACATGCCATTAATCTCTGTGCCTTTACAATGGAGTGAAGAAAATCCAATATATTTGAAAGTTCGGCTGAATTTTAATACAGAGAGAACTATAAAATATGCCACTTTCTGCAAACTTTCGGCGGGGTGAGTTAAACCTTCATTTCCTACACCGTAGGTTTATTCCACGCTACTATTAGTCAGTGTTTTTAGCAAAGGTTTATTTGGATAAAATTGCTTTGCAGATGTCCGAAGTGGTTAGTTTATGTTCCTGTTAAATCGGCATAAATAATTAATTTACGGTGTTGTGTTTTAATTTCAGAAATGCTGACAGCAATTAAAAACGCAAAGAAGAAGAAACTTGAAGAACAACAGTCTCAGGATGATCAGTCTCCAGATGATCAGACCCCTGAGAGCGCTGACACCGATGATGCAGTCAGATCTAGTTCCAAAGCCCTCGCTAAACCTGTCAGCTCCAATCGCAGTCTTCACATTAACGACGACCCAAGCAGTGGGCAAAATCCGGCCACCCTCCCTAAGTCAGACAAGACGAGGCCAAAATAAAGTTATACCCATTTATTTATTCTAACACACTACACCAAAATAATTTGTTACTTCATGCAAAGTAGAACTTCTATGCTAAAACATACCCATTTGCATCCTAGAAATTAATCAATTTATGAATAAATCGCGTAATAACATTTTATGTGTGTAGTGTTGTGTACAGGTTTGCAAAAACAGACACAATGTAGACAAAACAAAGTTACAAATTACAAATCAACAATTTACATTCCGAGTTGAAATCTTAATAAAAACCTAGTTACTGATTCTTTATAAATTAAATAGGTTCATGCAAAGTGATCTTGTGGTAACTAGTAATGGATAAAACTAATTAACCTACCATTAATCCGATAAGGAACTAAAACGTGCTTCTAATTGATCGTAACAATTTTCTACTTCTATATCTAGCGTATTTGTCCTCATGCAGTTATGTTAGGTATTGTTCCGTCTGAGGATTGATTTCCACGTTATTTTCCGTTTATTGATATAGTGATCTTGAAGGCTGGTTGAACTTGAGAACGGGGATGGATTTGAGAATTGATCGCGACGCTACGGCGGGTTGGCGCCTTGCCAGTCTCGCACGCCCCGTAAAGATTAAGTTGAAAACACACTGGCATAGATTCTATAGTATTAGTTTCGTGTTTGGTTCACCTCTCTTCGTGTATTCTAGGTTCTTCGTGCTAATGATAAATTACATAATAATATGATGAAATTAGTAATTCTTGCAAATGTTTCATATTCGAATCCAAAAGTCGCTCAACAATTTTCACGCTTTTTGCCTATTATAAATAAAAAATTATACCTCCCCATATTTCTGGCTTTTTAATTCATCTTTCTATGTAAGTGCATACATACTTCACACGTAAGTACCTACTAATGTAAAATTTTTGTTGGATCGATAAACTTGTCACGCTTTTTTGCCTATTATAAAAAAAATATTATAGGTACCTCCCCTTATTTCTGGCTTTTTAATTCATCTTTCTATGTAAGTGCATACATACTTCACACGTAAGTACCTACTAATGTAAAATTTTTGTTGGATCGATAAACTTGGGACAGATTGCGTCATTTATTTTATTGCGTGAGTTAAGAAACTCCAGAAGTTCTACTAGGTATTACCAAAAACATTTTTCCTCTGATTTCAGCTGCCAGTAAACTCTTACCTGACATTAATTTTCCTTGAGGGATGGAAACTTGATGGAAAACAATTTATGAAAAGACTCCTGTCAGAAAATGTTATGCCACAATCACGTCTGATTACTTTAAGGGTACCATAAAAATGAATATATTTCTACTGGTTTTATAGCTGTCCGTCTACGGGCATGCCTTCACATCATAAATAACCTGAAACTTATGTCTTTCATTTGCGAACGCATAAAACGTGTCGCGCGAGGAAGCAATGCAAAGAATTTTCTTAATCAGACGAATCCCTGTATTTAGCAGTCAATGTTGATGGTACAAACCCGGGTTGTCGTGCAAGTCTGATTTATCGAAGTACATTTAAATGTAGATGGACCCTGCCACCCGCGCTCGAGAGAATTGCGAGAAGGATCGGAGCAATTAAGGCTTAACGATTGGCAAGTTATTTCGACTAAGTTCGAATGAGTGTTTGACGCTTGAATACGAATCGTCTAAGGCCACACTTAATAGAACTGATACAATCTTTAGTTCTGCCTTGAATCCTCGTTAGTTCAAAAAGTTTGACTCGCGTTTATATTATACGTTCGCAATGCGACGGCATTGTTACCCGAACCGAGAACTAGTTCCCAAGGGATACAATTTCGCTGCAACATTGACTGCGCTAGTAAAATTTAACAAGGCCTATGTGAAAGTAACGAGATGTCCGCAGCTCTTTGTTATCGTTTTATTTGTGGGGATTTTGGTAACCATGTTTTTTCCCTTGTTTTTTCGTAAGCGCCTGTGAGAAATACTGTAGCCATGCGTAGGTTTGGCGTTTTTATGGAACTAAATGAAGGTTTCATACCAAGTTACTGTGTTTATTGAAGTGTCACACTATTGACAGCGTTACATAATCACAACATGATGACGTCAAATTTGACAGTAAAGACTGTGAGAAATAATAATTTCTACATTTTTGGAGAGACTTTTATTTCAGATAGAGTATAGAAGCAAAGCATAATAATCAATATAATCATCATGTCGTCCCCAATGATTTCGGAATCCCGTACTCTTAAGAAGCGACAGCTTCCTAAGCTCATGGCTTGCATGACAAAAACAAGTTTGGAAAATATGAGAAATAAAGCTCTATTCTGCTTGGATGTCCTCGATGCGAAGGGAATTCGAAGGTAAAATAACTTGTACCTACAAAAAAACCACTTATTTGACTAACTATTAAAACGTCGCAAGTTGATTGCTACTAATTTTCTACGTTTTTTTCATTTCCTGTAATTTGCAAAGGAATTAAAGGAAAATGTTGTCTTCCAAGCATGCTATTTTCTCGTAGGTGAATCCAAAGGGATGTATGCTTCATTTCCGTGATAAACGCTAGCGTGCTAGGGTCTCCGCAAGTAGGTACCTTCGTCCATTTCTACTTCAACATAATAAGCGCCTATAACTTTTAACATCGTTTTAATTACAGACGTAAACAACCGCTGCACGAGTGCCTTATTCTGGAAATGCGAGAGGCAGGCTTTTCAGAGTCTTCGGATTATTTCCAAGATATTCTTTATGATAACGTGCAGCTAGTTAATGAGGATGATATCGGTATTGTGGTGGATCTTAGAACTAGAGAAGATTATTTAGAGCATATCTCTGCTACGCTTGTGAAAGCGGAAAAACTACGGGATAAAGGTATGGTCGTTGGAATTTTTAGCTAACGGACATAATTATTAGTCTATTTTTGTAACACACGGAATATGGCGGATGAAACACTTCTCAGCTCTACCCATCGAGTTTTCGACGACTTGCCCAAGCCGTCCATGGAATCGGCCCGGTCAGGTATAAATAAGTTCATACAAAATTTTTTTTTTTTAATTATTTTTGAAGCTGACTAGCGATTGGCCTCTGTTTCATCCGATGGTAAGAGCAGATGAAACCAACATGTAGCTCATTGTGTTTGGCGGTCTGGCGAAACAGACAACAGAACCGAATTTCCTTCCTTAGCAGACCGTATTATAAAACATGAAGTGAAGTGCTTTGTATTTACCGAGCCCCGTCTAGGGCCACAGCTGGCCTCGACTCTGTGTAATGCCTTTACTCGCAATTATGTTTCGCTAAGTTTGTCTGCATAGTAGTAGAGATAAACTACGATAACATGGCCCGTCCCTCCAAAATTCGAGAAGTCTTCAATGTCGTATTTGTGAAAGTGTTTATAAAGCACCACTAAAACTTTCAACGCATGTGTGCGTGATGAGACAACAATCAAACAAAATCAGACTACTACATACACACTCTTTCGTAACCTCTCGTAATTAGAGGGCTTGGGCTGTGGTTCCCACGCGGATCCAACTTCACAAACACCATTGAAGGTTTTCGCAGGTTTCCTGCTTGATGTATTTCTTCACTGTAAAGCTCGTGGTAAAGTTCAAATGTGATTTCGGATAATCATCATCATCATCATCATCATTTCAGCTAAAAGACGTCCACTGCTGAACATAGGCCTCCCCCAAGGCTCACCAGACAGATCGGTTCTGCGCCATCCGCATCCAACGCGTTCCGGAAACCTTAACCAAGTCGTCGCTTCATCTTGTTAGACGCCTACCTACACACTCCTTCCGGTCCGCGGACGTCACTCGAGAACCTTTTGGCCCTATCGGCCGTCAATTCTACGAGCGATGTGCCCTGCCCACTGCCGCTTAAATCTGGCGATTCTGCGAGCTCTGTCGGTGACTTTAGTTCTTGCGCGGATTAGTTTCTCGCAGAGAAACTCAAAGCATATAGCCCTCTCCATCGCCCTTTGAGTCACTTTCTTCCTCTGAGTGATTTCAGATATGAATTCCAAAAAGCTCAGAAGTACGAGTCCGAGGTCGAACCCACGATCCTCTGCTCGAGAGGCCATAGGTCAAAATCACTACGCTACCACAGCTTCATCAGAAGCGTAATTAAAACGTAATTTTATTTTGAAGGTGAAATAAAAAAGGAGAGTATTTGTTTATTGAATCTTGCCCTGGAATACGCTGAAAAAGGAAAAGGAATACTATGGCTTGCTGAAAAATTCTACATGGCCGCTATCGCTATCGCTAGTCAGTTCCTGATCGACGGTGGGCGCCAAAAAGGGTGCTGCAAATATCATTATGCTAAATTCCTATTAGATAAATGTAAGTTAATTATAAATTATTTAAAAATTTCAACATAAAAGCGTGAAAGTTGGATAAATGCTGTAGAAATTAGAGCATAGAGGAGTATGATGGGTGTGAACCAGAGTGACCAAATGAGGAATAGTATGATAAGAAAACGTTGTGAAAGAATGAGAAAGGAATGTCAAGTTGGTTTAATATTGATGAAGGAAGAATTACGACAGAGATTTTATAAGGCGAATGTATATGGAAATGTTGGAAGGAAGAGACCAAGAAGGACATTCCATGATCAGATTGGGAATATCTTGAAGAAAGGTCAGGTCAAGAGTACCTACCCGAAACCGGCGAGTAAGTATGTATGAAAAGACTAATGAGCGTTGTAGGAACGAAATATGTAGTATGTCAGGATCGTTGCAGATGGAAACAAATAGGCTCTGCCTACCCCTTTGCTGGGAAGGAGGCGTGATTGTATATAATGTAACCTTTTCAATACTGACTACTCCCGCTTATTTCAAACAACTACGAATTTGAACGCATTTTAGACAGACAACTACACTTGAATAATAGGCAGAACAGCAGAATACTCCAGTTGCCATGCACTAGGTCAGTGGCAATACTAGCAAAGCTATAACAGCGATTCCCCTTTACTTTATAATTACTATTTTTTTTTGCAAAGGCAATTCATGTTCTTTTATTTATTTTTGTCATTTGAAAAATACTTTTTCGACAATACTTTAATACTGCCCTCGAGCTCTACCATATTACGAAATACTTATTAATCTTACTAGCAAGATTAGGAGCGAAGAACAAGTAAACGTAGAAAAGTAAGTAAAAACCTTGTACAAACCATAGACAAGTCAAGTTTGCTCAGTTCCGGTAAAGGCTATGGTTACCTACTCGTTCAACCGCCAAGATGGGTAGGTACGTATGCCCATTTTAGAACCTTCCGTAACTACTTAAGAATCTGTTACTCGTATCAGAATCCATTAATAAGTTATAAGGGGGATACCTACGTATTTTAATACCCTGATCCATGAGGCAGATGACCAGTTCCTCGAACAATTTGAATTAAAATTCAGAACATACAAGTTGCCTCAAGTTTACGTCACAATCTCAAGTACGAGTAGCTGTATAAATTTAATAAATATTGACGTAAAAAATTATCGCTGTCAAAATAATTTCTGCTAGCATGGTTTAGTTCCAATTATTTTTTTTGAAAACTTAGTGTCATCGATTTATTATTGTAAAATACTTAATTCATTATTACTTTTATTACCTTCCGCCATAACGTAAAGCCCTGCCTTGATAAAATACATATTTTACTAACCAAAACTAAGTTTAATGGATGAATAAAAAGGTTTGTAAATTTAATTTACAATAACAATTAAATTCATAATTAATCTTGACTTAATTATTGTTAAAATTACCTCGACGTTTCGGCCACATTGCAACGGCCGTGATCAATAAAAATAATAACAACTGGAATAGCTCCATTCAAGGGAAATAAGTTCGCCTTTGTATAACTGTTTCTTTCGTTATCTGTTGATTTCATGTTGTTACGTGCAATAAAGTTTTACATACATACATAACATATTTAGGAGGTCTTTAATATATAACTCAGTTCCAGGAGCCGATACAGAAGAACCATTTCAAATATTGACCGAAGTCAGGGATACTGCTATCGGAAAGGTAACTTTCTTTCATTATATGCATTACACACTCGGGACTCAAAAAGGTGACAATCACGTTTCTCATCCGCAATAGTATCACGAATAACCAGGATAAGATTTTGCTGTCGGCTTCTGGGGTTTACAAGAGAAGGCGTCTTGGCTAAAGGGCTTAATTACACTAGGCTAAATTTAGTCATCCTAACACCTGTCCTAACTAGGATGCTAAATCAGCCCTTTACAGTCAAGGAAGAATCACGTACCAGGGTGAACCCTTTTCATTGCAAATATGATGTTGACATTCTATACCTACATCTGCCAAAGATATCATCGTGAAATTGGTTGTGAAAGGGTTCCACCCTGGTAGGCGATTCAGTTTTCTTGGTATGTATGATTGACCAAGTGCTTTAAATTTTTAATGACAGTTCCTACATCAGAATAAAAACCATAAGGGTGATTGTCACATTGACTTGTGAGTGAAAATAGCCTTTGATGTTTATAGTCATACAATGACATTTAACCCTAGGGTGGTAAAGAAATTTCTTAGTCGACTATTCATCCAGGGCTTGAAATACTGGTATTATCCGGAACCGGTATTAGGCCGGCTTTACACCCAGGGATCGGCATTAGTCTTGGTACCTGTACCGGGGTCCCGGTACCAAGTTTAGGTCCTACATGATACGGATACCTTCAGAACGTATAATTGACGGAATTTACCGGTTTAATAAGTTAATATACCGGTACTCGAAAGAACACGTGGATTGAATGAGAGTGAAAGAGAACAATAGGTTATTTACTCACATCGCGAGGACCCGCTTTTTCACATCGCACCGCTTTAAGCACGGTAACGTCGCATACAAGTGTAAGAAAAATTGTTGGTAGGTACTTTTCGGTGGTAATACCTACCGGTATTTTTCTTTTAACGACCCTCTGGAACCGAAACTAAGAAAATCTACAAATACCGGTATGTTACAGGTATTTTTGGTACCAAGCTCGAAGTGAATCTGATTGATTGGGTGGTGCTTTGAAACTTTTCAACTGTAGGTATCTCGTGTGTCTAATATCTAAGGATAGGTGACGTCCACGAACTAAAACCAATTTACATTCTGCAACCACACACAATACCACAAACTAACTGTGGTTACTAGTGGTTTGACCTAAGGCCTTTCAACTTTCGCACCTGTTGAGTTTTTCCAAAACGTGCGAAATAACATTCGAGAATTGTCATGAGCTTTACGGTGAAGGGAACATTGTGAGGAAATTGTGTGGAGGAGGATTGTGGGACGATGTTCAGTGCTTTGTGTAAAGTTCCCAATCCGCACTGAGCCCGCGTGGGAACTACGGCCCAAGCCCTCCCATTTTGAGAGGAGGCCTGTGCCATGCAGTGGGATGTATATATAGGCTGGGATGATGATGATGATGATGATGACACAATATCGTGGTGGTGCTCATTAAGATTTTTAGTTGACGGACTTATTGTTAAACTGCGATTTTTAATTTCGTGGAATTCTGACAAATGCCAGATTTTGACGTTTCAGAGGCAACAAACCTTTTTCATTTTAAATCTATTTATTATTGAAGAAACATAATAAAATAGGCACATTACTAATTTTATTATAAATATAGTGAAGGAGAGCTTTTACTATAAGAAGTTATCAGTTTTCATTTATTAGTCTATATTTATTTCATAGATTTTTAAAAGATTGGTTCGTGTATTAATGGTTCGTGTGAGACAGTTCATAATGATATTAGTCCTCTTTAAAAAACATAACACATAGCAAAAAACGAAAACTTTCAAGGAATAATATCAATCAACGAAAACGACAAAAATAATACGGAAACACGAGAGCGAGCACATTCGAACATTCAAGACAGAAGCCGAATGACTTTAATATTGTTTTGACAGAAGAATGATATTTGATTGTTTTTATTATTTAAGTATGTACCTTGTCTATGAAATTTTAAATTACAAACCTCTTGAGACGACGATTGAAACTTAATACACGACCTATTAATTATAATTTAAGTCCGAAAGTTTGCGATATATGTCAATCATCGCAATGATACCCGAGACAATTTATTTTTTACTCATAAAAGTGTTAAATATTTTATTACGTCTGAACAATTAGATCAAAAAATATTCTAACTACGTATTAATTAATGATTTATTACATTATGTCCAATTTTAATGTGTATACTGTGGAATTTGTGCTCTGTATTTCCTAGTTTTTGTTTTATCTCGTTTAAATTTTCGGGAAATATTTTTTGCCTAGTAACACTAAGAAATGTCAGAATTCCACGAAATTAAAAATCGTGGTTTAGTTGATTTCCGTAACACTCAGCCAGGGTACTGTCGTTGAAACGCTTCAGAGTCTGTGACACAACTATGGTACCCTGTGAATCCAATACACTGTAACTCCGATAGACAGTGTACTGAAGATACAGTGTATTGGATTCACAGGGTACTATGTCTATACGAAAAAGTCACGAGCTTTAATTTGGGACCCACTTAAGGTTGACAGTCCTGTCATATTGTATAGGAATTCAAAGGATATTTTATCAAAATGGGTCCCAAATTAAAGCAACGCGACCGTACACCCGCACTGAAACACAATTCAGCTATCACCTACTCTACACAAGAGATATTTACACTACCGTCAAAAAGTTCAAGACCAAAACAATTTTTAGTTTTAATAATATCATGAATTCTTCTAAAAAACGTCAAATTAAATTTGTAACCAATATAAAACAACATAAAAAAAAATAAAAAATAAAATTCGTTTATTCGAAAAACATAATGTCTGACAATAATTACCAGGGGTCCCCGCACTAGGCTTCGCCTGTATCGCGGAGAACCAGATAACATTTTATAGCAGAATCTAGTTAACACCATAATAAATAACAGACTTCTGTACTTAACTTAAGAGAGAAAAAAAAAACAAAGTTTACTCTACTTAAAACTAAAAAAAAAGTGGTTGAACAACGGAGGTAAAAGTGCTTATACAGTTATTTAAGACATCTTCCAATATTGCTTCTGATTCATCGTAGCTCATAGAATGGAGCAGTTCAAAAAGAAGCTTCTTAGCTTCATTTAAAGTGCAGCCCTTTAGGTTACAGTAATTTAAAAATTTATTATAAGTAAATGTCCTGATGTGATATCCGAAACGTTTACCAAAAGAGGAAAGAACTCTTGGAACTGGTAACCTGAAAATACGTTTTTGAAGTAAATCACTATAACATGTCATGGAGCGAGAAGATTTGTGAGTGAGAAGAGAAATTTTGAACAAAAAAAGCTGACGGACGCTTAAAACATCTGCTTCGGCATAGAGAGCAATTGTTGGAAATCGAAAGGGACGCTTAAACATTACTTTTAACAGAGATCGTTGTGCTCTTTCGATTTCCAGCATAGTGGTCTTTGTCGCACTACCCCACACAGTAATACAGTAGGTGATTACTGACTGGCACAGCGCTGTGTAGACCAGTATTAATAATTTTTTATTTGCTGAGTGGCGAAGTTTTTTGAAGATCGATATAGATTTCCTGATTCTAGTGGAAAGTTTGTGTATATGGTGTTTGAAAGTTAGATTTTCGTCTACAAACAGACTAAGGTACCTAATGACGACGGTGCGCTGAATTGAATCACAATTGCAGGAGGTAAAGGGAAAATTATTACACGAGTGAATTTTTATAGCAGGATCAAAGGACGGTTTCGAAGCGGCGGTTTTATGAAAGCAGACGAATTTAGTTTTATTGTAATTAAGAGTCAGGAGGTTGGCACGAAGCCAGTTTGAAACTGTTCTCATAAATTAATTATTTCTTTTAATCGTTAGCAAATACTCTTTTCAACACATTTTTAAGATTAAATGATTTAACTGAGAATATGATTACTAAAAATTATTATTTTTTAAATTAGATACCGTAAAGTCGGGGTACTTTGACCCAATAAAGGGTAACTTTGGCCCATATAAAACTAAATAAAGAAGAGTCTAGTAAAAAACATAAGAACGTGAGCAGTCAGCTAAAACAAACCATACGGCAATTAGCCCTAATTTTGATGCAATAATAAAATCTGGACAGAGTTAATCCCAATGGTCAAAGTTACCCTTCAGGGCCAAAGTAACCAGACTTTACTGTATTTAAATGTTATTATTTGTTCTAAGAACTTCAAAATTGAAACCAAACGACTGCTCAGTTCCTCATAAAATATGTCATTTTCATCTTAGCTCATATAAATAGAACCAGGTGCTAAAATGATAATGAGTGATAAAAATCTAAATCGAGTCGGCTTCCTAGGTTACTAAGTGAAAATCTTCGGAATAATGGGCTTAAGCCTCGAACATCTGTGGCACAACGTTGTGTTATCATTATACTTGGAGGAATGCAAGACAGAGCGATATTTAGCCGATAAATTAAATACTTTTTGGTTTTGGTCCTAAACTTTTTGACAGTACGACGGACGGACGGACGGACGGTATATATTACTAGCTGTTGCCCGCGACTCCGTCTGTGAACGACGACGACCTATTCTCAGACTGGTAGGTAATAATCTAATATAATATCTAACGATCTCGTGACACAGTGTTTGTTATCGAACTCCTCCGAAACGGCTTGACCGATTTTTGTTTTTTTTTTGTCTACGGGTAATTGGTAAAATATAGACAAAAAAATCATAAAAATATCGACAAAAAACACTGTGACACGAGATCTTTCCATATTTGATAAGCTAGCTGTCCCGGTAAAGGTTGTTTTGCTATATAAATTATTTATTATCACCTAGGGGTATAAAATATCAAGTACGACCGTTTTTCTTGTTTGAAAAAATTGACGTACTCACTAATACATAATTAAAATCACGAACTACATTATACATTATTTTTCTTTAGCGAAAACATTCATACCACTCTATTCATCTCCGCAATCGTGTACTTATCTGTTTCAATAAAATAAATAAATTAATGGTGTTTTCCCAAATCTTCCGAGTGGCCAACATTTTATTATTTTTCAAAAAATTAATGAAGTTAAATGACGTTCTTGCGCGGTGATTTGGCCTCACTTCATATCATATCATAAACTATACAAGAAAATTGCTTCCAAAAGATATTGTGTAACATAATCAATTTTTTGAGGCGAACATTGATCCGCAGTCATTTGCTCGGGGACACGTAACACGTACGATACGCGAAATGGCTCATCAAATAATAAATCGTTATGATGAATCACATCTATTGTGTGGCCTAACGGATTTAATACGTGACTCTAGTAATAGCTGATAATGTGATAATGTAGCAAAGAATTTTTGTAATAAAGGTATTCTTAAAATTGTTACGAAATAATTCATCAGATCTTTAGGCTAGTTTACCTGAAGTTGTAGTGATAGAGCCATGTTGTAGCTAGCCGCTGCATCACGAATGGGCCGGCTCGTCCGGGGCAGTACCACCCTCTCACAGAACACCGGCGTGAAGCAGCAGCAATCCTGCTTGCGTTTCGTACGGTCAGTGAGAGTGCCGGGGGCCCAATACCTCACCCCTTCCCTCTCCCCCTCCCTCTCCCCCTTCCCCTATTCCCTCTCCTTTAGGGTCGACAACGCACTGGCATCGTGTAAAGCGCTGCGGGTGTCTATGGACAGTGGTGTTCATTTAACATCAGGTGACCCACTAGTTCGTTTGTCTGGCCTATCTAACATAAAAAAAAAAAAAAAATACCCCCTCTGTAAATTTCCTAAGGGATTTTTTTATTCAAAATGTGGTCATTACTTTGACACGATAGGTACACTTTGATTATGAATATTGATTAATGTATGAAAGAATGTGTCAATAAGTCAAACTAACTCTACCATCTGCTAAAATATTCCGGATTGATATTGAGACATCTTCTATAATAGGTTCCGCTGCTGGGCAAAGGCTCACGACTCAAGGTCGAGTAATATCTACCTACAGACACCGATCGGCGAGCATGTCAGACACGTGACGTGGCAGACAATAGTACATTATTGTCGTGGCCTGGAAGTAGGCAATTGCTGGCCGAGTATGAGTATTAAACGGACGAGCATGCGAGTCCGTTTAACCAATACGAAGCCAGCAATTGCTATTCCAGCCGAAACTAATATAAAGCTTTTCTCAAAAACGGTGAAGGAAAAAATAGAATAAACTTTTATTAACTTAAATAGGTACAAAGAATTGCAAATCACTTAAAATTAAATGTCATTGAACCCTTTCCCGCCTTTTTCCATTAAAAAAAAAACTGCAGGTGTATTTTCTACCGAAAACACCACAAGCTGTTTCAAACACAATAAAAAAGTCTGGAGTTCCAATAAAACAACTGATACCGGTCATTTGAATTGGCTGTTTACGAACAGTGCCAACTTATTACCATGGTCGTTTTAACTTTTTAAAAAGTTTGAGACTCGACAATAATGGAATTTGTATGCGACATTGTTGTCGAGTTTATCGAGCCTGCAATGTTTTTAACTTTATAATTTTTTTGCTGACCATAAACTATGCACTTCACGTTCTGATATGTAAAGAATAATGTCAACTTTTACGGATATTTTTGAGAACAATAATATTTTTCTATACAGTTTCTAAATATTAACCAATTCATCGCAACACTACCGCGCAGACACCAACAGACACGGACCGTGCCCGGCTAGTATAGGTAACGCCACCAGAGTTGAGGCCACGCACACAACCACATCTCATGTAATGACAGCGAGATTTTGACGTTGTGTTGACGTTTAACGTTTAAAAATAATGCGTCAGTGGTGCACCGTATGCGTGGGAGCACCAACGGGATCCTGCAAATGATAGCGGAGCGTTTTGACTCTGTCATTTTGGGGCGATATATCGAGCTGCATGTTCACAAACATGCGGGTCGGTAGATCTGCCGCAACTGACTGTAAAGACTGTGACTGTACTGTATCATAACATTAACATAGCTTATAGGTGAATACTAACAACTATGGATTGTAATTGTCTGAAAATAAATAATTTTTAATTTTTAATTTTAACGACAACACATCGTCAAAAACCCACGTCATTACATGAGATGTGGTTGTGTGCGTGGCCTCAACTCTGGTGGCGTTACCTATATGCGCAGAAAGAATATTTTGTCGGTGTCTGATACGGCAAGTGTCTGACACGCTCGGTGGCTGTAGATTTGAATCGAATTTAACTTTCAGAAATAAACTACCTATAATAATCTTCTTAAACAAATTATAAGTAGGTGCCTTGAGCATAAAGTCTTAGATTTTCGTGGTATGTTTATTTAATGATTTTAAGCTATTCGTTGTTTCAATATTATAACTCGTGAAAAAGTATTGCATACAGTCATTTCATATTTGAATTTTAAAATCTCTTACACGACAATCTTCTAATAACAAATATTTTGCTTCAGACCTTACAGACTGAGCCGGGAAAATATCTGGTGTTATGGCCAGATAGGCCCGTCGCTCTTTTAGCCGGCGTGACCTTTCTATTCTTCTTATTACTTGTGTACAACGGTGGCTTTCACGTACAAATTAGGACACCTTACATTTTTTAGCTTAAAAGAAGAAAGTAGAAGTAAGAAGATTAGGAGGTATAGGTAGGATTAGCAGATCATCACATCAACCACGCTTTTGTCTCAAGCAAGGTTAATTAGCATAGCAAGTTTTATTAAGGTTTACTCTAATTGTTTATACTAGAGATTGTATGTCAAATAATTTAACCGTAAGATCTCCCATGTAACTTCAAAGCCTGCGTATACTTGCTTCAATATGTATGCTAAATATCTATCAAGTGAAGGTAGCGCACACAAATATTTATGAAAATTCCTTGCCACGACATCAGAGCGCCTTATAGTAAGGGTTTCGCAAGGAGCCTCATTATAATTCAACGAAGGGACCTTCGTAACACTTTCCCATACCTACAACATACCCAAAGCCGTCTAAATATCTTAAATCAATTCAAAATTTTGTAAACCGTAAATTCACGATGTGATGTGATAATGCTGAATAAATGAAGTACCTAGAATTTTAAATCAACTCAATCACTGTATTTATATTTTTAACCCCCGACACAAAAAGAGGGGTTTATAAGTTTGACCGCTATGTGTGTGTGTGTCTGTCTGTCTGTGGCATCATAGCTCTTAAACGGGTGAACCGATTTGGATGCGGTTTTTTTTTAATAGAAAGCAGGTTTCTTGGCAATGGTTCTTAGATATGATTCATCAAAATCGGTTCAGCCATTTCAAAGTTATCAGCTCTTTTGTTAGCTGCGGAAGAGATCTTAGACGCATTAATGGGCATTGACTTAACGTTCAATCAAACATACGAGTGACATAATTGCGTTGGGGGTTTTTAAAATTTTCAATTTATAGTTATACTAGTCTTTACCCGCTGCTTCACTCGTGTGATCCATTAGGTCTGGCAGTACAAATCGCGACAAAAGCTAATATATTTTTTAAACTTAGAGCTGGCCATTGTATGAGCCTCCTGAAGAAAATCCGAACGAAGAAGTGCCACCAGACACATTATTTCAAGCCACCGCAATTCAACTGCACCGGGTATTAATCAGTCAAGCGCGCCAAATACGCAGCCAAGACCCTGGAAAGGCCGAAAGGCTCAGTCGGTTAGCAGAGAGGCGTGCGAATGACGGCAAGTACTAAATTGTATTTAAGCCCACCTAAATTCGGAAGTTCAGGATATAAAGCGGCATTAAGAGTAATTGATACTGAGTACACGTAGGTCAACAAGAGAGAGACCCCTTTTCTATCACTGCGTCTTTAAGCTCTGAGTATCTTGCTTTAGTGTCCAAGTCAAGTCTAGTGGCGAAGTAGTTTTCATGATTAGGTATCACTTTTTTTAACAACCGATTAGAGACTTCATGGCGTAAACATACGCCATGCATGCATGCATGGGTTCGATTCCCAGCACTGGTCTCTTTTTCTGAGTTTTTTCTGTGTATCCATGTTTCAGTTTGTAATTAGTATGAAAATATATGGTTGTCACGGGATGACCGTAAAAGTAAAAAATTTGGAGTTGGAAAATAAAAATACAAAAAGACTCCAAAAGCCAATCTTAATAAACATACCTACGCCTTTTTTAGGGTTCCGCAGTCAACTAGGAACCCTTATAGTTTCGCCATGTCTGTCTGTCTGTCCGTCCGCGCCTAAGCTCAGAGACTATTAGTACTAAAAAGCTGTAATTTGGCATGAATATATATATCAATTACGCCGACAGAGACTGTTAGTACTAAAAAGCTGTAATTTGGCATGAATATATATATCAATTACGCCGACAAAGTGCTTAAATAAAAAATAAAAAATAATTTTTTTTAGGGTACCTCCCATAGACGTAAAGTGGGGGTGACTTTTTTTTTCTCGACTTACCCTATAGTGTGGGATATCGTTGGATAGGTCTTTTAAAACTATTGGGGGGTTGCTAATATGATTTTTCTATTCAGTGATCTGTTTGCGAAATATTCAACTTTAAAGTGAAAATTTTCATTAAAATCGACCGTCCCCCCCCCCTCTAAAATCTAAACTGTTGGGTGGAAAAATTTGAAAAAATTCCGAATGGTAGTAAATATATTTAATTTACAAGGAAAATTATAGCGGCTAAAATTGCTTGGGAATTATTTGTAGTTTAAGAGTAAATAGTAGCCTAAGGTATAAAACATACCTAAACTTGGAAGATTCCGTACACATACGAAATCCTTTGAAAAATATTACTTGATTTTTTCGTAATGGCTTCGAAACCCTATCTTGGGCGTGTCCGACACGCTCTTGGCCGGTTTTTACTTAGTGATTACAGTCATAACATTATGGTGCCACGGCCGGCCGTGACCATGTTAACTTTGCTATCGTACCGTTTTCTGATAAAATCTACTTTTTGTTTAGTATGTTACCTTCCGTTGATAATTAATTCTTATGATGGATTGATATATTTATTTTAGATATCGACATTATTCACAGTCATTAACAACATTTTTTTCAGCTGATGAAACGGATAAAGTAGCCGAGGCGATAATTGAAATCGGAATCTGTCAGCTAGAAATGAACAATTTGAACAATGCTCAAAAGACTTTTGAAAGAGCGTTTAAAATACATTCAGACAGCAATAACATCGAGGGCCTGTGTGATTCTAGAATGCATATGGCAGCCGTTATGCAAAGGTATTATGATTATACTTTACTTTACTTTCGCTGGCTCAGCGACCCGAAGTGGATCTTGGCCTCCGACATCAAAGTGCGCCATTCCTTCCTGCTCTGTGCCAAGTCTGACCAATCGGACACGTCCAGCTCTTTCAGATCTTTAACAACTTCATCTTTCCACCGGTATCTTGGTCGACCCACCGGACGCCTTCCGGAAGGTCGCCCAAGATACACTCTTTTGGCAGCTCGATCCTCTCCCATTCTTTCCACATGCCCCAGCCATCGAAGTCGGGCAGCCTTTATTTCCCCGATGATATTCGGCTCAGACACTAGCTCCTCTATCTCCCGGTTGAACTTTCAACCGGGATTATGATTATGATCAAAAATATTTCTTGTGATTAGCCTGTTTGTGTGGATAGCAGCTCCATTACTGGTAAGAATGTACAAGTTTTATACAGTATTACCACTTATATAAGTTACATCGGCAATAATCGTTTGCGCAGAATAGTGCAACCTAACACCGACTGAAACCGAACGTGAATACCAATGACATTAACACCTTATTATTTTACCTTATGGCTTCAAATACAAGAACAACACGGACTCATGCTATCTGGCTCTTAATATAAGTATGTACATGTGAGGTTTTTCTAACGTGAGGCATCGATTTTATTGTATAAAATAGCACAATAAAATATCAATGGAATCCACCGAATTTACTCAATTTTTGTTATGACAGCATAAACAAGCTTGGTTGCTAACCACTAGAAAACCATAGATGACAGGGAAACAACCAATAGTGGACAGTCACGTGACGTACGTACGGGTGGTGTGCTATGATTGGCTGAAAAATTTTCGCTCCACATCAAAATAAGTTTTCTGCGCAGGTACATCGGCGTAACTTATAAACGTGGTACTACTGTAACGCGGCTTTGCTCCCGTAGAAGAATAAAAATTTAGCTAGTTCTCATCCCGTGAAACTTTGGAAAAATCCCTTCTTAGATTACTTATATTATTATGATGCCTGTCAGCAAATCTGTAGTAATTTAGGCTGTGCGTTGTCATAATTTTAGTACCTACTTGTGAGATGAGGGAAACAATATTTTTTAAAAGTCTCAATGTAAGCAAAGCTTGTGTTGTGTTGATCATCTTCTGTCACCTTTGCTTTCATTCCGCGCTTCATACTTACCGCTCCGGCACTTAACCTTTCAACTCCCGCCGGCTCCCGGGGAGCCAGCGAAAAAGTACTGTTAAGCCAAATTGAGCCATTCGAAAATATTCATAAAGTTCTTAGGTATTGACAGTTTTGGGTGCTCGGGTTTTGAAAGGTTAAGCTCCAAACGCACAGACAACGGAAACGTGACGGTGCGGTGGCGGTGAAGGTTGTAATATTCTAAGTGATATAAACGAGTTCGCGTTACGGTACCGCATAACCGTTCATACAAGTTAGAATATTACAACCGTCAGGCCGGAACCCCACTGCTGCGTACGGTCAAGCTACACACGTGGGTACAAAAACGCTTTGTATGAAAATGTAGGTACGTTTAACGACAACACAACGTCAAAATCCCGCTGTCATTACATGAGATGTGGTTGTGTGCGTGGCCTCAACTCTGGTGGTGTTACCTATAGATACTTACACAGTAGTGAACGAGCCGAGCAAGCTGCGCACGAAATGACGTCACTGATAGACGCGTGGTCTGTATGCTTAGTATAAGTTTTACTTCACCAAATATTTTTCGATCGAGTTTACGTAAAAAATTCAATTCTATGGAAACATGGACGCGCGCGCGCGGAGGCGCTGTCCAAGTTCCCATAGTAATTGATTTTTTAACGTAAACGCGATCGAGAAGTATTTTGGTGAAGAAAAACTTATACTATAGTCCGACAAGCTCGTGCGTGACCCTCCGCGGAACCCTGTCGCAATGAGTATTTGCCGCACTTATTAAAAACAATCTTGTTAAGGACAGCAGAGGCTCCCTGCGACAGGGTTCCGCCGAGCGCCGCGCACGAGCTTGTCAAGGTATAAGCATACTGTTCCGAAGTGTCTGCCACGCACACGCTTGCGCGCGTGGCAGGCAAAGCCCCACCGCGACCCACGCTGTCCACGTTACGAACCCCCCGTACCCCGCACTGCACCCCCCGCGCGCGCGTGCGTGCATGTGCGTGGCCCGCAGTGGGGAATGTAGACACACGCAGCTGACCAAGGTAGCCACGTGGCCCACACGTTTTACGTGTGCGTGCATTGGTTGCTGTGAAAATGTTGACACACGTATCCAGACCAATGGACCCACGTGGGCGACGTGTATAGCGCGACCGTGCGTAGCGTGCGCAGCAATGGGGCTCCGGCTTCACCGCCACCACACCACCACTGATGAATATTACAGGATGGGAGATCACGAGGCCGCAGCTCAGTTGTTGACAGAGATGGGTGCTATGGCAATGGAATACGGTTTGAGGCGCCATTTGGGTCGGGCGTTGCATCTGCTAGGAGAGCTACACCTCAGAAGAGAGAGACCTGAATTGGGAACCCAACATTTGCAAGAAGCGTTCTTCTGCTTCATGGGATCTACTCGTACTTGGCAAGACGTTAGAATTTCTTTGTTTTATATTTTTAATAAAACTGTTACAGCTAAATGGTCGGCAAGACTTGCTTTTAAATTTAAATGGAACCTCAGTGTGCGACCGAATTGCACATGGCGACTTTTATGTTGCTCCCTGCGATTATTTTGTCAATAATTAGTAAACAAATAAAGTCATCATCATCATCTACATTAACAGGCATAACATCTGCCTAGATAGAGAAATATTTCTCTATTGTAGTTTAAAAGCTGGGACCGAGGTCCAATATCAATATCAAAGTTGTAACACCACGATATTTACCCGACTGCCGAAGGAAGGTTATTTGTTATCCTTTTATAAATAAGGCTTTTTACAAAGTCTGATTTTTATGTTTGATGCAGCACCCTACAGCCAAACAAGCTAAATCAAAGGCACTGTCGACGTTAGACGTTATCTACAAAGCAGATAAAAAGGAGTTATTTGAGGAAGAAGCTGAACAGGCCAGGCTCATGATGGCGATATCAGCGGGTGATTAACATTATGATTATTTTATAACTTGAATGCTAAATGCGGTTGCAAAAATCGCATGGGATTCGTATAAAATAAATGAATAAACGGAATTCACCCTCATGAAAAAGACCTTCTGAATTTTGTAGTCTACCTGTAAGTTACATTAAAAGTCTTTGGCATATCACACAAACCACATTTATAATTTAAGAAGAATTAACAAACGTTGGCCATACTCAAATCTCCTATTTTTTCTATGGCTTTGCATTATCAGCACTAGTGCACTAGATCAATTTTTACTTATTAGCTTTTTATTAACTTGCAATGTACAGTCAAGGAATTTAATTTCCAACCCAACTAAGTTTGAATATCGTACAGCAAACTGTCACCATAAGAGCTAGCTACGATGCACGATGTTGCTTTGACGTGTTACATTTGACATTTCGATCTTATTGCAATTTCAATCTTTTACGAAATTTATGTACGTTTACATTTTATGTACGTTTGTTTATGGCAAGCTGTCAATGTCACATCTGGTTTTTTCAATATGCGACGGACTAAGGTTCGTGCCCGTATTAACCCTTTATAAGGCAGAGACGATTTAGCGACCACATGCATTGAGTTGGAATTTCAACTTTATTGATTACGTTATACGTCACAATTTCCATTGTAATTATTGAAAATACGACTAGCTTTAAAAATATCGTTTGTCAGGTACGCGTTCGATAGCTGCTTTTGATTCTGTGGTAGTGTGCTCCAATAAATGGGGCCTTATAAAGGGTTAAGCTGTCCCAGATTTAATAAATTGTTTTTATTTTTTATAATTATATGACGCAACCAAAAAATATGTAATATTTTCCTGTTAATAAGGAACGTTGTTCCTACAGGTACATTTAAAATTTTCATCGATTGCCAATTGTTATGACATGGAGCTGATCTGATGATGAAGCTGGAGGGAGGTCATATGAACTCTGTAATAAAACGACACTGCATCGAGCTTGGGCTCGTTTGATTCGTCTCAAGTACTTTGATAACCAGGGCAAAAAGTACAGGCGAAAAAAAAAGCTTGTATTAAAAATTGAATTTTTAACGAAAACTTATTATAAGTATTAAAAGACTACCAAAAGCATGAATACAATCAACTACGAATTATGAAGTTTATAAGCAGGAGGTTTATTGCTAATATGACTTATAATTATCAATTGTATTTTAATACTTTGAATGCTGTCCTATATTTATCTGTTATTACCGATACTATTATAGAAACCTTATTTGGAGGCTCTTACTATGAAAGAGGCCTCAATGCAACACCTTAATATCATCTGGTAAAGTAGGTATCGATATCTCACATTACGAAAGATGTTATTTATAAAACTAAAAGAAATATCATGACTGTCATCATCATCATCTTCCCAGCCTATATGTATACGACCCACTGCAGGGCACAGGCCTCCTCTCAGAATGAGAAGGCTTGGGCCGTAGTTCCCACGCAGGCCCAGTGCGGATTGGGAACTTCACATACTTACACCATTGAATTTCTTCTCAGGTTTATACAGGTTTCCTCACGATGTTCTTCTTCACCGTAAAGCACATGGTAAATTACTTATGTAATTTCGCTCATAAATTCCGTATAACTCAGAGGTGCGAGCCCGGACTCGAAGCCACGACCCTCTGCTTGAGAGACCTTATGTCAAACCATTAGGCCACCACGGCTTTACTGCCGCAGCATGACTGTATCATGTATTAATTTAGTGTGTATTCAGGAGTGCTTATGATTCCAATCTCAGTAATATTCAAACCGCTTTAGCCTAGTTGGTAGTGACCCTGCCTACGAAGCAAGAGGTCCTGGGTTCGAATCCCTGTAAGGGCATTCATTTTTGTGATGAGCACGAATATTTGTTCCTGAGTCATGGATGTTTTCTATGTATTTAAGTATTTATTTATCTATATAAGTATGTTTATCGTCGTGTAGCACAAGCCCATAGCACAAGCTTTGCTTAGTTTGGGACTAGGTCAATTTGTGTAAGATTATCCCCTAATATTTATTATTTATTTATTTACATTATTTTAGGACAAGAACGTATGGCCTCTTATTTTGATCTACTGAGGGAAGCTGGAACCTGCTCTGTGGCACAAATAAAGTGTATAGAATGGAAACTATCAAATTCTCCATGGTGGATTAAAAGAAACCATCATGAATTTTTGCCTTGTATGTGTCCAGTACATAATCGGACTCCACTCGATGTGTTGAGGTAAGAAACTCATGTAATGTAATAAACTTTCGCGATTCTCACTCATAACAAATATTTTTCGGGACTTAATCACGACCCTACTTATTACTAAAATTATCTCAACGTTTTCACCAGACTGTCGAAGTAGGGTTATGTTTTTCTAGCTTATGTATTTATGTACGTATTATATCATTCTTTGGCACGCCCTGCAGCCTAAACGGCTCAATGGATTTTGAAGTGTATGGTGTCATTAGATTCGTCTTAGTTCCGAGAGTGACATTGGGTATGTATTTTCCCGGAATTCGCATGGGAACGGGAATTATAATAAAGGCGGTTTTTTTTGTATAGTATTGAAATTAAAGTTATTATTTCCACATTCCAGCGGCCGTGGTCACAAATCGTCGCGGGACTCGTTAAGTCCGGAAAAATATTAGTTAAACTCATTTATCAAAAGTTCATAAAGTTCAATCCCAAAGTATAAAAATAAGCTTTACTATTTCAGAAAGAAACTTGAAATGAAAAAAACTGAGGAAATGAAGAAAGAAAACCTGGACTCCGATCTATCACTTATGAGAATGGATACCGTAGAGGATATTCAGAAACTTCGGAGTAGCTATCCGCATTTGTAGTTCGGTAAACATTATTAAGGTCAATGAGACAATCGAGCTTCTTTGCCAATTTTATTGGTTCATCATAAAAAGATAATAATTAGCTATTTACAAAAAATCATAAACCATGTAATTTGAGCAAATGATACAACACACAACCTGACACGATTGAGCAAATCACGCGTCCTTGCACCGTCATCGGTTCCATTTGTATTCTGTGAAGAATTCTACCACCATTTTATTCGTCCTCCTTAATATAATATTTAACAATAATTTAGTCAGTACTGATATCACAAGCTCTAATATAATTCTAAGAACTGCAAAAAATATAAACATCTATTACAGATTAAAGAAGGTACTAACAATTCATTAAATCGTTTGAGTTATTTTAACAATGTCCATAAATTAGCATGCCTTAGCGAACTTCTTGCGGGGCTGCAGCTTGATTTTGAAGCCTTCAGCCCGCTTGAGGATGATGTCAGCCTGCAGTTTGAAATCAGATTCCTTGAGGTCTGATTGTACGCGGAAATTCCTTAGGATGGTGGAAAGGATGATCTTCAACTTCAGCATGGCGTATTTACGTCCTGTTGGTAATAATGACAAATATTAGGTGAGGCTCTTAAAAGCTTATATATACCTCTGAAAGGTCATAAAAAGTGTGATAGATAACATACCGACGCAACTCCTAGGTCCAGCGGAGAATGGCACGAAAGCGTAGTAATGTCGGTTGGCAGAGCGTTCAGGCAGGAAGTTGTCAGGGTCGAATCTTTCAGGGTTGGGGTATACGTCGGGACGACGGTGCAACTTGTATGTCGTGATGACCACTGTGGCACCAGCTGGCACCTTCTTGCCGTTGGATGCTGCAAATGAAAAATCATATTTAAGATATATGAGCCCAAGCTAGTCTAAAAAAAGCACTGTCTCTAATTGGCTATACAGTAAAAATATTCATCATCATCATCATCATTTCAGCCGAAAGACGTCCACTGCTGAACATAGGCCTCCCCCAAGGCTCGCCAAACAGATCGGCCCTGCACCATCTGCATCCAATGCGTTCCCGCTACCTTCACCAGGTCGTCGCTTCATCTTGTTAAAAATGTTAATTATTCTTAATCACTTACGCAGAGTAATATCTTGCTTGATATGACGAGCAATAATTGGTACTGGTGGGTACATCCTGAGGGTCTCCATCAGACACCTTTCGAGGTATTTCATCTCAAGGGTGTCCTGGAAGGTGGCAGGGCGGTCGGAGTCTCCGAAGATCTGATCAATCTCTTCAATAACTTTGTCTTGGATGTCTTGGTGGACGCCCATCATCGACAAGAAGAAGCTGCTTCCGGCAGCAGTGGTATCGTGGCCCTAAAGTAGAATACAAAATATTACTGTCTATACAAAAATGTAAAAAAAAAATGGTTAAAATGAAGAAACAAGTAAAAATTTGATCGTACCTCAAACATAATAGTGTCGACCTGTTCTTTGATTTCCTCATCAGAGATTACAACTCCGCTCTGAGAGCTTTCCAAAAGCAGGTCAAGGAAAGCAAGACGCTTCTTCTGTCCAACATCGTTGTCCTCAACGTCCAAGTCGTCTTTCAAACCAGCGGCCTGACCGAAGGACAGACCATCAACAGAAGTGTCCTTCATTGTAGTTTCCGAGGATGACGAGCTGTCGGTGTACTCTTCCAAGATGGTAGATTTTTTGCCAGATTTGTACTCCTCCTTCTTCCTTAAGATGACCTGAAACCAATTTTTCATCGTTTTTACTTAGTACTTATTTAATTGACGTGTTAAAAAAAAGAGTTTGGAAATAATAATTATGATAATACCTTCTTAGTTAGTCCGTGAATGGTATCAAGGAGCTTAGTCTGAACCTTGGCGTATTGGGTGAAGTTGAACAGGAATTCAGGTCTCAGCCAGATCTTAGTGTGTCTCAAGTGGAGGATATCGCACATCTTCATAACAGCCATGGCGTATTCAAAGCCACTTTGGTCTTGGGTGCTCTTGCTTACTCCCATAGCGGTTTCTGTAGCAAATATTAATGTTTATGTCCTATCCAAGTGAAAAGAGCGATTAACCTTCAAAGGATTAGACGTGTTGCTTAACGAAGATTGTAATGCGTGCTTGTAACAGCCAGCGCCGCTGATGGCGAAAACTGCCCATTAGGCGTTGCGACGTGCGAACG
Source organism: Archips xylosteana (assembly GCA_947563465.1). Lineage (NCBI taxonomy): Eukaryota > Metazoa > Arthropoda > Insecta > Lepidoptera > Tortricidae > Archips > Archips xylosteana. The sequence continues at coordinate 14,731,695 of OX387349.1, forward strand.
TGGGGGGTCGCCAAACTTGACACACAGTTCACCTTCTACACATGTTTCCTCTTAGAACGCCATAAAATAATAAATGTATGATTCTCGGTACTATTATTTCTCTTTATACGTATTATTATAAGGAAGTTGTTCCGTATAATTTGTGTAATTGCAACTGTTTACAACGTCCGAAGGTAACGTAGCGCACAACTGCACACTATGCTCTAGTTGTACTGGTCCAATAAAATTGTGGTAATTTTATCCTACGTCTTACGTCTTATACGTATTGATAACTGAATTACTTGACTCCAAACTTGCTTTACGTTTCAAATCAAATATATTTCTAACAGCATTTATTATCACTAAGAATCATCTATCAGATCGTTGTTATGTGATCCTTAGAAGTATTATGGAAAGCTCGCGAACTTCTAACATCCGATACAAACTTGTTTATTATTTAAACGAGTCTGAACACAAACTGGATTTGCTGACGTCACTAAGGCAAACGTGTCGTCATAATTGCTGCAAACTTATTATTGTATCTATCTGCGCAATTTAAGACAAGGATGTGTATTAATTTAACATATCTTAGTCTATCGTAGGTATGTATTAGCAGATGAAAACGTAGGTATGTACTAGTTTCGTTGATTTCGCAAATGGTTGAACATTGGCGAGCAATTTGCGCGAATATCACGGACCGCGAATGCGGGCGATGCCTGTGTTGTCATCACCCGCGTGGACAGCGACGTGACGAGACATTGAAATAGCATTTTATTCCTACTCTAAAATACGTAGACCATGTCAAAAATTTAAGCCGTTTTATTTACCAATAAATAATAATACTAGTTCCTTCTAGATCTTCTTGCTGTGTTTTAGAAATCCAATAGGCAGCTCGACAAGATTGCATTCTAATCACGTCGCATATTTGAACTATTCGTCGATTTGAATAAAATTGGCATAAGCACGCCCCAGGTCAGTCAAATGAGAAAATGGTAATTTAATTCCGCAAGAAATACTTTAGATAATGTACCTATAGTCAAGTTTAGAAGTGACTGAACTGTGCGTTCTCACGTTTAGTAATTAGAAACATGTCAAACTATCCTAGTACTGTTGTTTACTGCTACACAGTAGGAGCGCAAAAGTATTACACTTGAGCTACATTTTAAGCATTTTTTTTTTGACTATGTCTACTTTATACAATTGGTGTTCTGTTAGGTCGCGTTGTGTGATAAACATGTTGTAAACATGTACAGTCTCAATATTAACATTAATTAATCAACACTGGTTTGGATGGAAACATACAACGGCAACAGCATCATTAAACTTTAAAATAAACCATTCACTAGGTAACATTTTAACTGATAATGTAATTAATAGGTTCCTGATTGAATTTCCAATTTAAGTTATGACGTTCTAATCTCACACGGTGTACGAGACGTCCATTTAAATGTTTTAGCGAATCAATTAATTTTAACGTGGTTTGCCTGTTAATCATTGATGCCACAGACATAAAGTTTCCTTTATATGTTTCATTTTGTGTATTTAATAAAATACTACATGTTACCCTTGTCTAAGTCCTGTCAGAACTTAGCACTTTCGATTATTAATCGGAGATAGTGTTGCTGTTCGTCAGTGAAATATTTTTTTGGAGTTGGTTTAGTAGATCTAGATGTTACCCCCTAACATAAAAATAAATAAACATATTATATAAATAGTAAATAACATTGTGTAAAGTATAGATGTAGGTAACGTACCAAGCAGGATTTCGACAGTGCACTCGCTCATGTAGTCATGGCAATCGAAGTCAGCGCTCTCCTTCTTCAATTTATCAACAACAGTTCTAGAGTTGGCATTGAAGAGATCAATGAAACTTTTCAGGACATTCAAGTGGAAAGTCGGAGCAATCAATTTGCGGTGAGAACGCCACTTTTGACCTAAGAAAAAAAACAAATAAAACAAAAAAATATTAGACTTATTCATACGTACTCAATGAAAGTGGTAAACTATGTTTGACAGCTCACCAGTACTGATGAGAAGACCATTTCCAAGCCAGGGCTTGAAGAATCTGTAGTCATCAGCCTTGTCAATGAGAACGTGGCTGCTAAGAATCAGTTCAACGTCCCGGGGGTCGTACAGGAACACCATCAGTCTGGGGCCAATCCACAGCTTTACCATTCCCTGCTTGTCGTAGGACATGCTCTTGTTGACGAGGTTCTTGAAGATATCTGTCAAGTGATACGTGATTAGAATATGTAACAAGTTATTTATGCATATGGCCAAAAAACAGTTTTGCTTTCTCTTGATTTTCCTGTTATCAAATTCATGTACAGATTTATCTGGAAGTAGTATTTGTTTAGTTACCGTCTGAGCCGCCGGTGAATTCTAGCGCGTTTCCGATGAGGGGTAGGCCAGGCGGCCCGTCGATTTTCTCAGCCAGTTCATACATGTGCCTCCTGGACATTCTCCAGTAAGCGTACCATAAAATCAGAGCTGGTACAAGGAGCATGTAGAACAGGCTGGTTGCCGCCCACGTACTGCTGGCAGCAACACTTTCTGCTGCTGCGTAACTCATCTTGGGAAGATTTTAGTTCTGTAAAAAAGTAAACATTAAATCAAGAATGTTCGTTAGTTGATGTATCCGTGGAAAAGCCCATGTTTGTTCTATATTCGAGCATCGGACATTGCTCGAAGTCACGTAACACCATTTTTTTATACATTTGACCGGTTTTTATGTAATACATTACGAATCCTATTTTATGAACTCTTCAAATAGCACCGTAACATAAGTCAACCAAGAAATTCCTTTAGCAGCCAAAATTTCAATATCATTAGATATAGAATAAACTGTAATAAATAAATGGTTTTTACCATTTATCTTTAACTCACTTGGTCGACTGTACGTCACGGAAAATCTTCTAATTATTGGAACAGGTTAGGTCAGACTCGCGCAGTGACGACAGTAAAACTGGTCTGACCAAAGGTCTGTGCAAATTTTATAGTCGTTGTTGTTATTATTACTAAACTTTCTGTCTAATATATAAAAAAATAGTAATGTACCTAGGTATGTACAAAGTTCCATTTACCTACTGTATACATAAACGTGAAAATTGTGAGGACCTTTAAGGTCGTGGGTGAGCAAAGTAATTGTTTCATTTCATTGATGGATAAATGTATGTTACTCTTTTACACAAAAACTACAAAACGTTAATAAATACTTTTAATCTGGGGAAATTGCTTAGTTACCGCGGGATAGCATTAAAGTACCTAGGTAAGTTGGTTACCTACAAAATATTTTAAAGGGCGGAAAAGTTAAGTGTAGGTATCAAATGCAATAAAGCCTTGTTGTTTACGTATTGCAACAGTTAATTTACTATGTAAGCATATTATGATAACTATGCAGTTAATTATTGCTAACCTTATAATCAAGGTACGTATAACTTGTTTTGCATCTGAAGGCACTTCGCAGTAACATACTAATTTAAAATCACAAATGTCATATATTATGGCCCTGCAAATGCATACTTGGGTAGTTCTACATTTCAACCATTGTGAGTATCCTGTCGCATTATATTAAAGATATACATTAATTTTAAGAAATTGAAATTGAACCACACTCACACTGTATCGTTTTACAAAAACGTTCCGCTTGGTGTGGCTCATTTCTTTAAAAATGTGACAGAATACTTATAGCGGTTGAAACGCTAGTAGAAGGGCGTTTCAACCGCCACGCTTTCGTGGACACTTTTTTGTAGAAATGGCAAAAGATTATGATACAGTTTTTAAATATGTGGTAGAAGTACAGGACCTCTAATAAATAACCGAAAACGCCATCAAAATGTACAGCCGATTCTAGAAAACGTGACTACGAAAGTGAGGCGGTTGAAACGCTCGAATAATGACCCAGAACTACGTAGTTATCAATAGATACACTAAAAGATAACATAAATTAGATCGTTATTTTATAATAGAAATGAAATGATAGATTAGGCACGAGGAATCTATCTATCTAATCTAATCTATCTAATCTAATACCTTTAAACGAGCAATTCTTGTATATACTTATATATATAATCAGAATCTCAGAAACGGCTCCAACGATTTCGATGAAATTTGGTACGTGGGGTCTTATCTCTGGGAAAACGCTTGGTACCGAGTTTCAGCCCGAGCGGAGCTCAGCCGCCCAGGTACTGAAAATAAAAGTAGTAAATGTTGGGAAAACGCTGTCACCGTTTACAAGAACAGCTGTCACCACACAATCCTCTTAGTAATTCATTTAAGAGTAGGTACTTAATATTTTTAAAAATTTAAATAAACATACGAGGTAAATATTGCGTTCAATCAGTTTTTGAAACAGATCGCTTTATGTACAGGGTTTTGATTTCCGCGGATTTAAGAATTTGATGCTTCTTGTTTAGTACACCTATACAAACCAGATTACAAAAGGATAATACAATACGAGGATTACATTTTTTTTAATTACAGTTATTAAATTTATAAAAAGATTTGCTTGTGTCTAATATGGCATAAAATTATTAGTCCTATTGTTCTGTCGCATAACTACTTTCCTCCAAATATCGTATAGCATAGGTAATAATTGTTCCGCATATTTTTTATTTGCTGAAATTGTTGTTCCTAATGTCGGTTGTCCTAATTATTACTTGTCCTATCGTTTTTTTGTGTCTACGATTTAATTGTCGATTGATATGTGTTTTCGACTCTATGTCGACGAGTTAGGGACGAAAAGTGACAAACCTTTTCTGTCCGCTACTATACGTAAGGCCCGGTACAGACACTCAAAATTCTGACTAAATACAACGTAACTGGGTAAGGCCGCGGAGCGTTTCAACCGCTGCACTTATATGTAACGATTGTTGTCCATTGTAAGTAAAAAGATTCATAAAGTACGAAAGAAAATACGGAAAGATGCATTCCATCTAACTAAATTGTAAAACTCAGTGGCATTTTTCACTTTATTTACCAGTAATTTGTTACATAAAAGTACTGGCGGTCGAGACGCTCCGCGGCCTTACCCAACTACTTAACTGCCTGCCCATACATTTTTAATAACACTTCCATTCTAATCGGCAAACCTGAGGCCGTATTTTCTAAAGCGCGGGCGCTTGCCTTCGCTTTCACCATCTCTTACTGTCACCATCTTATTCCGCTTATAGACAGAAATAGTAAATCCGAAAGCAAGCGTCAGCGCATTATACAATAAGCGTACTACACACTAACTACTATTAAAATGTATGGTAGGTAAATCTGCAGTTCGCATTTAAATTACAGTTGGTATGCAAAAATCGTCTGTTTTGCCCTTAAGATACCTCATGTTCCCTGAGACCGTATTGTGTGTGCCCGCGATCGAATGCACCATCTCTTTCATTTACCCTTCTACAGAAAAATGATTGTGATGCCGAGTGCATCAGACAATAAAAGTTTGCGCAGAGCAGATGCGTACACGTATCAGTTGTAATAAATGAAACTGTAAGAAAGATGGCGTACTAGATGCGTGCATAAGGTTGCCATATTTCTTACAGTTTCATTCATTACAACTGCTGCGTGACACGCACACGCATCTGGTCTGTGCCGGCCTTTAGGGGTCTGACTGTCACATTTACTTGTAACTTGTAAGTTATAATAGTTTTTAGTGTTTTAAGGCCTACAACAAAATCTTGATGTAGAGTTATTCGAATTAAATTTGAGATACGCAATAATACTAACTCGATCCCGAGAATGTTTGATTAATAATTAGTTAAATTTATAAAGAAATATCTCGGGTATGTTGTGAAATGTTTTCTTAAAACATTTTGAACCTTTAAAATAGGCAATAAACAATATTGACCTTCATCTAGTAACTGAGCAAAATCTATAATTTGGTTTCTTTCACAAGTGTTTACGAAATGATCGTATTAGTCGTGTCGAAATTAAGATGCAACTTTTTTGCTGTTGCCTGAGTTTAAAATATAATAATCGTATTTGTAAAATCTTAGCCTAGAATCAAAGCAATCAGGTGCCAACAGCTAACCTAGAACTTTATGAAAAAGTTTTTAATCCTATTTTTTTATTCGTAAAACTAGGCTAAGTATGAAAAATAAAAGCTTAGAAACTAAATTTTTTTTTGCAATGTTGCTGTAGATATTTCCTTTCAATTGATGTGAAAAGTAGAGTGTACAATAATTATTCGTTCATAAAATCCGTTTTGTTTTCGATCTTCACTCGCCTGCAGCTCGAGTGGATACCTACAACCATCTCGGAGATAATTGTACGTTTTATACACTTGTACAATCCACCTAAGTATTTTTTTACATAATATTTTCATTGCGACAATTAGTGTTTAAAAAATCTAGGCATGATACAGAAATAATTTAATATATAAAAAAGCTTTGAAAATAGTTTTTAGCTAACTAATTGTTGCCCGAATGTAAGTACAATTTTCCAACATCTAATTGTTTTATGATATAAAAGGTAATATTTTCTAATAAATTGCTTCGTATGATATACCTACAGAGAGTTGCATTTTCACTATTAGTTTCTTAAGCTCAATCGAATTCATACAAGTTACATTTTTACACACTTTACTTTTTAAACTAAGACATTTATTAACACTTTTTTTATGAAAATTAAGCCGTATCAAACTATGATAACACATTGTTTTAAATGAAAGAAACAAAAAATGTTTTTTTAAAATTTAAACCAAGATAAATAATATTTAAACACAAATTAACTCACAGTAAATATTGTTATTATTAATTTGGATTTCAAATCTATGGCAAAATCAAAACTTTTTTTATAAAAATGTCACTTGTACACAAAACCGATTTATTAACTCGAATTTCCCTACCTTTATATTTGGTATACACCCTCTAGTCCGGTTGACACTTAAATAATCACTAGCACAAATGCCCCAAGGGACGACGCCGTCGATGTCTCAAGTGAGACTATTTACGAAACTCCAGCGCACCCATCTAATATACACGCTCGTGGCGTCACTAGCCGACATGACAATGTACCCTGAAGTCGTAGGTACATAATCAATACATATTATGCAAATGCTTCGGTTTCGCGTAAATCATTTGTAATTCGATTGTGATCATAACAATTAAAAAATCACAATTCCAAAGTGCCCGTTGGACCCAGTGAATGGAAATAAAGATTGAAGGAAAGTTTTGGAACTCCGCAACTGTAGCGTGTTTTGTTTTTTCCGTTGTATTCGTCGGTGTCCGGGTTTTGTTTGTGGAACTTTCACACAATAATTCTCTATTTTTAGACGTTTTATTTTTAAGCATAATTTAATGCTAGTTTTGTTGTTGTTTTATAAATTAAGGACTTCTCACCTTGTACAGCCACCACGTGCCGGTGTAGTGTTAACTTTGGCTTGGTAATAGATGTCTATTAAATTAACCACTTTTATAAAGCCTAGGTGATAAGTCATCTTTTCCTACTAAGTTAATTGATCATTACAACCAACGTCACAGTAATCAACTTTTATTTATGACAAATCTATTCTTATTGATTGGTTTTCTATTAAAATATAAACACAGAAATTCCGTGTACAATCAAGAGCATAAGTAAATATATAAACTTTTTTTTTATTATGAGAGGGAGGCAAACGAGCAAGCGGGTCATCTGATGGAAAATGATCACCACCGCCCATAAATATCAACAACTCAAACATAGTCACTGTACTGTTGCGGGCCTTTAAAAAGGAGAGGGAATAGGGTAGAGGGAGGGAGAGATGTGTTGGGCCCCCGGCGCTCTCACTGACCGTACGCAGCAGGAGTACTGCTGCTTCACGCAGGTGTTCTGTGAGAGGGTGGTACCTACTAGCCCGGACGAGCCGGCCCATGCGTGATGCAGCGGCTAGCTACAACATGGCTCTACCACTACTACGTTACCAAGAAGTCAAAAATATCAATACACCTCTATGTCACTAATCATAAGGTTGGTGTTTACATGTATTTGACGCGATAGCTGTATATGTTTATGCCCTTTGTATTATATTTATGCCCTCGATTGTACTTACCAAGTTTTCTTGTCTAAGACGCACCTTTGGACTGCTATTAGACTAAGTTGATTTAACTGTAAAAATATGTCGGTATCTAATTGAACTGCTCAAAAATACACCAAGACGAATAATTTAATATTTCTACAGATTTGAAAAAGAACAATTTTTACACTCAATTATACGAGGAAAAACCGAAAATCTATAATAGTACTTTTTTCATAAAACTGACCCGTGGTGAAAAGTACAGATAACGCCTAAGGTGTACCTCACTGATTCTGTAACAGCTTAAGGGGGTAGGTACCGTGTTTTTGGCGCATTCATTGCATTCATTTAAACTCGTGCTGTATCATTACTAGCAATGCTATAGTCCTGAAATTCATATGTAAGATATTTGAGGATTCACTCTAGCGACCATTTTTTTTCGAAACACGATTACTTGTAGTTCGCTCGATAGAAAAAAAATATAAAGTCCTTTCTAAAATATAAATTAAACTCGTAATACGACGCTAATACTCCACGGAAGGTCATGACTTTTTGAAAATTAATAAAACAAGATGTTTTCTAGGGCGTAGTCTGGCTACATTTTTAAAATATGTATTTGTTTTAGTAATATGATGAAAATACCCAAAAACACGCGCAGTCCAACCAACCTATCTTGAGCCATCGTGCCTCCCCCAAGCGGCCCCACATGCCCGAAATCGCCCACACAAAATCGATTAGCGCGAAAAACGCGGTACCCCCTTAATCAGTCTAGCCTTGAATAACTCTAGGTTGTATCTATAAATGGAAATACAGACGACGCGAGCGAATTCCATTCCTTAGTAGTTTGTATTATAGGTGAGGTATAACAAAATGAAATCCTATTGCAGTCAGAGCAACTGCAATAGAACTGCATTACAACTCCATTGCAACTGTGCAGTCGGTTTGCAGTTTTGGTGGAGTTACATCAACTGCGTCAGAACTGCACTAGAACTATCATTTTACAGCTGGGATGCAGTTCAAACGCTGTTCGTTTGTACCGGCCCTTACGTATCTTGTCAAGACTCACCGCAGTCTATCATATCATGTAGGTTATAGAATTATAGCGACGAACATAACGGCTACGGCTCACCATTAAACATTAAGAAGGGTAAGAACAGGCCAAGTGCGTGTCTGACCACACATAATGAAAGGTTCATCATCATCATCATCATCAGCCTATAACAGTCCACTGCTGGACATTTGCCTCCCCCAATGAGCGCCATTGCGCCCTGTCCTCGGCTAGACGAAAGAAAGGTTGCGTAGTCGAAATTAAATTTAAATGGGTACAACAACATTTGCTAAACCAGACACAGCACTACACAAAATAAGGACAGTTAGACGATATCTCCGGTTACTGTCAGACCTGCGTGGTATTTAACAAATGGTACCTGCCTTCAAAATTTTACTTGCACGTTTTTTTCTTGCAGATCTAACTGGGCTTAAGAATATCCGAGTAAAATACCTATGACACACGGTCAAACAGAAAGTTACGGACAGACAGAGGGATAAGGGTGGAGACCAAAAAATTAGACTACGTTAAATTAAAATACTTAACCATACAAAACGTTTGACTGGACAGGGAAAACTTTCATGCTAATTTTAACTATCACCGTTAAGCCCAGAAGGGCTTCTACAAAATTCGAAGTTCATAGCAAAAAGCATAATTTTTTTTGTCGGTCTGGCTATATCAGTAACCAATCTACAATGATCCCACACAGCGCACATTTTGCTTAGGAGCAAGGGTCTGCTAAGACTGGATGTTCAAAGATACATATAAATTTGTACGGAACCCTCGGTGCGCGAGTCCGACTCGCACTTGGCCGGTTTTTTAATTTCCATTACGCACGGAGTGAAACGCATCATGGCGTTCAGCCATTAAAAAAAACTGTCAGCAATATTTGCTTTCTGGTTCATTATTACATTCTGCCACTACGCTTATTTAAGATAAGATAAGATGCATGTTTGAGAAAAGCTCTATATAAGCCTTGGTCACGAACAGGGATTGCCGGCCTCGTGTCTCTAGATGGCCTCGTTAACGCTTGGGCATCTATAACTACTCGGCCGGCAATCCCTTATTTCGCGGCCGCTGCAGTAATGTACTAATTTTGACATTTGAAAGTCGTCATTACACACAGTTGCGGCAGGTTAGAATACAATACAATACAAATATTCTTTATTGATCACCAAAAGCAGTACAGTGAACATTACAAAAATAAAAATTAAAATTTAATTTATTTTTGGTTTTAATACTTCAATTTGCATGGCCTTTCACACTATCAATACGCCAAACGGTACCAAAAAGTTGGTATTGAACAGTAGTCTAACTTGTACTAATTATTGTACATACATATACAGGAGGTTTGAGTTCATTTCAATAGAACTGAATGGGACTACGAGATATAAGTCTCCCTCGTGGTCCCATTGATGGGATAAATCAATGGGACCACGAGAAAAAGAGGAATTTCGTAGTATAAGGCTAGTTTAGACCTGCAAGAAAAAACTTACAAGTTGCATTCGTTGCATTACACCGTGGCGTTCTATTGACTAATTCAATCACATTCGCCTTACTACCTTGCAATACAATACAACTTTCATGTTTTTTCTTGCAGCTCTATAATTGGCTTTAAAGTGTCCATCTTTTTAAACTCCGTCCATTGACAAACATCACTAAACGAACAACTTGGGTTATTTTGACTATGAAACCCAAAAAGCAATAAGTAAGTATACTAACTGAGTTTTAATGAAATAAGTCATGAGATTATTACCGCAATTAACTACTACTAAAAATCTAATTTTAATCGGGGAAAATATTGTGTATTTACGTGCTATTAAATTCTACCACAAAGTAGCACTGATCGGTATCTAATTTTATGGATTTAAAATACTTAATTTAATAAACAATTTAGCCTTAGTTTGACAGTGAATAAGTACCTACCAGACAGACAGACAAACTACATATTATTATTTTTTCTGTATGTCTGCTTCAAATCTACACTGACGAGCAAAAATAAAGGGTCGGTACAAAAATTACGATAACTACAAAACCCGCTGTGATAGCTTCTTCGAGTAAAATGAGTTTAGTAAAGAGTTTACTAAACTCATTTTTTTTTTCTTTTTTATAGTGGTTAACGACCACTTTAGCCTAGTTGGTAGTGACCCTGCCTACGAAGTAAGAGGTCCTGGGTTCAAATCCCGGTAAGGGCATTTATTTGTGTGATGGCACGAATATTTGTTCCTGAGTTATGGATGTTTTGTATGTATTTAAGTATTTATTTATCTATATAAGTATGTTTATCGTCGTCTAGTAGGTACCCATTGTACAAGCTTTGCTTAGTTTGGGACTAGGTCGATTTGTGTAAGATTGTCCCCTAATATTTAATATTTATTATTTTTTTATTCTCAACTAGCTTTTGCCCGCGACTTCGTCCGCGTAGAATTCCAATTTGTGGTAAAGCTTCTTCATCTCTTTCATTGTATAAAACAAAAATCCGGCAACGGCAACACTCATATTTATTATAATTTCATCATCATCAGTATCAGTTAGTGAATATTATAAATCCCGTTTATTCTCTATCCCGTGGGAATTTCAACAAATTTGTTCTTATTCTATGCAAATTTTCGCTTACTTTTATCCCGCAGGAATTTTGCATTTTCCCCGAGAAAAAGTAGCCTATGTCCTTAAAGGAGTAGCTTTCTACCGGTAAAAGAAGTTTTAAAATCAGCCCCGTAGTTGAATTCATTTATTTTTTCTCGTGGGAATTTTGCTTTTTCACGGAGAAAAGTAGTCTATGTAAATAATGGTTGGTGTAGCTTCCTATTGGTGAAAGAAATTTTCAAATCAGCCCTCAAGTGATATTCACTTCTTTCTATCCCACGGGAATTTTGCATTTTACCAAATAAATAGTAGGTAGCCTAGCCTATACCGATAAAGGATAGTGTAGATTTCTATTGGTCATTTTTTAAACTCAGCCCCGAAGTTAAATTTACTATTTTCTATACCGCGGGATTCACGGGAATTTTGCATTTATCCGGAAAATAGCATCCTATGTTAATCAAGGATAGTGTATCTTTTCTATTGGTGAAAGACATTTTAAAATGAGCTCCAAAGTTGAATTTTGCATTTTCCCGGAAAAAAATAGCTTATGTCAATAAAGGATAGTGTAACTTTTTACTGGTAAAAGATTTTTTTTTAATCGGCTCGGAAGTTTCAGACTTTTGCTGTTGCTTTTGCTGTATGTATGACCATTTACGTTTATACTGAATTTGAAAAGTTTAGTAATTGTAGTTACGGATATAGGATACAGTTGGTTTGAGTATATAAATCCTGATTTATCCTTATCACGTGGGAATTTTCAAAATTATTGAAATTAGCTTTATATTCTAATAGTCTATTTGCATGCCCAATTTGAACAGCTTAGTAATCTTTGTTATGAGGATAGGGTCACTCTTGATGAAATATATACATCCCGTATATTTCTTATCCCGTGGCAATTCCGGAAAATTCTTTCTTATCGGATGTCTACGTCATACAAAGAACACATCCTCCAAGTTTCAGGTCTCTACATACAGCGGTTTATTAGGCTGTGCGTTAATCCGCCAGTCAGTCATTTACGACTTCAGGACAGGACAAAGCATTTTATATATATTTGCATTGCACCAAGCTTTTATGCGAGTTCAACAATGATGTTTGAATACTTAATACGATTTTATTCGAAAAAAAAAAATATATATTATATTTTAGGGGACAATCTTACACAAATCGACCTAGTCCCAAAATAAGCAAAGCTTGTACTATGGGTACTAGACGACGATAAACATACTTATATAAATAAATAAATACTTAAATACATAGAAAACATCCATGACTCAGGAACAAATATTCGTGCTCATCACACAAATGAATGCCCTTACCGGGATTCGAACCCAGGACCTCTTGATTCGTAGGCAGGGTCACTACCAACTAGGCTAAAGCGGTCGTCAAAAAAAGGTTGAACTCACATAAAAGCTTCATCATCATCATCATCATTTCAGCTGTAAGACGTCCACTGCTGAACATAGGCCTCCCTTATTGACGCCCAATCATTACGGTTGGATGCGACTTGCATCCACCCTGAACCTGCGGCTTTCATCAAAACGTCCGTCCATCTCGTTGGTGGACGTCCCACGCTGCGCTTGTAAAAGCAAAAGCTTGGTGAAATGCAAAGACTTATACATATAATTAGTTATTATCAGAGATCAGATCAGGAAGTGGTTGACAAACGTAGACAAATGGTTTGCAAAATTTGAAGTTTCGTTTCGTTTACATTGTGTCAAAAAAAAATGTAATTTAAATCAAAAGCACTAAGGAGTATTGATATTTCGAAGTATTGATATTCGAAGCAAATCACCCCCAAAATAACTTTCTACTCCTTTTTAACCCCGTCAGGGGATGAATTTCAATAAAATACAAAACACGTCTTCCATCAATTCGGTTAAAGAATGTTTATGCAAAATTTGAAGTAGATTGGACCAAGGAATCACGTTGTCCCATACAAATTTTGCCCCCCTTTTTTACCCCCTTAGGAGTAGAACTACGAAAAATCCTTTCTTATCGGATGCCTACGTCATACAAAGAACACACCCTCCAAGTTTCAGGTATCTGCGATCAGTGGTTTAGGCTGTGCGTTGATTCGTCAGTCAGTCAGTCAGGACAAAGCATTTGATATGTATAGATTAAAGTTTTTCTTGTTAAGAATAAAACTCTTTACTAAACTCATTTTATTCGAAGAAGCTATCACAGCGGGTTTTGTAGTTATCGTCATTTTTGTAACTGACCCTTTATTTTTGCTCGTCAGTGTAGCTTTGTCATCTAGCTTTAGTACCGACCTCATGATTCGCTTTTGATTGATCTCATAGAGCTAAGGGCTTATCGAAAAACGTGCTTCAACCTATTATAATGCCCTTAATTAAATAGTATTACTATAAGAGTAGAGTAGGTACTTAGGTACTAGGCGTTTAAAAGTGCGTTTCAGTTTAAGATGTCTCGTATAGTTAACACGTCTTGGTTTGTAACCCCCGACGCAAAAACGAAGGGGTGTTATAAGTTTGACGAGTCTGTCTGTGGCATCGTAGCTCCCGAACGGATGAACTGATTTTGATTTAGTTTTTTTTTTGTTTGAATGGTGAATTAGTCAGATGTGGTCTGTTTGATGAAAATCGGTTCAAAATGCCCGCCGCCACATATTTTTCTTAAAATTCTTACATATTTTTTCACTACTCTCTCAATATGGGTATCAGATGACAGGGCTTGATTAGTAGAATACTATAATACACTATGATATATTTCAAATTCAATATGGCCGCCACCACAAAATGACGAATTACATATTTATTTCAAACATAATGTGTAACTAAATTGCGTTTAGAGTATTTATTAAAACGCATGTTACCCAAGGGCGCGCTACAAAACGCCTAATGTATAACAGTAGGTAGGTACCAGTACCTCTACCATGAGTTACACTAGTTTGCAGTGACCGTACTCGCTAGCGACGGCGTAAACGATTTGTATGGAGAATTGTACTTCCGTAAGTGACCGCTAGAGGCGCTGTACACAATTCTCCATACAAATCATTTACGCCGTCGCTAGCGAGTACGGTCACTGTAAACTAGTGGAACTCATGGTAGAGGTACAGGTCTAGGATGAGAAATAGTACGAAAGTAAGTTTTTCTACTCCTGTAGTATAATCTTTCAATTACATGGTCAAAAACTATACAATAATAACTAACGTTATAATTCTGTTCCAAGTTCTATACTCTATGGTGCAAATTCAGTAACATAATAACCCTTATAATTTTCATTAAGTTACGACTGAGTAATATGAGACATTCAAAATAAAGAATACTGAAATCGATTTTGATAATCGAGTTTCTTTAAATATGCGTGTGCCACGTAATTGGTTGCTTAAAAATGAGTAAGAACAGGTAAGACCAATCACAATCAAGGTTTATTTTTTCAAGCGAAATTTCGTAATTGAGAACACGCTGATCAAGCTCTATGGTACGAGTACGGTCGCAAATTAAAAAACAATAAAGCAGGAAATTAATATAAAGTCATTATACATTAATTAAAACATGTTTTCTCAAACATGCTATGAAATGTTGACGTTATGTTCCTTATAATACGCCACGAAGTGTCACAATGCAGGCGCGGCGTGGTGTGCGGCTAGACGAGAGGTCAATATTGGAATTTCATACAACATTGCTGGCCAAGGCCAGCAAAGTGATCGTCTATTGTTTCATACCATGACGTTTATAGGTCTATGGCATCATAGCATTTAGCCATTAAAAAAAAACTATAAGCAATATTTGCGTTTTGGTTCATTGTGACATTCTGCCACTACGCTTATTTAAGGTAAGGTAAGATGTTGATGGTGATGTTGATGGTGGTGATGGTGTTGATGATGGCGGTGATGATGATGGTGATGGTGGTGATGATGATGATGGTGTGATGATGATGGTGATGATGTTGATGATGATGGCGATGGTGATGATGATGGTGATGATGAGATGATGATGATGATGATGTTGATGATGATCTATAACTACTCGGCCGGCAATCCCCTATTTCGCGGCCGCTGCAGTAATGTACTATTATTGTCCGTTATGTAAGTCTTGTATTCATTATTTAATAATTACCCGACTGCGAAGAAGGAAGGGTTATGTGTTTGACCCGTATGTATGTATGTACATATGTATATATGTATGTTTGTATGTAAGTATGTATGTATGTATGTCCATTCCTATGTCCTCTCGTAACTACACAACGGCTGAACCGATTTTGACAAATGATACGTCATTGGATTCGTCTTGATAACGCGAGTAATACTGGATACACGAAATTCTTGAAAAATCAAAATGGTGGATTTTCGGCGCCAAATTGTGAGTCTTCAAAAATTTTTTTTATTCAAACCTATCGAGTAGGGTATCAAAATAAAGGGATTTTAAAGGAGATCACAAAAATATATACAAGTCATGTGTTTAAATTTAATTTGGAATAGTAAATTGGCAATCAATACATTAAAACGACGGTATGTATTGCATGTATTGCATGTATCCTCCTGGGTCTCAGGAGATTACACTAAAAAGCAAGAAATAAAAAAAGTAATTAAAAAACTAAAAACCCGCCTGTGGTGTAAATAAAAAAATTAATTAAAAAAATCAAAACCCGCCTGCAGAAAAACTGAAAAGGTGGAAACAAGATAAAATGTTCAATAACAATCAAACGAATTTAAAACACGTCGATGGCAGTCTTTCAAAATTTAATGCAACGATAAAATGCAGTCGGAGGCATGGGAGTCAGTGGCTGCATGGAATTTAATGTCACTTCATGCATGCCTCCGACTGCATTTTATCGTTGCATTAAATTTTGAAAGACTGCCATCGACGTGTTTTAAATTCGTTTGATTGTTATTGAACATTTTATCTTGTTTCCACCTTTTCAGTATTTCTGCAGGTGGGTTTAGATTTTTTAATTTTTTTTTTTGTTTATTTTGAACTCGTAGACAAAGTAATGTATGCAACTATTCATAATCGGCCATTAAGACACTCATGCGTTTCTATTATGACATTCGGCTTCGCCTCATGTCATAAACTCGCATTCTTGTCTTAATGACCCTTATTATGATACAGTTGCATAAAATACTATTATATTTCCTATCTTTGAAAGGATAATACGGTTTGTCAGCTAATAATGTTGAAAGGAACCCTTAGCCTTTCCTCTCAGGAAATTAGCTCAAGAGAATTCGCTGAAAGAAATTCAATTCAATTTTCTCTGGACAGTTTTGATCAAGTAACGAAACTGGATAGCTATCTCAGTTGGTACTTATAAATTTAGTTTATCAAGTTCTACGACGGCTGAATACAGTGGTTGATGATCCTAACTATGAAGCTAGAGGTCCCACTTTCGAATCCTGGAAGAGGCAAATATTATAAAATTGGGTGACGCATAGGTATGAATATTTACCTGAATCATTGACTTGACATGTGTCTATGTTTTTAAGTATAGTACCTGGGCGACCGAGCTCCGCTCAGGCTAAAACTCGGTACCAAGCGTTTTCCCAGAGACAAGACCAAGCTAGATCAATTTTTCATCCCCGAAAACCCCCACATACCAAATTTCGTCGAAATCGTTGGAGCCGTTTCTGAGATTCTGATTATATACAAGAATTGTTCGTTAAATGAGATGTATAAATCCGTTATCTCTGTACCCCATTGTCAAGCGGGCACTTTGGTGGCTACCTAACATTAGTGATGTGAAAAACAAACTTTCTATGTATGGGAACTACAAAATTTGTCTGAAAACTCAATTAAAAAAAAAATATTGACATAATGTTAGGTAGCCAGCCACCAAACTGCTCACTTGATAATGGGGTCTTTATTTCATCCGGCAATAGAGGTAAAATCGGATAGGATAAAGCTCTCGAAAACATCTGATACGCTCTACGGCTACACTATTTAATGGGTGTGTATGACATTACCGAAGTACGAATGACCGAATGTATTAAAACATCGAATGGGTCAAAAGACCGACACGATTTTTTTCTGAAACCGTAAACTTCTCAGAATTTATCAAAACGGCATAATACAAAACCCATTAGGGTAGGTTAGGTTTGTTTTATAACAATCTTAAAAAGTTAACAGTTTCAGAAAAAAATCGTGTCGGTCTTTTGACCCATTCGATGTTTTAATACATTCGGTCTTTCGTACTTCGGTATTGTAATACATACCCCTATTTAATAGAGTCGTGTATATCAGATATTTTCGAGTTTTTTTGTTCTATCAAATATTATTGCCGGTGACTATACCCGTAGATAGTGTTGGTAAAGACTCTAGTTTTAGAAGTCCAAATTTAAGAACTCGACTCATATTTACGGGACTTCGAGCTTAAAAGACTTCAGGGACTTTCGAGTCGTAAGTCGAGTCCTGTTTCGAGTCTTATAGAGTCTATTAGTCACAACTCAAGCTTTAAGAAAAGACTCTAGTCATCGTATCTTCTATAGTCTTTTTTGGACTTTAGGCGTGACTCAAAAATACCTGAGTCCTTTTATGAAGACTCACTTTTGAAGGTTCCGTCTAAAGATGAAAAATAATTACTAATAGAAAATTACACAATGTCATATTTCAGAAAAGGTTCGAAAGCTCATAGTAGAGTAAATAGGTAGTACTCTTCTCAGATTTTTCAGCACTCTTTCGAATAGCATATTATTTTGAATTTCTACATGATAGAAGTGAAAATACTAGCATAGGTTTCTATTTTTGCTATACCACTATGTAGGCAAACGGGCAGTAAGACCACCAGATGGTAAGTGGACTCTTGGACTCTGAGGTCCCTGGACATCTGTAGCCGCGAGATTGTAAATGCGTTGCTTTACCTTGATTACGAAGATGGAATACCTCTATGCTAGTAATTTTACCAGCTATCTTACCCTTACACGGGAACACAACATTGCTGTTTGGCGGTTAAAAGAACGCAAGCTTCTATTAAATGAAAAAGACTTAAGTCTAAAACACCAAGACTCAGTTGATTTGAGTCTTTACCAACACTACCCGTAGAACAGTTGCACATGATGGCGTAAATATCTATCTATACAGCTTTCGCCTCAGATATATATATATATATATATATATATATACACCGTCACTGGCTGGTAACATAAAGTTATAGGTAGGTATAGATATTGTTGATATTTTGGTACCTAACGTATATACATATAACGTATAGACCTTGACTGTACAAACTTTGCTGAGTTTGGGCTTAGGTCAGTTGTAATCAAATTGAATCACGATATTTATTAAGAAAACAACTCTATAAAGTTTTCTTTAATTTTTGAATTTTTTAATTCTACGATGATCATTGCAGAACAAAAGTTAATAGATTTTCTCTTGACCAAGAGAAAAACAGGAGTTTAAGAAACCATCATGTCATTGTTCTTAGGCAAACTTTACGGTGAAGTGTTACTCCAACAGTTAGCATCGAATAGAATAGAGCCTACTTTTCTATTATATTATTGAAAGTCTTAGAACGTGGTCTCATCCCCTATATTTCACTATAACTGGACTACATACACCCTTTCGCTCTTTTAAATTGATGAAATGAAATAAAATGTTTATTTGCTATAACACTATGTATACAAATGTGATGTTTAAAATTCTTATACTGATTATATAGTTTCAATAGTGTTAGCTGCCCTATAAAAGCAGGCATGCAAATCTTTTGACTTAAATCTAGATGTGACCTCATTTCATTTCAATTTTGAAAGGATCTCAATACCTTAAGAACACGAGGTTTAAGTGTGTTTATTTCACAACATACTTCAATAATATTGATGTGATGACACTGATGACTGATTACCTATATACCTTATTGTAATTATTTCAAGGCGCGTCATTATAAGTCAAAGACCACGGTTAATTATTTAATTTCACGTGATTCGATTGTCCAAAACTAATATTCACTGGCAACTGACGCCAAGAGTAACCAAATTGACCGCTATTTGAATGAAATATACATAAAATATGCTCCGTATACTCACGCGTTACCTACTACCGATGTACGTAGTATCGAGGAAGTTGGTAGCTACGATTAACCGTAGCTCTAAAATTGACATTGCTTTTAAAAGGGCTTTTCCTTAAAAGTATTAGCTGTGCCCTAAAATTGCACTTATAAAGAAGTATTATAGTCACTTTCATAAAGCAATTCGGGTACGTATCAAAATATATAAAGTTTAAAAATAATAATGGACGAAATACATAACGGTCATTTGATATAAAGCAGTTTTCTTGGAAATTCTCAACTTTACAGGATTTTCATAAAATAAACCTAACCTAACCTAAACCAATCTATAGATTACATGATTAAAAATTTTCGTTTAATGAATAGTTTCATGGAAAATTTTAGTATATATTATGACTAGAGACCGGATTATATGCAACATAAAAGGCTTGAAATATGCATGCAAATATGCAAGAAAAATGTTATAAATATGCACGAAAACTGTCAAAATATGCAACATAGAGTTATCAGGAATATCGAGAATAGTAAAATATCAAGAGTAAATTAAGAATCAGGTATTTAACATTTTGTATTCTTGTAGTGTAGACAATAACAATGAGGTAGGTACTTTTCCAAACATTCTACTTTACTTAAACTAAAATCGTGCCTTTAATCACACAAAATATTTTTACAAGTGGAAAACAATCATTCTACTTACACTGAGGCAACCAGGCAATATTTAAATTTAGGTGCTATGTTACATATAGCAATGAATGATTAAGTTATCTTACCCAGAAATATTGCACTTTATCTAGCAAAAATATGCATCATGACAAGATTTTAGGTAAAATATGCAATGATAGATGAAAATGGGCTAAATATGCAATTGCATATGCAAATATGCAATTGCATATAATCCGGTCTTTAATTATGACTATTATGTATTTCGTCCATTATTCGTTTTAAACTTTATATATTTTGATACGTTCCCAGCAATTCAAAGCAGGAAATAAGACAATTTCGTTTCGAATTTTAAAAACGATTGGTAAATGAAGAAGGGACGGTACCCAACTGTCCGGCGCCGATTTGATTAATTTTGATATATGTTAGAGAGTAGTCCAAAATAATATACCCGTATTTTTTTTGGCTACCCAATCTCAACCTATTTGGAATAAATGTCTTCCAAAGTACTGAAAAGTGATTGATTAAACCCTTCGTAAATTGTTTTGCAAAAAAAATATAAATTACTCCTTTGCGGTATGGTGCCCATTTGGAACCGTCAGAAAAGTATGGCATGGTGATTTTCGTGAATGGCTACTTGACGATTATTAGCTGTGCAAAAATTAGCTTGGTACAAATGGTTGAATTGTTGTTTTTAAATTAACGTGTTCGCGTCGGTATGGCGGGCTGTAAGTCACACAGGAGAAGTATGGCATTACGCTACCGCCTTCTGTTTTTTTATCGACTATCGGAAAGTACAAGAATTTTTGTGGAACAAATCGTTCGATTTTCGTTGTTTATCCGACACGTTCGATTAACGCCCACGCGATTGGGCCGCTGGTACCAGCGCTATGACCATCTTTTTCCTTTTTGTCATTACCCCTGAAGAACCGCCATACTGTTACAAATGACCTGGTAAATTGAGCACGGATCCGTTTCTTAAACATACGACGGGTTAACAAAACACGCACTCATTTTTTTTTCATGTTTTAAACATAATACTTACTCAAACCAGTAATAATTTCAACTTGCTTGAAAAAAAAATTCTAGTAACTTTTCAGTACTTTGAAGGACAATAATATATTTCCAAATAAGTTGAAATTAAGCAGCTAAAAAAAATACGGGTAAGTTATTTATCGTCGTCGTTTATTAAGGATACCATGGACTGCCCACCGTACAAACGTCTCTGTGCTGAAGGAGCTCAAATTGGAGAAAACACAGCGTCTATCTTCGATCTGCCTACAACGCATATTGCGTTACTTTGGTCATGTAGCGCGTAGGGGAGCGGACAATTTGGAGAGGTTAATGGTGTCCGGAAAAATAGAGGGTAAAAGACCTCGAGGCCGAAGTCCCAAACGATGGTCAGATCAGATCTCCGAACAACTGGACTTAACGGTCAGCGCTGCACTTCATCAAGCGACTGAACGCAGCCGATGGCGACAACTAGTGGACAAAATTAAGAGTCACGATCCTCAGCAGTGAGGGAGCGATTAAGATGAGATGATGATGAAGTTATTTATTTTAGACTAGGAGAGTAGTGACAACGTCGATTTTTTAGGACTTATTAACTGCTAGCGAGCTCGCAATAGCGCGCGTTTTTAGGGTTCCGTAGTCAACTAGTTTAGTTCAAGCCTCGAGCAATCAAACACACGCTGTTGCGAGCTTGCTACCAGTTAATAAGTTCCCAAAAATCGACGATGTCACAACTTACTCTCCTCTGTCACAACTCTCCTCGGTCTCCCCTAGTGGTGGTGGTAGGTGTGATATCCTGTTAGGGAATAGAATTTTAATCTATCGTAATACTTAGAATTATATATAACACACTAGCTTTATCCTGCGGGTTCGCTCGTGTTATAAATCCATGAAAAATGGTTACGATAACACTTTTAAAGTAGGTATGTATAGTCGGGGTAAGGAAAGGTTCGTCACTTTTCGACTCTATGTCTATGTAGTTAAGATCGAAAAGTGACGAACCTTTTCTTACCGCGACTATACAACGTTTGCTCGGACAACGCCAATCAATGGATTTCAGACGAAATTATAGGTGAAAAACTCAAGAAAATGACCTGTTGTATGTAGTAGTAAGCTCCATATCAATTTTGTGCACTACTATACTCTGTCTATTTAACAGAGTTAGTACTAAAAAACAGAGAATGCACGTAATTGGTCAGCGATAAGGACGATGCACCGGCACATACGTCCCACTGCAGGGCACATATTTAAATATTATTATCTACTACTTTAAATTACATAATTACGATTAATAGATGAATAAACATGACATGTAATTAATTATTTGAGGTGCCACGAGAAAAATCGAAAAATCACGAGAAATATTGCGAATATTCCAACAAACGGCATTGTAAGCCGAGCTCGCCATCGACGTGCGATTGTTGACGCCCACTGACAGTTTCTTGTCCCTTTAATTTGCATACAAAAGTGCAACAGAGAAAACGCCTTGCTAGCTCTCTGTTAAATAGACACGATATAGGTACATACAACAGCAAGCTAATTGGGATGTCCCAATTTTTGACAACGTATAATAAATCGAAAACCGTTTGGAGAAATAGGCTTTGTGAATCGTTTTCAGAAATCAGATTCCAGAAATATGATAAACTGATTTAAATAAAGAAAATTTAAGTAATGACCATCATTTGACCCCTGCAGTGAATCGTCACATAGGCAGATATAAAGCACGTCTACACTCTAAAGCAAATTGACAGTTTGAAATGTTGCTGTCCTGCTTATAATAGCAAAGAGTGACAAAGACAGAACTTTAATCACATGATGCGCACCTGGCTTTAAACAGTTGTCATTTATCATAAAGTCCGAAATGTATACAATACTCGCAATGTATTTTTACAAATTTAATTATTAAATTACTACGTTACAAGTAAATATGAAAGAATTTAAATATCAGATTTTAGTAAAAAATATCTATTTACTATCACACCATTAAACAAACAGGAATAATCGAAGCTAAAAGAAGATAAATAAATAAAACTATTTGTCATGGTTCATTTAGGACCCTAAGCCGTGCTTGTATTATTGACAGTGACAAGACAAATCAGTAGTGCCACAGATTATGTTATGTACGGCTTGAATTTTTGTAGGCAATGGAACGTGGCTCTCTCACTGTGACGTCATCCAACGTATTTCTTAAAAAAAATATAAAAAATTAAATACTCAACCAAATTCAAAATCGATGAAAATGGTATCTTAAAATATCCTATTCTTTCCAAAAAAAATATAAAAACTATAGGTTATTTTTTTTGGTACATCCCAATTGTCTAACTCTCTCGCAATCGCGGTCATTTTGACAGTTCTTGTATGGGCTGACAATTGTTATCGGAAACAGCCAGCTGTCACAGCCATACAAAAACTGTCATTTCAATCTGTTTCAATCCGATGCCGAGTGTCAAAAAATTTACACAATTATTTCCCTCCCGGTCATTTATTTAAGTTTTTGTACCTATAACATGACGCGTCATCTGGATAGTACCTAAGTATTATATATCTCTTAATCCAGATCTTTGTCTATTTGTATGTCTGGTTTCATTTAAATCCATTCAGCGGTTATTGCCTGATTGTCTGACAAACATACAAACATCCAAATATCCAAACATCTTCAGAAACCTTCACATTTAAGGACAAGATAATCGTGTTTGTTTTTATCATTTTAGCTTTGTGCGTGGTATCTTTTCCAGTGACATAACAACGTGATTAGGAAATACTGACTCTGCATCATTAAAATAGATTTGCTGATGCAAGCGAGTCATCAGGTTCCGCAGTATGTCACATAACACCGCATATTGTGCACTTGCGCAGGGACGTAATCCTATCATACACTAACTTGCAATGGCCATGTTGTATACAATGCAATACAAATATTCTTTATTGAACACCAAAAGCAGTACAGTGACATTACAAAAATAAAAAATCAGGCAGACAATAAGCGGTCTTATCGCTAAAAAGCGATCTCAGCGAAATATGAACAGAGTAATTGTAGGTGTAGGTGGTGGTATAGAATAATTGGCATTAATATCGTAAAGGGCTTGATAAAAATTAAGGGTTTAGGGGGTTTTAACCTTTTCAACGCTCTGTCAAATACAACAGCTCTCATTCATACGCCATGACATCGGAATGTCAAACGCGAAGTTGAACCCTACAGAAATGCATGTAGGTAGATATCGCTCTGCACGCCATGACTGATATATAAGTCGCTGGCGTAGAACCTGCGGTGCTGATATAATAATATGTGTCGTTGGCGTCGAAAAGGTTAACAAACAATGATGTAACGGAATGAACTTGAACTTGACCATCACTGCTTATTGTGAAATTGACATGAATCTTAGCAATTATACTTAGACGATCGGATAGCCCAGTGGTTAGAGAACCTGACTACAATGCTTGAGGTTCCGGTTCAATCTCCAATCTCCAATGAAAGTCTTGGGTGATTTATATGATATGTATTTCGGTACGTATCTATCCATGCTAGTACCACAGAACAGAAAAAATGAGCAGTAGAACGTCTTCATACAAACGGCCGGAACGCGAGTTATACCTACTCGCCACGAATTCTCAGCATACCTACCTCGGCAACCATCCAGTCGCGAGTGCCCCGCGGCTACGTACGGTCGACACGGGACTCACTCGCATTTATTACGTGCCTACCTAATTGGGCCAATCAACTTTTAAACCGACGTTTTTGGCGTCTCCTGCGTTACCAAAATTGTCTCTGGCGTTACCAAAAAATCGTACTTCCAACAAGATATTTCAAGGTTAAACTTACGTAGGATGGCATGTATTCATGCTATTCATCTATTAAATTACAGAAAAAACATGTTTACTTACAAAAACCTGCAATTGTTTGAAAAATGTCGCGGACAGATTATAGTCGGTTTAAAAGTTGATTGGCCCAATTATGTTACGACGATATAAACAGTATTGTTCGGTGTACGGATGTTTAAATTCATCTATATCGAAACCGGAATTGACATTTTTTAAATTACTAACTCAGTCGGAATTTATACTCTTAGAATCAACAATAAAGCTTTTCGCATTTCAGAAGAGGCGCAAATACTTCCCCGTAGCTAATTTGTAGGTAGCAAATATACGCAGTGATGAAACTAAATAAAACCGTTTAAAAACGTAATAATTATTACGTTTTGTGGTTTATTAAAATAAGTAAAATGTATTTTTTTAAACACCACTTAGTCCATTCCTTCCATAAGTTCCTAAAGCTCCTAATCCTTTCCCTACCTACTTTATATTTCATGTGACATTATCAAAACATAACTGAAGAGTGACTGTTAGTAGGCAGCCATATCGCGAGTTTGTGTACCGAGCCTAGGTACCTAATTATTATCAAGGACGCTGCCGAGACGTTATACTGCTCCTTTTTTCTGTACTATGCTAGGGTAAGTGTACCAGTGAATGAACACTTAAGGAAATTTTCGACTTTGAAAATTAATTTTAGGCAGTTGGGCACAGTTTATTTAAAATATTACTTTTTGTATAGCACAACCAACTACTCTAGTTGGCTAACATCATCATTATTCAACAGTATTATTGCACAGTTTGAAGATATATCACTATTTAAGTGAAAAAATGGAAAATCACCAGTGAATGAACGCAAAATTCTAGTGAATGAACAAATGAAACCAGTGAATGAACAACTTTGAATATGATGTTTTGTTATACTATAAATATACAAAAGCGAAGTTATGTTAACACAAATACATTCAATATACTTATTTGGTCGATTCCATGTTCTAAAACAATTAAAATACAAAAATAAGAGTATTGTTCATTCACTAGATCTTGGAAACCAGTAAATGAACTAGCTATAAGTGACATAGTTCATTCACTGGAAAACTTGAACCAGTTAATGAACCTATATTTTACGTTTGTTCCAATACTGGCCTTTCGGTAGATAATGTATTTGGATCAATGTCACTGAAAACGAAATCTTAATATGACGACTAGAAGGAAAGATATTGCATAAATAGAAAATCCTGCAGTCCCAGTGAATGAACACCCCCGTTCATTCACTGGATTTAGGCGATTTTGGGTTCCAGTAAAAAAACACTGGATTAAAAGGTATTGTTTGTAAATAAATTACATTAAACTATGTATGAATAGCACTAACAGGACTTTAAAGCTTAAAAAAACCATACCCAATGAATGATAGATGGCGGGGACAAATGCAGTAACACATCAGAAGTATAGTAGCTTTCGTTCTTCCTTAATACTGCTCCATAGAAAAAATGTACAACATACGTACGTCCACTTTACATCGTCGCCATTTCAAAACTGTTGCTTAGAAGTCGAAGTAAATTTACCAGAACCTGACAAGTAAAGGTGCTAGTCGAAAAAAAAATACGAGGCGTGGTAGAAACGTACCAAATTCTTATTATTTCAAAAAATTATCGTTTTGTTCATTCACTGGGTACTGTTCATTCACTGGTACGCTTACCCTAGTACAAATAGTACAATGTTTATCCGTTGCCTAGTACTTATACACAAGCTTGCTCCCTTTGGGATTACGTTAAAAGGTTTCAAGTGAGTGACCCGTGATATTTATTTTTATGTTTAGTTATCATTTATTTATTTATTTACCAATTAATTTAATTGTTTTACAATTATAAAACAAATTACGGGTGGACATAAAATTACCGACTCCGAGTTTGCAAACTTAAGATTTATTTAAATGGGCCTTAAGTTGACCAGGCGCCCACGCTAATGTAAATTTGACTATTAAATTTGACTTTTGTCATGTCCACAGGAGAGACGTGAACAACAAAATGTGTATGACCCTTATACAAGAAAAATTAATTAAAACGAACACAAAAAAATAAAACTATTTAAGTGTTTTTGAAGGACGTCTTCGTCGCTCCGGCCAGAAATCGGAGCGCAGGAACATCTGCTGGTGCTTGGCAGACGCTTACATTACAATACAATACAATACTGCGGTACCATCGCTCTGATCTCCTGATAGAGCCGAAAGCTAGGCGCAGGAACCCTAAGACTGCACAAGTAACTGTAAGAATAGTCTTAAAGTGTATTTTGTCCAAGAATGATATTCCGAATCCGATGATAGATTCAATTTTGTCGAATGGTGAATTACATTAGCCCAGGACCTGAGGCCGTATTGTCTAACGTTTCTGACGCTTATCATCGCTATCACCATCTCTTTTTGTCCCCGTCTTATACTGTTTGAGTGAAAGAAATAGTGAATATGCAAAAGTAAGCGTCAGCGCGTTAGACAATAAGCCTGCTGTTGTATGTTAGTAGTAACGTGACAGTATAAACAAGTTGAAGATTCAAATTAGAAAAATAACTTAAGCTTCATGTCAATTCTGAGTACTATTAGTCCTTTATTTATGTTTTCATCTATATAGCTCACCATAAAAGAAAGTTCCAGAAATACTTATTTTAAGCGAGCCATTCTTGTATAATATACAGTTGTGGCCATATAATTAAGAACGATTATTTATTGAGATGATTTTTTCAAAGTAACAAGTATAACTAATTGCCCGTATTTTTTTTATTTCTCTCGGTATTGCAAAACTTTTCCGTACTACCGGTACATTCATTTATGCAACATTGTTGGCTAAAAAATTAATAGAGAAACTTTATACATTCGATCTGAACCTAGTATTAGTACTTACTGGCTGGTCACGTAATTAAGAACGCTGAATAGTTTATTATTTTTTCAAATTTAAATAGAGAACACTGTGTGGCTCTGTGGTTGTAGATTATTATTCGTATAATTTTGGCGCCATTTCGTGCTGTTAAAGTCTTAAAAGTGATTACTTCGTATAAAAACAATGGGGAAAAATAAAAGTTGTGATAAATCTACAAGAGAAGTAATAATAAAACTTCGCGAGAAGAATTGGTCGTATAAAAAGATAGCCGACCATCTGCAATGTTCAAAAACAATGGTTTTCCATGCCGTAAAGCATTTTTCCACGTATCAAACTACTTCAAACGTTCCGCGTGGACCTAGACAGAGAAAGTCATCTCGTCGAGATGATCGAAATATCGTTCGTTTGGCAAAACAAAATCCTTTTAAAGGGTCTAATGAGTTGAGAAAAGAATATTTTGGCGAAAACAACCCTTCAGCAATCTCTGCACGCACTATTCGAAGGCGTTTGGTAGAAAATAAGTTGAACGGAAGGATAGCAAGGAAGGTGCCTATGTTGAAACGATGTCATAGGCAAGCCCGACTTGCATTTGCAAGAAGGTATGAAAACTGGACAGTCAGACAGTGGAAAAACGTTCTTTTTTCTGACGAGACAAAAATAAATAGGGTATGTTCTGATGGAAAACGATATGTGCGACGCCCTCCGAATAAAGCATTCGACCCAAAGTACACAAAAGTGACATTAAAGCATGGCGGGGGAAATGTGAAAATTTGGGGGTGCTTTTCTGGACATGGCGTTGGACCTGTTAGGCTGATAGAAGGAAACATGGATCAATTCCAATACAAAAATATACTGCAAGAAACAATGTTACCATATGCCGAAGACGTGCTTCCGGTTATTTGGACATTCCAGCACGACAATGATCCAAAGCATACTGCACGCACCGTTAAGGAATTCCTCACATCACAATCAGTTTCAGTCTTAGATTGGCCAGCCAACAGCCCAGATCTTAACCCAATAGATCATCTTTGGTGCGAAGTCAAGAAAAAGGTTTCAAATCGACAGTGTGGCAATTTGAGAGAGCTGTACGACGTTTTCTTAGAAGAATGGAACTCTATTTCTCTTGCGAAATGTCAAAAATTGATAGATTCAATGCCTCGCCGGTGTAAAGCCATAATTAGAAGCCGTGGACATGCTACTAACTATTAATTTTAGTTCAAATGTATTAAATTGCTTTTTTTTCTATACCAACTTCACATTAATATGATTTATTTAATCTAAGTTTCATATAAAACAACTCTCGGGCAGTTTAATAAATCGTTCTTAATTATTTGTCCAGCTTCATTACTATTTGAATTTATTAGTATAGAGAACAAATAAAATTTGTAAAAAAAAATGTTAGCAATTATACACTATTATTATTAATCCTGTTTGCTCTATCCATGTGGCTATTTTATAACATAACTTGTTACTTCTAAGAAGAAACACAACTAGACATATGACATGATTTAGATTAAAAAAAATCGGAAACTTCAAATCGTTCTTAATTGTATGACCACCACTGTATGTATGTAAATGGTTTCTCAGAAACTACTATAACGATATACATACTTAGATGAAATTTTATACGTGACCAATATCGCTATGCAGATTGATTTATACACGATGATTTTTAATCAGTGACCAGGAAACAATTTTTCTAGATCAGATTATGGTGGTGATCACGTTTAAGTCGCATTTATATGAAACAAAACGTCTATTTTTTTTTAAATACTGACTATTTGGACAATCACTTTTTAATTAAAATCGTTGTCACCCTACACATGATTTAGTCTATGAGCTTAAAACCTCTTTGAAAAGTCAGTTTCTCCAACAAACTGACGCGAGACCTGTCAAATTCCCCGCCAAAGCGATGCAACTTAACAAAACTACTTAACTTCAGTAAGCGTAGAATGACCATGTATTCGGTGGATGGAGGAAGTTTTAAGAGTGAGTTCCCTGACCTTGAGAATTTATTTTTCGTACGCACATTGACAGTTTTCACTTACACAGAACCATTTTGCGTGATACGCTATACAGCCGTCAGCTAAGGGTGGAGTCCCAGTGTAAGTACTTACAAGGGAACATTAAAGAGTCGCCTTCCGATTTTGTACAAATGTAATCTACATTATTTTGATGACTTTCGATATTCAAACTTGGTGTAAGTACAAATAAAACGATTTTACATTATTAAAGGATCTTTTTATTAATAATCAGAACTTTAATAACATCAAAAAAATATAAACATCGAAAATGTCTTTATTCAAAATTACTATTATTGTTGACCTAAATAAACTGAAAGAATTACATTGCTGACCCGCGACCTTATGATACTTACGTTTATGCAAGAAAAGCAAAATAAATGTATATGCTTATAT
The DNA here is from genome assembly GCA_947563465.1 of Archips xylosteana. Lineage (NCBI taxonomy): Eukaryota > Metazoa > Arthropoda > Insecta > Lepidoptera > Tortricidae > Archips > Archips xylosteana. The sequence goes on from OX387349.1 coordinate 14,762,016, forward strand.
GCAGCTTAGTAAACGGTTGCGATACTTACTCTGAAGATGAGCTCTGGTTGAGTTCGAAACTCAATAATAGGTGATAGTTGGGTTTATGTGATTTGTGTGTGTTCGTACAGTGTGGAGGTGGAGGAACTGCATGAACACGTATTTTTTGCATAAACGTAATTATTATAAGGTCGCGGGTGAGCAAAGAAGTTGTTTCAATTCATTGATATGGAGCTCCGAAAGGTAACGCCTGATTCAATAAATTATTGTTGACCTGTCCGTGTATTTACAATTCCAATTCCAAATCTCGTAGAGGAGATATAGTGCGCAGTTATTGTCAAGTCATCATCATCATCATCATTTCAGCCGAAAGACGTCCACTGCTAAACATAGGCCTCCCCAAGGTTCGCTAAACAGATTGGTCCCGTGCCATCCGCATCCAACCCGATCCCGCAACCATAACCAGGTCGTCTTCCATCTTGTTGGAGGCCTACCTCACTGCGTCTTCCGGTCCATGGACGCCACTTGTGAAACTTTTTTTTTCCCATCGGCCATCAGTTCTACGAGTGATGTGCCCTGCCAATTGCCACTTGAGTCTGGAGATTCTTCGAGCTATGTCAGTGACTTTAGTTCTTGCGCGGATTTTAAAATTTCTAATGCGATCCCGCAGAGAAACTCCGAGCATAGCCCTCTCCATCGCCCTCAGAGTGACTTTGAGCTTTCTTATGAGGCCCATCATTAGCGGCCACGTCTCAGTGCCATAAGTCAGCACTGGCAACACAGACTGGTCAAAGACTTTTGACTTGAGACATTGCGGTGTATTAGCTGACAAGATATTGCAAAGCTTCCCTAACGCTGCCCAGCTGAGTCTAATTCGTCGATTGACCTCTTTCTCGAAGTTAAACCCACTAATTGGATTGTACTTATATCCCAAATAGTTATAGTCGTAAACAACTTCGAGCGTAGAGTCTTCAATTATGACGGGAAATGGTACAACATGGGCGTTCGACATGACCTTCGTCTTTTCTATGTTCAATTAAAGTCCAACTCGGTCGGAGATCGTCCCGAGGTTAGAAAGCATCGCACTTAGGTCGAAGGTGAGTGATGTATTTCACCATTTACATTGATGCCTCGCCCTTCCCTGTCAGGAGTCTTGAAAGCATCCTTCAGCTCCAGTGCAGCGGTGAACAGTTTTGGAAAAATAACATCTCCTTGTCTGACTCCCCGCTGCAATTGAATACGCTTCGACATCTGGTCCTGAAGTCGGACGGACATTGTGGCGCTATTATATAGACACTTCAACACTTCGATGTAATGTACTGTACCAGTAGTCTACTTGGCACCGTTGGAGGACTGCAGTGCAGCCCAAGTCTCGATCGAATCGAAGGTTTTCTCATAGTCTATAAATGTCAGGCGAAGGGGGCGTTTAAACTCCTCGGTTTTCTGTATAACCTGCTGCAACGCATGTATGTGGTCTACGGTGCTAAAGCCCTTTCAGAATCCTACTTGTTCAGGAGGCTGGAAGTCATCTAACCTGCGTGCGAGACGATTCGATTGTTTATAAAGTACAACACGCATTTAATTAAAAAGTTGACATTGTCTTGATACAGACATCAAATAAATAGTAAAAAGATATAAGATTTAACAATATTCTTATAATCAATCAGGTGCAATGTGAGTTTGACAAAGACCAAAGAACTTTTCTATCGACAAAAAGGACATTAGTAAAGAAGATGGCACAAGACATTCTCTTACAAACTTATTTTTAATTTTTCGTTTTTTTACACATACCAAATTTCAAGTCGATCCGACCACTAGAAGCGGGTTAAATAAAGCTTACAAGATTTGGCCTAAACTAACAGGGCAATTTAAATAAAAGCTTGTAAAAACGTGTTAAAAACACACATAATTATATACGACGATTGCAATAATTACAAATAAAAGCTTGTAATTATTAAGAAAACTTACTTACCTTAGTAAAAGTCTGACCTCTTTGACAGCTGAAATCGAACAGTCGGGATCCACCCTTACCCTACCACAGGAGTAGTATTTTGTGCGAGTGTGTGCGTGCGCGGCTACAAACGGAGCGTGCTCTCTCGTTGGATTCCTTGACAGCACTGAATATTTTTCGGCCGCGATCGCTATTTAAAAACGAATTACGGGAAATGTTCGCTCCATAGTAAAAAGTATGTAAAACGGCAAATATTTTTGCGTAAAAAATAGATAATGTTTAGATGCATATTATCATTATAGAGATTATATGTATTTAGCCTAAAATGAAACGGTGATAATATTTTTCATACTTTTGTGTTACGATTCAACTAAAGAGATTTTCATGAATTTGTTTCATTATTATCTAAAAAGCGTAAATAGAAAATGACGATTTCGATGTTTTTGAAAGATTTTGGGATTTTATTTCTCGGAAATTAATTATTATTTTACAAATGTAGCGCGGTGAAGCTGTAGATACATCTCTTAAGTTTCTAAAATAATTTTTGTAGTATTAAATATACGGTGAATTTCGTGGCATTATTGCAAACCGCAAACATCTTTCAAGCGTTTTTTGGGGACTCACCCCTTAACAATATTTCTTTTTTATGAAACAGAGACTTCATTGCTTTTAGACCTCGTCTATTATTAAATTCGATTTTGGCTAGGATCAATATTTCTTGGTTCTTGATCACCGATTACTAATTACGGTGTAGGTCTGTATGTATAGCTTGGCGTTTTTTCTTATAAAATATTCCACGGTAAACACGAATGACGCCGTGTGAAGCTTGGTCGCCCAGGTACTACAATATTTGCTCCATATTGGTCATTAGTGGTAGTGTAACTACAATACGTTTACTTTTAGTTTACCACTGACAGATGGCTTGCCTTCATTTCATTTCCAACTTTAACACCATACAAATAAAGTAGCTATTACAAAATCTGCAGACGTGGGTAACAGTATTCTAAAATTGGCTTTATTTGTAGGTCGTTAAAGTTGAATATGAAATGAAGGCAAACCATCTGTCAGTGGTAAACTTTATGTAATTTTACTGTACTGTATGTAGTTCTCGCGGCAATGGCCTCGAAGTTAACTCAAACCTACATGCTTGATACGTGTGAATTTTATCAAGTAGGGTTAATTTAAGCAATTATTTGTGTTTTGGTTAGAAGGCATATTATAGAGTTTCATTTAAAACAGCACAAATGGACAAACACAAACAAACATTATTTAACCTTTTACGCACTACCACCCTTACAAGAATAAAACTCGAACTCCCCCTTTACATAATAGTTAATTATACCAATTTAACATTCTGTGTATTATCTATCAATAATTATTTGGACCCGCTACCGTCCCCATGAAAAACTCCACCGCCCATTAGGGGCTGCTGCCCCCGTTGGGAACCTATGATCTAAACTAATATCATTAAATGCACGATTTACTACAAAACATAACCTAAGTACGGTCTGCCAAGAAAGTGGTCTACCAGTTTTGACAAAAGTTTATGTGAGATCTAAATATCGCTATGGTTGACTTTTCTCCCCTCCCCCTCTTATCGCGCTTCGTTTAAGACTCAATTAAGTCACTACACTAAGCATTTAAGCCCAATGATTCAGCTTACATCATGCAACTGACTGAATTGACTACATTCAATCTGTTCCAATGAAAAAAAACGTGGAAATTCTTTGCGACATTATTAAATATTACTTATTTCTGAGAGTGGCAGTAAGATCTGGTTATTTTAACGCTCGCATGCGAACGCCCTATTGATGGCAAATTTTTGTTGAATTCCTTACCCGATTGGGCATACGCAGGTAGCGTTGACGTAAACATCAGTGTAACCTGTTCTAGAGCTAAATTATTATGTTTTATTACAACAACTTTTTTATTATAAAGTTTATGTGTGGATATGTAAGCTCAAACCCAGATTTTTTCTAATGTTGACGGTACACTCAGCTGTCAATGTAGCTCAAAAATGGACGAAAATTAATTGACAAGAATCGGATATTCAATGCACTTTGAAAATACAAACAATATAATGTTTTTATTTACACACACACAAATCAAAAATTTTAAATAAAAAATAAAACCTTTTCTTTAAAAACACCCAAAAAAACCAAGAAATAATAATTGAACCGACCACAATAAGCATGAAAATATCTTTCTACTAATCTGTTTGAAGTCAGTGCCTCAGTTCGAGCCAGCAGGAGTGGACCTAGTAATCTAACTTACCTACATACTTACTATCTATAGGGCTTCTACACTCCTGCTGGCTCGTGCTGAGGCACCGACTTTCTGAAACAAATTAGTAGAAAAATATTTTCATGCTTATTGAGGTCGGTTCAATTATTATTTCATGGTTTTTTTGGGTATTTTTTGAAGGTTTTATTTAAATATTTTTTGCTTTTTAGTTGTTTCTGTATAAAATAGATGCGTAGGATAAAATCATTGTAACGTTGTGTTTTCTCCAATGACTCGAACTGACCAAGATCTGATTAATCTGGCAAGTATTTCGTTATTTTTTAAAGCTGGTAACTGGAAGGAGGATGTGGTCATCTCCGATTGGAGCGTTTTATAAACAAGATAGTAGAGATGTCACTTCAGGGATTTTGATCTAATTTCAGGGGAAATAGAAGTAATTTTGGACATGGTTGAATAACATTTATTAATATAAAGAGATATAACAAATTTGATACAGAAGCGAAGGCTAATAACATCTAGTGATAAATTGGTGTAGTAAATGTTATTCACAAAATTGGTGGTATTTGGGGGGAAATTCTTAGGGGTTTTTTATAGTCCAAGTGTTGTGCACTCAAGCTTTGAGTAGGGCTGTACTGGAGCCTCCATCTCTCTTGACGTAGGCCTCCATCATGTGTGAGAGACAGATCATTTTGCATCCGAGAAGAGACGAAGGTGGCAGCCTCCATGCTGAGCTGTTATGGCTGATGTGGCTCAAAAGCAGCCCATTTGAATTTTATTTTGTTGCTGCAATACAATTGTAAGTAAATGTGGTTACTGAGATTTTGGATAGATTCTGTATAATCCACGAGGCATTATTTCTCATCCATGTGGTTAATTTCAGCATCAAATTCATTGCATGCGGCTGAGGGTGGGAAAGCCAGCGTCGAGTAAATCCTGAGCTTCAGTTGATCTACTCCGGTAAGAATCATCCACATCACTTAACCTCTCTGCCACATGCTTTTGCATTTTGCAAGTATCTAATCGAAGCAATTTCTTCTTCTTTCCAGCCGGTTAGGGTTTTTATTTTTTTTCCTTCTTTTATTCTGAAGTCTTTTTAGTATTTTGATTAAAATGATGCTCATCATTTTCACATAGATTTTGTCCTTTTGCACCTCCATCTGGGAGCTTAAGCTTTAGTTAGATTTAGATTTCCGGGCTAGATATATCTAATTTTGTGTTCTGAGAACTAGCCTCTCTGTGGAGCATCATTGCCTTAGCTGTGCCATCTGCACCTAGCTTTTGCCACGTCGTTTCTTCCATTGCTGAGACCAGTAGACTTATCTCCATCCTGTGGGATCCGTGCGGGCCCTCTTCGGTGTTGGCACATAGAGGCGACGCCCCAGCATCGCGCTCGTCTCACACTGTGCTCATCCTTCTGCTGCCGGACAGGTGTCACAGGAAGGTAGCCTCTGGCCAGGTCGGTGAAACCTTTAAGTACATATTATATTAGGGAATTATGATTTAAATTTTGTTAGTTGAGAATTGAAATTGATGGCAAGTTTTGATTTCCTTAGGGACTAACATCTTTAGGCTTAAATAAATTGTGAAACTAGCATCTAAGAACCGCCTTCTGCGTCACACCCGCTTGCGGCTGAGCTAAAACCAATTTTGTAAATTGTCTGGTATCAAAATACAAGTGGTTTCACATTTATATTTACTTAGCGCTGTATAGAGTCAAAACAGAAATAAAGATTGTGCTTAAATACTAACATTTTTCCTTCCAATCCTTCAGTTAGAGCCCTAATTACTCAGAGCACGCCTCCAGACAATATTCTGCTATTTTCAGTGTAGTGAAGGCTACTTTCAGCTTTTTTGTATCATTTTGTATTGCCACCGGCGTTCCCTCTTCCGGGCAGGGACAACTGTGGTGCATCTACTGCAGGAGGTGACAATTGGCGCCCATTGGTTTAATTCTGAGTTATTTTGAGTGCTTTGAGTAATTTTGGCTAATATTTTGTGTAGGAATCAACTGCCATCAATTTTCAACAATTTAGATTTAGTTTGTCAGGTTGAAACAAAATATTACCTTTGAATGAAGTAATCTAGCAATTATATGCCTCATTTCATTGAAATTTCACTGTTTTAGTTATTATTTCCATGTTTTGCATCACAATGTGAGATAATTATAATTTTTATAAACATTTTTAAAGGTAAAAGTAACCTACAAGTTGTGAAAGCAAAGGAACTTTCTTTGACAGTTATAAAGTGTCACATCATCACCTTAGTATGAAACTTAGCTATACATACATCTAGATTTGCATTATCTTTGAAAGGAAACCTAGATTTCGTTTAACTTCATTTTTTTTAAATATTGAATAATATAATTTAAAAATCATATTAAAATCTTGCTTAAATTTAGATATTAATTTGTGATACTATTTATCCAACCTTTGATGACATAGTTGTGACCTAAGAATACTAATTTAGTAATTGCGTTGGGTGTACAAAGCCCTAAGTCAAAGATAGTTCAATGCAATATTTTTTTTTTGAAAACTGAATTACTTTCCTACTTACATACTTTTATTACACCATTACATTGTGTTTATTTCTACTTTGGTGTCTGAGAATTGTGTTGAACAATAAAAATTTAGGTAGTGAAACAACATTTATTTTGCAATAGTAATTTATTATAACTTAAGAATAACAAACATATAACAATTGTTGAAACAGAGTAACAACTAGTAATTCAATTTTGTAAGCCATTAATTTCAATTAATTTAGTACACAGTTCAGTAAATTATGGAACGGGTTATTCAATTTTACTCACTTTTGAAGGACGAATTGATTTATGAAGTTAAAATTAGATCAGAAACGCCACAAAATACAGTTGACGGTTTGAGAAAACAGCTTAAGAAATTGATTGTTGAATGTCCTTCGGAGGCTATATTGGATACTGAATTTTCTGCTGATTATGAGCTAAAAACTATCTCAGATAAGTTAATTGAATTGAGGTCATGTGTTGACAGATATTCAACAACATATGATAAGTACTCATTGAACAGATCAAAGGCACTTGGGTACCATTTATATCATCGCTTGTTTAGAGTTAATATTGAACTTGATGTCGCTAAACTTCAATTTAAGTCAGAACTTTCATCGAACTTAGAGTCACTATTGGCTATTATCGAAGCTCCAATACCATCTTCAGGTCCAAATGACGACAACCAGATGTTTACTGCACATTCACAGCAATCAGTTGAACAATTTCAACAGGTTGAGTGTTCCGGCGATAAGAATGTTTCAAAATGGGGTGTTAAATTTAATGGCATCACGGATGTCAGGTCATTCTTAGAGCGTATAGATGAACTTCAGTTGGCTTATGGTGTTTCAGATTGTAAGTTATTCAACTCAGCGGCACAATTGTTTGTTGATAAGGCGTTGTTTTGGTACAGAGGTATTAAGAAGGAAGTTTCAACCTGGAACGAATTAAAAGCATTATTATTAAAGGAATTTGATCCTATTGATTATGATTACAGGTTATTAAGTGAAATTCAGTCTCGAACACAGGGAGTGGATGAACCTATTCACCTTTATTTTGCGGTTATGTCTTGTTTATTTTCACGGCGTAAGGCACCGCTGTCTGAGGAAGCGAAGTTGGAAATCTTATTGCATAACATTAGGCCCAACTTATCACAGCAGCTAGCTTTAGTTAACATCACCTCGGTAGCGGAACTGAAAGAAAATTGTCGTAAAGTAGAAGCCGCGAGACAGCGAGCCGAGATGTTTTCGGAACCTTCTGCGAGGTCCTCCTCGAACGTACTTGGAAGTGAGTTTTTGTACAAAGGCAAAGCTAAGCCTGTAAATTCAGTTTCTGTCTCTACTGCCAAGAGTTCCGAAAACAAATCGCAGTCATGTTATGCCTGTGCGCAGCGCACGAATACTTCGGCAAATGTCCATAAACAACCGAATGTTCAATCCACACAGGTACGGGAACCCGTTTGTTATAAATGTGGCAAAACTCGACATAATTTTAAGTATTGCAAGGCAAAACCGAATACGAATATACAGCTAAGATGTTTTGGTTGCGGTATGACAGATGTCAAAATAGCTACGTGCCCGAATTGTAGTAGCAATAATCAAGCTAAAAAGTCTGGTTCACACTTTCAGGCAAAAAACTGATAGACCAGAATCGTAGTAAAATAAATATTAATAGTAAATCTATAACGAAATTTTGTAATTATAATTCGATCGCTACGATTCTGTTTGCACCAAATAAAGATGATGTTCGGCCATATTTGAAATTTAGAGTAAATAGTTTTGAAATATTTGGATTGTTGGATTCAGGAGCGTCAATCTCAATTTTAGGCAACAACGCTCATCTAGATTTTGTGAAATTCGGTTTTAGTATACAAAATACACAACCAACATCGTGTCATGTTGCAACTGGCGTTCAAGTCGAAACAATTGGGTACATTTTTGTTCCGGTAACATTTAATAGTGTAACTCACATTATTAAATTTTTTGTCATACCCAGCATTGTTTCAGGGGTGAATCAACTTTTAAATGTCCACATGATGAAATTTTGGATTTTTATTTTTTGTTCTTATTTTCCAATTTTAAATGTTTTATTTAAAAGATAATTTTCTCTCGTTTATGAATCTGTATAGAGCAGAGCTGTTTCTTTGAGAATTTAGTGCGTTTCACTAGAAAAAATTCACCAGCCTAGATCTGCCCTGTCCCCTGGACCACCATTCAAAATTATTTTTAGCTAAACTAGACATCAGTTATTGTTAATACAATTATCTTACTTACATTCATTTAACAATACAGTTTCATTTTTTATTTTTATATATGGCATATATCTCAATAATTTCACAGTATTTCCCATAATCATGTCCCCAGGACAACTCTAATTTCATAGAAAGTGAACTTTTCAATTAAAATGCGAAATAGTAACAGTAACTTAATAATTTTTTTCCTGCTACTTTGTTTTATATTGTGTTATAGTATCTTTTAAAAAAATGAATTGTTTTTGAATTTAAAAATACATAAAATAATGATTAGTGTTTTTTAATTTTGGGGACAACTTGGTTGTCCCATAGACATATCTGGTTGTCCAATGGAAATATTAGAACCAAAAATCTTACAAGAGGGTACAGAACATGACCCGCTTCGAAGAATAACCAGCTTGGAACCCGTAGTTCTTATATTTTTCGTATTTTGTTTTCCACTTATTAGCTTCACTTCGTAATTTTAAATTTTCTTTATGTATCTTAGTTCTATCTTACACATTACGATAAGCAGAGCCTGGAAAACGTCGCTACTTGATGCTAGGAATCGCCGCGGCGCTGATGTGGATAGCGATCATCATCTTGTCATCGCTGATGTACGTCTCAAGATGGCAGCACGCGTCGTAAAGTTGGAAGGCATCCAAAAAGTTCCATTTGCAGAAACTTAGGACCAAGGAGGGTCGGTGTTTGCCTCCTTAATCAATTTGAGCTTTTGGAAGAGCTGGAAGACGAGGAAATGGATGAAACTTGGAATCATTGTACGCACTGCTTTCACTATAGCCGGCGAAAAAGTCCTGGGCTATAAACGCTCCAAGCAAGAACCCTGGATGTCCCAAGTGCTGTGGTCCGCGATAGAGAGAAGGCAGAGCGTAAAGCTAGAGCAGTTGGCCGCTGAATACACTGTCGCTTCGGATGCCCGAGATGAGGAGTGCCTCACGCCTCCGCATCCGAAAGCTGGCGAGACGTGACAGACGGCGTGCCGCCAACGAGCTAGCAGACCAGACTAACGCAGCAGCCAAGATAGCCAACATGAGGGAGTTCTACGACGTTACTAAACGCCTGTGCAACAAATCACTTTCCTCCAAAAAGCCGCTAAAAGACGCCACTAGCGAAGACGAGAACGAGCACTTCTCCAACCTGTTGACTAGCATTGGCTAAGCCCAACCGATAACTGCTTCAGACAACTCCGGACCACCTCCCTTAAATCTGCCAACCACTCCACCAACATACGCAGAAGTAGTCGCCGCTATTAAACAGCTGAAGGCAGGAAAGGCACCAGGGCTTGATAACATCAATGTGGAGCTATTAAAAGCGGATCTGGCTAGGACAGCCGAAATACTTTATCCGCTGTTGCAGCATATTTGGGAGAAGGTGCGTGTTCCCTGCGACTGGAAGCAGGGTTTGCTCGTGAAGGTACCGAAGAATGGGGATTTGTCAGTCTGCGATAGCTGGAGGGGCATAATGCTCTTACTGACTGCGGCTAAAGTTCTGGCAAAATGCTCCTCAACTGAAAGTCCCCAGAGATTGCAGGGACACTTCGGGAAGAGCAAGCCGGGTTTCGTTCTAGCAGGTCATGCACCGACCACACGAATACCTTGCGCATACTTATAGAATCGTGCGTGGAGTGGCGAGCCGAACTTTTCCTTGCTTTCGTCGACTTCGAGAAAGCGTTCGACTCCGTGAAGTGGAGCGCACTGTGGTCCTGTCTTAGGCGAAGTGGAATACTGTATATAGGTATCATCAAGTCCCTATATAACAGTAGCATCTGCAAGGTTTTACACGACCAAGTTCTAGGGGAACCAATCCCAATGACTTCAGGAGTCAAGCAGGGCTGCCTCCTGTCACCGCTGCTCTTCATTGTCCTACACGACGACGTCATGCGGAAGGTAACTCAAACATCTAGGGGCATTCCATGGAACAAAAGCTCGCACCTGGAGGACCTTGACTATGCAGACGACATAGTGTTGATTTCGTCTTCACTGACCGTTCTCTAAATGAAGCTGGACTCATTACGAGAGGAAGCTCAAGATAAGGGTCTACGAATCAACACTAGGAAGACCGTCGAAATGCGAGTACAGTCTTTGGAAAACAGACCCATCAGACTCTATGGTACACCACTGGAATCTGTCGCAAAGTTTACATATCTCCGCAGCACCATGACCAACAGCGGCGAGTCTGATGATGACGTCAACGCGAGGATCAACAAAGCGAAAGGTGCCTTTACCCAGCTAAAACTTGTGTGGGATTCGAACTTGCTCACCCGGCGGATCAAGTTTTCCCTCTTCGATTCCATAGTGAAGTCTGTTTTGCTCTTCGGCTGCGAGACTTGAAAGGAGACAAAGAGTCTGACGAGCAAGCTACAAGTGTTCGTCAACAAATGCCTGAGGTCCATCCTGCGCATATTTTGGATGAACACTATCAGCAACGAGGATCTGAATCTATGAAAGCGATGCCACCAAATCTTGATGAAGTGAGAAATCGCGCAACGGAAATGGAAGTGGATAGAAAGCAAGAAAGAAAGAAAAACATAGGGCACACCCTCCGAAGACCAGAGGACAATACCACCAGGGTCGCGTGCAGGGACCAGAGCAGACCGGCACACACGTGGCAGCGCACCGTGGACGCCGAGCTGCGGGCAGCAGGGCTGAGTTGGAGGGACGCGGAGCAACAGGCGCAGGACAGGAGTGGATGGCGACGTCTCAGGAAGGCCTTCTGGGGTGCCATAGGACAACAACGAATTGTTTTTGTCCAAGGGACAACCAAAATGTCCTACGGACAACCAATTCCGTTGTCCAAGTGACTAGTTGTCCGAGGGACTTATCTAAAACTTTGTGCCGTATAATAAATATTAATGATTTTTTATGTTTTATTTCACCCTTACGGTAAAATATTTATACAATAGTATCTGGTACAATATAATTTATTGTAATAAGTTAAGTACTTACGTAGTTATGCCAGTGGTCCGATGGACAGACAATAAAGCCACCCAAAGTCTTCAACAGTACTCGACCGACTAACGCCGCGAGTTTTGTGAAATCAAAATAACGGCTAGGCCTATTTGCTTAAAAGAACTTTTAGCTTGTTGTGAAGTATCTTAGTACGCCATCAATATTTAGATTTTATAACTATTTTATGGTTGCCCAGTGGACCTGCATAGCGTGTATAATTAAAGGGACAAAATTAAAAGGCAAGAAATTCATAAACCGTTTGGTGCAAATATAAGAAATCGGTGTGTTTTATTAATGATACTTATCCATAAAAACGATTATGTGTATAAATATCAATTCCGCAACAGTATTTTTTCGTGATACAAAGTTTTACGGTGCACCGTTGCAAGGGGACAATCTGTCTACTATTGAAAACCAACTTTTGGTCTTTTGGACAACCATTACAGAAGAGATAAATTGTAAACAAAATGAAATATTTTGTGATAAAATGCTAGGTAATATTAATAGGAACATAAAGGAACACAAATAAAAGTCATTTCTTTTATATAAATTTGTGTTATCGATCCGGGACTCTGTACGTATGACGTTGAACACTAAAAAGTTGATTCACCCTCAGACGTCATTTTAGGAGTAGATTTTTGGAAATGTTTTAAATTAGCGCCAGAAATTTTTGACAACATTGACTATATTGCGACACCAGACAATTATTTTAGGAACTGCGGAATCAATTCAGAACCAGTTCATACGATTCAGTCATACGATCATTTAACTACGGCACAACGAGAGCTTGCAGACGCAGTGGTGAGCAAATTTAAGGACATTTCTTTTGAGGAAAAAGGGTTAGGTAGAACTAGTTTGGCTGAGCATGTTATCGACACTAGTGATGCGCCACCGGTTAAAGTAAAACAGTACCCACTTTCACCGGAGAAACGAGCAATTTTAAGTACCGAACTCGATAGGATGCTTCAGTTGGACGTAGTTACCCCTTGCGAAAGTCCTTGGAATAACCCTGCGTTATTAGTGCGTAAGTCAAACGGAGACTGGCGTTTTTGTTTAGATTGTAGGAGGTTAAATGCGGTCACGAAGGGGGACTCGTATTCTATTCCGTATATTCCACAAATTTTGGACAGTTTAAAAGAAGCGAGGTACCTGACGTCGATCGATTTGAGTTCCTCATTCTGGCAAATACCGTTGGCAGAAAGTTCTCAGGAAAAGACTAGTTTTTCCGTACCGGGCCGCGGACTTTTTAAATTTAAGGTCATGCCATTTGGGTTATGCGGTGCGCCCGCAAGACAACAACGCTTAATGGATAGTTTGATAGATCACAACATCACGAGTGACATCGAAACCGGTTTAGCCTTTTGTTATATCGATGACATTGTGATCTGTTCATCAGATTTTCAGACCCATTTAGTGCTTTTAAATAGAGTTTTGGAAAAATTGAAAATTGCTAATTTGACAATTAATTTCGCGAAGTCCAGGTTCTTCAGAAACTCGCTTAAGTACCTTGGCTACGTTGTAGATGAGTTCGGGTTGCGGACTGATCCCGAAAAGGTCGCAGCAATTTTGAATTTTCCAATTCCGACCACTTCTCGGGAAGTTAAAGTGTTTTTAGGAACGTGCTCATGGTACCGTCGATTTATTCGAAACTTTTCAACTATAGCCGCTCCTTTAAATAAACTTACGGCAAAGGGAAAGAATGTTCCTGCCTTTCGGTGGTCTGAGGAGGCAGAACTAGCATTCAACACATTGAAGAACGCGTTGGTGTCGGCACCTATTTTGGCAGTGCCAGATTTTAATAAGCCTTTTGTTGTGCACTGCGACGCTTCTTCATATGGATTGGGTGGAATGCTTAGTCAGACTATCGATGGACATGAGCATCCTATCGCGTACGTCAGCCGTTCTTTAAATAAGAACGAACAAAATTACAGCGCGACCGAGAGGGAAGCCTTAGCCGTTTTGTTTTCCGTAGAGAAATTTCAAGCTTATTTAGGCTCGCGTCATTTTAAGGTCATAACAGACCACGCGTCACTTAAGTGGTTCATGAACCTGGAGAACTCGTCAGGTCGTTTAGCGCGTTGGGGGTGCAGACTGTCTCAATATGATTTTGAGATTGAGCACAGGAAAGGCACCGACAACGTAGTACCTGACGCATTGTCTAGGCTCATGAAGGTTGACGCCGTGAACGTGACGAGCACTGATAACCTTGTGAACGACCCGTGGTACGAGAACATTGTGAACGGTTGTAAGTCATATCCTGCGAATTTTCCGAACTTTTGCGTTAAAGACGGGTTATTACATAGATTGTGTAAGAGTAAATATAATTTACTCAGTGAATTCGACTGGAAGGTGGTAGTGCCAAAGTGTGACCGGTTGAAAATTTTAAAAGAAAACCATTGCGAACCTACAGCCGCGCATTTGGGAGTTTTCAAAACTCATCGGAGGTTGTCTTTGACATATTTTTGGCCTGGCATGCATAAGGATGTCGTTGAATTTGTAAAGGCGTGTGATGTCTGTTCCGCCTACAAGCATTCACAGAAACGGATTCCAGGGTTGATGGGCCAGCCGAAGATATGTCATGGACCATTCCAGGTAGTTTCAATAGACTTAGTAGGTCCACTACCGCGCTCTCGGTCGGGTTACACTTTTTTGTTTGTGGTGACATGCTGCTTTTCGAAGTATACCTTAATGTTTCCGTTGCGCCGTGCAACTAGTGCTTTAGTTGCCAAACATTTCGAGAACCATGTCATTTTAGCACATGGTGTTCCTGAAACCGTGATAACCGACAATGGGGTTCAGTTCACGGGATCAGAATTTAAGCAACTCTTGAAACGGTATAGTGTTCCAAAGGTGCATTACGGCCCACGCTTCACGGCTCAAGTTAATTTGGTCGAGCGCTATAATAAGGTAATTATGACAGCAGTGGCTTCTTACGTAGAAGAAAACCACCGATCCTGGGACGAGCAGCTGCACCGTATTCAGTTTGCCATAAACAGTGCAATAAACGAGTCCACGGGGTTTTCTCCATTTTTCTTAGTACACGCTAGAGAACCAGTCATAAATGGGTCTTTTTACCGAGATACCGATCAGGATTATAGCGTTGCCGTTCCACGGGAGGAATATGCCGGTGAATTTGGCTACTTAAAGACAATTTTTGAGCAGGTTAGGTCTCATCTTTTGAAAGCGCATGCCACCAACTCAAAGTATTATAATTTAAGACGACGTTCGGCTAAATTTTCAGAAGGAGACGTAGTTTGGAAACGTAATTATGTACAGAGCGACGCATCAAAATTTCATATGGCAAAGCTCGCACCAAAGTACGTAAAATGTAAAGTTAAGAAAGTTTTGTCTCCTTTAGTTTACGAGTTAGAAAGGATGGATGGTCATCCTATTGGTTCTTGGCATATTAAAGACCTGAAAGCGTAAAAACGTTTCCATTCAGCTAGTGATCAGTGGACGCGCGGCCCGCATTACGTTCTTCTGATCGCCGCGCCGCCACTGTTGACTAAGCGTGAGAAGACGTACAGTAGTTGAAGTGGTTCGAGCGGTGGACGCACGGCCGCTTGCTTCAGCTCGCTGTTGTGCTGCCATGGTTCGGAACACTGATATTACTTGAGACACTTCTTAAGATAAGAGTTAGCATTTGAGTGTTAAATATTAAAATATATTTAATCACAAACTGTAAGGCGTGGTGCACAGTAATACCTGTCGCACTACTATTGTAAGCGTGATGTATGATAGTGTTTCGGTAGAATGTTGATGGATGCTTAGGGCGGCTCTATCTTAACACAATAACATCAGGTGTAGTCTTTAATATATGCACAAGCAAAGTTGAATACCTTTTGGTACCTAGGTACCACACCAAGTTAATTAAGTTTATGTCAATCTGTGTTTCGCATTCAACTTATCGGGTTTCGGTACATGTGTGGATGCGATGTTTTGTTGCACAGTGACTATATTGTTTTGTTTTACTATCTCGGCCCGGGCGAGATAAATTTCGTTTCCTCAGACAGCAGTTTGCGGATGTTTTGATTTCATGAATCCTCGGAGACAATTAATTTGTATCCGAGATGCTTAGGTATTATCTTGGTGAAGGGTTTTGGTTATATTTTGATGGATTTTCTTTTCCGACATGTTTAGGTATATTTTGGTAAAGGATTGTTAGGTTTTGATTTTGGATATTGTGTTAGGCTTCGCCCGGACAAGAAGGGAATATATTGAGGAATGCTGAACATCGGTCCTGGCTGTTGGCGATTAGTCTCTTCAGCACAACATTGCCGTTGTGCTAGAGAAACTAATGGTTTGGTTTACAAAGATGGTTGTTTATGTTTTGGGAAAATTTCGATAGTTTAGATACAAAGGTTTTTGGTATATAACTTTAGTAATCCGTGGTTTTGGATGTTATATACATTTTTGTCCTTTAATTAAGTTCATTAAGCGCAATCATAGTGTTTCTTTTGGATAAGTATTCTTCTAATCACTTGGTATTTGTTCTGTAACTGCGTGGGTTAGTCAGACCTTGGGATGGTTGGGACTCTTAGGTTGTAGAGCAGAACGCTGAGGACAGCGTACGGTTCACCTACGTTGAACCTTAAGTGGGGAAGGGGGGTATTGTAACGTTGTGTTTTCTCCAATGACTCGAACTGACCAAGATCTGATTAATCTGGCAAGTATTTCGTTATTTTTTAAAGCTGGTAACTGGAAGGAGGATGTGGTCATCTCCGATTGGAGCGTTTTATAAACAAGATAGTAGAGATGTCACTTCAGGGATTTTGATCTAATTTCAGGGGAAATAGAAGTAATTTTGGACATGGTTGAATAACATTTATTAATATAAAGAGATATAACAAATTTGATACAGAAGCGAAGGCTAATAACATCTAGTGATAAATTGGTGTAGTAAATGTTATTCACAAAATTGGTGGTATTTGGGGGGAAATTCTTAGGGGTTTTTTATAGTCCAAGTGTTGTGCACTCAAGCTTTGAGTAGGGCTGTACTGGAGCCTCCATCTCTCTTGACGTAGGCCTCCATCATGTGTGAGAGACAGATCATTTTGCATCCGAGAAGAGACGAAGGTGGCAGCCTCCATGCTGAGCTGTTATGGCTGATGTGGCTCAAAAGCAGCCCATTTGAATTTTATTTTGTTGCTGCAATACAATTGTAAGTAAATGTGGTTACTGAGATTTTGGATAGATTCTGTATAATCCACGAGGCATTATTTCTCATCCATGTGGTTAATTTCAGCATCAAATTCATTGCATGCGGCTGAGGGTGGGAAAGCCAGCGTCGAGTAAATCCTGAGCTTCAGTTGATCTACTCCGGTAAGAATCATCCACATCACTTAACCTCTCTGCCACATGCTTTTGCATTTTGCAAGTATCTAATCGAAGCAATTTCTTCTTCTTTCCAGCCGGTTAGGGTTTTTATTTTTTTTCCTTCTTTTATTCTGAAGTCTTTTTAGTATTTTGATTAAAATGATGCTCATCATTTTCACATAGATTTTGTCCTTTTGCACCTCCATCTGGGAGCTTAAGCTTTAGTTAGATTTAGATTTCCGGGCTAGATATATCTAATTTTGTGTTCTGAGAACTAGCCTCTCTGTGGAGCATCATTGCCTTAGCTGTGCCATCTGCACCTAGCTTTTGCCACGTCGTTTCTTCCATTGCTGAGACCAGTAGACTTATCTCCATCCTGTGGGATCCGTGCGGGCCCTCTTCGGTGTTGGCACATAGAGGCGACGCCCCAGCATCGCGCTCGTCTCACACTGTGCTCATCCTTCTGCTGCCGGACAGGTGTCACAGGAAGGTAGCCTCTGGCCAGGTCGGTGAAACCTTTAAGTACATATTATATTAGGGAATTATGATTTAAATTTTGTTAGTTGAGAATTGAAATTGATGGCAAGTTTTGATTTCCTTAGGGACTAACATCTTTAGGCTTAAATAAATTGTGAAACTAGCATCTAAGAACCGCCTTCTGCGTCACACCCGCTTGCGGCTGAGCTAAAACCAATTTTGTAAATTGTCTGGTATCAAAATACAAGTGGTTTCACATTTATATTTACTTAGCGCTGTATAGAGTCAAAACAGAAATAAAGATTGTGCTTAAATACTAACATTTTTCCTTCCAATCCTTCAGTTAGAGCCCTAATTACTCAGAGCACGCCTCCAGACAATATTCTGCTATTTTCAGTGTAGTGAAGGCTACTTTCAGCTTTTTTTGTATCATTTTGTATTGCCACCGGCGTTCCCTCTTCCGGGCAGGGACAACTGTGGTGCATCTACTGCAGGAGGTGACATCATCAGTTTGACTTCGAAATAAGTTTATGTTGAAAATTCTATTTTTAATACTCGACGGGGTTGTGTCGTTTTATTACAGAGTTCCTATGGCCACCTTCCAGCTCCATCATCAGATCAGCTCCATGTTACAATAATATTGCATTTCAATTCGATTAGAAACCGGGAACTCAAATTCAACTTGCAAGATTTGACCCATTGAGGAGTTCCGTTGCCCATCTGCGGTCTTCTTCATCCAGTTTACCAAATGATACTTTCTGAATGCAAATGCTCGACTTGTCACCAAAAATAGGTACTAAAATCGCTATAGATTTCTCTTGAATTTTTGAAGAGTTCCTTCAATTCCTTATGGTTCCCATCATCAGAACTGGATTTTGGTAACAACGGGACCAACTTTGAAGCATATATGCTTTCAAACAACGAAAAAATTTTCCAAATCGGTTCATAAATGACGGAGTTCTGAGGTAAAAATCCTCCTCCTTCGAAGTCGGTTAAAAATAGAAGTTAATTAAAATACATCAGAACTTAATAGTAGATTGTTCAACAAGGGACTAAAAACAAGCCATAATGACACAAGATATTTAGCCACCCGAGCAGAGCGAGGGTGGCTATAATTCGCGTGTCATTATGGCAGTTTAGTCTCGCGTTAAACACTCTACTTTTCACTTTGAATGCGAGGAAAAAAACGATGTTTTAGGTATACTAATTTACAATATTACTTTTATAAAACGTACGCTCAATACGAGCAATGAACGTCTGTTCAGAATTCAAATAGCAATTTAAATTTGTTCCGAGGTTTTTTTTTTGTTGAGTGGCGCTTTAAATGTTTGCATATTTAGCCAACAGATTCAAACTTGAAAATTATTTCATAGCTAATTGGACTAAGTATGCATAATAAAATGAATTCATCTTTAATATAATTAAATAGATTAATATTCGTAATTAATCATGGTGTCTTCACGAAATTATTATTTTTTTAAAATAATTTTATACAGTTGTCATTTTGAGGTTAGGTATTTCCACGCACTAAAGGCTTCCACAGACCGAAGCGCAGGACGCTACGGAGCGCTATGGAGCGGGCGCTACGGAGTGCTGCGGAGCGTCCGCAGCGCGCTGCGGTCTGTGGAAAGCTTTAAAATTGTCTATGCCCAGTCACTGAAAATGGCAATAATCCTCCATCCACATACACCGTGATTGGCAGTTTAGGGTTTCCAAAGTAAATAAAAAAAAATTACTTTAATCCCTAGAGATCAAAAAAGAGCTTTAGTCCCGATATACAGAGACTAAAGTAACATTTTAGAGCATGAGAAGTGAAAACTAAATTAAAATTAAAAATATAACATTAAAATAATCAAACTAAAACAAGAAAAAAAATACAAATACAAAAGTTTCCATTTATTCGAGAAAGCTGCCAGCTCTTCGGTCTCCTGTGGTATTTGTAACTCGTTATGTTCTTCAAAAATAATTTGGTTGCTGGTGCCCCACGGACTTAAGGTCTCAACCCCGGATGATACAAATGACATTCGGAGCCGAGACCTAATAAAATTACAGTAGAGTAAAATTAAAAGTAATTAAAAGTAATTGAGTAATACTTAGTTCTGTCCGCTACTGATTATAGATCAACACCTTCTGGACGATACTGACCCAATAGGAATTATTCTCATTTCAAAAGTAAACCTGTAAACCTGTTGTTCTTTTAGCATTAAGTTCAATTTAAACGAGAATAACTCCTATTATACTAGGTGCCAGATAACGCTGCTTAATCTGTATAATCTAATAGTGAGAAAATGTTGACAATTTCTGCAATGACCGCAAGTGAACTCAACCCTGTACCACGATAACCGCGTAAAGTTGATTTAGCGATAATTTTCATACTTTTAGCGACAGTCGTTTTTAAACTTGAGATAACACAATACTTGAGGAGTAATGAACTTTTAGGCAGCGTTATCTGGCACCTAGTATAGGTCAGTATCGTCCTGAAGGAGTTATTATTTACATGTGCTATCCGATTTGATCCATCAGTTACTTTCCCGTATGAGTCGTTCTAGAAGCTTTATTTAGACTGTGAGAGAAAATATCGTGAGGTTTTGTTAAATTGCCGAGCCGAGCGCCTGCAAACATTCTGGTAAAAACATTATCATGACAAACATTCGGGATTAATTTTGAAACCACTTGCAAATAAACAACAAAATTAACCTCTATACTATTTAAGTAAAGACAAGCTACCTATACTAAATAGTAGCTACCTACTAAACGTAGACACGTGAGATGCATTATCCTATGAGATGCAATACGTTTTATTGAGCGATCATTACAAGGTAAGACTGGTTGCAAAACAGGTTGAGCCGCCGGTCATACAATCTTGAATGTATTAATGGGAATGATACTTAAATACTTATTAGTAAAGCTAAACAATATAATGATATTTATATCTGTTAAAAATGACAGTAAAGTCGACAATAAACATAACAAAGGAATGCAAGTAGCGTCGGCACAGTTTTGTCGACTACTTAGGCTAGTTTCATGGTTCCGATATTGTGCTCTTCTCTAATATAATGAATGTCACTTGCAAATTACTTGGTCAACAGGCTGGTGGATCCCCGCAATGGTTCACTTGTGGGTCCAGGAGTCATTTTAAATTAACTCGTAGTACCATCGCTTAGTTAGGTACTAAAGAGTCTTCGAGGAACATTTTGCAAAAGTTTCCTAATTAAATTAAAAATGACTAACACTTGATGTTATTAAAATAAAAAAAAAAACAAATAAATACTTTATTCATTTTCTTAAGGGTACATATTACGTTACATCGGTGCCTCGTTTTAAGTAAAAAATACCTGTGCTAAGAGACACCGCTCCGATTTAGATAAATTTTCCGCTTATTTAGCGGAAAATTTATCTAAATCGTACTTATCTGGCTAATCGACGATGGACTCCGAAGATACCTGAGGGTAACTGAGGGTTTTAAATAACAATTGAATACATTTATAATACCGCAGTGTCTCAAGTCAAAAGTTTTGACCAGTGTGTGTTGCCAGTGATGATTTATGGCATTGAGACGTGGCCGCTAACGATGGGCCTCATAAGAAAGCTCAAAGTCACTCAGAGGGCGATGGAGAGGGCTATGCTTGGAGTTTCTCTGCGGGATCGCATTAGAAATGATGAAATCCGCGCAAGAACTAAAGTCACGGACATAGCTCGAAGAATCGCTAGACTTAAGTGGCAGTGGGCAGGGCACATCGCCCGTAGAACTGACGGCCGATGGGGCTGAAAGGTTCTCGAGTGGCGTCCGCGGACCGGAAGGCGCAGTTTAGGTAGGCCTCCAAGAAGATGGAGCGACGACCTGGTGAAGGTAGCGGGAACGCATTGGATGCGGATGGCGCAGGGCCGATCTGTTTGGCGAGCCTTGGGGGAGGCCTATGTTCAGCAGTAGACGTCTTTCGGCTGAAATGATGATGATGATGATGGACATTTGTTGGTGTGCCCAAAAAAATGTGCTCCATTTACACGTGGCAAGGCAACGGCAGTACTACGAAACAAGGTTGTTGATAAACGCAGTATGCAACCTACTTTAACATTTAAGGATAAAAATATGGTAACTTTATTGTGGCTGTCACTGTGACTACGACACATTGAATCTCTACACAACATGGCATAGGTACGTCAACAATCGTGAACACGTTTTATTTTTATATCTGACAAATTACTTCAAGAGTGAAATTTGAAATGAAGAAGCATAATCACAATACGACGACTTTACCATCAACATACAGGGCAAAACCGGTGCAGCCTCCACCTCAAATGAATACAAATAAAGCGAATGACAGCAAATCAAGTAGCCTACAACAGTCGGAAAAGGAAGCTAAAGTGGACAGCGCTAAAGACTCTAAAGCGGAGTACGTTGCAGCCTTTAAATCAGAAATAGAAAGATTTATCGAAATTTCAAAATACTTTTCAAGCCCCTTGAGAAAAACAGCTTCATATATTTGCGAAAATCAACTAGTGACGTACCCAAACCCTTGCAGAATCGAGTACAAGAGAGGCTGCGTTACGACAGAGCATATCAAGTTTTCAAACCTCACCTTAGAACCGGTTTACGTCAAACTTTATAAAGTGACCCCTGACTTGGAGCAAATAAAGTTTATTAATTTATCATTATCGAGGTGCATGAGGGTGCCTCCTGGTTTGTCCTATAATCTGGGTTTTGTGTATGACGATGTGAACGAGAAGCCGTCGCGCAATGCTAAGATGATATTCGTCGCTTCGAGAAAAAGTAGTACTCCATGCTATCACATATGTGAGATTGACCTGCTAATTGACCAGCAGAAAGTAAGATTGGCGACATTAAAAACTTTGTGAACCATGACAGTACAACATCCTCTTTTTAAATTGAACTTCGTAACTACAAGAAAAAATACTGACTCGTTTTCTTGAGGAATTAATAATCAACAAATTCTCACAGTAACCGGTTTTGTTATGGAAAATGTAGATACGTTATACATTTTTTTTTATTACTTTACCTTTAAGTAGAATGCAATTATACAGTTTATTGGATTGTACTGTTTATCTTTTAGCTCATATTTCAACACATATAGAAAACTATTAAATATGTTTTAGAAATTTGTTCATTTCGCGTCCAACGACGCATAAACACAGATTTAAGAAGTTAACGAGAAAACCGGTACTTAATTGCAATTATACTTTACGAATGCAAACTTGTCTCGCTTAGTGGAAAATATTGATAAACAGACTGCAGGGCTACTTTTAGCTTCGGTTTTATTCGGAAGGCATCGTCATCCTTCTTAGGCTGGGTTCACATGAACGCGCGTCAACTCGCGGGTGGCTCTAATGTTATCGTATGTCTACATGACAGCGCGTTGAAATGCGTAGCCGCACGTGCCACCAAATACCGCGCGCTGATTTAGAACGCGCTCTGACATGTGGTTCAAGTTCTGCAATTCTGTGTCTACTTGTATAGTTGATTGGCGCAGCTTGAGACGGACGGACGCACGAATTTACGAAAATGAAAGAGGATATACCTACAAATTGTTGTATGCTAATGCCAGGCTGCCGCGCGCTAGCCGCTTGTTATTTCAACCACGCGACGTCGACGCACGTTCATGTGAACCCAGCCTTACACTTGAAGATCTACTTATCCATCAGGTTGTTATCCAATGTGCGATGAAACCCGAAAGGCTTTCGTATGAACTGACGAATGCACATTATACCTTAATGACGGGAATATTTTCAACCGACGAAAACAAAAGGAGGAAGTTCTCAATTCGACGTGTATATATATATTTTTTTATTTTTTTTATGCATGATCACGCATAACTTTTTACAGAGTAGTCCGATTTTGATGATTCTATTTAATACACACTATTAACTGAAATGGAAATTAACAAACCTGAGAATATACTTAAGATAAGTTCCTACAAATGCCAAGATACGATATACAAGAACGAACAATCATGTTACTATTATATGTCCTGACAACAACCCAATAATTATTTATTTGACAATACATAGGTAAAATAACCTGATATAAAAAACTAATTTTATAAAAACATAGTATCTATGTTATTATACGAGTATATCCGCTCGCGTGCTTTTTGCAACTATGGTTGCCATGTACACATATTTTTACAGTTAAATTTATTCTACATTTATGTAAGTACGATTTTTTATAAGGAATCGCTAGGTGATTTGATGATGATGATGATGATAGTTATGAAGTGACGTAGTTAATGCACTCAATTAAGGAAATACTTTGCCATTCTTATGCCAAATGCCATTTAGGTTTAAAACATCAAAGACCAATTACATAGCAAGTGTCATAAGATTTATTTTTTTAGTTGGAAATATCATCGAAACATGGTCCATTGTACAATATAAAACTAGACAAACTGCTAATCTTAATCATGACGAAGGTTCATACGTAAGACTTTTAATATAGGTAATTATATACGATCCTGTTTGTCAGTCCTCACATGGTAGCAAATATCACGGTGTTCGCAATTTTAAAAGAGATAAACTGGTTATCTGCGAAATATTCCATGTGATACATCTATTTTTAAATCATGACAACTTATGTCAAGAACATTTATTTTTCTACTCGTGTATTTTTAATTTGCTAATGATAATTTTACAAACAAAATCACAAAAGCGTTATTTTTAGTAATCAAAAATAGGTATATTGTCTTTTTAATACTTAGTACCAATACTGTATCAAAAAATTTCATGAAAGTTCTATGCAGAAGACAGAAAAGAGTTTCAAGTAAAGAATGTCGTAATTCGAAACAAAATATTCAATACTTCTATTTCTTAAATATTCAATTATAGACAAATTATTTAGATCATGTTTATTGTAGTGTTTTTCTTAATGTTGTGATTGCAAGACGATATTTTATCTAATACTTCTCAGGAAATTGTATAAAATTTACAGAAATTTAAAACTAACTTCCAGTAAAGTTACCTTATTATGGAATGAGTTATGGAATGCATTTTAAAATTTTAAAATTTCTATGTTATTCATCATCATCATCACCACTTCAGCCGAAAGACGTCCACTGCTGAACAAAGGCCTCCCCCAAGGCTTGCCAAACAGATCGGCCCTGCGCCATCCGCATCCAATGCGTTCCCGCTACCTTCACCAGGCAATCGCTCCATACCTACACTGCGTCTTCCGGACTGCATGTCATGTTTTTACTCGTAGATAAAATATTGTATACTTACAGCCTTTACGTAATTAGGTCTTGAAATTTTGTACCTTAAGTATTTAGCCCACTCGGGAAAGCCTCGTATCCTAATCTTGGTAATCGACTTTAAGAGGGCCTGTTATGTAACGATTGTATAAAATACTATTTTAGAAGCTATTGATATTGTTAGACCTACACCGTATTAAGATATTTATGTAGAAGCGTTTGAACCAACGTCATGATTTAAGTTATTCTAGTTTTAAGGCCACAACAAACCAAGGGCGCTGGGCGCCGACGGAGCGTACCCAGCGCGGTCAATAATACTGAATCAAATACGATGTGCCGCGCTGCCAGTGTGTGTCACCGTATATTTGATTCAGTGTTAAGAGCGCGCTGGGCACGCTCTGTCGGCGCACCGCGCTCCCGGTTTGTGGTCGCCTTGAATTAAGCATATTCAAGATATCTATACTCCATTTAATTTAGAATTATAAACCACAACAACATTATATTGCGGCTCGTGAACTGTAATCTCTTTACAATTTGTACTAGAGTAACAATTGACGACACGCAAATAAAGTGACATTAAAACAATTTTATTTTGCGGCTCCCAGACTATTGTACTGTACTATTTGCTAGGTAAGAAATAGTTGACGAGCCGCAATATAATGATGTTGTGGTTTTCAGCTCTAAAATTAAATGAAGTATAATACTTTCACCATGAATTTTCTTACTCATTACTCCTTAACCGTGTTACAAACCCAGGGATGAAGTCAGAAGTCAAAGAAAGAAAAATTATTCAAGCTCTACACGTCAGCATTAGGGTAACAGGAAAGAAGAAGAAGTTACCTTAGCTACTTGATAGTTTTCGAAAACGGCTTATGTGATATTAATAAAATCTCTAATCTAATATATAAAAATCTCGTGTCACGGTGTTTGTTATCGAACTCATCCGAAACGGCTTGACAAATTTTTATGACTTTTTTTTCTAAATTTGTTTTGTTGGGTCTAAGAATAGGTCGTAGGCTATAATTTATATGGCAAAACAACGTTTGCCGGGTCAGTAATGATATAAGTAAATACTTATTACGGGAAAATTTACATTTAAATTGATCTATTCCTAAAAGTACTTAAGCAAAGCATGTGTTATGGGTGCTAGACAACGGATAGACATACTTATACAGATAAATACATACTTAAATGATATTAAACACCCAAGACTCGAGCACCAACATTCGTATTTTTACCCGACTGCCGCAGAAGGGTTATGTTTTTAACCGACTTCATTTTATACATAAATTATCGCCCCGACCGCGAACTCGGGACCTCAAACTTTGTAGTCAGGTTCTCTAACCACTCTGCTTTCCAGTTGTATAAATAACCCCGGTGCCCAAAAAGTATTTTAGAAATCTTTTGACTAAATCGAGTGAATCTGAAATTAAAGTAATAATTTTGCGTTTTCGCTGTCATTTTGATTACAAAATGTTGATTTGAAATTAGATAGGAATAATTGTTTTTTCTACTTGCTTGTTTAGCTGATCCACACATTTTACATAAGAATATACGTGTATATGTACCTATATACCGATCAGGCAGCTATTTAATAATATTTTACGATTTTATTCGATAAGATATCTCGTCTAAGATCTGGTTCGAACAATCCTTCGAGGTTTCAGATTTCCTTCTTGTTCTATCTTGCAATAAATCGGTCTAATCTTTGTACTCAGTGGCGTAAAACGTTTTTTGTAACGAAAATCATCTTGTTTCTCTATATGCCTAACGGAGTAGTGATAATATAACATTTTGATTGATATCGTGCAATATCCGCTTAAGCCTAGTGGTTTGGTGTGGTGGGTGGTGGTGGTGGACACACACACACACACACACACACACACACACACACACACACACACACACACACACACACACACACACACACACACACACACACACGCATCATTTTAAGTTATCTTACTTACCTACCTTAAGTTTAATTTAGTTACTTAATTGGAGGAGCGGGGTCTACTGGCCCAAGCATTGTTTTTGCTTAAGAGGGTACGATGGCTGAGAGAATTTTGAGAAATAGGTATTTTAATGAAATGTCGCTGTCTCGCTGCATGCGCGATCGCGAGGCTTCCACAGCCCCCCGCGCCGCCGCCCGCTCTGTTCTATCTATGTGTGAGTATCGCGTAGTGGTGTGCGTGCATGTGCGCGCGCGGTCCCGCGCAAGAACTAATCACTCATTCACGGCGTTTTGTAGATTTTTTTGTAGATTCCAACCCTATTTTGTTAAAACTGTTTGTTTAAACCAATAAACATTTCATTTCTATGCTTCAGTTTGTATTTAGTATGAAATGCAATAAACATTTTCATTTTCATTTTTTTTTTCAAGCTCGCAGCTCCGAGTTTTTCAGAATTTACCTACCTACGTGCGAAATTTCAGTCTTCTTTTTTCTTTCTTCTACTTCGTTTATTTAGTGTCGAAATTTATGGAAATGTCAAGTTTAAACCAGATTTTAACTAAGGCTTCTTCCCCACTGGAGCGGTGAGTCAGACAAAAATCAACCAATAGAACTGCGTATAATCTCCGCTCCTCTTCAGTGGATAAGAAGTTGCGAAATTAGTTTACAAAACCGGCCAAGTGTGAGTCTGACTCGCGCACCGAGGGTTCCATACAAATTTATATGTATCTATGAACATCCAATCCTAGCAGACCCCTGCTCCTAGGCAAAATGTGCGCTGCGTGGGATCATTGTAGATTGGTTATTGATATAGACAGACAAACAAAAAAATTATGCTTTTCGCAATTTTTCCTTTATCTGTGCTATAATACGTTGCTTCGTACCAAATTTCAAGATTCTGAGTTCACGGGAAGTACCCTGTAGGTTTTGATTCACTTGCGAGTGTCGAAAATTTGCAGCATAAATGGCTGTATCTTTTGATTGCGTTGGCTTAGAAGTTTGATTTTTTCACAGCTCCAAGGGACAGTAAATTTGAGTATTTGATATAAATTTCAGCTTGATACCTCCATTGTTCCTGAGAAAAAGGGTCTTGACAGACGGACGGACGGACAACAATGTGATCCGTTTTTTCCTTTTGAGGTACGGAACGCTAAAAATCATACAAAAACGGGAACCGGAGTGAAGAAGAGGGGCGGGGAAGCGGGGCGGCAAAATCAACGCGGGCTAGTTCCGCGTATGGAAAAACACAACCCACAAATTGGGGATGTCTATTTTTTTGCAATGTATAATAAATCGAAAACCATTTCGAGATAAACGCTATTTAACTCGTTTTCTGTTGTTATTTAATTTTAATATTGTGTATTGAATTTATTACATATAATAAATAAGCAACGACCTTCATTTGACATTGGTGTAAATTGCGTGACCGGTCCAAGTCGTACTTTATTCTGTGTGGTTAGAATTACTCACAATTTACGCGTGGATTATATACTACGGAGTTTGATTTGGACCCGCTGTCTGACATCTAGCACTTTGACAGCGCCAGTAAAGTGACACTAGTTACAGTGTACCACTACGAAAAAAATAATTAAAGGGGTTGCCTTATCGTACGGATTTAGATAGATTTAGAAAGTTGACAGTGTGGGATCCCTCAATTATAATCTGACGTCATAAACCAAAATAGTTTCAATAATAAATTTTGAAAAAAGTAGTGAACTAAATGACAAAATATTGAAATCAGTTTCTTATAATTGACTTTTCTTTACAGAAAAAATATAAAAACCACTGTTAATTTTTTTTAGACATTCCCAATTATGCTTTGGATTACTTTCTCGCTCCGGCTCCACTCCGGTATAACTAGATATCTAGCTAGATTTATTTTTTTCCCACAGAACGGCCTCACCTTCTTTTCAGGCCAAACACCGGTCTTTTTATCTCATTTCTGGCATCTGACTTAAAAATTCAAGTGTAAGTATTTGGACCGGTAGATTGGAGTTAAGTTTATATGGATATAGTCACGTACTGGGCACCGGTCACGTCAATGTCAAACGATGTTTATTCCTGCTAGTACCTAGATGTTGGGCTCTACTCAAATCTACTGCAATTTATAGTCCAGTAGATATCGCACGTTTGCGAGAACAACGTGACATCTCGGAAAAACCGATTTTTTTTATTTGCGGAATCAGAAATTTTTTAGGGTTCCGTACCTCAAAAGGAAAAAACGGAACCCTTATAGGATCACTTTGTTGTCCGTCCGTCCGTCTGTCAAGACCCTTTTTCTCAGGAACGCGTAAAGATATCGAGCTGAAATTTATATCAAATACTCAGGTCTACTGTCCCTTGGAGCTGTGAAAAATCAAACTTTTAAGCCAACGAAATCAAAAGATACAGCCGTTTATGCCGCAAATTTCCGCATATTTTCGAAACTCGCAAGGGAATCAAAACCTACAGAGTACTTCCCGTGAACTCAGAATCTTGAAATTTGGTACGAAGCAAGGTCTTATAGCACAGATAAAGGAAAACTTGCGAAAAGCATAATTTTTTTTGTCTGTCTGTCTATATCAGTAACCAATCTACAATGATCCCACACTGCGCACGTTTTGCTTAGGAGCAGAGGTCTGCTAAGACTGGATGTTCATAGATACAAATATATAAATTTGTACGGAACCCGCGGTGCGTGAGTCCGCCTCGCACTTGGCCGGTTTTTATTCTATTTTCTGTAAAAACGTGACATTTTTTAACGCATAAAGAACGGAGTTACGAGTCTTAAGTTGTAGCGTTGTCTCTTTGGATCACCTCGTAGATTTCGACACTGTGTTAAGTGATTAGACACCAGCCGTTCAAAGAGGAAGTTGCTGCTGTTTTTCGCCAAAAGCGAGCCATCACGATCATATCTGCCACGTTTTAAGTGCAAAGGTATGTTCTCTCTTCTCTTCTCAGCCTTCTTCTACCAAATTCTTGGTGTAGGCCTCCCTCAATCTCTTCCATTCCGATCTATTTTGGGCAGTTAGAGTCCAGTTGCTGCCCGCCACCTTCTTTATATCATCTTTCCATCTCATTTGCGGTCTGCCCACTGGTCTTTTCTGTTCCCATGGTCTCCAATTCAGGACAGCTCTACAACACGAATCGGTTGTGCGGCAAAGGTATGTTACAACCAAACTATTCTCTTTTCTTCTAGAATGTGATAAGTACAATTTCATTAACTCTCATTTATTGCAAAAAAAAAATACGTAGAGGTAGTAGTTTTGTTGTGATATTACGTTTTTGTTGTTAAAGTAAAAATTTTCAACTGTGATATTTGGCGATGAAACATTGTAGAGTTTTTTTCTAAGGGTTTCAAATAATTGGTTATGTTTAGTTCTTCCAGAAAACTATCATATTTTAATTTGTTTATTTTCGAATATCACGTTATATCTGCTGAAATAAATCTATTAATAAGCCTTATTTTTGTTTTCAGATGGGCTCACGTTGTAAACAGATTTAGCAACGAAATCAATGTCTCGCGAAGAGCTAACTCTAGAATTACGGAAATAGGGCCACGAAAATGAAAATACAAAATAATAATTTGAAGCGAAAATAAAAAATCTCATTTATTCCCTATCCGGGTTGCGGGAACGCGTTGGATGTATGGCACGGGACCGATCTGTTTGGCGAGCTTTGGGGGAGCGTAACACATTTTCCCACTGTAAAAAAGAGGCCAATGTTCAGAAGTGGACGTCTTTCGGCTGAAATGATGATGATGATGATTCCCTATCCCGTGGGAATTTCGAAAAATCCCTTCTTAGTATTTCTACGATACTCAAGGTAACGAGTACGCGTGCCAAAATATCTTTAGCTGTAACGATTTGGGCTGTATGTTGATATACAGTGGTGGTCATACAATTAAGAACGATTTGAAGTTTCCGATTTTTTTTTATCTACATCATGTCATATGTCTAGTTGTGTTCCTTCTTAGAAGTAACAAGTTATGTTATAAAATAGCCACATGGATAGAGCAAACGGGATTAATAATAATAGTGTATAATTGCTAACATTTTTTTTACAAATTTTATTTGTTCTCTATACTAATAAATTCAAATAGTAATGAAGCTGGACAAATAATTAAGAACGATTTATTAAACTGCTCGAGAGTTGTTTTATATGAAACTTAGATTAAATAAATCATATTAATGTGAAGTTGGTATAGAAAAAAAAGCAAATTAATACATTTGAACTAAAATTAATAGTTAGTAGCATGTCCACGGCTTTTAATTACGGCTTTACACCGGCGAGGCATTGAATCTATCAATTTTTGACATTTCGCAAGAGAAATAAGAGTTCCATTCTTCTAAGAAAACGTCGTACAGCTCTCTCAAATTGCCACACTGTCGATTTGAAACCTTTTTCTTGACTTCGCACCAAAGATGCTCTATTGGGTTAAGATCTGGGCTGTTGGCTGGCCAATCTAAGACTGAAACTGATTGTGATGTGAGGAATTCCTTAACGGTGCGTGCAGTATGCTTTGGATCATTGTCGTGCTGGAATGTCCAAATAACCGGAAGCACGTCTTCGGCATATGGTAACATTGTTTCTTGCAGTATATTTTTGTATTGGAATTGATCCATGTTTCCTTCTATCAGCCTAACAGGTCCAACGCCATGTCCAGAAAAGCACCCCCAAATTTTCACATTTCCCCCGCCATGCTTTAATGTCACTTTTGTGTACTTTGGGTCGAATGCTTTATTCGGAGGGCGTCGTACATATCGTTTTCCATCAGAACATACCCTATTTATTTTTGTCTCGTCAGAAAAAAGAACGTTTTTCCACTGTCTGACTGTCCAGTTTTCATACCTTCTTGCAAATGCAAGTCGGGCTTGCCTATGACATCGTTTCAACATAGGCACCTTCCTTGCTATCCTTCCGTTCAACTTATTTTCTACCAAACGCCTTCGAATAGTGCGTGCAGAGATTGCTGAAGGGTTGTTTTCGCCAAAATATTCTTTTCTCAACTCATTAGACCCTTTAAAAGGATTTTGTTTTGCCAAACGAACGATATTTCGATCATCTCGACGAGATGACTTTCTCTGTCTAGGTCCACGCGGAACGTTTGAAGTAGTTTGATACGTGGAAAAATGCTTTACGGCATGGAAAACCATTGTTTTTGAACATTGCAGATGGTCGGCTATCATTTTATACGACCAATTCATCTCGCGAAGTTTTATTATTACTTCTCTTGTAGATTTATCACAACTTTTATTTTTCCCCATTGTTTTTATACGAAGTAATCACTTTTAAGACTTTAACAGCACGAAATGGCGCCAAAATTATACGAATAATAATCTACAACCACAGAGCCACACAGTGTTCTCTATTTAAATTTGAAAAAATAATAAACTATTCCAGCGTTCTTAATTACGTGACCAGCCAGTAAGTACTAATACTAGGTTCAGATCGAATGTATAAAGTTTCTCTATTAATTTTTTAACCAACTATGTTGCATAAATGAATGTACCGGTAGTACGGAAAAGTTTCGCAATACCGAGAGAAATAAAAAAAATACGGGCAATTAGTTATACTTGTTACTTTGAAAAAATCATCTCAATAAATAATCGTTCTTAATTATATGGCCACAACTGTATATGTCAGTCAGTCAGGACCTTGAATTTTATATGTTTAGATTTTTGTTGGTGTTTTGTTCTATACTCATTTATTACAAAGTGGAATGACCCGTCGTGTATGTGTCAGCGTCGATTTTCGTGTTTCAAATACTAATAAAAAAGTGACGTATTCTCACCAAGTTAAGCACGTCGCGTCGTACCTGAAATAAAACTCAATCAACCATGAAATAAGATCCATTTTGGTCACGAATAACGTCGCAATTTTAGGAGTATGACACTTAAAATTCGTCCTATGTGGATGACTCCTTATGAAAAGTCGGAAGCTAACTCGAGTGGAGTTCCTTGAGATTTACTTGAGAATATATTTTTATGCGCTTCCTTTTCCGAAATACAATCAAGGTAATTTAATTATGAATTTTAATTTAGTAGACCTTCCAGAAATAAGATGAAGTCTAAATAAATAATAATAATATAAATTGATACGTTTTCGATCAAGGTGTGGGAAAATGTTGATGGAAAATTGATTTATGATTCAGCGCCGTTAAGATATCACATCGTGCTTAAATATTTCCACTTCATTTGTAACTCTCAACTTAATAGGTTAAATAACCACATTTGATGACTATTACGGAACCACACCAAACTTTAAATAATCATGTAGCGTGGTTACAAACTTTTTATTGTCGATTCAGAATAACATAAACTTAAACATAAAGTTCTTTTTTTTAATTTTATCTTTGTTGATTGGAAACCTTTGTTGAATTTAATAAAATAATAATATTCAAATAGTGGGTAAGGTAAAGGCATCAATGCTCGACATATAAACTCCCCGTATATGACACCCATCTGTCATCTCTCTTACTATGACATAAAACCCCCTTATGAAGGTGCCATGTATTGGGTAAGTGTCGAGCACAGGGACGTTTACCTTACCGTTTATCATAAATTACATGTGTTGTATAATCGACCAAGTAAGTGCTTTACCATTTTTTATGACAGTTTCTGCAGCAGAATAAAAACAATAAGGCTGAATTGAATATCACGTTGACTTGTGAGTGAAAATAGCCTTTGATGTTTGAACCCGTACAACTGACGTTGAACAATAGGATAGTAAACGAATTTCTTGGTCGACTATACATTGCACTCTTAAGGGATACTCACAATTATGTCTGTATATTTTATATCCATATAAATAAAAATAATTTATAGAAAATGTATGCGTACAACTTCAGAATAACTGCATCTATTTGTCCGATTCTTTTTTGTTTTGTTACTTACTAAGAAGAAGTTTCGTATAAAAGAAAATGTGGTTTTTAAGCTTCCGTACCCAAAGGGTAAAAATAAATAAATATTTAAGGGGGCTCCCATACAATAAACGTGATTTTTCTGCTCGATATTGATAACGGCAACAGGTAGACTCATGAAATATTCACATAATATTTAGTTGTATATTCACTTTAAAAATAAATAATTAAATTAAAATGAAACAAATATTTAAGGGGGCTCCCATATAACAAACGTGATTCTTTTGCCGTTTTTATACATAATGGTACGGAACCCTTCGTGCGCGAGTCCGCCTCGCACTTGGCCGGTTTTCTTATTGTTTTTACAATTAGCAGTGCATCCGTGTGAAGCCGGAATGAGTAGCTAGGTAATTATAAACAAACCATTTAAAATAAATTAGTTTGTCTCTACCTACTTACTTAGACTGTTACGGTGCGTGTTATCACAAAATGTTAGACGCACGTAGAACATAATAATGTTTCACACAATTACTATTATTTATTAATATTTATTATTATTGCCCGTTTATTCCTATCGGACGTTTTGAAGTTTTTTATAGCAAACGAATTTAGGTATAATTAAAAAGAATCATACAACTGAAAGTTTCAAGTATACTTAAACAAATTATAATATGACTTTTAACCCGAAACCAGGCAAGTGGATTGCTTTGAATACATAGACAGTTGAGGTTTTTGTTCCTTCCTCTAGTACGTATCGTGTGTTACCTACCGTAATCGTTCCGACAACATGCAATGAAATAAAAATATAAAACTTAAGTAAAGAAATCTTAAGAGAATTGGCTAAGTAAAGTTTTTTGAAGAGGTGTTAATTATATTTTTCTTCGACAGTGGTCGACTTCATCACCAAGAAACTGGAGCTGTTTTATGTCTATCTCCTTTTATTTATTGGAAATATTTTTTTAAGTGTTCGAGATGACATTTGTGAGATTTTACGGCTGACAAGCAGTTCGTGCTCAGTACTAAGAAGAAATAGAAAAAAAAACGAAGTCGACTGTCGCTTCTGTCAATGTCAAATGAAATCTAACCGTTTGCGTTTCGTTTGCTTTGCGTTGTCCAAGAAGCGGTTCCAAAATAGTGATCGAAAGTATTCAATCTTGATCCAATTGTCGTGCATAGATCGTGGAGAAATGCGGTAAAATTGAAAGTCCGGATTTTATGCGGAGGTCGATAAAAATAGTCCAGAAATCACACTGAGCACACCAAAACGCAAAGCAAACGAAACGCAAACGATTTGACATTGACAGAAGTGACAGCTCATTTCGGTTTTTTTTCTGTTTCTACTAAGTTCTGAGCACGTACGGCTTGTCAGCCATAAAATCTCACAAATGTCATCTCGAACACTTAAAAAAATATTTCCAGTAAACAATAGGAGATAAAAATAAAACAGCTGCAGTTTCTCGATCTCCAGAACGCCGACTGTCGTAAAAAAATATAATTAGCACCTCTTCAAAAAACTTTACTTAGCCAATTCTGTAATAGCAT
Organism: Archips xylosteana; assembly: GCA_947563465.1. Taxonomy (NCBI): domain Eukaryota; kingdom Metazoa; phylum Arthropoda; class Insecta; order Lepidoptera; family Tortricidae; genus Archips; species Archips xylosteana. The sequence continues at coordinate 14,797,237 of OX387349.1, forward strand.
AATAAATAATAGCATTAACAGCTTCTCATAGAGATGTCACGTCAAAGTAAGTTAAAAAAAATGAGCTTTGCTGAATGAAATTGCATTTTCATCCAAGCTGCGTATCCGTAATAATTTCAACTCGATCCAATCACTGGAAGTGGGTGCCATTCAACATGTAAATTTGACCCGAATAAACAATACTTGCAAGGTAAATAAAAAATAGATAGATAGATCTTGGACCCAAGCTAGCCTACCCATTAGGTTCGGCGGCCTTGGTATCCGCAAAATTTCTTGTGTTGCTCTACCTGCTTTCTTGTCCTCGGTGCATGGTGCTCAAAGCCTTATAGCGAAAATATTAGATCCTTCCATTGGATCTATGGAGGCTGAACACTGCTCCGAGGCCAAGAACGTTTGGTTCATAACCTGTCCCGACACGGACCCGCCTGTCAATCCCTGTTCGCAGAGGCAATGGGACGAGCCGCTCTGTCGACTAGTACGGAAAAACCTTTTAGATACGTCAACTAGTTCGGCAGACCGTGCTCGTCTCCTTGTGACTGGGAATGCGAGGATACTCGTCTCCTTGCGTCTGCGTACCCAGAGGCAGTATCGTCCCAGCTTGGAACCCGGCAGCTGAGATTACATACCTTTACCCCATTCTCATAGCGGAACGGGAATTTTATTCCTTTTCATCCCCTGACGTGCGTTATCGATCAAACGTAGATAAAACCCTGTTTAAATTAATTAACGTTAAAACGTTGGCTGCGGCGCTGATTTTTACGTACATTCAGACCGTGCGTTACTTACGCGACACACAGCCCCGCCCGCACAGGCGGTAAGACGCGTACCGTGCGGAAAAGACATGGTTTCGCAGCCAGCGTGTTAAGAACTACCTCGGGTTATTAAAACCCCTTTAACTACTTTAGTTTTACCTAAGCATGTCGACCGAGGTTTACCTCAATATTAAGCCTTTTGCTATTAAACGGTGGTTTAATTTCCAACAGCAAAAATAAACATCACAACATGTTTTAACAATTGGGTTACATTCATTATCTTTAATTAGTGGGTTGCTGAATTTTACGGGTTTCAGGCAACTACCATTACATGTGACTATCAGTACCTCCAACGACATCCATCGGGTAATAGCGTGACCATATTACTATATTTTATCGATACTCCTAGCGCCATCTAGTTTGTCTTAGGCTAACTAATCTTATAAACTAATAAAATGAGTAGGTGGGTTTTGTGTGTCGCGTAACAGATTTGACATTTTTAGTTTTAAATATAGTTTTAATTTGAGTGTTAAAAACTACTACTAAAGAAATAGTAATGTGCTAGTCTTCACCTGCGACTACCGTGACGAAACTTAAGCGAAATCCCGGCATTTTGCTAAAGTTTCCGCGGGAAGTCCCAAAATTAACATTGCATAACATGCCAACATTCATATCTGGGTTAGCTGCCCTTTTCATATTTCGAGATTTCGATCCCGTAGGAACATGTTATGTTATGTTATTGTTATTAACTATTTCCAGAGATCTAAAAGAATTTGACAATCTCGTAGACACTTCTAACTGTTGGAAGGTCGTGATGCTGTCCACCTATATTTGTGTCTATGAATTCTATGATGCACTGAATTTGAAAATTTTGTATAAATATGTTCTTTACTTTTGATGTGCGATCTCATATTGATATTATATTTTCTCATACCCCTACAATTAAACACAATGTTTTCAAGTATAGTTTTCTATTATAATCATATTTTTAGGAACCTAAACAATCAGGTATCCATATCAGTAGACTTTACAGGTAGGTATCTGAGAGATTGACAGATTCTATTGAAATGAACTTTAGCTATCTGCACACCAAATTTCATTTATGTCTATCGAACCGTTTTAGCGTGATGCAGTAACAAACTCACACGCACGCACACAAACTTTTGCATTTATAATGTTAGTAGGATAACAACGGGCGGACTGTCAGTTTGTGGGGCCCTGGGCTGTTTCAATTTGGGGCCTATTTAATTAAAAAACTAGATAATTTGATTTTGTTAATTACTGTCTTCGATAATGACATACAAGGAGAATTTTACATCAGCGGGGTCTTAGGTTGCAGCCTACGAGGATAAGTAATAAATACAGAGTAATTTTAACAAAGTAATTTTAACATGTGATTTTATTTTACAGATGATTTTTGTATCGTTATAGCGACAGTAAAATAAGTAAAAAAATTTTTTTTGTTGTATATTATCTTGCTTTTACCCTTTCGTGTGAATATCGTTAAGTTAGTGAAAATCATTGAATCGGCAATATCTCTAATATTTTTTAAGCTCGAACAAGCTAGATTAAAAATAACACAACATGTCGTGTTATTGATTAACAATAGCGAACCAAATAGGTATGTATTAAAACATGTGCACCTATTAAAAAATTACCCTGTATTGGCTATGTGCGAAGCGGGTGGTGGGGGTACAGAAAACGATCGCAGCGCACAACATGGCAAAAATTGGAAGTAAATGAGGAGGAAATGTTGTCAACGCTATGCGGCGCCACCGTATTCTGCATTATTGTACTTCATTCCGGGTAAGGTTGCCAGATGGTATCCAAAAGGACGACACGTCCTCCTTTTCCATAATTTATCCACCCGTCCTCCCTTACTTACTGTGAGTCCTCCTTTTTGCTATACCTATGTCGTTGTGGAAAGTGTTTGCACTGATTGATACTCAGTGGAGCAATGAGAGTAAGACTAAGTGTGCAGGCAGTTAAAGCTTTGATTCTCACTCATTACAACTTCATGCGAAAATTGGCAGCTCAGCAAAATATTTATTATGAACTTGGCTTGACTCTCTCAAAATTATATGTGATTTCTGCTCAGAATCACGAGCTTTTTCGATCTTACCGTTTTTTTTACCGTTGAGTTACCGTTTTTCATAGATTTTATTATAGTACCTAACTAGCTGTTGCCCGCGACTCCGTCTGCGAAGAATAGGTGGTATAAAAAATAGCCTACGACCTATTCTTAGGCCTACCGAATATAGATAAAAAAATCATAAAAATCGGTCAAGCCGTTTTGGAGGAGTTCGATAGCAATCACCACAAGATTTTTATATATTAGACTAAATGGAAGAATCGAAAATTATATTATTACTAGCTGTTGCCCGCGACTCCGTCCGCGAAAAATAGTATCCTACGACCTATTCTCAGACCTACCGAATACAGAGAAAAAAGTTTCATAAGAATCGCTTGAGCCGTTTCGGAGGAGTTCGATAACAAACATCGTGACACGAGAATTTTATATATTAGAAGATGAAAGTTACGGGACACTTTTTTTTCTCCTAATAGGATTGAAGAAGCCCGTGATTCTGATCAAAAATTATATACAATTTTCCAAATTTTAAAAAAGTTAAAATGTACAACAAAATAAAAATTGGCCCTTCTAAGAAGCTTTATTTGCTGCAAAGATTTTTAAATATTTTTTTCAATAATATTTTTTCTCATTCCTACATTTCACAAAGATGATTTCACAAGTCGCAAGGGGGTGGTCCATTTGCGGACTTAAACACCGTCGGATTTGCTCGCTGGCTCTTTATGCATACTTGAAATTCTAAAGTCCGCAGATTTTTAAGTGCTCCATTGGCGGTTTAGACCTTTGGCTCGCGAGTTCGTTGGCGTACCGGCGGTTTTGCTCGCCAATGGATCACCCCCTTAAGGATCCCCTATAGTCCGACAAAATCGTGCACGACCCTCCGCGGAACTATGTCGCAGTCAGCGTTTGCCGCACTTATTAAAAACAATCTCGTTAAGGACAGCAGAGGCTCCCTGCGACAGGGTTCCGCCGAGCGCCACGCACGAGCTTGTCAAGGTCTAGTTCCCATTTTAAATAGCACTCGACGAATAGATGACAATCGTTAGATACTGACGCACATCACCTATAAAATTTAAATCAGTGGATTATTAATTAGTTTGTTTTCGGTAACCTTGGAGTTGTTTGCGAGGAACCGGTTCTATGTAACATTCTGCTGTTTATAAATCAGATTGGGCGAATACGAAAGCATTTAGTTACTTACTTGCAAGAGGCAAGAGCAATATTTCCAGATTTTTCTTTTAGAAAATAATAAAAAATAATAGCTTCGGTCCCGGGTGAGCAAACTAATTGTTTCAGTACATTGATAATGGACCTCCGCAAAGTAACGCCTGATTCAATAAATTATCTTAGAAGAGTTTAGAACGTATATAACCATATTGAACCCTAACAAGGTTTCGCCATGTCCGTCTGTCTGTCTATAGTATTTTGGGGGTAGCTGCAATAGAGAGATCTCTCTCCAGGCAGACGTTATGCCTGGGGACCGAAGTCCAATGGATGAAAGTTGGAAGTTGTATTTATGCAGCCGAGTTGAGAAACTTCGATAGCGTGATGTAGGATTGTAGTAGTAGTTCCTTATGTGATGACTAGTATAGCGCTAGTAGTCGCTACATCAGCCCCCCTTTTAGACCGGAGGTCGATACGAATTGCAGTGGAGTGCAGTCTGTGCGTCATGTGGGCGCTTGCAAGGGCCAGTCGCTCAGAGCCTCGTCGGCGAGCATTGTTGTTCCTCTGCTACTTGTGGATGCATGCCTGTTGCGTGATTGCTCGGAGCCTTGTTGGCGAGAGTTGGTTGATTGATCGGCAAGTGGAAGTACTGGGAGGAGGATTTGCGAACTGTAGACACCAGGCAGATAATAGATACATGCTAATGGTGCACAGTGCGGTGAGTATGGCTTGATGTGAGACTGCGTCATCGTCTTGTGTCTGAAGGTTGCGATTTTGTCCAATGTCGTGGGTCACCGATTTGGGGGTCGTTGCAATAGAGAGATCTCTCTCCAGGCAGACGTTATGCCTGGGGACCGAAGTCCAATGGATGAAAGTTGGAAGTTGTATTTATGCAGCCGAGTTGAGAAACTTCGATAGCGTGATGTAGGATTGTAGTAGTAGTTCCTTATGTGATGACTAGTATGGCGCTAGTAGTCGCTACAGTATAAATCTTCCCAGGTGAACTTTTCGCTTCGAGCCCTTATCTTTCAAAGCAAACTTTATCGTCATAGTATTAAGGTTCAAATTTAATGTAATGACTCGAAGCGAAAAATTCACCTGGGAAGATTTATACTATACGTTCGGCCGCGGTTGAGCTTAGAAGCACAGACAGCGGAGGCACGGCAGTGGGGTGGCGATGACGGTTGTAATATTCTAACTTGTATCAAGGATGATATAGACTGGATTGGCAGTCACCATAGTACGGATCGGCCGCGGTTTTGTAGTTCGATTATTAAATCTAGATGGCGCTGAAATATAGCCAGAGGCTTTGAAGGCAAAAAAATAAGACTACAGATGTTTCATATTACAGCAAATTAATTATTATGCAATATTTTTGAAAAATAATACATCTATCTATCTATCTAATCTAATACCTTTAAACGAGCAATTCTTGTATATATGTATATATATATATATGTATATATATAATCAGGATCTCGGAAACGGCTCCAACGATTTCGAGGAAATTTGGTATGTGGGGGTTTTCGGGGATGAAAAACTGATCTAGCTATGTTTCATTTTCAGAAAATCGCTTTTACTCGTGTTTTCCGGCTATTTTTGTTTGCATTAGAATATAAAGCTAAATTTCGCCGACTTCGAGCAGATCATAATGGCACATTAGAAATCGGGTGGTCGCGGATACAGCCGACCTCGGTTCGATTCCACCTTTTTTTTTCAAGATTTTTAGTTTTTTTTTTAAGTTCATTTTTCATGAGAAAACGTCAAGTTTCTTCTTTTGTGAGAAAAAGTTACTTTTTTGTTAGAAAAAGTATTATAGGGAACGTGCAGTAACTATAGGCGGCAGCACTAATGTGACAGAAGAGACACTATGCGGACAGTAAAACAAACTTATCAAGGTTAAACTTTCAAATTGATGGCACCCTTATGGCACCAGTTGGCAGCACCGTCTATGTGCACGTTTCCTATTGGGAGCACAGAACAGGAAAAGCCGGTTGTCTGTAAAGTCGGTTTACGGACGATAGTTTAACCTGACTCACCCCCCCCCCCCCCACCCCCTCCGGTGTTTTTGTCAAATATCTTGAAAACGGTGCATCCTACGGCAAAATCAATGAAATTTTCATCCCCCTTTAATACCCCCGCGCTCCCTCCCCCGCATCCCCCCCCTCTCACCCCCCCCCCCCCACCCCTCCGGTGTTTTGATCTCGGAAACGGCTCCAACGATTTCGATGAAATTTGGTATTTGGGGGTTTTCGGGGATGAAAAATTGATCTAGCTTGGTCTTATCTCTGGGAAAACGCTTGGTACCGAGTTTCTGCCCGAGCAGAGCTCGGTCGCCCAGGTACTTTTTAGTAATATGAAACATATGTAGTCTTATTGTTTTGCCTTCAAAGCCTCTGGTTATATTTCAGCGCCATCTAGATTTAATAATCGAACTACAAAAACCGCGGCCGATCCGTATTATGGCGACTGCCAATCCACAATATCATCCTTGCTTGTAGGTATGAACGATTGTGCGGTACCGTAGCGCGAACTCGTTCAAACAGGTTAGAATACAGGTAGACGCTTTAAATATTCACAGAATATTTAGTTATATATTCACTTTAGAATTAAATAATTAAATTAAAATAAACCAAATATTTAAGGGGGGCTTCCATACAACAAACGTGATTTTTTTGCCTTTTTTATAGATAATGGTACGAAACCCTACGTGCGCGAGCCGACTCGCACTTGGCTGGTATTTTTCAAAATACATAATCTTCAACTCATTTATTTTATATAATCAAACAACTTTATCGTAAATCGTTTCGAATTTATTTCAAATCGTAGCGTAACGATTCATCGAATTTACCTGTCATAGAATATTTAATAGGCAGTGATCGTAGATTTTGTAGCATTTTTGGTGCGATGACGTCAAATGACACACGACAGCGACCTAGGGTTGTCGACGTGTATAATATGATTGACATTTAAAATAATGTAATATTATATTGTCTTTGAAAATAAAACGCTAAATTTTTTACTTAATCTTTTGATTAACAACATTTCGTTTTTATTATATATGTTTTAATGTTTCTCGTCAAAAAATGTTTCAATCGTGTCATTTTTTTAGCACAATAAATATCGAAGAATTTTCCTTAATAAAAAGCTGTGCTTACTAAACAGTTTCTCCATTGTGTTCAATCAGTTAATAATTATTGCTTATTTTCACACACAAAATCAACGCAACTGTTTTTTAGCACTTGACGGGACGTCATTGAAGAAATCAAATTACTTCTATATGTATTTATGGACTGCCATTACGCATTATACTGTCAATGCAAATATACAGCAGAAAAGTTGGTATATCAAATTTCTAATCATAAATAATAACTATAACCTCAGATAAGGATTTATTGCAACACATTTTCTCATAAAAGTAAATTAACCCTTCATTTCATTATGCATATTGGGTTGGGCTTTACATGCTCTAAGAATATTCTGTATTTTCGATTTCTACTGCACACCTCAAAAAACACAAACAATACAGAACATAAAACTTAATTAAAATAGAGGTAGATAACAGGCGTTCTTCAAGACGAGATTTTATCGTTTTTTTTAATTTTTATTTAATTACCAACCATCTCTACATTACTAATTTTTAAGTTATTACTTAGTTCTAAATGCCTTTGATTTTATTTATTTATTCATCTAAGAAACAAACAGTCATCATAGGTACAAAAATAACCATTACACAAAGAGTTACAAATAGACCTATAGTTTCCTTAATCGAATTTTTATTTGATCCTTGGTTCAAACAATTTAATATTGGGCACTACTGACAACCCTAGCACTGCACCAAAAATGCTACTAAAACTACGATCACTGTAATCGGATATTAACAGTAAGTATCAATTATCGAAACATGATTCACATATGGTACTTCCCCTCCACACGTGTTTGTTTTTCCAATCACATAATCTTCAACTCATTACTTAAGTATAATCGAACAACATTCCATCGTAAATCGTTTCGAATTTGTCTCAAATCGTAGCGTAACGATTTATCGAATTTACCTGTTATAGAATAATCAGATATTATTATTAATAGTATTAATTATCGAAACATGATTCACAGATGGTACCTGTGCCCCATATGTTATTTTGTTATTGCCACGAATAATGTTTCATGGTAGTATCGCTTCACCGAAATTTGGAAAACTTAACGTACATACTACTAATAAATTGAAAGATCTGTTTCTCTTGTTAACTGTTAATTTTCATGTTATATGTACAATGAAGAGTTTACATACATTTATGTACAAATGATTTAATTTGTCGAAAGTATACATACATATATTCAATAAAACGAAATTTAAAAATGTATCCCATAATTTTATGGGGCAAAAGACAAGTACTTATTCAAAAAATTGTAGACTACTGTAAACTATCGCGTGGCAGAGTCGACTCCTATTCCACGTAGTTAACCCTTAAGAGGATACGGTGGCTGAGAGACTTTTGAGAAATAGGTATTTTAATGAAATGTCGCTGTCTCGCCCGAACCCCTCCGTGTCAGTACAGCGAGAGCGGGACAGCTGCAGCTCAGACCGTTAATAGGCGCGTAAAATTGATCAAAACAGCATTTCGTAGTCCCCTGTTTTCTTCTCGAAAACTGGATCAATAAAATAATTTTTTTCAAAAATAATTAGAAAACAAATTTAGCTATGCCCCTATGTTTTCCTTTTTTTGTTTATGTCAGGGATTTTTTCTGATGAGTGTCTGAAAATGACGTTGAAATTGGGCAATTTTTTCAGTTTTTGAAAGCTCATATTTCTTATGTTAATTGAAATATGGAAAAAAATGAAACATAGGGGCATAGCTATGGTAGATACAGATTATACAGTAAAAAAAATTTGGCTCTAAAGCCATTATCCAGGGAGGAAACAGTGGACTACGTTTGTATGGAAAAATGGTGCGCATCGTATCCTCTTAAAAACCGGCCAAGTGCGAGTCGGACTCGCGCACGAAGGGATCCGTATAATTATCTATAAAAATCACGTTTGTTGTATGGGAGCCCCCTTAAATATTTTTTTATTTTAACTTAATGATTTATTTTTAAAGTCAATAATATAATTAAATATTCTGCGAATATTTCAAGTGTCTACTGTTGCCGTTATCAATATCGAGCAAAAACGAGCAAAAAAATCATGCTTGTCGTATGGGAGCTCCCTTAAATATTTATTTTATTCCATTTTTTAGTATTTGTTGTTATAGCGGCAACCGAAATACATCATCTGCGATAATTTCAACTCTATAGCTATCACGGTTCTCGAGATACAGCCTGGTGACAGACGGACAGACAGACGGACGGATGGACAGCGGAGCCTCAGTAATAGGGTTTTCGTTTTTACCCTTTGGGTACGGAACCCTAAAAAGGTAGAGGTGATGTACCGATCACATGCATTGCTTTGGAAATTCAACCTTATTTCTTATTATTCTATTTAGGGTTTCTGCTGAAAATGCTAGTTTCTGTTAAGAGTCAAGTGTCTCTGCCCCCCCCCCCCCCCTCCCCATAGCTAAATCATCAAAGCTAAACATTGAATATTTGGACATGCACTTGGCCGATTTGTATACGCACATTTTGGAATGTAGCATTAATTGTCAAAAATTATTGTCAATAAAGGTCAAAATGATTGAAAATCAATATCGACAGTGGAATGGTAAAATCGCTAAAGCGCTATAATAAAATAAAAAATAAAAATAAAAATTCATTTATTGTCAGACGTTTCCGTCCATAGCCACACAATAGATATGTAGGTATGGTGATAAAAAGAAAAATTGATATAAATGGATAATGTGTTAGTAACAATTATTCTTATTAGCTATGACATGTTAGTATTTATAAATTATATGTAAATTAGAAAAAAGTTTCTAATTAGGCGACTCCAACACATCAGTCAAACAAATAAATAAATTATATCAAAAATAAAAATGAATAAATGTCAATATAATCCATAACTTATTATTGAATTGAATTAAATTAAATTATTGTAATACCTATATTACTAACGATTTTACCTTTTCACCGTCGATATCATTTTTGCTTCAGGCGGGCTACGGTTAAATACTTAGAGCTAGCACCGTAGTCACCAGTCGACAGATTTTTGAGACATCTCTTTTTTGACCGACTTCAGAAAAGAAGTGTTTTTTACCTGCACCTACGGAAAAGGTTGGAAGATAGATATTTATTTCCAGCTCTGAAAAATGATCAAAAAACAACGTACGTACATATTTTCGTAATAATAACTAGTCGATTTAAATTCTTGTAATTAGCTACAAGAAAATAATAATTTGTCGTTTATCATTTACATACATCAAGTTTACCGCCTCTTCTCGCTGTAGAAAATTATAATACATGTATATGCAACTTCAAAACAAGTTCGAGAGGGTAGCGACCTCTAGAGGAAAATTAAGACATTTCTACGACACTTCCTTACCAAGCAGTCGTTTGGGCCAGTTGTTATTCAAACTTGGCTTACGTGAATCACATGCAAGTTTCAATGCGTACAACTAGATGGCGCTAAAATCAAACCAATCTAGATTCTATACTTCATTTAATTCTAAATGCAGTTTATAGCTGATAGATAATCAGTGCTGAACAAGGTATTAAAATATTATTCAAGATAGTTGAAATACAAATATTAAATTTTTTGTTAAATTTGTTCTCATTGTCATTGTCTCGGGACTATTAGAAAACTTTACGAGTCCAAATTCTAAAATTTTCAAGTAGTAGTTTTGAATATTTGTGTCAAATAATTGCTAAAAGTTTTCTATAGGCGCTGGACAACACTCGGTTTGTGAATTAAAAGAATTCATTACAAAGCATTGACTTCTATAATTCTATAATACCTACATAATTATTAATGACTGAATTAGAGTAGGACGTTTAAAAGAGAAGACATTAAACAAGGGAGCCATTTTTTTGTAACTGTCATATATTTGGAATAAAATACAATAAATAAAATACATTAAATGATTTTTTTCATACTTATCGCCGCAGCCTTAACGTTAATTTCATAGCAAGCAAAACTTTAAGTACTCAGTTCGGGCCTCGAAAACACCTTTTATCAGCTCGTGCCGCCTCAGTTTAAAGCACAAACGAGGTACTTTACTTACCTCATTCTTAACTAAAAGGGTAATAAAACTCATTTTATACGCTGCTGTCTTCGTAACAGGTTAATTAGTGAAATATTTGCGGCCCCCGTGTTGTTTTGCTCAGGACCTGCCTGTACCGTTACTGCTAAGTAGGACACGGCTCAACGTGAAAGGATTGAGATGACTTGCCTACAACCTTAAAGTGACGTCATCCAAATTAGTTTGGTTCCGTGACATATTTGGTAGATATCGTGGTAAGAGGTATTGATATTTAAATGCAGTTTTCTAAATATATTTTCCTGAGTACCTATTGTAAATTTTGTTACCACGAGGGACTTTTCCAGATTGAACGATTGGAACAAGTGTTTACGAAATCTTCTAATAATTATAAAAATCTCGTATTGCGGTGCTTGTTATCGAACTCCTCCGAAATGGCTTGGTCGATTTTTATCAAATTTTTTCTCTATATTTGGTAGGTCTGAGAATAGGTCGTAGGATTTTTTTTATACCCCTATTCTTCGTGGAAAGAGTCGCGGGCAACAGTTAGTAATTATATGTATACTAAAAGGTTGTAAACGATGGTCTGTAAATTTATTTGTATCGATGGAGTTGAGTAAACATTTTTGTACCAAGCTCGAACGAAAGGGGTTCCCTACTCTACATTTTCCTGAAAATTTCGTAGTCGGTATTTATTTTTAATTAATTTAGCGATTCTTGTATTACATGTATGTTCTAAACCTTGCCCTCCTTCCAATACTTTAGAGTGTTTAAAGTGTGGTCGTCATAAGAACACTTTATTTTCCCAGAAATCATATGGCAATCGGTCGACAAACTTAAATTGCATACTAATAGCGTTGGTACGACGCGTCTATACTTCGTTTTATTTAACGTTCAAAAAACTAGTCAAGCGCGAGTCGGACTCGTAAGAGTTTTATATTTTATACCTTTGAGTCCGTACAATATTTAAAAAAAAGTGAAGACTTATTAAGATCGCGTTAAAAACGCTGAAAAAAAAACGTTTCTTGTATGATGACCCCTTTAAATTTTTAACTTTATTCTATTTTTTAGTATTGTTGTTATAACGGCCACAGTAATACAAAATTGGTGAGAATTTTAAGTGTTTAGTTGCTGCTGTTGAAGAGATAGAGCCCTCGGACAAACGGACAGGCAGCGGAGTCTCGGTAATAGGATGCCGTTGTGACCCTAAAATTGAAAGATCAAACTCGTGCTTAATTTTCAATAATCCATGTTACAAGGGAAAATACTGATGCATACCATTTATTATCCTTATATAATCTAAGTTTTAAATGTAGAAGTTAACACGATTGTCAGTAACATACCTATTCGTTTTATTGAAACATTATAAAAATAATATTATAACCGTATAATTTTTAATATTAAGGTAAATGAAATGAAGTACTTCAACTTTACTTTACTTTTATACCGTCTTATGTTGTCAAAACAATATAGCAATCGATTTTCCAATATCTTCCGAACACTTTATCCTCTTGCTTATAAGGATATTTATTTCCTAACTCGTAAACTAGAAGCTGTGGCGACCACTATGACTAAGCTTTGCAAATCGCGTGTCATTTGTTTCTGTTGGAATGGGGGGCATCTCGGGGACAATCCTATGAGTCATTGTTGCATGATCGCTGACGCTGCTAACGGGAGCTTTCCATCTCTGCAACAGTCCAGCAGGATAACGGGATCGCTCCCTTCGATTTCAGTTTCGAATGCCTTTCGATTTCGTGGCCCGTGTCGCCGTTACCCGACCTCCAGCCCGCCTTGCGTCACCTCCGAGTAATCGGGCTTTAGAAAATGAAATTCAGTACGTTCGTGTCCTTCTATACATGGCAAAGTTATGCTCTTTTGAGCCTCTGTCCCGTTTGTGGTTGCTATTGTAAGCGACGCGACAGTCTGGGTCGAGATGACTTTAGTCACGTTGCTAAGTATTACATCAGCGTGCATTTTCTTATTAATCAGTAACTTTGCACTTAAACTTAAGTACCTGATTATCCGGAGAATCATTTAAAACTATTCAACATGAAGTAATAGAGGAAGTCGATGTAAAAACTATCCTATCGCGTTATCAACAACGAGTTCCACAAGCTACTTGATAGACACGTTCATTCAATATTCATAAGATAAAAATGAATTCTTCAAGATCGTAGAAAATAACGGTAAACTGTACCTTTAAAAACCTCATTGTCACTCGCGAGCTTGCGTCGGCGTCTGCGCCATTTTCCAAACGCACTTGTGTTAGTGCGAAAATATTCCGGGAGTGAGGGAGAGAGAGAGTCTGGTATGTTTAAGTGGGAAAGAGAGGTGAGATGCTATGCTAGGCTGCCGCGGAGGTCAGGGACCCGCATGTGGGTCGGCTTCATCCTTCCTACCACGTTTGCGGCTGCGCGGGCGCGGCGGTGGCTGTTGAACTTGGACGCGTTCGCGCGCAAACACGGTTTTTGAATATAGAACGAAGTTTGAATTGTTTTTTTTTAACTAACGAGTTGCTAATGCGTCGCTCCGCAAAGTTCTTTGTTAACTCTTATGTATGAGATGTCCTTTGACACGGAAAGTTACTTACTTGTTTTGGGAATACTGTTTTTAGGGAAGTCAAATAAAATGTACCTATCGATTGTAAAATTTTAATTAATGGTCAAAAATATAAAAATATATAGCTTCGACGAGACTCCAAGTTATGTACCCATTTAATGATTAATTAATTTGTTAGTAATTTAGTTAGGTACATACCCGTTAAGGTACTTTATTTTAATTACAGCTCTGGTATTTCGTTGTGCAGATAAAAAGAAAACTGTTTTTTTTTTTTGTAAAGGTACAGTCAGCTGGAAAGAAAAGATACCCCTCCCCCTGTAATGGCTGTAACCACACTGGGGGGGGGGGTACCTTTTGCTTTTCTCTGCAGCTGACTGTACCTACGCCATTCATAATAAAAGCAAGTAAGCTTCTAAAGTGTAAATAATAAATACCTTAAAAGTTTACCTCATTAGTACCACAATTTAAATATGAGTCATTATACAAAATAAAAAGAACTTAACACGTTTTAGCAGTGCAGAGACTATTTAAATTCAATCCTGTTTCTTAAACCGAAATGAAAAAAAAATCTGTCTCTTTTCGGTAGCATTGGAAGTAACAAACTTGGAATTCAAAAGTGGGTAAGTATTGAATGACGCAAGAAACGCCAAAATGGTCACCAGCGGTCATTTCTCTTTGGCCAACTTACAAAGTACACAGTGCTGCGTCCTTTTCTCGCATCTACGTTCTTATGGACAAGAGAAGGATGGTAAGTTAGACATTCGTCGTGCCTGAGAATTTAACACGTAATTGTTATATTGCTCTGGGAAAAAGTAATACTTAAGCGGGAAAGTACAGAGTAAACAAGAAGTAGTTTCAAGATAATTAAATATTTAGTTACTAAAGTATCATTTTATCTCTAATACATACTTAATATTAAAATAGCGACTTTAGGCTTTTTAAGTAGGTAGGTAGGTACTTTTCGAAAAAAAAACAAAGTAACTATATACTCAGGTACCTAATAATATACGTTACGTACGCATCGATGCTCGTCATGCTCGCTTATCGATCTAATACCTCATACAATTAAAGGAGCAATTTTTATATACATTTTTATTTATTTCGGGGATCTAAATTTTTTTTGACAGTTTTTTTTTCGGTGTTTATAAAGTCATTACACGGTTTTCTTTTAACTGTCAAAGAACTCTTTATAGGTGACCATTTAAATTCATATTAATTAAATTCATTACTCATTACTAACATAGTTTATCTGTACATTTGTATACTAACAAAATTAATGGATGGATTCTTTGTGATCTGTTTTTTTTTATTTATTTACTGCCATTTCCTCTTTCATGTGGTTGCAAGACCGTGTTTGAGCTACAGAACTGAATGTATTCCCAAATTTCAACTTAATCGGTTCAACTGACCAAGTGAGGCTGTTACAGACCGAGAGACTGTATTTAGTTTGAGTAAGGGTTCCGTTTTTTTTTCAAATACGGAAAATTAATAACAAAAAATCAAACAATCACATTAGCACACCAAAAACACAGTCCAATACATTCCAAAAAAAAAAACACAAAAAGTGGACATTGCTATTTCAAAAGTAAAATGAATCAAAAGATGCTTTTTGCATAATTTTCCTATCTAGTTTTGAAAATAGAACGTTACAATTGCAATTCTATCTCCGAGAAATCTGTTGGCGCAAATTTTTATTTACATCTACCGTTCCTTAAAACAATGCTGTTTTACCTCTTTTAGAGCAACCCTCAAAGTCCAAGCATAGTATTGGTTTTTGTAGACAAAGCTTCTATTGTGAACATCAATAGCCCATGGTTCATACAACTTACACTAATAAATTATTTCCTTAGAAATAGAAAGTAGGGCCGACGCGAAAGTATTGTTTTGGGATATTACCATGCTATTTCTGTTGCACCATTTTGAAAGGGATACCACGAAATGTGTAACAAGTTAACAACTTTCCGTTTTAAAACTGGAATTCCGTTACTATTGAGGCCTTTCAAAAATTTTTATAGATGTAAAGCAATAAAACTACATTTTTTTTCTGATAAAAATCAAAGGCCGCAATAAAATACTGTCGCACTGGAGCGACAATAGTGTTCCAAAAATCCTTTCACGTTCGGCTAATAAGTAATTCGTCTTAATAATTATAGTAGTTTTTTTTTGTCTGTTAGTAGGTGTCCCACAACAAACAAAACAAACACAACAGAACAGACAAAGGCCTTTTCTTTTTCTTTCATCGGTCGCTACCCTTCGCAAAATCTTGCCAAAATTTTATTGAATCAGGCGTTACTTAAGATCCATATTAATAAACTGAAACAATTACTCTGCTCACCCGCGGTGTCGAAAGGTCGAAATGTTCCACATCGTCCCACGATCTCCTTTTTGGGCAACCTCTGCTCTGGTACCCGAAGCAAGGAACACCTGATTTGCTTCTCTGTGAAGTAGAGCCGATAACCTATGCAAATATAGCCACGATTGCAATTAATTTTCCCGCTCTCTCTTCGCTTTTAAAATAAATGCAAGCGCGGCTATTTTACCTTAAGTACACTATATCGCAGAAGAACAAACCAAGATCATCCATTTTATTTTAATCATGCACCTCGGAAAAATAACTCTTAAATCAATAAATAAAGAGTAATTTTGAAGGCGTGATCGGTATCAGCCCTATACAAACCTTCATATTTTTGGATTAACATTCACATCTCACACGGCAAAAAAATGAAATTATTGTCATTAGTTGGCCCTGATCTACGGAATCACCCTGTGTTAACGCGACTATTTTCATAAACAAAGAAAAAGCGGTGGCCTCTTGCATCACAGTTTAAAATTTATAATGCTCATGCAAATATCTTTTTTGCTGCAATCATTAATATCATTATGGAAATAAGGGACAAAAATTCCACTTTTTATTTACATCATCCTCGGTATTAGCAACGTTATGGTACCTAACACCTAACCTAACCTACAGGTCACTAAGGACACTCAATGTCACGCGGTAGGTCACCGCTGCATACTTTCTGCAAATAAGCATAAATCCAGGAAAGCTACTACGAAATTCAAAATTAGAAGTTCCAGTCCCGTCTCTCTCACTCTTCTGCTTAAAATTATTAGCGTGAACGGAACGGCACAACCTTTAGATCGGAAATCGAATTTTGTAGTACAAGCTCACTTGGGCAAGATTCCGAAAATACTGGCAGCGTTCCTTCTTTGAATAGCTAAACTAATTATTTGCCCGAGGAAACTTTCAGCTGTTCGGTCTCATGTGATGTCGACTAACCTCTTTGCTATTTCTTTATAGAGCCTCTTAGCACCAGGACCCCACGGACCAAGGGTCTCGACCTGAATGGGACAAAACATTCTACGTGCAAAAAGTAAAGTTAAATGTATATTTTCATCAACGCCGTAAATAATCTGATAAAAGTAAATGTGGAGCTCATTTGCCTCTGCTCATCAATCAGTATACCGATACTAACAACCCGATTCCTCTCGGGTAGACTATACTTTCGAAGTAACTAAACGCTTCTATTCCATTACTGCACTGCTTTTCAAGAAGAGGAGAAATTAAATAAATAAATAGTGGGACGATTGACACCAATTGACCTAGTCCCAAACTAAGCAAAGCTTGTACTATGGATACTATACAACGGATAAACATACTTACCTATATATAGATAAATACATACTTAAATACATATTAAACATCCAAGACTCGAGCGCAAACATTCGTATTTGTCACACAAATATCTGCCCCGACCGGGAATCGAACCCGATACCTCAAGCTTCGTAGTCAGGTTCTTTAACCACTAGCTAGGCCATCCGGTCGTCTAAAAAATTGGTACTATCTTTATAGATTTTTTTTTCTCTGGCTTTACTTGCAAAATTTTTCACGCTCCGCCACTACAGTATACTTAAGTCTTTCGCAATTAAATAACAAGTTTATAATTTCAAAGCATTCTCCATCTGATTATCCGTTTGCTAGAAACTTTTTAAAATACATCTCTATCCAGAATTATCATACAATTCATTTGTCAGTTACGAAATGCTTCTATCTAGGTATTTCTGCATTGCAAAAGTCAGGCATTAATGGGGTCACGGTATGTTGAAGAGGTGATCACGCGGCGTAGTCCGCGTCCAGAAGTCGTGGGGACCTATGTTGCCGGTTGTCACGTTGCCTGATTAGGTTCCCGTGTCTAGGCACGTGTCGCCTTGAGCTAGATGCACACGTGACCAGTTCTATTATGTATGTATTCCTTTCTTTCACGGCTAGGTTTTGAGGACGAACGATCGGGGCGCTGACGGTAATGCTATGTAGAGCACTTGTCCTTTCGACTGGATGATCTTCTTACGATCAGATGTGGGGAACAACTACCTCCTTATGTTGTTAATATTCCAGTCATTCGCACAAAGCGTTTCGCTTCATCTTTATGATGCGGACCGCTAAGTCTCTGCGATCAGATAAAGATATTTTGTTTGTTTAAACATGAGTCAAACATCTTAGGCTTTAACTACGAAAATCTTTAAGCGACAGTCTTCAATAAACTCACATATCTTAAACACAAATGTCATGGTCATAAAACACTTTTTCTTTGGTTTTTTTTCTTTTTAGGGTTCCGTAGTCAACTAGGAACCCTTATAGTTTCGCCATGTCTGTCCGTCTGTCTGTCTGTCCGCGGCTAAGCTCAGAGACTGTTAGTACTAGAAAACTGTAATTTGGCGTGAATATATATATTAGTCACGCCGACAAAGTGGTTAAATAAAAAAAACTAAAAAAATTTTTTTTAGGGTACCTCCCATAGACGTAAAGTGGGGGTGATTTTTTTTTTCTCGACTAACCCTATAGTGTGGGGTATCGTTGGATAGGTCTTTTAAAACCATTGGGTGGTTGCTTACATGATTTTTGTATTCAGTGATTTGTTTGCGAAATATTCAACTTTAAAGTGAAAAATTTCATTAAAATCGACCGTCCCCCCCCCCCTCTAAAATCTAAACTGTTGGGTGGAAAAATTTGAAAAAATTCAAAATGGTAGTAAATATATTAAATTTACAAGGAAAATTATAGCGGCTAAGATTGCTTGGGAATTATTTGTAGTTTAGGAGTAAATAGTAGCCTAAGGTATTAAACATACCGTCACTACTTTGAAAAACTCGTATCTCAAATCAGCATGTAAACAAAACTGAACCTTGATACGCGCGTAATAAAGTTCACTTTGCCAGATTAACGATTTTGAGATACGAGCTTTTTTCAAAGTATTGACGATACCTAACGTGGAAGATTCCGTAAACATACGAAATCCTTAGAAAAATATAACTTGATTTTTTCGTAATGGCTACGGGACCCTACCTTGGGCGTGTCCGACACGCTCTTGGCCGGTTTTTTTTAAACTTAGACACGATTAAAAGTTCTTCTTTCGTTCTTTTTTTTATTTTTTCTGTCTTATTGCTGTATTAGTGAATTAAGTAACCATTAGGATTAAGACGACAGAAATAGTAACTAAACATGACAATAAAGGGTAAAATCTATATGAATAAAAACGGATCGCCAAATGTGTTGCTAAGCTCAAAACTCGAGAATCACTCCTTCAAATTGTTTTTTTTTATTGTGTTCGTAATTGTTTGGACAAGGTGAAAAAAAAACTATCAGTAGGGGTGAAGCCGTGGGCATCAGCTAGTTTAAGAAATTAAAAGCGGTTCCGTACCACCGTGCCAAAAAGCACGTTTCTTGTCTGAGAACTCCCTTTATAATTTAAGTAAGATTTTATTTTATTTTTATTGTTTTTCATTACAATAAGCAACTACCCCTCAGCCTTATCAATTTTTCGTATTCGAATATCATAAAGGACGTATTACATGTAGCCGGCATGTACTAGTAATACCCAAAATGATCTACCTTTTGCTTAAATTTGTGTAGAACGAGCAAGGAGTAAATTCAATTTTGAGTTTTACTTACGTGCTGGCCACTATACAAGTTTTCACGCTGCAAATACCAACTCTAAAATATCTCCCAGCTCTTAAACTAAAGGCACATACCGATTTATTCGTAGAGTTTAAATGCCACAAATTTTCCAACACGTGATACAGGCATCAACAAAATTTCTCACGTTTCCTCAATGAATTCTGCTCACGCGCACGGTGGTTACGAACGCCAGGACGAGACAATGCCGAATCGATAAGTAACTGTTCGTATTGCCAAATATTGGCGACTCAAGTTCGTGAATGATTCGTGAGAGGTACAATGGCGTTACTTTTAGAGACTCGGACTGTAAAGGACTCGCTGTATGTGGAGATGCGGTTTGCTTTTGATGCGCCATGTGGAATGAAAACTAATGACTGTTTGTAACTAATTGACGCCGTGAGTAAGTAGTAGAATTATATATTCGTAAACATATTTTTAAAGCTTTTAATAATTAAGTTGACGGGACACAGTGTCTTAACACTATATCGGTGTAATCAATGGCAGTTTAATTCAAGTAACACCACTTTGTAATCAACCTACTGAGGCTGCAACCACGAAGGAATAGATAATGTTAGGTAGAGCCCAAAATAGCTCGAAACGCGGAGCTCCTGCATGCTTATATTATCTAAAAAGGTACTCAGTACGTTGTTGTTAATTGGTGTTAAATAATCTTTTTACTAAGTATAACTGCATTTCCAAAATAAAAATTCATTAGATTCAGAAAAAATGCGGAATAAAACTGCGTTTCTTTTCTTTTGTACAAATTAATTTTTTGAAAAACATCACCTAATACCAGTACAGGGTTATTTGTAATTCACTAGCATCCTTTTAACCCTATACTCCTACCACTTAAACAATAGTACATTACTGCAGAGGCCGGGACTTAAGGGGTTGCCGGCCGAGTATGATACGAGGCCGGCAACCCCTGTTCCGGCTGAGGCTTGTATATTGCTTTTCTCAAACATGCACCATCACCATCATCATCATCATCATCGTCGTCGTCATCATGATGGTGATGGTGATGATGATGATGATGATGATGGTGGTGATGGTGGTGATGATGATGATGATGATGATGGTGATGATGGTGATGAATGATGATGATGATGGTGATGATGGTGATGATGGTGATGAATGATGATGATGATGATGGTGATGATGATGATGGTGATGATGTTGATGATGATGATGGTGATGATGGTGATTGTTGATGATGGTGGTGAATGATGATGATGATGATGATGATGACGATGATGATGGTGATGAATGATGATGATGATGATGAATGATGATGATGATGATGATGGTGATGAATGATGATGATGATGATGAATGATGATGATGATGATGATGATGATGACGATGATGATAATGATGATGATAGTGATGAGTGATGATGATGTTGATGGTGAAATATTTCTCTAGGCAGATCACCATTACCATCACCATCACCATCTTACCTTACCTTGTTAAATAAGCGTAGTGGCAGAATGTCATAATGAACCAAAACGCAAATATTGCTTATAGTTTTTTTTTAAATGGCTGAATGCTATGATGCCATAGACCTATAAACATCATGGTGCTGTGTGACATGAATCAATAGACGATCGCATTGCCGGCCTAGGCCTGCAATGTTGTATGAAATTCCATTATTGACCTCTCGTCTAGGCGGTCCCCCACCACCGGCTGCACCTGCACCTGCAACGTGACCCTTCGTGGCGTATTATAAGGAACATAACGTCAATATTTCATAGCATGTTTGAGAAAATGTTTTTTGTTTTACGGCTTTTGTCATAACTTAATATTTTTGGTGTAATAACGTTTTGAAAATTTGAGATTTCCTCTTATTTTTACGATACTTTAAAGGCCGGCAACAGATTGGTAACTCACTTTGAGTTGCTGATATTTATGGGCGGTGGTGATCATTTTCCATCAGATGACCCGCTTGCTGTTTGGCTCCCTCTCATAATAAAAAAATATAGTAATTATACGTTGATTATTATTAGCACTGAAAAAATACATGCATGTGTATCGCCAGAGAATATACTTTGACGCAGTATCACTCGTTTTTCTTTCGAATCAGACACAATTTTATTTGCAAAGTTCATCTAAAGAAAGAAAGAAGATATTTATTCACTTTTACAAGACACACAAATAAATACAAGAAAGTACACACAATTTCATAAAAATAAACAAAAGATAACAAACAATGGAGTAATAAATATATATACACAATTACTGCTGCAATTATCTCAATGAAAAAATAAGTTAAATATACTTTAGTAAGTAAACTTCAGTACTCGTATACTCCACCAAACAAATTCAAACCCAGGTAGACAACGATGCTATTTCTGTCCCCGGTTATCTCATCTAAAACACATTTATTACAAGTCCGGTTGCAGTCTCGGAATTAACTGTGCAGTGACGACAGCCCATAAAGCTGGTAGAGTAATGGTGAACCGTCATGTAAGTTTCGCAATCTGACTGCATCAGGATCGTCTAATGGACTAATATAACTCGTTAGACATGCGGATAGGAACGGGTTGCATTACGGTTAATTGGTGCCCTAATTGAATTACAAATAAGTGTTCGTTAATTCGATGCCGAAAATTATTCAGTTGGATGATTTTACGGGCGTCTCAATCGCTGTCAGTCCCAAATAACAAATGTATAATTCATATTCGTTAATTTTGTGAAATAGATCCTGGTCTACCGACAATAGCTGTTAACGTCATTATTGAAAAAACAATCTGCTTTGTAATTCATAAAATTGCACGTTTATAAAGATACTGACACTATACGAAATTATTCTCATTTCAAAAATTAACTTCGTATTAAAAAAGAAAATCAGGTTTATTTTTGAAAAGAAAATAATTTCGTTTAGTGTCAGTATCACTATAAACGTGCGAAATTATACTTTTTTTTAGTGTCTGATAACGTTTGAAACGTCCATGGAATCATCCAGTCCGACCTTTGAGACAAAGGTTGCTAAAGTTAAGTTTTCATAATACCAATTTTTGGTGATTACTTATGGCGCTGAAACGTGGTCGCCCATTTTGGGCCATGTAAGGAGGCTCAAAGTAACTCAAAGGGTACTCGGGGTTTCTCTAAGAGATCGAATCAAACTTGAAGAGATCCGCAGAAGAATCAAAGTAAGCGTCATGCCCGGAGACTCGCCAAACTTGGTAGGGCAAATTGCTTGAAGAACTGAATTTGACTGACAAGATTGACTTGGGGTCAATGTGTTTTTGAATTAGGTATGAATACATAGTATCGGAAGATACAGCGTAGAAAGGCCCACCACAATGCGGACTGATGACCCGGAGAAGGCCTCAGGAGTCGGATGAATGCCGACGGCACAGGATTGATCACTGTAGCATTCTTTAGGGGTATCTATGTGCGGCAGTGGATGTCCTTTGGCTGATGATGATGATAATGAAGAATGCCAGTTCCGTTCCCAGAAGGGGAAGGTTGAGGATGGTCATAATTGCGATCGACATTTAGTTCAATTTGAACAGTTTAACTTCACGAGTAATGCAAGGTAACAACTCTTACGTTCAAACAAAATCAGTACTTTAGAATTATTCGTTCCTTTAGTCATATTATTTACTTCACACTTTAACAAAGACTGCGTTTGATTTCGGCCACTGTTACAAACCATGACATCATTTCACTGGCCTTTTCAAAACAAAAATGAAGCACTAAAAAGCCATCTCGTTGGACCATAAAAGTGGGTCTTATAATTGGACAGGACCGTCGAGTACAAGCTTGAAGGTATGTACAACAAATCCGCAATCATTACTCATGCAACCCACACATTGTGTGTCCGTCCGTACATAATGCGAGATCGTGAACGTCCTTATGTACAAGACGAGCACAAAAAACCGACTTCAATAGATCGCTGTTGCCATTTAAAACAGCTCAGATTTTCAACATCTACAGATACAAATTGTACAATCGCGAAATGGAAGGGTTCGTCATCTTAAAGCCGACTCGTATTGTAGACAAGTTGCTGACTTCAATGAATGAATCACACAAAATCGCAATGATGATATTGACAGAAGCTGCGTGCATTTAGTTTTAAGCGTCGTAAGCTAATATAATAACGTAAATATGACCACGATGTAAGTTTTAGCAATTCTCGTGGGATTTCGTTTAATTCCGAAAGAATAATTTAACTAAAGCCATTATTGCTAAAATTTATTTTAACAAAGCCTTGGTAGCTTAGTCGTTTAAGTTTTTCGAAAATGTGCGAAATTACATTTGAAATTTTCCATTGAGCTTTAAGGTAAAGGAAAAATTCATGAGGAAAGAGAGGTCTGTGCCCTGTAGTGGGACGTATAAAGGGTGATGGAAGGGTGTGAAGGGGATGATGATGAAGACCTTAACAAATTATTTTTGATACTTTTATCATCGTAAAAACAATCGTTTGAATTGTAATTAAACCCATGTGATGAGATGAAATTGCGAATACAACTTTCGACTCTTATTCTAGGTTTACACGGAGCTTAGTAGCTAATGCTTAGTTCTTGTCCTTACACTTGTCAGATGCGTGTGCTGTATAATACTAAGCACTTGTACCTTTGATCAATTATAACTGTAGATCCACAGTCGCGCGCCCGAAAATGTCCGAGCCAAATGAGCGCCACTTTGATAAAAGTGGCCTTCTTTTTTCTCAGTACGTTGCGTGAAATTGTCAAGTTTAGCTGTCAGGTGTCAACCGAAATTCGACTGTAATGAAGTAAAGACTAGGTTCAAATTTCTTTGTAGGTGATGATTTTAATTGTTATGCAAACAAATAAAAAAGTTCGGACATTTTTTGAAGGGGATTTTGTTCGGCAATGTGTATCTTCAGTTATAATTGATCAAAGACTTGTACAATATGTTTACACACTTCTGACAAGTGTAAGTGATAAGTACTAAGCATTAGCTACTAGCTCCGTGTAAACCTAGCATTACTATTTTTCCTTGATGTAATTGTTTGATGTATAGCGGAGACGAGACTAAAACAGAAACACGAATAGTTAATGCCATACTTGGGACGATACTTATATAGCTATCTATTATAACGATATATGTATTGTTAAAAATTACCACGACGTTTAGTCTACATTGCAGCACGAGGAGACTTCTCAAGCCACGAAAAATTAAAACCTTACAAAAACGAATAGCGAAAAGTATATAGGCTTAAGAATCAGCATTTTTTTCTGAAGTGTATAAACTTTTTTTTTTAGGGTTCCGTACCCAAAGGGTAAAACGGGACCCTATTACTAAGATTTCGCTGTCCATCTATCTGTCTGTCCGTCTGTCACCAGGCTGCATCTCATGAACCGTGAATAAATATTTAAGGTTCTCCCATACAACAAATGTGATTTTTTTGCCGTTTTTATAGATAATGGTACGGAACCCTTCGTGCGCGAATCCGACTCGCACTTGGCCGGTTTTTTATTTCACCCTTTTGGCCTAACTATAAACATAGCATTTTCTTCTAACAATTGATTTACAGTATGATACTCGTGAACAGTGGTGAGAACTATAAATCTAATTGAAGGCAATTACTCGGAACAAAACGTTTCGATGTTTTGTGTGGATCATTGTTCCACAGTTGTGGAAGTATTGACTCAAATAAATCACCTTATTCTTGGGAAGTTGATTCATAATATATTTTACAGTTTGATACGATAGCGGCAAATGGTAATTTATCAAAAGGCATTTATAGGCATTTTCATTCCAAAATCATGAATTTTATCAGATTTAGATTAAACGATTAAACTTAGCTAAAAACCATCTTAATTAAAATATTTTTCTCCTTTAAAAAACGTAATCAAATCAGTCCATCAGTTTGGGAGTCACGATGACGTAAACGGACATAAGAACAGATATTGGGGTACACACGTTAAACTTTTAGCACTTCTCGTTGGGGATAAAAAAAAATATACTTATTTGTGGAGGTCTATAGTTCGTAATTTTATCTCAAGTATAACTTTTTTTCTATTGGGCGCATTAGCTAAATTTGGTAACTTAGTACACTTTGTTCTCTTCCTAGCTAAATTGTCGTATGTAACAAGGTACTACTTAAATACGACGGGCAGCTTAGAAAAGGAAGGATTGAATGGCTAGTGGAAAAAAATGAAATGTATTTTGATTTGTCTCACTCTATCTGTAATGTCAAAGTAAAGTATGTTACATATTTCCTTTCCTACTTATTCAAGTATTTAACTTGTAACAAGAACAAAACCGGTATTTTTTGCCAGAAGATTTATTATAAAGATAAATTGTATTACGTTTCTTCAAAAGCCGCCAGACAATAAAAACGTTATCAATATAATTTATCATGCTCATAATATTTTGATCAAGTTTGTCTGCTCTACATAAAGTTAGAAATATATCTACAAAAAATTAAGGACTCAAAAAAACGTTAGTAAAACAATCAAATATAACAAATATCTACGTACTTACATCATCATCATTTCAACCGAAAGACGTCTACAGCTGAACATAGGCCTCCCCCCAACTTTCGCCAAGTATACCGATTCTGCGCCCTGTGATTCTTTTCTTAAGAATACTATGATTTCTTGATTGTCATCATTTCAGCCCAAACATGTAAACTGCTGAATATGATCAGCACCTCCCTCAAGGTTTGCCAAACAGAACGGTCCTGCGCCATCCCCATTTAACACGGTCCCGCAACCTTAACCAGGTCGTTGTTCCATCTCGTAGAAGACCTACCGTCTTCCGGTTTGTGAACGCTATTCGAGAACCCTACGAGTGATGCGTCCTGCCCACTGCCACTCGAGTCTAGCGATTTAAATTAACTAAATGGATTAACTTACTTTGTTGCTTTGCAAATTAGTGATGTGAAACTTCGATCGACAGCCAGAGCTTCAGCAACGGCTGAGGATGCCTCTGAGAGGCACGAAAATAGTGTCGGGGAAACTTAAATTGGTGAAGCTTTTGCTTGGGATTAGCATTTGCGATGGTTGTTTTATTTTCTTATCACCTGCAAAAATAAAAATATTCAATGCAAGTGCAGCTGTCAATTTGTTACACAAATATTTATTTTCACTATCAAACTCGGAAATTTTTTGATCCCTGATTTTTGTATTTATATTATCCTATAACACAGAGAACGTAATTTACTCAGCATGCACATCCGTCTTTCCTCGGGCATTTCGCTGTGTTCCGCGTAATCTCTGATTGGCAGTCCCGCTGGCCGGCCCGCTGCGCCCACGCATCCCACGAAGGAGTGATCAACCACCCCCAGCTTCGATACCGCACGTCAAAGATATAATTTATACAAGGTGTTTTCATATTAATCTAGAATATTTCAGAAATAAGGTTCATGAAGGTTCTCGAGTGGCGTCCATGGACAGGAAGACGCAGTGTAGGTAGGCCTTCAATAAGATGGAGCGACGACCTGGTTAGATGTGGATGGTGCAGGACCTATCTGTTTGGCGAACCTTGGGTGGGGGAGACCTATGTTCAGCTGTGCCATCCGGATCCAACGCGTTCCCGCAACCTTAATCAGGGCGTCGCTCTATCTTGTTGGAAACCTACTAGGTACAGTGTGTCTTCCGGTCCGTGGACGCCACTCGAGAACCTTTGGGCCCCATCGACCATCAGCCATCAGTTCTACGAGCGATGTGCCCTGCCCACTGGCACTTGAGTCTGGCGATACTTCGAGCTATGTCGGTGACTTTAGTTCTTGCGCGGATTTCATCATTTCTAATGCGATTCCGCAGAGAAACTTAACTTTGGGGTTTTTTTTTTTTTTTTTTTTTTTAATGTTTGATAGGCCAGACAAACGAACTAGTGGGTCACCTGATGTTAAAGGAACACCACTGTCCATAGACACTCGCAGCGCTTTACACGATGCCAGTGCGTTGTCGGCCCTAAAGGAGAGGGAATAGGGGAAGGGGGAGAGGGAAGGGGTGAGGTATTGGGCCCCCGGCACTCTCACTGACCGTACGAAACGTGTTCTGTGAGAGGGTGGTACTGCCCCGGACGAGCCGGCCCATTCGTGATGCAGCGGCTAGCTACAACATGGCTCTACCACTACAAAAATTCTGTATATTTTAATGATAAAAAAGACCCATATTGGATCGTAGACTAACTATCTGTCTTTACAATAATAAAAAGAGTCTTTATACCTAATAACTTAGTAAAACAGAGGTCATTAGCTTAAAGGTAAAATCTATTCATAAACATCGCAGCCTGGTAAAAAGTTGACCTTACTTCAATGGTAAAACATCGAACGGTAACATCGGCTTCGTCGTTAAACACGCGCTAGGCCAAGGCCGAATGACATAACACGTTATGTGTCGCCGTTACCTGCGCTGACGCCGCTACTCACACAAATACCGCGATAACAACATATTCGCTAAAGCTCTTATTACGATCCACGCAGAGTTAAATTTGGAGTGTTTTTATGAACTGTGATCTTTGTTTTACTGTACACTGTTACCAACTTATGCGTACCGGTGGTCAACTTTAAAAGCTGCTTAGTTAGTAGAGTTGTCGTGCCAGTGACTTGACAGTAGCGCCAGTTTTTGACAGTAAAGATAAGTTTGTAGTTTGAAGATGCGCTGATAAAACTGTTATATATTGTAAACAAACAATAACTGTTTATTATTGTTTACAATATTTGCGTGTTTTACCTCATTTACACTTTTTATAGTGGGTACAAAAATAATTCAATAACATTGATTGTTTTTTTGTATGCATTGTTTTTGCATCGCTAATAACGTTGTTGTGTCCAATTACTTTATTGGAATTGTTAGTAGCACAAAAGTTCACACACATACACTTTCCTCTACTTGCAACATTTTATTTACAAACACAGAAGTAATACGAGTATTAAACTGTACGCTTAGTATAAGTTTTACTTCACCAAAATACTTCTCGATCGCGTTTACGTAAAAAATTCAATTACTAGGGAAACATGGACAGCGTCTCCGCGCGCGCGCTTCCATGTTTCCATAGAATTGATTTATTTACGTAAACGCGATCGAGAAGTATTTTGGTGAAGTAAAACTTATACTAAGCATAATGTATGCTTAGTATAAGTTTTCCTTCACTTCAATACTTCTCGATCGCGTTTACGTAAAAATTTCAATTCTATGGAAACATAGACGCGCGCGCGCGGAGGCGCTGTCCATGTTTCCCTAGTAATTGAATTTTTTACGTAAACGCGATCGAGAAGTATTGAAGTGAAGGAAAACTTATACTAAGCGTACAGAGTGCTTAGTATAAGTTTTACATCACCAAAATACTTTTCGATCGCGTTTACGTAAAAATTTCAATTCTGTGGAAACATGGGCGCGCGCGCGCGGAGACGCTGTCCATGTTTCCATGGTAATTGATTTTTTTACGTAAACGCGATCGAGAAGTATTTTGGTGAGGTAAAACTTATACTAAGCACTCAGTACGCTTAGTATAAGTTTTACTTCACCAAAATACTTCTCGATCGCGTTTACGTAAAAATTACAATTCTATGGAAACATAGACGCGCGTGCGCGGAGACGCTGCCCATGTTTCCATAGTAATTGATTTTTTTACGTAAACGCGATCGAGAAGTATTTTGGTGAAGTAAAACTTATACTAAGCGTACTGTATGCTTAGTATAAGTTTTCCTTCACTTCAATACTTCTCGATCGCGTTTACGTAAAAAAATCAATTACTAGGGAAACATGGACAGCGCCTCCGCGCGCGCGCGTCTATGTTTCCATAGAATTGAAATTTTTACGTAAACGCGATCGAGAAGTATTGAAGTGAAGGAAAACTTATACTAAGCATACAGAATGTCTAAATATAGGTAGCGCCACGAGAGTTGAGACGAATGATTACACACACACACACAGCTACATAAAGTACTGATTGCAAAAAGGTGGTGAATGAATGAAATGAGTGAGTGAATGAAAATGTGAGTTATATGATCATATGATGAAATGCCTAATACGCAATACTATGTATTAATCATAATTATTCTTTTTTCATATTATGTATCCTATTTTTGAAATAAAACCATTTGAAACTGGTAAGAAATAATCACAACATAAAAAAACGGTATTTTATAATTAGCGAAAGTTATGCTTATGTGATTTAAATAAAATAGATCGAAATATTTTACTTTCTGTTTTTTTTTAACTAGATGTATTTTTAACCGACTTCAAAAAAAGGAGGAGGTTCTCAATTCGGTTGTATGTTTTTTTTTTTTTTTTTTTTTAACGTGTCTTACCTCAGAACTCCGTCATTTATGAACCGATTTGGAAAATTTTTTCGTTGTTTGAAAGCACATGCTTCAAGGTTGGTCCCGTTGTTACCAAAATCCAGTTCTGATGATGGGATCCATGAGGAATTGAAGAAACTCCTCAAAAATTCAAGAGAAACGTATAGCGATTTTAGTATTTTCGGTGACAAGTCGAGCATTTGCATTCAGAAAGTATCATGGAACTCTGTAATAAAACGACATAACCCTGTCGAGTTTTAAAAATAGAATTTCCAACATAAACTTATTTCGAAGTCAAACTGATGATTTTATCCTACGCATCTATTTTATACAGAAACAACTAAAAAGCAAAAAATAAAAAATTTTAAATAAAAAATAAAACCTCCTTCAAAAAACATCCAAAAGCTATGAAATAATAATTGAACCGAACCGACCACAATAAGCATGAAAATATCTTTCTTCTAATCTGTTTTAAGTCGGTGCCTCAGCACGAGCCAGCAGGAGTGTAGAAGCCCTATAGATATAGGTATGTAGGTAAGTTAGATTACTAGGTCCACTCCTGCTTACTCGAGCTGAGGCACCGACTTCAAACAGATTAGAAGAAAAATATTTTCATGCTTATTGTGGTCGGTTCGGTTCAATTATTATTTCATAGCTTTTTGGATGTTTTTTGAAGGAGGTTTTATTTTTTATTTAAAATTTTCCTAAATAGTTCTTAACGAAATAGGTTAAAGGAATTTTTAGTCAATCTTGTAATTCACTGTTGAGTCGGTTGAACTTGCTATCGGTACGAATAAATGTCAAAATCCCGCTGTCATTACATGACATATTGTTGTGTGTGTGCGTGATCTTAACTCTCGTGGCGATACCTATACCATACGAGTCTCAACACACGAAAGAACGCGCATGTGCGATATCTGTTGGCTGGCTGTCGGAAACTGGAAAACAACTGAAGACATAATTTAAAAAAAATCGAATGTAGGTACTAAAGAGAAAAGTCGCACAACTCCTACCATTCTACGGGTAAACTATAAAATACATGACAGATTATGGGTAACATCCATACCACCCACGGGACGGACGTCGACCAGCGACGGAAGAGACGTATTGTTAGGCTTCAGGAAATAAATATTTATATACTTAAATTGGCTTGCTGCAATGTTTAAGATGTATATACAAGCTGTTGGTTCTCCATAAATAAATAAATCCTATCTATTTTATCCTACTAATATTATAAATGAGACAATTTGTTGTGTGTGTTTGGATCATTGAATTCTTGTTAGTCAATCACGCAATAACGGCTGAACAGATTTAGATTAAACTTGCGGTACAGATGTACAAAGATCTGGAATTAGACAAATGATACTAAATAATTTATTGAATCAGACGTTACTTTGCGGAGGTCCATAATAGGTATATTAATAAACTGAAACAATTACTTTGCTCACCCGCGACCATACGATAGTTACGTTTATGCAAGAAATGCGTGTTCATGCAGTTCATCCACCTCCACACTGTACGAACACACACAAATCACACAAACCCAACTATCATCACCACCAAACTACACTGACGCGTTTCGAACTCAATCAGGGCTCATTTTCAGCTCAGCACTCTGAACATTCCTAAAAGCACAATTCGAACAAAATTGTTCAATAATAAATATGTTAAATAAAAAAGCCGTGGTGACCTAGTGATTTGACCTATGGTCTCTCAAGCAGAGGGTCTGGATTCAAATCCCGGCTCGCACCTCTGAGTTTTTCGGAATTTATGTGCGAAATTACATTTGAGATTTACCATGAGCTTTACGGCGAAGGAAAACATCGTGAGGAAACCTGCATACACCTGCGAAGAAATTCAATGGTGTGTATGAAGTTTCCAATCCGCACAGGGCCCGCGTGGGAACTACGACCAAAGCCCTCTCGTTCTAGGAGGCCTGTGACATGCAGTGGGACTTATGTAGGCTGGGATGGGTTGAAAATATGTTATAGCTAGTGCCATTTACGAAGACCCGTCAATTTGTGAAAATTAGACATTAATGACATATCAATAAGAACCACGACACCCGTCAACATGAATTACTCGATCATACTTTGCATTCGATAAATGCAACAATTAAGCGCAAGTATATTGCGTTGTTTTAGCATAATTATGCTATCTTGCAAAATACTTTACACGCAAAGGTCAAAGATAAAATTGAGATAAAGAGAAATAAAGTCAATTAGCAGTTTATCCTAGGAGCTGATTAATGTTACTGGACCCGTCTCTTTACAGCTGATAAAATACAAGACGAGAGGAACTGTTTTCACTACTTCATTGCAGTACGCTTAGTATAAGTTTAACTTCACCAAAATACTTCTCGATCGCGTTTACGTAAAAAATTCAATTCTATGGAAACATGGACGCGTGCGCGCGGAGACGCTGTCCATGTTTCCCTAGTAATTGAAATTTTTACGTAAACGCGATAGAGAAGTATTGAAGTGAAGGAAAACTTATACTAAGCATACTGTATTATCAAACCGCAATAAGAACGGGACTGTCAGAACTGTCATTTCATACATATTTTGACGTAAGCATATAGAATTACTGTCAACTCCAATCCCTTTCTAAACTCGCCTTGATTATAACTTCAAACGGGGAAGAGCTTTACCCACTGTTTATTTCAATTTAATGAAAATTAGTGAAAATAGTTCAATGTGTCTCATCATTTCTTCCGTTGATGTCGTAAAAAGGCAAAGGTTCGACGCGTTCAGCCACTGCGATTTTTTCGAATAAATAAAAGGTGGAAATCATTAAAATCTGCGGTAATTAAAATACAGTTTATAATAATAACAATCAATTTTGCAAATTCATTACTTAGTTTTGTATATTTAAACATTTTTCTACGTATAAATCGATATTTTTTTATTTTTGTCACTTACAACTCTTTGCTTGTAAATTTTTAAAATGGAGAATTAAAAAAAACTGTAAAAAAATCGCACTAGTGCGGTAAAATGAACTTACGAGCCATGTATACATCCTTTGAAAGTGAATTTTTCGAGCAAATGTATTGTAAAATATAATATATCTAGATATGCGGCAGCGTGTCAAGCCAAGTTCAAGCAAAAGGAACTGGCGAAGCAGCGCCGTGTGTAATAGTAATATTATTTATGTTACATAAAAAGTAATTGAAATTACGCTACATCTCTACAATAGTAGATTGTTCAACAAGGAAGGAAAATAACCAATATCACACGAGGTTACTTGGCACCCGAGCACAGCGAGGGTGCCAATATTCCGAGGGTGATATTGGTGTTTTTCCCGAAATAAACACTCTGCTTTTCATTTCGACTACAAGCAAAGTAAGAAAATATAAGTATTAATAAATAAAAATGTCTAAACTGGTCAATATGATCATCGTAAAATATTTCAATGGAGTTTATTGTTAAAGAATAATTAATTTAACAAAATTTAGAATGTTCAATATAATAATCAATGAAAACAGTAGATAAAGTAGGTATTTTAGTAAATTTATTTATAAAATATGTAAGTAACCAATTTGAACCAAGGAGTTAAGCTGTATAGAGATAGGCTGTGTGGACAATAACATTGTCGTTTACTGTGTTTTTTTCTTAACATTTTCTAACTTTTCTGGTTAAAGTTACTAAATAAGAAAGTAATGTAAATTAATAATTTAATTTAATAATATTTCACTGGCATTATAAAATTTGTAATATGACAAATTAAGAAAAAAAAACTCAATACTTAATTATTCCATGCCGTAATGCTTGGCTGAATGCGTATGTGTTCCATTGACAGCCAATGTCTTTATTTTTTTTAATTCATATCTACCCTAGGGAAGAAAATAATAGTTATCCTCCCGTATGTCAGATATGATTTGCCTCACTTTCCGAGTATGAGAGATGAAAAGTATATTTTGTTTATTTAGGCTGGTAGGTTTTTATGCATACCAATAAAACAGTTTCATTACTAGTCAAATGACTGACTGAATGACAGACGACCCACAGCCCAAACCAAGCCACTAGAGCTAGATACTTGAGGCAGTCATATTCCTTGAAGTTCATAGAGGTCAACTAAGAATGAATTTTTCCAAATTCCTACTGGATAGGAAGCGAGCCAATTTATTATTCTTCTACGGAAGCGAAGCCGCAGATAAAATAAATAAATATTAGGGGACAATCTTACACAAGTCGACTTAGTCCCAAACTAAGCAAAGCTTGTACTATGGGTACTAGACGACGATAAACATACTTATATAGATAAATAAATACTTAAATACATAGAAAACATCCATATATAACTCAGGAACAAATATTCATGCTCATCACACAAATAAATGCCCTTAACGGGATTCGAACCCAGGACCTATTGCTTCGTAGGCAGGGTCACTACCAACTAGGCTAAAGCGGTCGTAATTATAAATCGTTGTGAAATTTTAGCATTTTTTTAAAAAATTCGTGCCGTATATCGACGTGGAAACACTGTCAGATTAAAATAATCAAGGATCTGTGTGAGGTAGCGGTCAAGCAAATTAGCAGCTACGGCAAGAACTTTATAGGTCACTTAAATCTAGGTGTAACTTAATCCGTTCTGATTAGACTCTAATAAAATAAATGAAGGACCAGGAAAGCGTAATTGACGTTGATTTTAGAGCATGATTACGACGGTTAACGCTAATGTAGTTTTGCTTCCATTAATTGATATTTA
Organism: Archips xylosteana; assembly: GCA_947563465.1. Classification (NCBI taxonomy): domain Eukaryota; kingdom Metazoa; phylum Arthropoda; class Insecta; order Lepidoptera; family Tortricidae; genus Archips; species Archips xylosteana. Next base: position 14,831,822 of record OX387349.1, read on the forward strand.
CCTTAGGAGTCGATTTAGACATTTAAAAAATCTAATAGAGATGTAATGGTGCAATCATTAGAAAATGACAAAAGTCCAAGGACGACATTTTATGGCGGGCGCGGTAATTGCAATAGCTATAACAGTTTTGGCACACATTTGTGGCTTTGCTGTTGGGACTCTTGAACATTTAAAATTTAAAAAAAAACTAGTCCGATCCACAGGTGATCATAGGGCTGAGGTTTTTTTATCTCGGACAGCGTATTGGCATTGCCAGGCAAGGAAATACAGCCAGCATTTTCTGGACGATATACTTATTTATGAAAATACTAGTTTCCCAGCCCGGCTTCACACTGATTTTCAAACGCGCGAACTGTCAAACGAACTGTCAAACGAGCTACATTAAGTCATCCCCCGCCAAGAAACCTGCTTTCTAATAAAAAAACCGCATCCAAATTGGCTCATCCGTTTAAGAGCTATGATGCCACAGACAGACACAGACACACACACACACACACACACGTCATAGCGGTCAAACTTATAACACCCCTCTTTTTGTGTCGGGGGTTAAAAATTATGGCGTGACCAATGGAAATAGGATTTAGGTTTAGAATAAGTTACTTTTAGTTTTTGTTCCCTTTTTTTATCAATTTATTTTTATTTTTTTCATACTCTCGTACATAGTGCGTAAATAAATAATTTATTGTTGCTTGGAGTGTAAAATAAATTGTTTTATAGCGCGGAAGTGATCGTCATGCCCATTGGTGTGAATAGCAATTGTTTTGTTACACAGTGTCATTGACATTAAATTTTCCTCTCATTACTTTACTGAAAACGGTGTTGGTGAAAACAACATTAATAAATCGACTAAGTACATACATGATGTCTCAAAATTAATCCGCAATATTTCATCGGGTACTTGGATTAGTTCGAGTGAACATCCTTATGTATCATCATCATCCCGGCCTATACGTCCAACTGCAGGCACAGGCCTCCTCTAAGGGCTTGGGCAGTAGTTCCCACGCGGGCTCAATGCGGATTGGGTACATCACACATCATTGAATTTCTTCGCAGGTGTGTGCAGGTTCTCATTAGATTGTATCCTTCATCGAAAAGCAAGTGTTAAATTTAAAATGTAGGTAAAATCACAGGGGTTCGACCCCACCGGATCGAACCTACTACTCTCTGCTTGAGAGGCCATAGGTCTAACCACTAGGGTAGGTACCAAAGCTTTACAGCCGGCTTTTTTCCTTGTAAATTTTTTTAGAACTTGTACCACGTCCAGATCGTGACTACATTTTAAAACCGGCCAAGTGCGAGTCGGACTCGCGCACTAATGTTTCCGTACCATTGTCTATAAAAACGGCAAAAAATCACGTTTGTTGTATGAGAGCTCCCCTTAAATATTTGTTTTATTTTAATTTAATTATTTATTAAGAGGTCAATCGACGAATTAGACTCGGATGGGCAGCGTTCGGGAAGCTCCGCAATATCTTGTCATCCGATATACCGCAGTGTCTCAAGTCAAAAGTCTTTGACCAGTGTGTGTTGCCAGTGATGACTTATGGTACTGAGACGTGGCCGCTAACGATGGGTCTTATAAGGAAGCTCAAGGTCACTCAGAGGGCGATGGAGAGGGCTATGCTTGGAGTTTCTCTGCGGGATCGCATTAGAAATGATGAAATCCGCGCGAGAACTAAAGTCACGGACATAGCTCGAAGAATCGCTAGACTTAAGTGGCAGTGGGCAGGGCACATCGCCCGTAGAACTGACGGCCGATGGGGCCGAAAGGTTCTCGAGTGGCGTCCGCGGACCGGAAGACGCAGTGTAGGTAGGCCTCCAACAAGATGGAGCGACGACCTGGTGAAGGTAGCGGGAACGCATTGGATGCGGATGGCGCAGGGCCGATCTGTTTGGCGAGCCTTGGGGGAGGCCTATGTTCAGCAGTGGACGTCTTTCGGCTGAATGATGATGATGATGAATTATTTATTTTTAAAGTAAATATAAAACTAAATATTCTGTGAATATTTCAAACGTCTACCTGTTACCGTTACCAATATCGAGCAAAAACGAGTAAAAAAATCACGTTTGTTGTATGGGAGCCCCCTTAAATATTTATTTTATTCTGTTTTTTAGTATTTGTTGTTATAGCGGCAACCAAAATACATTTTCTGTGAAAATTTCAATTGTCTAGCTATCACGGTTTTTGAAATACAGCCTGCTGATAGACGGACAGACGGACGGACGGACAGCGAAGTCTCAGTAATATAGGGTCCCGTTTTTACTCTTTAGATACAGAACCCTAATAAAAACGAAAATTCAAATGAAAATACTTTACGATCAATCAAACTACCCCAACCACTTGATGAAATATTCTGCTTTAATTTTGAGACACTTGTATAAAATTAACATACCTACATACTTCTCGATTACGACATAAAACAAGCGAGAGTCAATTTCATTTGAAAATGACAATGACTTGGGTAGTATGAATTGTTTTAAAAATAAGATGCAGGATTACATTGCATCCATAATCGATAAATCGCGTTACCCTTCAAATCGGCATGAAAGTGCTAATTTCTAGATCTCACGTGGTCTCACATATGATCCTGCACATAATATTATATTTAAATTTTAATAAAACCGGCCAAGTGCGAGTCGGACTCGCGCAAGAAGGGTTCCGTCATTAAATATTTATTTTTAAAGTGAATATATAACTAAATATTCTGTGAATATTTCAAGCGTCTACCTCTTGCCGTTATCAATATCGAGCAAAAACGAGCAAAAAAATCACATTTGTTGTATGGGAGCCCCCTTAAATATTTATTTTATTCTGTTTGTTAGTATTTTTTGTTGTAGCGGCAACCAAAATACATCATCTATGAAGATTTTAACTGTCTAGCTATCACGGTTCGTGAGATACAGCCTGGTGACAGACGAACAGAACGGACAGACGGACAGACGAAGAGACGGGCGCCCGGGCGGACAGCGAAGTCCCGTTTTTAACCTTTGGGTACGGAACCCTAAAAAATCAGAATTGTTTTCAAAACCTATATTAGTATTTAGACAAAACGTATGAACTCTTTAGGGAACAATTAAATAAAAACCAATAACAGAGAAACTAAACGATTATACAGTAGGTTATAGGTTACACAGTACAGCAGCAGGAGCAGTGCAGCAGTGCAGTAGTGCAGTAGGTTTTACAGTAGTAGGTTTTTCAATGTGTTCACGGGGATAAGCCACGTTAGAGAGATCTATCTCTAGGCATAACATCTTAATTATGTGCAGACAGTAAATATGAACAAATTTACAATATAAAACATGTACATATATAATTATAATATTTGTACACGACACTTATACTGACACCTAAATGTACCGTACCATAATAACATTTGACTACAAATTGTAATTAAATTCACAAATAATACTAATTTAAATAATGTTGTGTTTCATTTGCTTTACTTTTAGCATAATAAAATTATAAGAATGCTGCTACACACACATTTCAAATGTACCTACATATTATCATTACTACTACTAAACTAATAAAAATAAATCTCTAAGCTACCGAACAGCTGCCAACCGATAGTGTCTTCCTCAATCTTGACATAGGTAGAGTCATCGATAGTATGGATGGAGCGATATCTATAAAAAAATTGAATTAATAAAAATAAAAGAATTCGCACACAACTTTATGCCTATCCATAGACTTTAGTAAATTACTCTCCAGAGAAACAATATCGTTTTTTTGAACAATACTTGCAAAAATCCATTTTTTGAGTAATCAACTCGAGTGGTGCTTCGTTACAGACTAAGCTAAAAAAAATAAAAATCTGGCTTTTTAAAAAAGGCTAGAAAAATAAAAACCAAATAGCTACCTCACGCTTTTAGCTTGCATGGAATTTCTATTTCACTAATTATTAATACTTAGTATGGCTATTACGAGTACCTACCAACAAATTACCTACCCACAAACTTACAAACTACCAATATTCATCACCAAGAACTTTGTTCCAAATGTCTGTTAGGTACTAACAATAATACTTGCTCGAATACGATTGAAGCTTCACAGCATGATAGCAACATACTATGACAATAACAACAACTTAAAACGTTTAATCCAAAAAAAATACATTTTTCAGATACCTACTCACTTACCAATTTGAATTCTTTAAAATAATAACTAAGATCGATCGATCTGCTCACAAAAACGGCCAACCGTCAATTATTTTGTATGCGAACATTATTTGTTACATTGTGTACGTACTCAAAATGGAGTGACCTTTTATACCCTAATTTAAATGAGTAATGCGCTTTTCAAAAGTAGGTATTCTTTGGTTTTATTTGTTAAGAATATATTTATTGTAAAAAAATTATAATAAAAATCAGTAGTTGTAGTGCATAGGCCACTCGTGGTTGCACTAGATGTTGAATTAAAAATATTCAGAGTGGTTTATTATTAATTAAAATTTACAAAAAAACCGACAGCTCGCTTAATCAAAACCTAGTTATTTCTGTAGCTGCCATACGTCCTCGTAAATATCGAAAAAATGCCCGTCATTTTAAAAACTCCGCCCTCTTTCGTGCAGTAGAGATTTCTTTACATTGTTTACAACATGCTCCAATGATATTTACTTTGAATTAAAATTTTGGACTCATAAATGAACCCTAAATTGTCGTCATTCTGCACTCATAAATAAAATGACGGTCGTTTTTCCGGCCTAAGATCATACGGTTCTGCTCTTAAGCATAGCAGTCATTTTATGGTCTCAATTAATTTAGCAGCAACAATTCCAGATTTTTTGTAATAAACTTGAAGGCTCATTTGCACTTGTTTTCTTGACATAGTTGTTTACTTTTTACGTTTACCGGTGGCAGATGGAAAATCCTTCGTCATCTCGCATACCAAGGATGCAGGTGGCTTTTCCTGGTCATACGTCACGTGTATCGCGTAATTAACTTTATAACTCATGTAGATGCAGATAATTAAAAAATGCGTAAACAGAAAGAATGTTGATGTAACATTACATTTTTTATTATTTGTAGAATACTTTCCGGAAGACATGTAATGCCTTGTTAAGGTGACTAACGGACGCTACTCTACGCTGCTGTCTGTCCGTCTGTCACAGGGCTATATCTCTAGAATCGTAATGGATTGACAGCTGAAATTTATACATAATGTGTATTTCTATTGCGGCTACGACAGTAAATAATGAAACTGAAAAAAAACATACAGACGAATTGAGAACCTCCTCTTTTTTTTGAAGTCGGTTAATAAAATTAAAGATAGAGTAAGGTCCCAAATAACCAATTTAAAATGACCCTACACTGGGTACATTATGCTTAGGAAAAGGGTTCTTTTAACAATGGTTTTTTTACGACCGTTTGTAACGTATATTCTGACATATCTACAAATTTGTACGGAACCCTCGGTACGCGAGTACGAGTCGCACTTAACCAATTTTTATGTCGTCTGGCATACGATGAAACGAAATCGAGAAAGGTAATAAATAATCAGTAATTTAAATACCTTATTTCAATTCTTAATTAAATTCATGTCAATTTCTCAAAAACTGTAGGTAGGTACCGACATAATTTGTCAACAATAAAGGTCTCGGCAGAAAGTGTACAAACGTCTCCAAAATTTACCTCCATTAAAATTAGCAATTAATTCCGCAAGTAGTATCTACTCGCATATTTACATGTATTGTTATCTAGTTGCTGTTATTAACATTTTCCATTGTATATTCTCCTCTTCAAACCTTCGCAGCTCCGTCTAACTTTGACTATCATAATTTGAAACTGTTAATCGAGATAAGTAGCTAGTTAAAAATAATCTTTTCGTCACTGAATTCTAAGCCAAACTTGTATTCTTATCATGAAAAACAAAACTAAAATAGGGTCAAAGGAAGGAGAGTCGTCTAGCCAGTCGTTTACCTTCGTGAAATAATAAATACTTAATGTCAATATAACGTAGGAGACAAAGTAAAAAAGATTTTGGTATAGTATAAATACATTATTGATATATACAGAATTATGTAACTTTGTGTTTCGACTACCTGGGCAAGATTGAAATTTCCGAGTGTATTTTTAACGAGCTTAATTTTTTGTTTTGCTTAAAATGAACGATTACGTATTTTCTCTAAGACCAGACACTAAAAGGTATCTCCTCGTTTAAAAAGTTAATAAAATCAAGATTCACAACAAAACGACTTATTTCCAAGACGAATACAGGGTTATTTTTAATTCACTGACATCCTCTTAACCCTGAATTCCTATCACTCAAACAAATGATTTTTGTTTTACGACTTTTTAAAATGAAGCACTTTTTTTCCCATACAAATACACAGAGTATCGTAAAAATAAGAGGAAATCTCAAATTTTCAAAACGTTATTATAGGTAACGCCACCAGAGTTGAGGCCACGCACACAACCACACCTCATGTAATGACAGCGGGATTTTGACGTTGTGTTGACGTTTAACGACAACACAACGTCAAAATCCCGCTGTCATTACATGAGAAGTGGTTGTGTGCGTGGCCTCAACTCTGGTGGCGTTACCTATACACCAAAAATATTAAGTTATGACAAAAGCCCTAAAACAAAAAACATTTGTTTAAGTGGTAGGAGTTTAGGGTTAAAAGGATGCTAGTGAATTACAAATAACCCTGTATAATAAGGAGGAGGAAAATAGTGAGGATATTATTCTAACTGAAACGCAACCCGTGGTTACAAATTTATTTCTGGATTTCCCGAAAGAAGTTTATAGATACTTTATGGAAAAGACAGTCTTCAATTGTGTCCATAATGGATTTTTAACTTTGTCTGTTATTCACGTTACAATACCAAATTGCACGAAATAGGCGAATCTGATACTGTTAATTTTTGGTAGAAAACTAGTTACTACCATTGATTTGAGTCATAAATTAGTTGAATAGACTAGAGTGACCTAGCTGATACTTAATAAAAATAATTTGCGAAAGAACTAAAACCGCAATGGCACACTCTATCTTTAATCTTCGTCTTGTTTGTTTGTAATAATATTTATGTGTCTTGTGTTGTTGTAAGTAAATGCATTTTCTTTTTTTTAAAAAAATCACTGAGTATAAAATATAGCTTAAATTAAATAAGTAGTGTTTCTAATGAAATAATATTTCCTTATGGCCTTAATTTCCTTTATACAACCCATTTCCCCTCCATATACCATTCTGTGTCATAAAAATCGTAATCATCTTAAACCACCCATTACTTACTTCTTAAACTGCAATTGCTTACATAATGGTCGTACATAACAGTAAACAGACATGCGATGAAATTCATTTCCCGCAGCTAACGCAGACCTTGACCGTGACTGCAGCGCCCCACTCCTGCGCACCTCCCACTCGCGTCTCCTGGTCAAAGAATAAAATAAAACAAGTGTAGAGGTAACGCCACCAGAGTTGAGGCCACGCACACAACCACATCTCATGTAATGACAGCGTGATTTTGACGTTGTGTTGACGTTTAACGACAACACAACGTTAAAATCCCGCTGTCATTACAAGAGATGTGGTTGTGTGCATGGCCTCAACTCTGGTGGCGTTACCTATATACTTTACCTACGTTTATATTGAACAGAGTGCAAAATAATATTGTAAATGCGAAACAACGTTTTAGTGCGAGAGAAAACAAAACAGCCTACCGACTGGCGAGAAAAGGGAGCTCTGAGATGAAAGTTTTTGGACCTGGTCCTATCCTGTAGCGTTTTGCGGTGACTGTTTTAAATAGCGTATTAAAAAATTGAAAGGGATGAGATTTAAGTATATGGGATAGCCAAGATTATTTAAAAGCGAAAAAGTTTTTCGGGTGCGCCGGTGGGATTCGAACCCACGTCTCCTGGGTATGCGCCCCAACGGGTGTTCTACCAATTGAACCACGTCGCATCCAACCGACTACCCAAAATTCTTAATCGCTTACATACGCCAACAGTGGCGTGTGGTAACATCCATCGCAACTATTAGAAGCTACGACTCCTACGTTCCAAATTACATTGGAAATGCGTAAGAAATGATGTACCACATCTATTTATTCAAATATTATTTATTTTATTAGCAGTACGGCTGCTCACCGGCTGCGGTGAGCAGCCTTACTGCTAATAAAATAAATAATAATGGGATAGCCAGTCCCAATCTACCACGCAGCCTCTAGCTTTTCAACCGACTTCAAAAAAAAGGAGGAGGTTCTCAATTCAGTATGTTTGTTACGCGAATACTCCCCCAATTGTCAACCGATTCTCAATTTATTTGAAAAAACATACTCCTGCAGCCTTATTGTCTAACGCTTCTGACGCTTGCCTTCGCAATCACTATCTCTTTCCGTCAAACGGTATAAGGTGATGACAGAAAGAGACTGAAAGCGAAGGCAAGCGTCAGAAGCGTTAGACACGGCGTTTTGGTTTCGTTGGCACCAAATCAAGACCTGATTATGGGATCCTTGGGAAATCCTGCTGGGTCGTGTTTTGACGGCATTTTTATTTTAAAAACATTATCCTTTCGGATGGTTGCGTGGTACACCGAGCCACAACATCAAGTTAATGCATAATGATAATGTATAGAGATCTGCAGGCGGACTAGAGAGGCTCTCCTGATGATCAGCCCCAGGTTGTTTCGCAAGCTTCGCAATTTTGGGAGACCCTTGGATAGAACTATTTGTTTACATAGTACCATACTTAGGCTCTCCTACTGTTAGCTTGTTTTCAGAACCTGGACTGGCTCTTGATGACTCTTAAAAGTATTTATAATATTAGATGCTTTTGCAGTCTATCGGCATAATCTTTGACTGTGTGCAAGCGCAAGCTGTTGCCGTCCACGTCACGTTTGTGTAATGCTGTGCAATCTTATCATTATGATTTCTCGTGCGCTGTTCACTTACTATACTGTAGCGAAAATGATTTCTTGAAATTATTAGTGATAGCGACGAAAATTTTATGGAGTTTGTTTCATGATTTTTATAGTACATTTTCACTCAATTTCAGTCAGCGGTCTAATTGTAATTCTTTGTAGGTATACCGGCGTCAACGTATACTTATGTCACGTTTGTTGATAAGATGAGATGCAATCATTATGTACAAAGCTTCTGCTCTCGTAACGTCCTTCAGCGATCATTCATTAAACTTAAAAATATTTTCAATCGTATTGAAATCCGAAAATTCGGATCGGGATATAGTGTTCTACTACTTCACCATTTCGTCTTTTAGTCTCTGGATATGATATATTTTGACTTCTACCTCCCTTATCGAAGAAGTGATCTGAAGTGGTATCTAAAAAGGAAACAGGTTAATTAGATGTTTGTGTACACTTACTTTGTTTAAAGCTAACTACGCAGCAGGAGTCGATTCATTAGACATTTTATGTTCACGGGCATGTACTTACTAATACATCGACATAACATCAGTACTAGCGTACTGGGAAGCACGGGATGTCGGCAGTTAGGGTTCCTATGCGTGATGAAGACTTAATGGCATTTATCAAGATGGGGTACGTAAGTATAAAAATATAATAACGTTTGAAAAAAATAATGAACAAAATAAATAGGTAATGGTCATTTCTCAATTTAATCAGACAGAAATTTTCCACTCTAGTTAATTTAATTTAGTTAATTTAATGTCCAACTTACACTTTGTCTGAAGATTACAAGATCAAAGAAGAATGTCTAAATAATAGTTTCAGCGAAAACTGTATTACCATTACATATTTTTGCCTTATAATTTTTCAAACAGGCTTTATTTATTTTGATGATTATTTTGGTAATTATTATAGCAAAACTTTTGATCTGGCTAATGAGCGAGTGAATGGCCTTGGAAATATAATTTTCTTGATTGTTTTTCTTTATTCTTTTCAACTTGGTTTTTGTATGAAACTATGTCTAGTGGACCGAAAATGATAAAAATCAAACATTGGCTTAATAACTTTTAATTCGATAATATTTAATGTGTAAGCGTGTTTCTATTCAAATGTAGGTACTTGTTATCTAGTTGGGAATTTCTCTAAAGCCTGGATTAAAAATATCAGTGTACTTATTTTTAAGTCTGACTGTTTTTATTTTATTGTGCCTTTAATCGATACCCATGAGTATAACTATACGTATATTCCGTATTGAACAGTTTATACAAATATTACGTAACAAATTTTCACATAAATAAGGCAAATTTTATTTAAGTTAAACACTTTCGAGAAAGAAACTCGACAGCGAATCGAAATTCAGAAAGTCATTATTCAAAATTTATTGTAATTTTATTTTGGAAAATACTTATACATACAGGGAATAGTAATAATTCAGTGATGACGTCCTTTTTTTTTATATTGATGACAACTCTTTGCGATTATAACACGACTAAAATGTTAATTTTGTTGAATAATTTACAGTAAGAAGTAGTTTTTTTCTTTGGTTTCAATGTGCCAGGAAAAGCTTGTATCATTTGCTTAGTAAGAAGTGTTTTTCATTATACAAAAAACATTGTAGGACAGAGACTAAAATCGTTATTACAATTTTATCAAGATAATTTTTTTCGTAGTTGGCTTGCTTTTGATAGCATACGACCAGATAGCTTAGTGATTAGAGAATCTGACTACGAAGCTTGAGGTCGCGAGTTCGATTCCCGTGTCGGGGCAGAGATTTGTATGAAAAATACGAATAATTGTTCTCAGGTCTTGGGTGTTTAATATGTAATTAATTATTATTAATTATATCTATCTACACGTACATATATAAGTCTTTTAACGACCGCTTTAGCCTAGTTGGTAGTGACCCTGCCTACGAAGCAAAGAGGTCCTGGGTTCAAATCCCGGTAAGGGCATTTATTTGTGTGATGAGCACAAATATTTGTTCCTGAGTTATGGATGTTTTCTGTGCATTTAAGTATTTATTTGTCTATATAAGTATGTCTATCGTCGTCTAGTACCCATAGTACAAGCTTTGCTTAGTTTCGGACTAGGTCGATTTGTGTGAGATTATCCCCTAATATTATTTATTTATTTATTTGATAGCATACGACCAGATAGCTTAGTGATTAGAGAACCTGACTACGAAGCTTGAGGTCGCGAGTTCGATTCCCGTGTCGGGGCAGAGATTTGTATGAAAAATACGAATGATTGTTCTCAGGTCTTGGGTGTTTAATATGTAATTAATTATTATTAATTATATATCTATCTACACGTACATATATAAGTATTTTTATCCGTTGCCTAGTACCCATAACACAATCTTTGCTTAGCTTACTTTGGGACTAGGCCAATTGGTGTGTATTTACGGTCGAACCTTCATTATTAAACTACCTTTGTTCAACGATATTATTAGCTTATAGTAGAGTCCACCTATTGGGTAAAAGTCTCTCCTGATATCTTTAAGTAATACCTATCTCCAATTCATCACACTATAGCCACCTACACCGACTACATCGCCACCATCCATTTTGTGGTATCCAGACCGTAGGCGATTTTAGGCTCTTATACACGGAATGTTCCTGAAATCGACGCCAAAATGAAGAGGGCTAATACAGCAGCTCAAAAGCTATCTGATTATGCAAATATCTTGACTGAAATGTCCATAGTTTCCGTTCGAAATATTTGAACTTTTATACAAATCCTGATTGAATATAAAAGTGCAAATAACATTATAAATAAAATTATGGAAAGTTCATAAAAGTCGAATTCGTTTAATCTGATTGTTTACAAACTGCTCTATCTTTACAATTAGCTTTCATATTAGCAAGAGAACCCTCTCCAAAGACGCAGTGTGTGCTTATCTCATGTTTTTACCAGAGTAAGCTGCAGGATACCGGTTCCCATCCTGTTGCCAAAGGCAGGAACTAGTTGCGCAGCATTGTTGGTTCGAAATAAGCACATGAAACACCATGATGTATTGACCAAAGCGAATTAACGGTAGCTGAAGCTAAGAAACTTGTGAAAAAAAAACTGAAATACTCGTATTTATCATCGTAAGTTGACTTACAAGGTAGTGTGAAGCATTTACCAGGAGAACAAGAGTTCAATGGACAACATTGGACGTCTCTGGATCGGGAGAAGCAACAATTACTTTGTAAAAGATGACGACTAGGTAGTTTATATTAACATTATTGTAACCAAGATTAAATACACCAACACCGAATAAAAAGGAAACATAAAATAAACAGATCACGAAAATTAATTTGTACTTAAGTATATTTTTGAAGTCGGTGCCTTGCCTCTATATATTACTCCTGCCTTGTACTGGTGCACTGACTAAACAGATCAGTAGAAAGTTATTTTTGTGTTTTATTGAGTAGGCTAATTTTTTTTATCATAATGTGATAATATCTATCTATGTTATCTATATCTATACATATAATAAATCTGTAACAAGTCGGTGTCTGTACATTGAAGATATTTGAGAAAAACTGTCTCTAGGGCTATTTATTAGCGCAATAGAACCCAAAACAATGATTTTTAGAATTACTTATTGTCTGTTTGTCTGTGCGTTTGTGCACGCTAATCTCAGAAACGGCTTAACCTAGAAGGATGCAGTTTTCACTGATATGTTGGTATTTTCTTGGATTAACATTTAGTGTTTGTTTCATTTGAATCGGTTCACAAATAAGAAAGATACGTCTATTTTAAGAATTTATCGAACATGGATAGTACATAGAAAACAAACCAACATAAAATGAGCTGACAACAATATAATAAACTATACTAAATAGGGTTCATCTTAAGTTGTTAAGTTGGACATGCACACATTTGTTGGTTTGTTTGAACGCGCTCAGGAACTACTGCTCCGATTTGAAAAATTCTTTCAGTGTTAGATAGCCCATTTATCGAGGAGGGCTATAAATAGAGGGAAAAATCGGGGGTTTTTGAAGTAAAACTTCTATAGGCACGCTTGACTTGGGAGTACGGTGGGGAATGTGAACGCCGCGGGTGTGGGGCGGTGGGGTTGGGAGGGGGAGAGCGTGGGGGGGGGGGGTGGCGGTTGCGGGGGGTAATTTTTTTTATATCGAGGAACTAAGGAGAGCCATAATTGATGAAAAAGCAAATTGGATAAAAAAAATAAGCTGCCCAAATTACTAATTCCACGTGGACGGTAGCTAGTCATACATATGCTTATAATTGTACTACTACTTTGCGACTACTTTATAAAGTTTAAATAAAGTTTTTAAATCACATTACATACAACCGCGAGTAAATGACATCGAGCCAGTGGTGACAGTCGTTGTGGTTACAAATACAGAAATGTAACGCTCTAATGAAAAAGCAAAGCGAACGGAGGGTCTTCAACCTCAACGTCACGACAAACGACACAAAAACGTGCTAAATTTGTCGAAGCAACCAACTAGACGTGACGGACTACTGTGAAATTGTTTATACTGCCCTCAACTCGAGACCACGAGAGCTAAAAACTGTTTGACACCACAAAATTAGATAGGATGCAAAGACAAACAATGGAAGTGCAATAATCTGAATGTTGGTTGAAACTGCGTTTATTTGTATTTGTCATTAACTAAACTTACGGCAAGAATTATAATTTGTAGGTATTAACCTTTTTCGTGCAGTCGATGATACGTTGAAGTTTGATTGCAATAACCTATAAGCTATAAATAACCACAGGTGTAATGTAGGTATTTTTCTCAAATATGTTATCTTAATATATAAAAAGAAAAGTCCTAACTGACTAACCATCAACGACCGAAGAACGATGAAATTGTGCGTAGAGGCACCCTTTATGATGCACACATGAAATTAGAACGAATATTTCGGAATTGCTACGGTATACGGAATACTGCAACAATGACATAAAGTTGTCATTTTATGTAAAATCGAAATTAAAAGAAACTCTTTTGGGCATTAACTATGTTTGTCTTTGCCAAAAACATTTAAGTAAGTGCTAAAAATAAAAAATAAAACCTCCTTCAAAAAACATCCAAAAAACTATGAAATAATAATTGAACCGAACCGACCACAATAAGCATGAAAATATCTTTCTTCTAATCTGTTTTAAGTCGGTGCCTCAGCTCGAGTCAGCAGGAGTGGACCTAGTAATCTAACTTACCTACATACCTACTATCTATAATAGGGCTTCTACACTCCTGCTGGCTCGTGCTGAGGCACCGACTTAAAACAAATTAGAAGAAAGATATTTTCATGCTTATTGTGGTCGGTTCGGTTCAATTATTATTTCATAGTTTTTTGGATGTTTTTTGAAGGAGGTTTTATTTTTTATTTAAAATTTTTTATTTTTTGCTTTTTAGTTGTTTCTGTATAAAATAGATGCGTAGGATAAAATCATCAGTTTGACTTCGAAATAAGTTTATGTTGAAAATTCTATTTTTAAAACTCGACAGGGTTATGTCGTTTTATTACAGAGTTCCATGATACTTTCTGAATGCAAATGCTCGACATTTCACCGAAAATACTAAAATCGCTAAACGTTTCTCTTGAATTTTTGAGGAGTTTCTTCAATTCCTCATAGATCCCATCATCAGAACTGGATTTTGGTAACAACGGGACCAACCTTGAAGCATGTGCTTTCAAACAACGAAAAAATTTTCCAAATCGGTTCATAAATGTCGGAGTTCTGAGGTAACACACGTTAAAAAAAAAAAAAAAAAAGAAACCTCCTCCTCCTTTTTTTGAAGTCGGTTAAAAAAGGCGTAAAATCCTGCATTACAAAGTAAGTTTATTTCAATTGCTAACTGTCATCATAAATCCGAATACAAATAGGTAGAATTAAAACCAGTGCAACGCTTAAAAAACTTTTTGACAAGAATTCTGAAGGGCCCGCAGTGGGAAAAATTACTGCCAGGTATAGTCGTCCAAGTAAGTGCTTTACCATTTTATGACAGTTGCTACGTTAGAATAAAAACAATAAGGCTGATTGTCACATTGAATTGTAAGTGAAAATAGCTTTTGACGTTTTAACCCATACAACTGACATTGAACCACCCGGTAAAGGAAAGAAATTTCTTGGTCTGCTATACCTACGAACAGTTACAAATATATCCTTGCGTTTCTTTATTTTTGATACTAAGCGAACGCTCGACCTATTCCCACTTGGCCATTTAAATTTGTCATTTAAAAACTTGAACTATGTATAGAGAATATTCAAAACTCGTTGCCAACTCTTGTTTAATTTTATACGGACCGAGTTCAGGTCAATACTCCTGGCTAAGTAGGTCAGCGCCGCCGGCCCTGCCGATCCTTGCTCATTGCTGCGCCATGAATTAATAAAATGTGCGACTGCGCACGTTGAACATGTACTACAGCGACAAGGAAACAGTACATGAAAATAAACCAGTGTCAAGAAATTTCATGAAAGGCGACCGAAAGCGTTTATCAACATAATTTGCTTATGTACTTACTTCAGTAAGATGGTGCGACCTTCAATCATCTTATCATCTCTTTAACCTATACGTGGGGCATACTGAAAGTTTCTGGAACTGGCCACTTATAAAAAGAAAATTAAAAAAGCAATAATAGGATTTGAAAAAATAACTCTCTGGCAGTATATTACTTTTTAATTTACGAGACTGTCATTTGTTTTTTCATCGTGGTGTTGGATTGAAATTTGTGTGTCGCTGTTGCAATGAATTTAAGTCGTGAAAATTTTCGAT
This sequence comes from Archips xylosteana, assembly GCA_947563465.1. Taxonomy (NCBI): domain Eukaryota; kingdom Metazoa; phylum Arthropoda; class Insecta; order Lepidoptera; family Tortricidae; genus Archips; species Archips xylosteana. The sequence continues at coordinate 14,847,426 of OX387349.1, forward strand.
CCATGTTTTTTTACGATTTTCGATGTGGATTAAGTCAGCAAGAGAGTTGTCAAAGACTTCTATTAGCATTTGGTGATGAAGCCCCATGTCGTAGCTCTGTCTATTCGTGGTTTAGTGAGTTTAGACGAGGACGTGACCATCTCCATGACGATGAACGTGAAGGCCGGCCAGCAACTGCGGTTACCGATATTAATATTAATACTGTACGACAACTAATTGAAACTGACAAAAAAATTACATGTCAGCAAATTCGTACTACCTTAGGAATTGGAATGAGCCAGGTCCAAAAGATATTCCATTTGCATCTGAAGGTTCGAAAACTTTGCACCCGATGGATACCGCATGATTTATCTGAAGACCAGAAACGACTGCGTGTAGAGTGGTGCCACAAAATGATAAAAAAAATTTGACGGAGGACAATCAATGGCTATATATAACATCGTGACAGGTGACGAAACCTGGGTATACTGCTTTGAACCGGAAAGAAAAAGTCAATCGGCTGAATGGGTCTTTCCAAAGAGAAAAAAGAGTCGAAGCACAGGTAAGAAAATGGTTGCTTCGTTTTTCGGCAAATCGGGACATTACACCACTGTGTCACTTGAAAACCAAAAGACAGTAACTGCAGATTGGTAGGTGAACACGTGCTTGCCCAAAGTGTTTGAAAAAATTCGTGAGAAGCGTCCCCGTAGCAAAATAGTCCTTCATCACGACAACGCGTCGGCACATTCCGCTAAAGCAACGAATGCGTATTTGGAGGCCTCAAATGTAGAATTAATGACTCATCCGCCATACAGCCCTGATCTTGCACCATGCGATTTCTTTTTGTTCCCAAAGATTAAAGATAAACTTAGAGGTTTACGGTTTACAAGTCCGGAAATGGCAGTGAATGCTTTCCACGAGGCCATCGAAGAAGTCCCTAAGGAAGAGTGGACCCACTGCTTTTCACAATGGTTCCAGCGAATGCAAAAGTGTGTAAATAGGGAGGGTATATACTTTGAAAAACAATAAATGTGTCATAACGATAATGTGTAGTCTTAATTTTTAGAATCCAGAAACTTTCAGTATGACCTAAGTATAATGTTCCATTGTTGGAAACTTGGACTGCATTTCCCACGCGGGTCCAATGCGGATTAGGCACTTCACATACACGATTGAACTACTTCGCAGATGAATTCAGGTTTTCCTTCAAAGTTTTCCTTCACCGAAAAACTCATGGTAAATTTCAAATGTAATTTCGCACACACGAAGCTCAGAGGTGCGACCCTTGACTCGAACCCAAGACTATCTGCTTGTGAGAGGCCACGGGTCAAACCACTAGGGTGTTACGATTTCGGCCTTCATTTTATTCCGTACCGTACTCCTATAATGAGTTTGATAAATATGTTATGTAACCAAGAGTACCTTTCCGTTACTATTCTGTTACCATCGAGACTTTGCCCCGTGAATAACTGAAAAAACCGGCCAAGAGCGTGTCGGACACGCCCAAGATAGGGTTCCGTAGCCATTACGAAAAAATCAAGTAATATTTTTCTAAGGATTACGTATGTCTACGGAATCTTCCAAGTTCCATTTTCCTTGTAAATAATTTTCCTTGTAAATTTAATATATTTACTACCATTCTGAACTTTTTAAAATTTTTCCACACAACAGTTTAGATTTTAGAGGGGGGGACGGTCGATTTTAATGAAAATTTTCACTTTAAAGTTGAATATTTCGCAAACAGATCACTGAATAGAAAAATCATATTAGCAACCCCCTAATGGTTTTAAAAGACCTATCCAACGATACCCCGCACTATAAGGTTAGTCGAGAAAAAAAAAATCACCCCCACTTTACGTCTATGGGAGGTACCCTAAAAAAAAATATTTTTTATTTTTTTATTTAACCACTTTGTTGGCGTAACTGATATGTAAATTCATGCCAAATTACAGCTTTTTAGTACTAACAGTCTCTGAGCTTAGCCGCGGACAGACAGACAGACAGACAGACGGACAGACATGGCGAAACTATAAGAGTTCCTAGTTGACTACGGAACCCTAAAAAGGGCTAGCTAGGAATTTTGAATAATCTTCGTTAATTCTTACAGCACCTCTATGATATGATACTCAAGAAATAAGCCTGCCAAACTTCAAGTCTCTTGCTACTGTGCGTAGTTTGTCAGTAAGTTAGTTACTCGCGTTTAGGGTTACCATATGACAGGCGTTTGCCGCATTTGACAGGCATTTTAAGGTTTAGACAGGCGTGCGGCCGGCATTGGTCTGAGACAGGCATTTTTAAAAAACTGTATCTTGTGAAGATTTTTACGTTTATGTATTAGAAAAGAAAGAACTATTAAAAAAAATAATGTCCTCTGACAAATATCAGTAATAAACATCCATCTTCATTATTATCTGTTGGCTTTTACTTATTACTTACAGCGTTTTGCTTTAGACAGGCATTTTTCTGAAAAATCAGGCATTTTAGGTACGATATCCAGGCATCCCTCTATTAACATATGGTAACCCTACTCGCGTTACTTTTTTATTGGTAAAAAGCTGTTGAGCTGGCTAATAGCTGATTTTTGTAATGTTTTAAACTTTCGTGATAACCAAGAGTTCCTTTCTGTTACTATTCCGTTACCCCCGAGACTTTGCCCCGTGAAAAACTAAAAAAAGGGCTAGCTAGGAATTATGAAAAATTTTCTCTAAATCTTACAGTATCTTCAAGAAATATGCCTGCCAGACTTCAAGACTCTTGCTACTGTGGTCAGGCTGTGCGTAGTTTGTCAGTAAGTTAGTTACTCGCGTTACTTTTTTATAGGTAAAAAGCTGTTGAGCTACTTAATAGCTGATTATTATAATGTTTTAAACTTTCGTGATTTTCACTCGTTCCTATTATCACTTACGGGACTTATCACGCAAATAACATTTAATGTTTACCTCGACGTTTCGGCCACATTGCAGTGGCCGTGGTCACGAGTTGACGCCCGTGAATGGAAATAGTTACGAGCTGATTTTTCTTTTCAGGATTACTTATTAGATATCTATACATATACCTATAAAGCTGTGTATACAGAATTTAGATTTTCATTTGACGTAATTCAATTACCATTCACGAAAATAAACTATCTACATAATCTAAACATGAAACAGTAAATTTGAATAAATACTGAAGCGGTATAATTTAGTGTATGAATTATATTATTAATATAAAGTGGTTGCGTAACCTTTGTAAAATAGTAACCAAGGGGACGATTTTTGAAAAGTACCAATCAAAAATAGAAAAACATTTGTTGACTGTAAAATTCGCAGTCACTTAAAAATATAAATGAAAGTGTGTGTGTGTATGTGTGTGTGCGTGTGTCGCCTATCATTTTCCCAGATTAAAACAAGGCGCCTAGAAACAGATTGGTAAAACTGAAACAGAACAACAGGATAAAGCTAGAGAATGTTTATTAGTTACTTATTCTGTAATGAATGACAGAGTGAATGCGGAGGTCAAATACTCCGGCAGTGGGTCAGAAATGAGCCAGAGAGCTCCAGAAACCACCTTGCCTGTGTGGTTAGTACAATCAATATCATACTAATATTATAAATGCAATTTTTTGTAAGTGCGTGTATGTGTGTTTGTTACTTCACGCTATGGTTGGAGGGTCTCAAACTGTCTTCATACCAAATTTCATCTAAATCGGTTCATCTGTTTTAAGAGGTAACATACAGACAGATGACTGACAGAGTTACTTGCGCATTTTTATAATATTAGTAAGGAATAGTAGAGAGTAAGGATACTAATATATATATACATATGTATAATAATACTTATAGAGGCCTCCCGTGACCATAGGGCTGGCCATTACTTCGCTCAGCGAATCAGCATTGCCATCCAACGTGGCAATGCTGCCAGCCTTCTGGGCACTCTCCCCATTGGCGGCGACTTGGGACAGATTTTTTACCTTTAGCTTTAGTTAGATTTAAGTTAGTCCTAAGTTTTTACTGTTTGTATATCATATGTTTCAGTCTATTCTGTAAGGTTCAAAGTAGCAAACTGACACGAAAAATTTAAACTTAACTAGGTAATTAATATATTATTCAGTAAATTTTGTAGTTTATCTAATAGATTAAATATTCACACCGGAGGTTGGAATAACCATACATTATGCGATAATATTCTAAATACCTACCTACCAATAAACAATTTATGGGTTCTTTGGCCTGAATCCATAAGGGGCAAGATGGTGAAATAATGTTAAAAAACATAATAGTTTAAAAGTATTTGATCAAAATATTTATTAATCTTCGATGGTTCGGAGTTTTTGATAAATATCAGTTTACAGAACAGTTAGGACTAAGGTAAAGTCAAGGAAACGGAATCACGTACCAGGGTGAACCCTTGTCATTTCAAATGTCATGTTGACATTCCACACCATTTGCCAAAGAAATTATAGTGAAACTGGTTGTGAAAAGGTTCTACCCTAGTACTGGTACGCTTTTCAGTTTCCTTGACTGTAGGTACTGTTTGATGATAATAATTTAGTAACAAAAACATAAATCTTAGAGATTTCGCATATCAATAAGCTAATAAGGCTTGTTAATGATAATGGGCAGTCATATATTGTACAGCAATAGATGGATCATTATTATTGTTTCAGACTAGGATTGAATTTACTGATAACCTCACTCGGATAGTGACATTTTTGTAACAGTCATCCTTATTTTACAGAGCCCTTTTTGATTTTACATTAATTTTGCACGTAAATGGGCCAATCAACTTTTAAACCGACTATAATCTGTCCGCGACATTTTTCAAACAATTGCAGATTTTTGTAAGTAAACATGTTTTTTCTGTAATTTAATAGATGAATAGCATGATTACATGCCGTCCTACGTAAGTTTAACCTATTAAACCGTGAAATATCTTGTTGGAAGTACGATTTTTTGGTAACGCCAGAGACAATTTTGGTAACGCAGGAGACGCCTAAAACGTCGGTTTAAAAGTTGATTGGCCCAAATTCCATATCTAAAAAAGGTGACAATTCAAGAATTATAGAATTATCAAAATTTTTATGTATAAAAATGTGAATTATTTTAATAAACATGCCTATATACAGGGCGTTTCAAGACTATGCGACATGAAGGGAAAGTACATTAAATATTGGAAATAGCACATTCTATGTATAAATAAAGGAAAGTCTCCTCTACATAGAAGGTGTTATTTCCAATATTTAAGGTACTTTCCTTTCATGTCTCATAACTTTGGGACACCCTGTATATTGTATGTATTAATAGACAGATAAGAATAAAATTGGAAATCTCTGACCTCTGAATCCCAAACCCCCATTCAAACACGCAATAAATAAAGAGCCAACTTCAGAAACATCGTAGAGGACAAGAGAGGTCACTCACCCCGCGCTACGAACGTTAGAACATTACGAACACTCACATTTTATTCCATTTTTTATAACACAGTAACCAAGGATAATTACCCAATTTGTGAATTTAGCGGGTAAGGCTCAGCCTGTGTATAAAATTTTATGATGTTAAACAAAAAGCGGATTTTTGAAAGCGTTATTTTTATTTATAGTTCATGCTTGTTACTTTGTTTTGTTTTATGTTTGAATTTCACGGATATTCCTGTTATAGTTAAAATTTCTGATATTAAAGAAACAGATTTTAAATACCTACAGGTACTTTTTAATAATAATCACTCTAATATCGCTTTATTTTCATATTATACCTATATTAATATATAGTTAGTAGTTTTTATTATATTTGTTTCTTTTCAAGCCCAAGCTCGCACCGTCACAGGTAGTCTTAAAGCTTATGCACTAATATCATACTGAATGAATGAGTACTATTGTAAGGTAGCACGAGCATTATGATTTCCTCTTACAAGAAGACCAGCATCTGACAGAAGAATTGTATGAGAGAAGGAAAGAAAGAAAGAAAAATATTTATCCGTGACATTTTTATAAAAAGAAAGAAAAAATTAGTGTATGTACGAAATGTTTTCAAATTGATTCGAAATATTGCATATGGTTGGTGTAATACTACACCCCTCTGAAGGTTTTTCATTGAAATTATTGATTCAAAATGAACACTTGTCTTGATAAAGCTTCTGTATTTTCAGATTAATTTTAAAAAATCTTACATATTTCTTATAAATGCAGGTTGAATTTTAAGACATCGGTTACGCGTTAATTCTAGCGTCAGTTTGGTCCATCATTTTGATTTTCAGTCATTTACAACGGATTCATCATCATCATAATCATCATCATCAGCCTATGCTCGTCCACTGCTGGACATAGGCCTCTCCATGGCACGCCACTGAGCACGATCCAAGCCCACTCTCATCCAGCTCTTGCCAGCCGCCTTCGAAGATCATCGCTCCACGAATATTATTAAAAGTAATTAATTTTCATCAGTCCGGCCATCAGTCCGTCTGTCCGAGAGGGTTACACGATCATTCTCTCGTCATTCTGACCAGAATGATGGACTGAACTGATGACAGAATTAACGTGTAACCGATGTCTAAGTGTGTGTTGTTGTATGAAACCAAATAAAATTTCCGTGGTGTGTCCATACTATGACCAACGTAACTAGTAGTACTAGTCCACCTGCAAAGGACGGCACTAACTGGCGGAAATTGTGCGACAGCAAAAAACGTCATCAAGCTCAGAACTCAATTCATTTGGACGATCATTGCGAAAAAGATTAATTTGCTAACCACACGGTGCTGTACGATAAAGCGTCTTGATTACTTGGGCTAAGGATGCCTTTTCGTTAAGAGAACGTTATTAGCAGTCATTTGTTGTTTTTGATTAATTCGCGCAACATTTAAAGTTGAAATAAATAGCGCGTACGTTGTAATTGTTGTTCTCGTACAGTTATGTCGAGATTTTTTTAATTATTTATTTTTTAACATATTGCTCATATTACTGTGTAGCACAAAGCAAGGCCCTATCATGGCATAATAAAGGCCATTTGTATTGTGTACCAATGAAGTATGTAAATACACTTCTTTCCATCTAAGTACCATTTTGTTGCTAATTATGCAGGCTTGTGCCTTAGGTCAACCAACTAATGTACTTAAAAAACCGGTCAAGAGCATGTCGGGCCAAGCTCAGTGTAGGGTTCCGTAGTACCCGACCGTCACAATAGGCGGACTTAAAATACGTTTTACAAAAACTTAAAAACTGCTCAAATGATTAAGTTGAAAATAATTTTCCTAGAAAGTATTTATTAAGTTTAACTTACATGATTTTTTTCATATTTAATAGACGTGCGGTCCAAAAGTTAGAGGGGGGACACATTATTTTGAACTTTCGGAGTGATTATCTCCGAAAATATTCACTTTATCAAAAAATGATTTTAGAAAACCCCTATTTATTTTCAAATAACTATCCAATGATACCCCAAACTATAGGGTTAGTCGAGAAAAAAAAAATCACCCCCACTTTACGTCTATGGGAGGTACCCTACAAAAATTTTTTTTAGTTTTTTTTATTTAATCACTTTGTCGACGTGACTGATATATATATTCATGCCAAATTACAGCTTTCTAGTACTAACAGTCTCTGAGCTTAGCCGCGGACGGACAGACGGACAGACATGGCGAAACTATAAGGGTTCCTAATTGACTACGGAACCCTAATAGTTGACTACGGAACCCTAAAAAAGCCGACTAAGTACGATAAAAAAATACACTTTTGAAAGCTAAAAATACACGTTTTAGTTTTTATTTTTTACAAAAATTTTCCTGTGAAAATCTTAGCTTAAATGTGTTAAATATATTTTCCTTAGTTTTGTGAAAATTTGGTAAGTAATATTTGTTTAAACTGTTCAAGACGGAGTATACGTTAGTTCGTTCTCCGTATATTTTCTCGCGGATGCCATATTGTAATATTCTACACCTTTGTCACTCCAACTATTATAACGTCATTATGTTGGATACCGTCCAGCCGTTTAGGCTACAGAGGGTGACAAAGAAATAGACATTCTCAAACATAACCTACACATAATCTCGAAAAAGTACCCGAAAAAGTCGGTTCTCGAAAAAGTCGATCATGACACTGCACTGGTATATGCGTCGGAATTTCGACAGCTCGTTAAAAGTACTCGTGGTCTACATCTTGAAGAAATTATATAGCTAAGTTTAGCTTCATTTTTACTTAGCTTGTAGCTTGTAATTTTATGTCCAATTTTTCAATTATAATTTAAAACAAATCTATGAATTTTTATCTAGCTTCTCTACCACAGCTACTGTGCGACACTTAAATAATACCCAGAACAAAAAAAAGAAAAATAATGCAAAACCTGCCCAACCTCCTCTTCACATAAAACTATAAGCTTTATGTTACACATGCCTAAAAATCACAAGCACCACACAATGCTACCGCGTTTAAAAGTCAAAAAGAAAAAACAAGGAAATAAGGTGAAGGAAGGTATTTAGTAGTTAAATAGTATATTATATTATAATTATTGATTGATTATTATCATGGACAGAGATGTTTCGAATAATGCCGAACCACATTGGCGATCCCTAGTTTCAAATAGCATATAGCTGATATGTTAAATACTTTAGATTTACGTAATTAAATTATATTGTTTGAAAAAAAACCTTGTCGAGTTTCTTGCTGGATTCTTCTCAACAGGGTTTTTCGAACCAGTGGTGGTAAATTCTTCAACATTCATAAGTTCATGTTATAGCCGAAATTATATAAAAAAACCGGCCAAGTGCGAGTCGGACTCGCGCACCGAGGGTTCCGTACAAATTTATATGTATCTATGAAAATCCAGTCTTAGCAGACCCCTGCTCCTAAGCAAAATGTGCGCAGTGTGGGATCATTGTAGATTGGTTACTGATATAGACAGACAGACAAAAAAAAATATGCTTTTCGTAATTTTTCCTTTATCTGTGCTATAAGACCTTGCTTCGTACCAAATTTCAAGGTTCTGAGTTCACGGGAAGTACCCTTTATATTTTGACTCCCTTGCGAGTTTCGAAAATATGCGGAAATTTGCGTCATAAACGGCTGTATCTTTTGATTGCGTTGGCTTAGAAGTTTGATTTTTTCACAGCTCCAAGGGACAGTAGACTTGAGTATTTGATATAAATTTCAGCTTGATACCTCTACGCGTTCCTGAGAAAAAACGGCTTGACAGACGGACGGACGGACAACAAAGTGATCCTATAAGGGTTCCGTTTTTTCCTTTTGAGGTACGGAACCCTAAAAAATGACTTTGACTTTAATACAAGTAGGTATAGACATCCGCAAAGTAACGCCTGAATCAAACACAGTTGAGAACATTATTCAATAGGTATAATATATTAGACATCCTGTAATAAACAAATAAGTCAGAGAGCACAGTCAAGCTTAAGCGTTTCGCAATCCGTGGTCCGGCGACCATTATTTGTTCAGTAATTAAGGCTGAGCACACATTTTATCGGTCTTTCAACCTGACGTAAGTGCTGTACTTCAATATAATTATCGAAGCAGACGTATTATAATAGAAATTACTAAAAAACTTTAGTCGCATCGATTCAAAATGTTGCGCTCTTAAGTATTTATTTCTTAAGTCACTGAAGTATAATAATTACTTAATAAGATAAGTACTCGTAAAAATTTTAACGGTGAATTAGACAACAATAGATGAGTCATTTCCCTACAATTTTCAGCTTGAGATACTACTGCAGTAAACAACACGAAATCGTGACGCATTCCAAAAAGTAACTAGGTACTGTCAACCAATTTGATTCCTAGGCCACTATAGAACAATGTCATAATGAATTCATTTGCTTACATTTTACGACAGTAATTATTGCGTGAAGTATGCCATGATGACATCTCGAACTTTGCGAACATTGTGTCAAAGTTAGTGAATAGGAAAGGAATTTGCTTATAACTTACAACTTGAATTGTCACTGCCCATCTATCAAAACTTCTTTTTTTTCTTATGTCATAGAGCGAAAACGTTTATATCTTTACGTTTATTGCATGTTGTGATCGGAAAGTTGACAATCCTTTGACCCGCACTGACATTTTAATTATCTAGTTAAGTAGTATGCGACAAGGTGGTCTAGAAATCAAATTGGTTGTCTGTACTTCTGAAAACAATTAGATTCTGAATAATCAATTGTCAATATACCGACATAGCTCGAAGGATTGCCAGACTCAATTGGCAGTGGGCACTGGGCAGGGCATGTCATTTGTAAAACTGACGGCCGATGGGGCCAAAATGTTCTCGGATGGCTTCCACGGACCGGAAGACGCAGCGCAGGTAAGCCTCCAACAAGATAGAGCGACAACTTGGTTCCGGGAACGCGTTGAACGCGGATGGCGCATGACCGATCTATTTGGCAAACGTTAGGGGAGACCTATGCTCAGCAGTAGATGTGTTTCGGCTGAAAAATAATTCGTCCTTGCTTCGGTCCGATAGAAATTATTCTTGGCTCTTGAAATGTTCAGTTGCCAAAAAGTAACCTAGAACACTTCTTTCACGGCTTACAGGGGATCGTGCTATATTTTTCACTGCGTTAAGAACCTTAATTTAAATCTACTATTTCTAATTTAATAGAAACGTCTTTTAGTGTCATTTAATTACCATCAAAATGCATCTTTGATATTTTGCACCTAATAAGTAAGAATATTAATCAAAACATTCGGATAATAATCTAAGTCAATTCATAATCGAGTTTTAAAACAGCTGTTCTACAATTTGAAAAATAATAAAAGGAAACTGCAGCGAATGTCCTTTTACCGAGTCTTTAGAAATAACATCTTGCGTTTGATTTTGTATCTGCATAAGTGATTGATGGTTGCGAACACATTTTGCTTGCGCTACGTTATGAATTGTGGTTATTGTTATTTTTATAAATATACGCAATGTGTCTACGTCAATTGCAGATTTAACATGCTGTTCAGTACTTAATGGTATTTATACACCTTGAGATTGTGTGATATAATCAAATGTTTCATATGGATATTGGCTATCTGTAGAATACCTATTGTGTTAAATATGATTGCTTTCGTAAATGTTTCAAAGTCAAAGTCAAAGTCAAAATTCTTTATTCAATTTAGGTATCAATTGATGTTCCTATGGACGTCGAAAAATCTACCACCGGTTCGGAAAAAACCCTGTTGAGAAGAAACCGGCAAGTAACTCAACAAGGTTTCTAGAGTGATTCTGAAAATGTGATCAGGACCAATTCTATTCAACTCATTTAGTTATAGGCTACGTAAGGTTCTAGAATGGCGACCGTGAATCGGAAGAGGTGGCGTAGGAAAGCTTCTACATGATGGACCGACGATCTGGCAAAGGTTACAGGAACCACTTGTATGCGAAGAAAAGATACAAATAAAAAACATCGAATAGTATAAATTGGGCCCCACTCAGCTGCAGCAGCTTTGGAGGAACATTTGTCCAGCAGTGAACCTCAAAGCGCTAGGTCCCATAAATATTGTAAAAATAAAGCTAAAGGTTTGTAATCTTAAACCAAGCCACTAGCAAGCTGCAAAAATACTCTGTCATCCTTAAATGTTTCCGAATATCGAAAGTTAATATCGAATTGTATTAAAATATATACAATGTGCTATAACATCGAAAAGTTTTTTTCTGAAACCATAAACTTCTTGAGAAAAGCAATATACAAGCTTCAACCAATAAGTGCCATACTGGACTCGTACATAGAAATCCTCGCCTATGGCTCGTATTTCAAATGGGTATGTATTACAATACTGAAGTACGAAAGACCGAATATTTAAAACATCGAATGGGTCAAAAGACCGACACGATTTTTTTCTGAAACCGTTAACTTATTAAGATTGAAATAAAACAAACCTAACCTAACCTAATGGGTTCTGTATGATGCCGTTTTAATAAATTCTGAGAAGTTTACGGTTTCAGAAAAAAATCGTGTCGGTCTTTTGACCCATTCGATATTATTTTATTTTATTTTTATTTTTTATTTATTTTGAGAAAAAAAACAGATACATACATAATTAATATGAAACAAGGCATATAAATAAGAATGTACCTATAATATGCACCCTAAATTAATTCTCACTTAGAACTATTGAAGGATGTGGATGAAGGATTTTAATACATTCGGTCTTTCGTACTTCGGTATTGTAATACATACCCATTTCAAATCATACACGTCCAGTATGGCTTACTTACTGGTCAGTAATGTACTATTTCGATACGCACCCGTTCCCAAAACTCCATCAACAATGTTGCATAGAAGCACCACACCTTTCCCCACAAACCGACCAACTCATCTGGCGACCACAATGACGAAGAAAGCAATTGTGCCCAATCTGCGCAATCTGCGCTGCGGTCGCGTAATGCACTCGTCATGTGGACGGCGGCCTTTACTGATTTGCCAAAGGGTTGTTTTTCATCCGCTTGAAGCCGGCTGCTTTGTACTATCTGCGGGTGCAGAAACTTCTTTTTTACCCGACTGTCGAAGGAGGGTTATGTTTTTCGAGCGTATGTATAAATGTACGTCTGCATCATTCTTTGGCACGCCCTGCAGCCTAAACGGCTCAATGGATTTTGAAGTGTGAGGAATCATTAAATTCGTCTCAGTTTCCAGAGATATATATATCATATTATATTCCCAGAATTCCCATGGGAATGGGAATTATACAGGCGGTTTTTTTCTTTATGAAAATGAATAGTGCTCGTGATTCTGAGTAACAAAACAGAAAAAATTTCCACATTTAAAAAATGTTTCTGCACCATTTATAAATAAAAAATAAAACCTCCTTCAAAAAACATCCAAAAAACTATGAAATAATAATTGAACCGAACCGACCACAATAAGCATGAAAATATCTTTCTTCTAATCTGTTTTAAGTCGGTGCCTCAGCTCGAGTGAGCAGGAGTGGACCTAGTAATCTAACTTACCTACATACCTACTATCTATAGGGCTTCTACACTCCTGCTGGCTCGTGCTGAGGCACCGACTTAAAACAGATTAGAAGAAAGATATTTTCATGCTTATTGTGGTCGGTTCGGTTCAATTATTATTTCATAGTTTTTTGGATGTTTTTTGAAGGAGGTTTTATTTTTTATTTAAAAATTTTTATTTTTTGCTTTTTAGTTGTCTCTGTATAAAATAGATGCGTAGGATAAAATCATCAGTTTGACTTCGAAATAAGTTTATGTTGAAAATTCTATTTTTAAAACTCGACAGGGTTATGTCGTTTTATTACAGAGTTCCATGATACTTTCTGAATGCAAATGCTCGACTTGTCACCGAAAATACTAAAATCGCTATACGTTTCTCTTGAATTTTTGAGGAGTTTCTTCAATTCCTCATGGATCCCATCATCAGAACTGAATTTTGGTAACAACGGGACCAACCTTGAAGCATGTGCTTTCAAACAACGAAAAAATTTTCCAAATCGGTTCATAAATGACGGAGTTCTGAGGTAACACACGTTAAAAAAAAAAAAAAAAAAAAAAAAAAAAGAACATACAACCGAATTGAGAACCTCCTCCTTTTTTTGAAGTCGGTTAAAAATGGAAATGCCCCTTCAGTAAAAATATTTATATTATATAAGCTGTTGCTCGCGACTCGGTCTGCGAAGAATAGGCGTATAAAAACCTATTCTCAGCCCTAACAAATATCTAGACAAAAAAATTCGATAAAAATCGGTCAAGCCGTTTCAATAACAAACACCGTGACTTGAGATTTTTATATATTAGACTATAGCTGACCCGGCAAACGTTGTTTTGCCATATATCACTTATATTATGGGTATAAAAAATAGCCTACGGCCTATTCTCAGACCTACTGCATATAGACAAAACAGTTTCAGAAAAATCGGTCAAGCCGTTTCGGAAGAGTTCGATAACAAAGACCGTGACTAGAGATTTTTTTATGTATTAGAGATTAGATTATCTTACGTTATTAGGGTACTAACCCTAAAGCGGAAACGTGGTCAAATGATCGCTTGTAAAGATTCTACTGACAAATTAAAACCTTACCTTAGTATCTACCCGTATCCAGTAGTAGGTATATATAGTCTCGGGCGGGTCGCGGGTGAGCAAAGTAATTGTTTTAGTTCATTAATATGGACCTCCGCAAAGTAACGCCTGATTCAATAAATTATATATAGTCTACAAAAAAAAACCGGCTGTCTGTAAAGTCTGTTTACGGGCGATAGTTTAACGTGACAACGTCATATAACAAAACATTCAAAAAACAAAAATGAAACCTGGCGGTCACCCATCTAAGTACTGACCGCGCCTGACGTTGCTTAACCACGGTGCACGGTGATCGGACGAGAACCGGTGTTTTGTCAAATATCTTGAAAACGGTGCATCCTACGGCAAAATAAATGAAATTTTCATCCGTCTTTATTACCCTAGCTGTTTTTCTTCTAATGAAGGAAGTTTTTTGTTGACTGTTATTTTTTGTTAATTGTACCTGCATTGACAAATTTGAAGTCAATCCGACCATTAAAAATGGGTGAAATTTGACCTGAAAGATTTGATGTAATAAATACATTAAAAATGATACACATTGTATCTATTTTAACCTAAATTCTGTGACAGGTTACAGAAGGAACAAACCATCGCCGCGTGGGATTACGGCGGTCTATTCGCACACATTGTATCGGCCAGGCTGTAATAGCAGGAACTTGGCGGTTTTTTTACGCAGCATGTGTTTTTCACGGCATTGATGGTTCAAACGTTTCGGACATTTTAAATAAGTTGCACCTTCGGAACGAGACTGACTCAATCGGAATTATTCTCATTTCAAAAATAAACTTTGTGAAAAAGAAAAACAGGTTTAATTTTGAAATGACAATAATTCGGATTGAGTCAGTCTAGTCCTGAAGGTGCGATTAGTTACTTTGTGTGAAATAAACATCTTACTTGATGGGTAATTGGAGTTACTAAGGACAAGTAATTTGGGGTCGGTCGAGTAGATATTACGTACGCACCATCCGGTTATACTTACTAAGCTTTTTTATGACGACTTGGGGGGGGGGGAGTCCGATTGGTGACTACTTTAGCAATATTTACTTATTTACGGTGACACTTCCAAATCCATCAAAATAGTGCTGATAAATAGGTACAGTCGATCAAGAAAGTGGTCTACTAGTTTTGACAAAAGTTTCTGTCAGATTTAAATGTCGCTAAGGTTGACATTTTTAACTGAGTGAATTCATTAGTACATCATCTGTCATCATATTATTGCAAAGGAAAATCGACCACGTTGTATCTTGACGTGCAAATTAACTTCAACCGTAGGGTGGTAGACCACGTTTTTGGCCGACTGTACAGTCATCCGACTGTACTGAATCGAGTGCCAGGGTGGAACCTTTTCACACCAATTTCACGATGATTTTGATTTCTTTGGTAGGTGTATGGAATGTCAACATGACATATGCAATGAAAAGGGTACGTGAAACAGTTTCTTTGACTACACTTTATGAGAAAGAGTTTTGCTTCATTATAACAAAGAGAGAGGTGGTTTCGAAAATTACTAAAATTCTGCGCCTCCGTAACTGAACGGCCAGCAGAATAGGGATCCTTAATTCCTGGTCCCTTTGTTTCCCATAATTTCATTAGTCATAATTCCCCTTTTCATACCAATGTTTGCCATAAAGCATAAGAAGCGTGTTATCTTCAGGATTTTTTGAATTATAATCTTATAGAATACACTAGATTAGGTTTGATTAATACAATACAGAAGAAAATACTGTTTCACAAATAAATCAATTTATGGGAAATGAAAATTATGAAAAACGAAACATTATGGCAAAAGAAATTCGGACAAACGATAAAGACCCTCTCAATTCATCTGTATATTTATTTTTAATAAACGTTGGTTTAAGATGAATATATATTTTACCCAGTTTTTAAAAATACTGGAATGTGATAAATTACAAAACTATGTCATTATATTGTACCGTTTTGCACAAATAAACTACATTACATTAAACTATAAAATTAAATTTCGTCTAAATTTTATGATCACATTTCCAATCGCACATCGATTTTATTAAAAATATGATATGGCATAGGTACCTATAAATTTAAGTGCTTGAGTAAATAACAATTTAAAAAATATAAAATCACTGCAATTCACGTGGTAAGCGCTCTCAGATAGTAGTTAAGTGTAAATAAGCGGTGTTATTACAGTGCGTGCCAAAAGACACTGAAGCAGTTGCAAATTTTGGAACTGGTTATTAAATTCTGAGACTTGCTCTTGTAATTTTTTGTTGACGACACTTGAGTATTGCTTTTGCCATCAAAGCCCTACAGGATGTATCCAAACTTGACGATAATCTGGTATCGGGTGAGAGGACAAGTTATCCCAGTTTTAGAAAAAATAAGAAAAGGAATCCATGTCCCTTACATAGAAGCTTAGATAAGCGGTAATAGGCATTTTGTCAAAAATATCTAATACGTACTAAAAGTGATACATTATGAATTATGAGACTCTTCATCATCATTATTTCAGCCGAAAGACGTCCACTGCTGAACATAGGCCTCCCCCAAGACTCGCCAAACAGATCGGCCCTGCGCCATCCGCATCCAACGCGTTCCCGCAACATTAACCATGTCGTCGCTCTATCTTGTTGGAGGCTTACCTAAACTGTTCCGGTCCACGGACGCCACTCTAGAATTTTTCGGCCCCATCGGCCGACAATTCCACGAGCAATGTGCGATTCTTCGAGCTATGTCCGTGACTTTAGTTCCTCAGAAACTCTTGATCCTCATGAAATATGACTGCCTAATTTTATGTCTCTAGTTCCAATGGTTTGGGCTTTACATTGTCTACCATTATTTGTTTTTATCAGCAGTACATAAGTTTGTCCAATGAAAATCTAAGATTTTTTCAAAAACAAAATCTGCAGCCCGTGGCTGTGGTGCAGTTTGGTTAGCACACTTGGCGCATATACACAGGAGATGCGGGTTCGTATCCTGTCCAGTGCAACGGAAAAACATGTTAAGTAGGTAATTTAAAAAAAATATGTCGTCTCTGTCACGTTGCTTTTTAGGGTCCTATATTACTAACAACTATGGGCATGTTTTCTGAAATAAATTATTATTATTATTAAAGGGTAAAAAGGAACCCTATTACTGAGACTTCGCTGTCCGTCCGTCTGTCTGTCTGTCCGTCCGTCTGTCACCAGGCTGTATCTCATAAACTGTGATAGCTAGACAGTTGAAATTTTCACAGATGATGTATTTCGGTTGCCGCTAAATATAACAACAGATACTAAAAAATAGAATAAAATGAATATTTAAGGGGGTCCCATACAGCAAACGTGTTTTTTTTTGCTCGTTTTTGCTCGATATTGATAACGGCAACAGGTACACGCTTGAAATATTCACAGAATATTTAATTATATATTCACTTCAAAAATAAATAATTAAATTAAAATGAAACAAATGTTTAAGGGGGGCTCCCATACAACAAACCTGATTTTTTTGCCGTTTTTACAGATTGTAATGGTACGGAACTCTTCGTGCGCTAGTCCGACTCGCACTTGGCTGGTTTTTTATAAGCAAGGTGACATTGATGAAACAAACAGCCATAACATCCCTCTGAGGTCAAGTAACTCGACTATGGTACAGTAGCTACTAAAAACAACATAAATACTGAACTTGACAAACCTTCATAATATTTTGTCATAAGCAGTCATATTTATGATTATCACTGGAAGCTCGGAAAGCTTTACAATGTTAACGCGTTGATGTCTTTCTCATAAACGACGCACGCGCAGCTAAAAGCTTCGGTTGCACGCGAAAAACAATTTTAACTTAATAAAAGCTTTTTATTTAACAGGCAAGAAATGCTGTAAAAGACAGTATTGGAATATACGTAGCAAATTACTGTCGCCATTGCATTTTTATTCTCCTAAATTATTTAAAGTACGGGGCGTTAGTGATGATAATATTTTTCCAGTAGTCATTTTAATATTTATTTTTTTAGATTTAAATTAGTTTTAAATTTGTAAGTACCTAAGTATTTATTATTTGTATGAGTTTTAGTGAGGAGTTTATTACTGTGTATGAAGCCTATTGTACTGAAAGTAGAACGTAAATAGACCGTGAATAATATTTAAGGATTTTTTTTCTTTTTTTACACAATATATATGATTATTAAATATGTAATTAGCAGACATTGTAAAAGGTCCTCAATTCAAATATGACAGTGTTTTAACTTCAACAGAATAGCTTAGCTTACAACAAATTGTAGGTTCATGCACTGTGTACATCATTATCATCGTCATCAGCCTATGCTCATCCACTGCTGGACATAGGCCTCTCTAATGGCACGCCACTGAGCACTCGATCCTCGGCCACTCTCATCCAACTCTTGCCAGCTGCCTTGCGAAGATCATCGCTCCACCGAGTGTATTACATAATTAATCAAATGTGGTACACAATTAATTAAATTTTTATATTGATTATTTATTAAACAATAAGAGTCAGGACGCTCATATATATTATAGAAATTAACCTCATTTGACCCATTTAATGCCCCCTTGAATAAGTAAATGAGGGTTGAAAAACAAAAACCAGCACACTTGTAATACAACTTTGTATGGAAAATGACCTGTTATTTTTTTTGCTCATCAGTGTATAAGTTTCAAAAATTATGCAATATCTCCCAGATCTATCATATTAATTTTACAATAGCTACAGGTATCCGTTATCAGCAAACAACAGCCAATGAGCCTAGTTCGATATCTATTTTCTGAAAGCCACAATACAAGATTGACCTGATTACGAGGAGGGTGCGCGAGCGCAGGTATGGCAATCCTTTTGTGGGAACCGCGGCAGATGCGCTAGATAGAGTAAGGCTTTTTTAAGCCTGTAGTTTAACCATTAAGACGAAGTAAACAATTTTGGGGGTATATTTTTTTTGATGAATTTATGGGTGAACTTGACTTTCGAGGAATACGTTTTCCAAAAATTTCTTGCTTTAGGCTATGTGGTCTCTGTTAATTGCCACTTTACTCTTTTATTGATATACTAGCTTTTGCCCGCGACTCCGTCCGCGTGGAATTAGTAATTTGGGCAGCTTATTTTTTTATCCATTTTGCTTTTTCATCAATTATGGCTCTCCTTAGATCCTTCCGGAAGAAGTAAAACTTCATAATAAACCAACCCGCTCCCAATCCGCCCCCAACCCGCTCCTAACCCGCCCCCAAACCGCCCCCAACCCGCCCCCAACTCGCTCTCAAACCGCCCCCAACCCGCTCCCAACCCGCCCCAACCCGCTCTCAACCCGTCCCCAACCCGCCCCCAACCCGCTCTCAACCCGCTCGCAACCCGCCCCCAATCCGCTCCTAACCCACCCCCAACCCACTCCTAACCCGCCCTCAACCCACCCCCAAGTCGCTCTCAACCCGCCCCCAACCCGCTCATAACCCGCCCCAACTCGGTCTCAACCCGCCCCCAACCCGCTCCTAACCCGCCCCCAACCCGCTCCCAACCCGCTCCCAACCCGCCCCCCAACTCGTTCTCAACCCGCCCCAAACCCGCTCCCAACCCGTTCCCAACCCGCCCCCAACCCGCTCCCAACTCGCCCCCCACCCGCTCCCAACCCGCCCCCAACCCGCTCTCAAACCGCCCCCCAACTCGCTCTCAACCCGCCCGACAACCGCTGAAAGAATTTTTCAAATCGGAGCAGTAGATCCCGAGATATAGAAGTTTTACTTCAAAAACCCCCGATTTGGAAACATTCTTCCGCTCCGCTCCGCTCCTATTGGTGTTAGCGTGATGATATATAGCCTATAGTCTTCCTCGATAAATGGGCTATCTAACACTGAAATAATTTTTCAAATCGGAGCAGTAGTTCCTGAGATAAGCGCCTATAGAAGTTTTACTTCAAAAACCCCCGATTTTGAAACATTCTTCCGCTCCGCTCCGCTCCTATTGGTGTTAGCGTGATAATATATAGCCTATAGCCTTCCTCGATAAATGGGCTATCTAACACTGATAGAATTTTTCAAATCGGAGCAGTAGTTCCTGAGATTAGCGCGTTCAAACAAACAAACAAACAAACTCTTCAGCTTTATAATATTAGTATAGATATTAGAATATCTACGTATATGTTTTCCTTTTTTGGGGTAGTTCTGCAAGCTTAAATGAGAAATATACTGAAAACTGAAAAATAAAGTTTAATTTTTTACCTTTGGTTTAAATACATCCTGCATCCTTGTCAAATAAACAAACTTTGTCACCCCACGACGTGCACTGGTAACGAGACAGGAAACACCAAATTTGATAGTTTCTCAAAAGGAGAGTTTCTAACATAAATTGTATATTTATAGCGTTTTTTCGCAAGGGTTGCGTATCCGGTGACTGTGAGATTCGCACGTTTTGCGGATTCGCAGAACGAGCAATTAGATTTAACGCTCTTTGCACAGGATGTGATGCTTTCCATACTTTTGAATTGAATTTCCGATCACGGGCCCATGAGAAACTGCCCATTTGGGAGGGTTAGTTAAATTTACCAAAATCGTAATTTCCTTGTAGCAAAATTTCCGTTCGCAGATTTTCCTATATGCTTTTTTTCTCACCATAGTTTTTTACTGAAGCTTATTTTCACAGTAGCGTTTTTTCCTAATTTGAATTGACAAAGAAACATAGGTAGGTTTAGGTTATGTTAACACGTTAACTGCGGGGCCATTTTCAATGAACTCTCAGCCAGTGCGTTTGTGACCTATAAGAACTCGTAACCAAGCTTTACTTCAGTGCGTATGAGACCCAATCAGCCTCCTAAAAAATAGATTTCGAAAATAACGTAAATCTTGCTCAAAAAGCTATGTATCGTTATGTTTTTGTTTATAGGTAAAGATTGTCTACGGACTAGTGATGGGATTAATAGTCGATAACTATGTTTTATTCAAAGAGTGGCATCAAGAAAAGTGTTATTCATTAATAAGTGATAAACACAATGTTTGTTTAAATATTGAACACAGTGGGTAAAGATTCTTAAAGTTTTTTTTTTTGGAAGTTTGTGTGCTATTCATTGTGAGCCTTAATTTGTTGTTACAGCCCACGTAACGTCTTTTTTTGTCACCGCGTTTTAAAACGTGGTCTGAACTGAACATTTTCCCTCAGAAAATACTGCAATAAAGTATATTACAACAGTATTTTAAACAGTCGGCATACCTACAGGTTGTCCAAATTGTTTGTCCAAAACAATATTTTTTATGGATATCTAGGTAAACAAATTAAAAATATACTACCATTTTTATTGTAATCAGTATTGGCTACCCATTAAGTTCCCTAAGCGATCGTGCGTTTGTTTACACTTTTTTCTTTTTATGGCACTCATAACACTGTTTTATTAATACTTTAAGCATACAGTAAATTCACAGATTTTAACGAGATTTTTTTTCTAAATAACGCGCGGCCATTCACATCGATACTTGAACAACACTAAAACAAAATGTGCGGCACCCGCACCACTCGCTCTCCTTTCCTTGCGGCTATGAGGCCTGCGATTCAGGAGACTCAAAAGATCTCCTAACGCACCAAATGAATAAAGTTATTACTCAGTGCGTTAGGGACCTAATCTATCTCCAATTTTTTTTAATACGTCGATGAGTTAAATTTTTAGCAGGAAGCAAGTTTCTATATTTGTCTCCGTCATACTCGTAGTAATTCAGCTGCTATTGCCTCCCGCACAGAGGTGCGAAATACGAAATCGGGCGCCGCACTGAATGAAAGACTCATAAGAGATCTTTTAGATCTCGTAACGCAGTGAACGTGTTAAGTTTTCATCGGCCCGAAGGGCCAAAAGCACACAGAAGAAGGAGCTCCGCGTGAGCGGAGCTCCGTCGACACTGTTTCTTGTCAATTCAAATTAGGAAAAAACGCTACTGTGAAAATAAGCTTCAGTAAAAAGCTATGGTGAGAAAAAAGCATTTAGGAAAATTTGCGAACGGAAATTTTGCTACAAGGAAATTACGATTTTGGTAAATTGATCTAACCAGCCCTCATTTGAACGGCATTCGTGAAGGCGAAGCAGAGATGGGTGCAATATGGTTATCTGTACCCTTATAAACTATGAAAATGTGCTAGCGGACAGTCATCCGCAATAGGGATGTTGACACTACCAATCAACTGACGTACTTTTTATGAGCTGTCAAAACACAATTCTCCCATAGAGTTTGAATGGCAATAGCAATTAATGACGTCACTTGTTCGCATACTCAATCAACTGACTATTATTTGTTTTACAGCAACAAAAAATCTGATTTTGCAATTAATCGAAAATTAATCTAATTTTCAGGGCTAAAATAAAGCGTTTTTTAACTGGAGTCGTCTCTTCGAATTATTTTTTAATGACGTCAACATCCCTATTGATAAACTACTTAGAATGCGATATGGAATAGGCTATGAGATTGAAATGCTGCGAACAAGATTCAATGTTTATTAAGGCCGTAAGGCTATAAGGCCGTTGTTTAGTAAATAATTCGATACACCCCCTCCCGTGTGGAGCCAATGAATATTCATAATTGGTCAAGGAAATCATTAATCGATGCTCAGGGTGTACCGGCCCAAGAACTGCTCTACTCTCCGTACGAGTCCAGAAGGGAACCGTAGCTCTTGGGCATACGATGAGGTTACCTGACGCGCGCCTCAATTCCAACAAGTATTTCATTTTAAAATGGATTTTTTCGTATTAGGCATCAGAATATGTTAGTCATAATCAGAGATCGAAATTTTCACGGCAAAATATAAGACTGTCGCAATCAAGCTAGTGTTTGAACCAATTTTTATCGATATCGATAGTTGTGCAATAGAAGAAAAAAACGGTCCACTAAATAAAAAACATATTTTATACAGAATTTTAGGTCAGGTGATAAACGAAACAGGCTACTCTCAGAGAATGTTGAAGTTAATGATTATCTACTCCTATCACTATCACAAACCAAATAAAATGTCATGTGCTGCTGTGTGTACTGACGCAGACGAAGAAGAAATTTCATCTGTCTCTATATAATTTTTTACAAACTTGACCTAAAATTCTGTATTAAATATGTTTTTTTATTTAGTAGACCGTTTTTTCTCCTATTCAAACTATCGATATCGATAACAATTGTTTCTAACACTAGCTTGATTGCAACAGTCTTATATTTTGCCGCGAAAATTCCGATCTCTGCATAATTATCCTGCAACAATCACGGCACTGACTCGAATACACTTTTGAGTTGCCGAATTTAATAGGTAGTGTACATTTGAAAGAATTTTATCACTTGCATTTCAAACTATACCGTCTGAAACCATGAATTGCATAAGCCTTTTAGTGAACAATTAAATACTTCTTTATCTTATCGTTCGACAATGAAAGAAAGCGGGTGCTTTGATGTTAACTCTTTTCGATATTAAAATATTGACATTAGGTTGCCACTGTTTTTAATTGTCTGCTGCGGTAAATACGAACAAATAGTTTACAGTTAGTTAAAAAGGGGTAATTTGGATGTCGAATTGGTGCAAAATGACAATATTGAAATATGAAAAAGGCGCTGGTCCAGATCTGCTAACGATGTAACAATAAAGTAATAATGAAACATCAAATATAGAATAAGATAACACTGAATAAGACAAATTTAAATCAATGCGAGATTTAAAATTAACGAGACAAGAAACATGCTTGTTCAGGAGAATGTAAGATGACGAATGTCGTTATAATGTCTAACGACGTTAAACAAGGTCCCGCTTCTAATCAGTTTTTTGCGACGTGGAATAAGGTACACCTGTACGGGTATAAGGCCTCTCGAATATAATGTAATCTGGAATATTTCAGCAAATGCTTGGGTTAATTTAACTGAACACACCCTGCCCTGTAAAGGTTTTACATTGGAATTTTTAACGCCGAATATTTTGAATACCTATCGACCAATATTATGGAACCATTTACAGTGATGTTTAGTCAAACTAACCCAAGCATCTGTTGAAATATTTCGGATTAATTTTAAGACCAAGAGTATATCGTTAGTATCTAATAACATGCAATCATGTAGTTACCATTGTCTTTATATTAGTTGTAAACATCCCCCTGTTAAATCACACGATCGTTCATTGACTAAAAGACTTCCGGTGAAATCTGGTCAAAAAAACTAATTCTAACAAATACATGACCAGGATAAAGGCAGATGGCGCCTCCTCGAAGGAGCGGAAATCGAAAGGGATTTTTTTTGCATTTATTCAATGGAACAAAAAACCTGTGGGAACATTTTTTTTTTTGATTAAAAAATAGTGAAAGCTGGTATCCGTTTTAGTTATCCCAAGTTTTATTCATAATTCAAGGATGACTTTTTTGTAGTTATGAATGACGGTACAAACAAAATGAAAAAGTTAATAGGTATCACATTATAGTGTGTTGGTCCATAATCAAATCAAAAGGTACATTATCGACATGTAACATAGAAAAAAAGTTGATTACATATTTCTAATATGCTTGTGGTGGTTTGTCTTGATTTACAGCTACGCATACGCATAGTCAAAAAATGACACCTAGAAAGAATGATGGGCAAATTGACCCATATAACCCATACAAATCTCATGTATACCACGTGAAAGCTAATTACATAAGCTTCATTTTCAAATACCGGGAAAAACTTCAAAACCCCAGAGAAGAGAGTTATCAGCCTTCAAATATTTACACACATACAACGTTTATTACACACTTATAAATGAATAGCGAAATATTCTCAATCAGACTGCTGCTGCTGATGACATTGCAAATAAAAAATATATAAGACTTTCAAAAAGTTCGAATATTGAGTTACGAGATAGTTTTCGGCTTGGAAAGTGATAGATAGGTATTGCAACAGTAAAGTATAGTCATAGCACAGAGCTACGAACCTCAAAGGTTTATAAAAAGCGAGATCAGTCCATCATAATGGCTGAATGTGAGGGTTTGTCCTTAACACATCCCCATAGAGTTGAAAGTTATCCACGTTTTCATTCCGGGTCTGTACGAACTTAAATATTTCATCATGAAATATCTCGATTCTCCCAGCCTTCACAGTCTAGTCATCATAATAATAATTACAGCAAATAGTGGCATCAATAAGCCTACATACGTTATAATTCTATTGGTGTTTGGGCTGGGTTCCATAAATTTTTGCCCATCATTCTTTGCAAATTTCAAGAAGTGTAAACTTTTTGTTAAACTCCATATCAAACCACACCAAATTCCACTGATCTTATACCTGCTACTTGAGATGACCAATAAATTCAAATTCAAGATACTTTCAATATGAATTTTTGACGTTGATTGCGACAGAATATAAATTGAGAAGATTATGCGTTCGTGTTAAAACATGGCTGGCGGTCCCGCGTTATTAGTAGTAGCGATCGAGATTAAAATCTTTACAACCTAATGGTCCCTGCATAGTCAATGATACATCCCAATGCTAGGGAGCTTATTTTTAACATGAAATGTAAAACTTTATGAGAATAAGTCTTTTACACTGCACTCAATAGTTGTATATGTATTTGAGGGAATAAGTAAATGTTTTCCAGCGCTCTAAGTATCCAATTGCCTTATAAATTTGAAATCACTACCAAATTTCCTAAGGAATATTCATATACTGCACCAAAGAAAATAAGGGCCATTTGAGTTCCATTGGTAAATAAATATAATGATTTCTAATATCCCTTGTCTAAAATAAGGTTTTATTAATTCAGTACAGTATAATAAAAATATCTCTTTTTGCACTAAAAATGTTCAGATAAAAACACAAAAAAAAAAATATTTTTACCAATACTTGCTTGTTTTTTTTTCAGTACTATAAAGTTTTTTTTTTTAAATTAAGACAAAAGTAAAGCGGCGGCGCTGCCGAAATATCGTTCTCACGCGTTCATTCTACACATTTTTTTAGTACTTACTAAGAAGTAAATTTTACAACGAGACACAAAAATCGTGTGATATTTTATCACAACATTTTTGACTTTTCACGTTTCTCAAATGCCTAGCGCATTTTTTAAATCGTGTAAACAAAAGTAACGGTACTTACTGCTCCAGTATAAGCTTTAATTAGGATAAAATTAAAGCGTAACATACATGATTACGATTAAATTAAAATTCGAAATGAAATTCAAATTCGATGGCAAATAAACTTTTCAGGGTTTCCAAAATAAAAAATGTCAAGACCTACTTACAATTTTTTCCATACAGCTCTGGCAGTAAGGTACTAATATCTCTCGCTTATGAGTGAAGTGTTTATTTGAAAAAAATACTCAGAATTACTCAAGTCTAGGGTGAATGAGCATTTACTAGGCAAGCGTGCTCTATCGTAGGCGTCATCTTTGCTTTCCATCAGGCGTGATTATGGTCAAACGCGAGCCTATATTGTAAAAAAAAAATCTTACAGCTACCAAATTTTTTATCAAATGTCTACAATTCGTTGCCCGCATGGGAATCGTACAGCCTTCCGAAGTGAGGTAGTGACGTAAGATCCGGCATTGAATTTTTCTCACAAAATTATCGCCTTTTTTAAATGAATGCCTTCCGTCTGATTTGGGAACATTCGTAAATTAATTGCAGGTCTATACTTTTTGTTCTGTGAAACGGTACTAACACAAATACATAATATGTACATTTATACATATACATATATATGTCGTACTTACTTGTATACCATATTTATAACACAAAATCTTTTCGTGTTCTTCATTTTTGTGTTACAAAATTATTACAAATTGTAAATCTTGATTATAAGACAATTTGTTTTGATTCCTAAGAGACACTTCCAATACAACTTAGTTAAAAAAAACTTAAGTTACTGCCTTTACGTACACTCATAATCAAGTTGCTTCAACTGATTTAATATCTCATATCAAAATCCTTTTTAACTCCCTTGCTTTACAAGCCATGAAAATTGCAAGTCACTATTATAATTATTATGTCTAGTAAGTTTACGAAACCCGACTCCTTTTGTGTTTACGCCAATTTTCTATACATCGCATGGTCGTAACGCTCACTACATTTTAGTTACTTGGTAGTACACGTAATGTATTAGAAAATTATTCAATGCGTCGCCGGTCGCTTTTATTCTCAGCTGGGCCGTTAGGGTGTATATACACACATGTATAGCACAAGATCGTGGGAGTTTGCCGCAGGTGTATGCAACACGCTTCCTACCGCAGACGAAGGCTGGTGTTAGTCTTATTGACAAGAACGTGCTAAAATTTGTGTGATTTTACAGCACACTATTATGGATCTCACGATTATATGTACTATTCAATGTACAATTTTAGATGTTGTACAGCTATGCAGCAAAGTATTCCAAAATTCGAAGCTAATATTATTTTTTCTTTATTATGTTACTTTGCGAAAATCCATATCAATATCCCTTGATAATGAAGTAGCGAGGTTGTTGTTCATTATAAAGTTTCCTAATAAAAATTGCAATAAAATGAGCTAACCTATTTTTTCAAATGATCGTAACTGCAGTAGCAAATTACAGCTCTAAGTAGTTTTATCAAATTGCCCAAAATTTCATTCCGGCGATATTTTGTATCAGACAGATTGATAAAAATCTCTGAATTGCTGGTATTGGTTAGAATTTTAGAGTATAATTGTAGATTGGTCGACAGTGAAACAAAAAAAAACCTGGAAAACAATGAAAACCTGAAAGGTTATTTTAGCAAAGAGTTTTCAAATGACGTTAAAAACACCAATACGGTTTTAATAATAAATTAAAGTAAACTGAAATTTAGTTAAATCAGAAGTAAATTACAATTGAAGTGCCAGTTCTATTGAATATCGCGGTCTGCAGAAAATAAAATCACACAGCTTTTGCACCACACCTGACCACTTTAGATTATACATCGTTGTTGTTTTTTACTGAAAACTAACTGACGTTCCAATATAAGGTTTACGAGTATGCTATGAGTGGATATGTGCCAAGTCATTTTCTTTGATAAGAGCTTTAAAGAACGCTATATTTTGTACATTTTTAATTGTAGTTCCCACTTCGTTATACGCAGTATCCATTACTTAAATTTTCCAAATCGATTATTTTATTGCCGCGTGAGTTCTAAAGACTCAATAATGTAATTAAAATTCGCCTTACAACTTTATAACAAACATAAAAATTTACGATTTCACCGCTTTATCTGAATCACAGTACTAAAAAAGGTACTAAAGCCAACAACAATAATGTTGCCACAAAAAATATTAAACGCTGAAAAATTTATTGCCAGCGTATAATTTATTTATTTAAACTGAGAATATGCAAATATTTATAAAAAAAATAGCTGCTCGCCCCGATTTCCTGCGACTGTACTTATCCACTCTGCTGCTTTTGTGCATTTGCTGTCATTTATTGACAAATGATTTCAAACAATTTAATTTTTGTTTTAAGGAATAAATTTGATTCAAATTGATAAATAAATTGGCAACCTTAGTTCCCCAAAGTATGTGAGTGGTTATGAAGTATATGAGGCCAAATATTCACTTTACATTACGACCAAAAATACATTTTTTTTCTTACTATTTTTCAAAAATTTTTTTCGTTCATTCTTTTTCTGACAATTATAAAAAAATATTTTTTTTTATTAAAAATACAATAAATTTTTTTTATCAATTAGGTGCAGCCGTTCTAGTCATGAACCAACATACATCCATACATCCGGGAATTGTTTTTTTATTTATATAGAAAAGACGATACATGTTTGCCAGTATCTCTCTGCCTCCTAATCCGGACGCCAAAAAGCAAATGAAATAGAAATCAGCAACCCTTCCTCGCACCTGTTGAATTAAGTTTTTCAATAAGGCCCTTTTTTCGTCCCGATAGCAAGGTGCAAAACTTTGAGATACCGAACACCTTATTAGTATACTACCCCCGGCCATTCCTTCAACGGAACCCAAAAACAAAACAAATCACTATCAGATAATCGCATTCAAAATTATGGCCTTCGTAACCCATTCTTGACCTACCATCAGCTGCCTTTGCTCAACCCATATGCTACAAATATAGGTCAATTAGATTTTACATCGTTGATTAAATACGTGTCTTAGAACTGAACACGTTAGAATCTTTTTGGCTTGAATATTATTTAAGGATGCCTAAAATACTTTGGATGAAATTGGACAGTGGTAATGAATCTTCTAAAACATGGCATCTGATTAGTATTATTTTATGGTTGAAAATTGGTGACACCAGCAGGTGGTTGCAAGTGGTCATTTGTTAAAAGGGATCGGATTGGACATTGAGTTATTATTTTTGATCATAAAAAATATATAAGTGTCTGTTTCTCGTGACTGTGCTCTTTTTTCGCTACTGTTCTTTTATAATTATAATTATGTGCCTTAATAGTGATTGTCAAGGTGTTTTACGCTTACTTAAATTGAAAGAGTGAATATTTTGATAGAACCTTCCTCAATTAGAAACCTCTACACGCGGCTTTGCTTGCGTGAACATTTAGGATAGGTAGTTGAATACCAAATTCGGAATTTTACTAAATTCCCATGAAAATTCCCAAAAATCAAAAGGTTGTTGTAATGGTTACTAAATTTTAATTTATGTTGTAAGAAAAACACCCGTGCAAAATTCCATGTTTATAGACTTGTTGAGATTTTGGAATCTCCGTACTTCCCGATCTCGTGAAATTCCCGTTACACACCAAGCTTCAATTAAAATTCGTCCAGTTTAAAGAGTAACAAATACACAAACTAGGTACACAAACTTTCGAATCTATAATAAGTATTAATAGAATAAGATTATCAAAACCGATTTTTTTTGTGGAATAATTTACACCAATTGAGCTAGATAGTTCTTGCGCGTATAATGCGATCCCGCAGAGAAACTCCGAGCATAGACGAGACCAATCTGTTTGGCGAGCCTTGGGGGAGTCCTATGTTCAGCAGTGGACGTCTTTCGGCGGAAATGATGATGATGATGAGCTAGATAGTCCCAAACTAAGCAAAGTTTATACGAGGATACTATGGGCACTAGACAATTGATATGTATTGGATGTTAAAACTCCAAAAAATTTATTAAATACCATTATACATTAATTACAGGTGAATAAAAAAATAAATCACAGTCAATAATAATAAACTAACAATAAATTAAATTCAAAACAAAATTACATCAAAATTAAAATTAAAATGATAATTTCTCTGAGATTTATCATTTCGACGGCAGCAATTAACATTGCTGGAACTACATTTTTTTTCAAATTCCATTTTATTGGGATCATAGGATCGATAGCGATGTTTAGAAAATTTTATTTCCGAAGGTTTAGAATCCCGAAAACTTCATTTGTCCGATAGAATTTTTTTTCTGAAACTGTAAATATTTCTTGTAGAACCTTTTAGGTTAGGTTAGGGTTGTTTTATAAATATCCTGAAATATTTACAGTTTCAGAAAAAAATGCATTCGGATAAATGAAGCATTCGGGATTTTAAGCCTTCGGAATTTTTTTTTCTAAATTTTGATAGGTAACCCATTTTTTTACATTAAATGTCAGCGGGGAGCGGGAATGTGCAGGAGGGAGGTAGCACGACAGCTCAAGTGACTTAATCTGTACTAGAGTTGAGATTTCTATTGTGCAGGAGGGAGGTAGCACGACAGCTGAAGTGACTTAATCTGTACTAGAGTTGAGATTTCCATTGTGCAGGAGGGAGGTAACACGACAGCTCAAGCGACTTAATCTGTACTAGAGTTGAGATTTCTATTGTGCAGGAGGGAGGTAGCACGACAGCTCAAGCGACTTAATCTGTACTAGAGTTGAGATTTCTATTGTGCAGGAGGGAGGTAGCACGACAGCTCAAGCGACTTAATCTGTACTAGAGTTGAGATTTCTATTGTGCAGGAGGGAGGTAGCACGACAGCTCAAGCGACTTAATCTGTACTAGAGTTGAGATTTCTATTGTGCAGGAGGGAGGTAGCACGACAGCTGAAGTGACTTAATCTGTACTAGAGTTGAGATTTCTATTGTGCAGGAGGGAGGTAGCACGACAGCTGAAGTGACTTAATCTGTACTAGAGTTGAGATTTCCATTGTGCAGGAGGGAGGTAGCACGACAGCTCAAGCGACTTAATCTGTACTAGAGTTGAGATTTCTATTGTGCAGGAGGGAGGTAGCACGACAGCTGAAGTGACTTAATCTGTACTAGAGTTGAGATTTCTATTGTGCAGGAGGGAGGTAGCACGACAGCTGAAGTGACTTAATCTGTACTAGAGTTGAGATTTCTATTGTGCAGGAGGGAGGTAGCACGACAGCTCAAGCGACTTAATCTGTACTAGAGTTGAGATTTCTATTGTGCAGGAGGGAGGTAGCACGACAGCTGAAGTGACTTAATCTGTACTAGAGTTGAGATTTCCATTGTGCAGGAGGGAGGTAGCACGACAGCTCAAGCGACTTAATCTGTACTAGAGTTGAGATTTCTATTGTGCAGGAGGGAGGTAGCACGACAGCTCAAGCGACTTAATCTGTACTAGAGTTGAGATTTCTATTGTGCAGGAGGGAGGTAGCACGACAGCTGAAGTGACTTAATCTGTACTAGAGTTGAGATTTCCATTGTGCAGGAGGGAGGTAGCGCGACAGCTGAAGTGACTTAATCTGTACTAGAGTTGAGATTTCCATTGTGCAGGAGGGAGGTAACACGACAGCTCAAGCGACTTAATCTGTACTAGAGTTGAGATTTCTATTGTGCAGGAGGGAGGTAGCACGACAGCTGAAGTGACTTAATCTGTACTAGAGTTGAGATTTCTATTGTGCAGGAGGGAGGTAGCACGACAGCTGAAGTGACTTAATCTGTACTAGAGTTGAGATTTCCATTGTGCAGGAGGGAGGTAGCACGACAGCTCAAGCGACTTAATCTGTACTAGAGTTGAGATTTCTATTGTGCAGGAGGGAGGTAGCACGACAGCTGAAGTGACTTAATCTGTACTAGAGTTGAGATTTCTATTGTGCAGGAGGGAGGTAGCACGACAGCTGAAGTGACTTAATCTGTACTAGAGTTGAGATTTCTATTGTGCAGGAGGGAGGTAGCACGACAGCTCAAGCGACTTAATCTGTACTAGAGTTGAGATTTCTATTGTGCAGGAGGGAGGTAGCACGACAGCTGAAGTGACTTAATCTGTACTAGAGTTGAGATTTCCATTGTGCAGGAGGGAGGTAGCACGACAGCTCAAGCGACTTAATCTGTACTAGAGTTGAGATTTCTATTGTGCAGGAGGGAGGTAGCACGACAGCTCAAGCGACTTAATCTGTACTAGAGTTGAGATTTCTATTGTGCAGGAGGGAGGTAGCACGACAGCTGAAGTGACTTAATCTGTACTAGAGTTGAGATTTCCATTGTGCAGGAGGGAGGTAGCACGACAGCTCAAGCGACTTAATCTGTACTAGAGTTGAGATTTCTATTGTGCAGGAGGGAGGTAGCACGACAGCTGAAGTGACTTAATCTGTACTAGAGTTGAGATTTCCATTGTGCAGGAGGGAGGTAACACGACAGCTCAAGCGACTTAATCTGTACTAGAGTTGAGATTTCTATTGTGCAGGAGGGAGGTAGCACGACAGCTGAAGTGACTTAATCTGTACTAGAGTTGAGATTTCTATTGTGCAGGAGGGAGGTAGCACGACAGCTGAAGTGACTTAATCTGTACTAGAGTTGAGATTTCCATTGTGCAGGAGGGAGGTAGCACGACAGCTCAAGCGACTTAATCTGTACTAGAGTTGAGATTTCTATTGTGCAGGAGGGAGGTAGCACGACAGCTGAAGTGACTTAATCTGTACTAGAGTTGAGATTTCTATTGTGCAGGAGGGAGGTAGCACGACAGCTGAAGTGACTTAATCTGTACTAGAGTTGAGATTTCTATTGTGCAGGAGGGAGGTAGCACGACAGCTGAAGTGACTTAATCTGTACTAGAGTTGAGATTTCCATTGTGCAGGAGGGAGGTAGCACGACAGCTCAAGC
Source organism: Archips xylosteana (assembly GCA_947563465.1). Lineage (NCBI taxonomy): Eukaryota > Metazoa > Arthropoda > Insecta > Lepidoptera > Tortricidae > Archips > Archips xylosteana. Next base: position 14,880,335 of record OX387349.1, read on the forward strand.
GACTTAATCTGTACTAGAGTTGAGATTTCTATTGTGCAGGAGGGAGGTAGCACGACAGCTGAAGTGACTTAATCTGTACTAGAGTTGAGATTTCTATTGTGCAGGAGGGAGGTAGCACGACAGCTGAAGTGACTTAATCTGTACTAGAGTTGAGATTTCCATTGTGCAGGAGGGAGGTAGCACGACAGCTCAAGCGACTTAATCTGTACTAGAGTTGAGATTTCTATTGTGCAGGAGGGAGGTAGCACGACAGCTGAAGTGACTTAATCTGTACTAGAGTTGAGATTTCTATTGTGCAGGAGGGAGGTAGCACGACAGCTGAAGTGACTTAATCTGTACTAGAGTTGAGATTTCTATTGTGCAGGAGGGAGGTAGCACGACAGCTCAAGCGACTTAATCTGTACTAGAGTTGAGATTTCTATTGTGCAGGAGGGAGGTAGCACGACAGCTGAAGTGACTTAATCTGTACTAGAGTTGAGATTTCCATTGTGCAGGAGGGAGGTAGCACGACAGCTCAAGCGACTTAATCTGTACTAGAGTTGAGATTTCTATTGTGCAGGAGGGAGGTAGCACGACAGCTGAAGTGACTTAATCTGTACTAGAGTTGAGATTTCTATTGTGCAGGAGGGAGGTAGCACGACAGCTGAAGTGACTTAATCTGTACTAGAGTTGAGATTTCTATTGTGCAGGAGGGAGGTAGCACGACAGCTGAAGTGACTTAATCTGTACTAGAGTTGAGATTTCCATTGTGCAGGAGGGAGGTAACACGACAGCTCAAGCGACTTAATCTGTACTAGAGTTGAGATTTCTATTGTGCAGGAGGGAGGTAGCACGACAGCTGAAGTGACTTAATCTGTACTAGAGTTGAGATTTCTATTGTGCAGGAGGGAGGTAGCACGACAGCTGAAGTGACTTAATCTGTACTAGAGTTGAGATTTCCATTGTGCAGGAGGGAGGTAGCACGACAGCTCAAGCGACTTAATCTGTACTAGAGTTGAGATTTCTATTGTGCAGGAGGGAGGTAGCACGACAGCTGAAGTGACTTAATCTGTACTAGAGTTGAGATTTCTATTGTGCAGGAGGGAGGTAGCACGACAGCTGAAGTGACTTAATCTGTACTAGAGTTGAGATTTCTATTGTGCAGGAGGGAGGTAGCACGACAGCTGAAGTGACTTAATCTGTACTAGAGTTGAGATTTCTATTGTGCAGGAGGGAGGTAGCACGACAGCTGAAGTGACTTAATCTGTACTAGAGTTGAGATTTCTATTGTGCAGGAGGGAGGTAGCACGACAGCTCAAGCGACTTAATCTGTACTAGAGTTGAGATTTCTATTGTGCAGGAGGGAGGTAGCACGACAGCTGAAGTGACTTAATCTGTACTAGAGTTGAGATTTCCATTGTGCAGGAGGGAGGTAGCACGACAGCTCAAGCGACTTAATCTGTACTAGAGTTGAGATTTCTATTGTGCAGGAGGGAGGTAGCACGACAGCTCAAGCGACTTAATCTGTACTAGAGTTGAGATTTCTATTGTGCAGGAGGGAGGTAGCACGACAGCTGAAGTGACTTAATCTGTACTAGAGTTGAGATTTCCATTGTGCAGGAGGGAGGTAGCACGACAGCTCAAGCGACTTAATCTGTACTAGAGTTGAGATTTCTATTGTGCAGGAGGGAGGTAGCACGACAGCTGAAGTGACTTAATCTGTACTAGAGTTGAGATTTCCATTGTGCAGGAGGGAGGTAACACGACAGCTCAAGCGACTTAATCTGTACTAGAGTTGAGATTTCTATTGTGCAGGAGGGAGGTAGCACGACAGCTGAAGTGACTTAATCTGTACTAGAGTTGAGATTTCTATTGTGCAGGAGGGAGGTAGCACGACAGCTGAAGTGACTTAATCTGTACTAGAGTTGAGATTTCCATTGTGCAGGAGGGAGGTAGCACGACAGCTCAAGCGACTTAATCTGTACTAGAGTTGAGATTTCTATTGTGCAGGAGGGAGGTAGCACGACAGCTGAAGTGACTTAATCTGTACTAGAGTTGAGATTTCTATTGTGCAGGAGGGAGGTAGCACGACAGCTGAAGTGACTTAATCTGTACTAGAGTTGAGATTTCTATTGTGCAGGAGGGAGGTAGCACGACAGCTGAAGTGACTTAATCTGTACTAGAGTTGAGATTTCCATTGTGCAGGAGGGAGGTAGCACGACAGCTGAAGTGACTTAATCTGTACTAGAGTTGAGATTTCTATTGTGCAGGAGGGAGGTAGCACGACAGCTGAAGTGACTTAATCTGTACTAGAGTTGAGATTTCTATTGTGCAGGAGGGAGGTAGCACGACAGCTCAAGCGACTTAATCTGTACTAGAGTTGAGATTTCTATTGTGCAGGAGGGAGGTAGCACGACAGCTGAAGTGACTTAATCTGTACTAGAGTTGAGATTTCTATTGTGCAGGAGGGAGGTAGCACGACAGCTGAAGTGACTTAATCTGTACTAGAGTTGAGATTTCTATTGTGCAGGAGGGAGGTAGCACGACAGCTGAAGTGACTTAATCTGTACTAGAGTTGAGATTTCTATTGTGCAGGAGGGAGGTAGCACGACAGCTGAAGTGACTTAATCTGTACTAGAGTTGAGATTTCTATTGTGCAGGAGGGAGGTAGCACGACAGCTCAAGCGACTTAATCTGTACTAGAGTTGAGATTTCTATTGTGCAGGAGGGAGGTAGCACGACAGCTGAAGTGACTTAATCTGTACTAGAGTTGAGATTTCCATTGTGCAGGAGGGAGGTAGCACGACAGCTCAAGCGACTTAATCTGTACTAGAGTTGAGATTTCTATTGTGCAGGAGGGAGGTAGCACGACAGCTGAAGTGACTTAATCTGTACTAGAGTTGAGATTTCTATTGTGCAGGAGGGAGGTAGCACGACAGCTCAAGCGACTTAATCTGTACTAGAGTTGAGATTTCTATTGTGCAGGAGGGAGGTAGCACGACAGCTGAAGTGACTTAATCTGTACTAGAGTTGAGATTTCCATTGTGCAGGAGGGAGGTAGCACGACAGCTCAAGCGACTTAATCTGTACTAGAGTTGAGATTTCTATTGTGCAGGAGGGAGGTAGCACGACAGCTCAAGCGACTTAATCTGTACTAGAGTTGAGATTTCTATTGTGCAGGAGGGAGGTAGCACGACAGCTCAAGCGACTTAATCTGTACTAGAGTTGTTATTTCTATCCTACCTAGCTATCACTAAACGTGTCTAGTGAAATGATAAAACGAGTTGACTTTGCGATTTCGTTTCACCAACTCACTCAACTCAAATTGCTAAACAAATCAGGTGAAATCAAAAAAAGAATTGTCATTTCAATAAACAAGTTTAGGATTTTGATCAAATGACTGTTTTTTTCTAGGAAAATGATAAAATGAATTCTCTATTTTAACATCTTGGGTGATTAGATCATTTTCCTTAAAGATTTGTTCAAATTTCTATTTTAGCCATTTCCCTGCGATATGTATACATACATCAAAGAAAGATAAATATTCTATCAATATACATAATGTAACATCCATGACTCAAGTATAGCCATACATACATATTCATCACTCAAACGTCAGCCCCTACCGGGATTCGAATTCAAAACTGAACGTTCAAAGTCAGGGTCACTAACAACTAAGCTATCCGGTCTTAAAAACATAATGTATAAAAAAAAATACAGTGCACACTCCTGTGTTAATTATTCAAGAGGCGGTATTAAAGCAATTTTCACATGACAATGAAGAATAAACACGTACAAAGTCGTAAGTAATTAACAATTTAAGAGAATGCTAGCTACCCACGATCAATGTACTTAGAGGCAGGTACAATGGCGTTTCCCACATCATAACAGTCGTAATAGCAGATTCTTCTAGATGATATTGCCCGTGATATCATTAAGTCAAGTGCTAATTTCTGTGTAAGGTTCCGCCGGTTTTTTTTTCGCTCAGCAACATAAGCCTGTTTTAAACTTGTACTCCTAATTAAACCCGGCACTTAATCACGACGAAATAATACTTCGACGTTTTGAGCTGCAATATATCGTTGTGATTAATTATGACCTGCTGGTTAAACGATGTCTTTATCATCAGCCTTTATTTTTTTTAAGTTTTTAACATGCCGTTTTATTATGTATCAAATCTTGGAAGTTGAATGAAATCCACTTCCATTGGTCAGATTTACTTGAAATCGGTATACATTATGTAAGATGAATGACAATTCAAGTAAAGTCAACAAAATAGTGCAGTAATCAAAAAAAACATGTACTTGCCAGTACTTGTTTACTAAAAATGAAATTTTCAACGAAGCAAATGAATATTCTTTTTAAACGTATCTGACCCAAGAAAAATGAGTTTAATTACATTTGGCATGACTTCAGGCAATGATTAACAGAAGCTGTACAGTAAGAAAATTGCAAGTTCAGTCTACGAAAACGGTATGGCTAGAAATACACATACCTGTAGCTTACACATTTTCGTGCTAGTAACTTGCATACTTGTGTCATAATTATATTTATGAAGTTTGACGTACACGCGCCAGCTGTACATGTCTGTAGATTGCAAAAAAAATTGCAATCTACAGACATGTGTAACACGGGCTTAACATCAGCAAAATTCGTGCTTGAGAAATAATATAGTTCCTCTTTTCTGCATATCCCTGACACATTTTTCTTATCACTGCGCTTGCAACGGATGGAGCTAAAAACTCCTCCCGACAACGAATCTAACGCCGATGTGAACCGTTTAGAATGCACATTAGCGCTTTTTTGTCTCCGTATTTGGTGTGTCGTGTGTCTGTGTCTGCAATTACCAGGAACTTGCTGCTAAGAGCCAGTTTTTTTTACGATTTTGGAAAAAAGTGCAGTGTAGTTCTGAGTAAACAGGTGAGTTTGAAGAACTTCTATTACTTGCAAGTTACATCTTGCACAAAATTTTTATTCTAGTACGACCAAGCGTGCTAAATTATGAACACAATTCTAAGCGAATGTAACCTAATAGACTTAATTAGATGTGGGTCTCTCGAGATTAAGTGTAGAGTGACTTATAGAAACATCAAAAAGCTTTTATTTTCGAAAGAACTAATTAAACTATGCCAATCATCCTCAGACATTACTGTATTCCTTTACTCTCAATATAATCTGTTGATTTCATGCGTGACGTCATGCAACCTATGGGTCATACACAGTGTAAGTAAAAACCGACCAAGTGCGAGTCGGATTCGCGCACGAAGGGTTCCGTACCATTATCTAGTACCTGGGCGACCGAGCTCTGCTCGGGCAGAAACTCGGTACCAAGCGTTTTCCCAGAGATAAGACCAAGCTAGATCAATTTTTCATCCCCGAAAACCCCCAAATACCAAATTTCATCGAAATCGTTGGAACCGTTTCCGAGATCCTGATTATATACACCGGAGGGGTGGGGGGTGGGGGGTGAGAGGGGGGAGGGGATGCGGGGGAGGGAGCGCGGGGGAATTAAAGGGGGGATGAAAATTTCATTGATTTTGCCGTAGGATGCACCGTTTTCAAGATATTTGACAAAAACACCGGAGGGGGGGGGGTGAGTCACGTTAAACTATCGTCCGTAAACCGACTTTACAGACAACCGGCTTTTCCTGTTCTGTGCTCCCAATAGGGAACGTGCACATAGACGGTGCTGCCAACTGGTGCCATAAGGGTGCCATCAATTTGAATGTTTTACCTTGATAAGTTTGTTTTACTGTCCGCATAGTGTCTCTTCTGTCGCATTAGTGCTGCCGCCTATAGTTACTGCACGTTCCCTATAATACTTTTTCTTACAAAAAAGTAACTTTTTCTCACAAAAAAGTAACTTTTTCTCACAAAAGAAGAAACTTGACGTTTTCTCATAAAAAATAAACTTAAAAAAAAAACTAAAAATCTTGAAAAAAAACGTGGTATCGAACCGAGGTCGGCTGGATCCGCGACCACCCGATTTCTAATGTGCCATTATGATCTACTCGAAGTTGGCGAAATTTAGCTTTATATTCTAAAGCAAACAAAAATAGCCGGAAAACACGAGTAAAAGCGATTTTCTGAAAATGAAACATAGCTAGATCAGTTTTTCATCCCCGAAAACCCCCACATACCAAATTTCATCGAAATCGTTGGAGCCGTTTCCGAGATCCTGATTATATATATACATATATACAAGAATTGCTCGTTTAAAGGTATTAGATGAAAACAGTAAAAAAATCACGTTTTTTGTATGGGAGCCCCCCTTAAATAACTGTTTTATTTTAATTTAATTAATTATTTTTAAAGTAAATACATAACTTAATATTTTGTGAATATTTCAAGCGCCTACCTGTTGCCGTTATCAATATTGAGCAAAAACGAACAAAAAAATCACGTTTGTTGTATGGGAGCCTCCTTAAATATTAATTTTACTAACCGAAATACATCATTTGTGAAAATTTCAACTGTCTATCACGGTTCATGAGATACAGCATGGTGACAGACGGACGGACAGACGGACAGACGGACGGACAGCGGAGCCTCAGTAATAGGGTCCCGTTTTTACCATTTGGGTATGAAACCCTAAAAACGGCCCCCCAGTGGACATAAAATTAGCGACTCCGAGTCAGCAAACTTAAAAGATTTATTGAAATGGGTCGAAAGTAGGCCAGGCGTCCCATACGCCGATGTAGACTTGGCTAAATAATATTGGCTATAGACCCTTAACTTTTGCATGTCCACAGTAGACGCGAAAAAAAATGTGTATGACCCGTACATACCTACAATAAAGAATTATTATGTACATGCTTTTTTTTGTTGCTGCCTAATTCAAGTTCAAGCAGCTCCAAAACGAAAATACTTCAACTTTGTAATCTACAGCTCCTCGAACATAGGGTTGTTATCAGCTTGTATAATAGTTACAGTATCCGCATAACACTGCGCAGGCGACAACGTAACCGCGCGGTAATGGCGGCGCGCAATCTTCCGTGATAGTGAACTTGTGTTTTTTCCGTTACCGTTAGTCTGAGCTACATTCCGCGGTTGCCGCGGCCGCCGGCAGACGGAGCCACCGCAACCGTGTGATCTCTAGTGTAATACAATTTTATATTTATTGCCAACGTTCTAGATAAAGGCCACTTCCTGTTGCTACTGACTTGTTGGTGGGAATTATGAAGGCTTTGGCAGTTTTTAGGCAGCAATTTAGAATGTACTCCGCGGAACATAAAAAACGTAATCTGACCTTAGTACGAGTGTTGTGAATTTTAACACCATCAAAACTCTTATTATAACGACCGACGATTATAACGACCAAACTACAATTTTTTTTATCTATCTGCTACCAATCGCTGTGCGTTGATAATGCTTCCAATATTTATTTTGGAAAGTACAATATCACTTAAGTATAAGCTATGTTTTCTATGAAAAACAATTGAAACAAGAGCTGTATGGTAGAGTTTAAAAATATGTTTACACTTTACCACCTCTTGTGTTTGCATAAATTTTTCAGATGCATATTGCCTGTGAAAAGTTCTAAAATATCTTTTATCTCAACTGAACTTAGTGAAAAATAGTTAACATTAAAAAAATCACTGGTGAATTGAAAAACCAAATTTAAGAATAACAGTTACCGAGAAGGTAAACTTTAGTGGTCTCGTTAAACATTAAATAAACTCAATATATTTTAAGAAAACATCAAAATGAGGGCACAAAGAGTGCAAGCTGAAGTATGCTAAGTGGAGCATACACAGACGCAAAGTCTCAAGTAACGAATCGATAGCCGCAAGTAGCGCATGAAGTATGCCTCCAACTTAAAAAGTCTCTAAGTTTTTGAACATGCGCGTAAAACATAAAGTTAAAGTTTCATAATTCTCACCATCTGACACAGCTCTTTTAAGTAATACAAAGAAACACGACGGAAATAACTACCTCTCTAAGAATTCTAAGCTTTGAAGGCTGCTCGCGCGCCAGTTCAATGACCTGCCATTGCCAATGTCAGCCATCTTGAGTTCCGCAGTCGCTTACGTTCTTCACGTAAGAGGCTGTAACCCGTTGTTTGTGTGAGTAGGTAATGCTTGTTTTTCTATGCCAATGCGCGTGTGTGAGTTATTAGAAGTGAATGTGTACCTGTGTCTGTGTTAGTACTCGTACCAATGTACTAGTTGGTTTGCGTGGCGTGCAACTAGATGGCGCGGAGCAAACGAACTTATGGTGGTAAAGGCAGAAGATAATTCAATGTATACTTAAAAAACATAATTAGCGAAAGTACCTACTTAAGTAGTTAAATTGGTCTAACTAAGAAAAGACTCTACCTGATAATATGTTGATTTAGCCATTAATAACTTAAAGAATAAATAAATCGATATATTTTATATACGTATATTTTAGCTGAAGACGCCGTTAGTACATAAGATACTTGACTGAATTATGTTTTGCTAGAGTATCAACATATTGCATGCTGAAATTGCTGCCATTATAATGAAACTACAATTTTCTACGGTTCATGGTCACGTCAAAATAATAATGACAGCAGTTTTCTTTGAGCGTTTCTTACCATTTTGTAATGAATTTCTTTATTTTCGAGTTTTCTTTAAGGCGAGTAAACGCTTGACTATTTTTAATGCGCTTGTTAACTGTTTACGATAGTTGAAATCATTAGAACGCTTATATTTTTTTTAATAAAAATCGTTAAATATTATTTATTTTATTAGCAGTACGGCTGCTCACCGAATCTAAGATTTTTTCGCTTTTAAATAATAGGTAAATAAACACGCGCTTTATAACTTAACCTAATAAAAAACTATAATATCCCTTGAAGGGAGAAAAAAATAAAATAAAAATAAATAAATATCATGGGACAATTCACACCAATTGAGCTAGTCCCAAACTAGGCAAAGCTTGTACACTATGGGTACTAGGCAATGGATAAACAAACTTATATATATAAGTACATACTTAAATACATATTAAACACCCAAGACTCGAGCACAAACATTCGTATTATTCACACAAATATCTGCCCCGACCGGGAATCTAACCCAGGTCCTCAAGCTTCGTAGTTAAGTTCTCTAATAACTACGCTATCCGGTCGTCAAGCAATCGTCAAATCGTCGTCAATTGATTATTTCCTATTCCGTTTCAACTTCGAAACCAATTATGTCTCCAAAAAACATGTCTACCAATAAGTCTCTAGCTCCAGTGCTTTAGACTATGCATTGTCTGTTAGTCAGTCACAGGCAGTCAAGGCACTTGTCATAGCTATAGTTTTTATTTTTTAAATACGCAAGGCGTCCTGTTAGGTATTGATGGTATTTTTAATGACCTCGTAATCCCTTTATGTAATTTCCATATTATAAGAAATGGAATATTATGTATTTAAATTAAATTTTATCGTTTTATTTCAGTCGCTCTATAACAGCTAAAGAACAAAGAAATTATATAGAGCACGTACCAACTTCCCATTCAGAGTAGCAATTTAGCACCTGTCATTACATTTATAAATAATAGCACCTTGAGATCGGGATAATTCGTTAATTTACACGGCGAATGGTCATGCATGACAATGGTTTTGGTCGAGGCATTTCGCAAGTAACAAGTGTACGTGGCTTTTAGACTTCCGGAGCCAAAATGGCAAAAACGGAACCCTTATAGTTTTGCCATGTTTGTCTATCCTTTGAGACTATTAGTGCTAGAAAACTGTAATTTTGCATGGATATATGTATGTAGCAACTACCCTGACAAAATGGTAAAATAAATGTAAAAAAAAAATCTTTGGTGTACCCTCCTTGATAATACCTAGACTTAAAGTGGGGGTGATTTTTTACTCGCCTTACCTTATAGTGTGGAGTATCGTTAGACAGTTCTTTTAAAATCGTTAGGGTTTGTGAAGAAAATCTAATCACGATATTCCCGGTCCAAGTAAAACTAACAAAATCCTAACCACTAACTGTAGATAATATGAAATTTTGTACGGCTGTTCCTCATACAATGTAAATGAAGACCACGATGTAATTTCTGGAAATTCCCATGGGAATTTAGTAAAATCCCTTGGTTCCACTGCTAGATCTAACGCCTTAGCGTGCGAAGCCTTGGGTAAAGATTAGTAACAAATAAAAGCGAAATTAATGATTTAATAGTTCCTACTATCGCGTAGTGTAAACAGTTAGTTGGCTGCCTCCATGAATGCGACGCGTGGGATATCTTGGTCTGTTCTAGAATTAATCTGCGGTAACAGGTTCTTGTTATTCTAAGTACCTTGCTAATAGAACAGGCTGTAAATGACTGGTATTATCAGATTAATGCTCTAACAGTTCAGTTTATGACTTGTATTACGTAAACTAAAATATGGATGATAATATATTAGGAATGTAAAGTAAAAACTAAAATTCCAGTTTTTGCTACTGAAACTCAAACTTCAACTTATTGCATTAAATAATAATGATGTAGAACATAAAGAGTATGTAGGGCTCCAACTTTTACCTTGCAAAGGGCACAACAATGTTCATGTCGTATTTCATACAGTGACTTGTTTGCGAAATATAGGATGGGAGGAAATATCTCAAATTAACAAGGAAAACTATAACGGCTAAGTTTGCTTGAGAATTATTAGTAGTAAAGAGTAAAAAGCAGCCTGACTTATAAAATATTGCTTGTTTAATACGGACAGAATAATTAATAGTAAAATTAATATGATTTGCAAGGATTTTTTCATAACAGCTGCGGATCCCTATCCTGAGCATGTCCAACACGCTCTTGGCCGGTTTTTTTCATTTCACCAGATTTGTTTAGTGATTTGATAAAATCTCCGAAACACTTCAGTGAGTTGAAAAAACGAACTGGCAAAAGCAAATATTTTTATCATTTCGACATTATTTTGATCAAATTACCTATACCGTTTTACAGTAGAGACTTTATTAGACTTATAACATTCTTCAAAAGTAAAAAAGTGGTTTCAGTATTTTCGGAAATTCTCATAGGATACTTAATGAAAAATTGGACTTATATTATTATGTATATTCTCTTACTGAAGCCGATGATAATGATGGATTATTGGGTAACACACATTATTGGGTAGCAACAGCTTTGCCGGTTTTAGGCTGCGTTTCCACCAGAGATGTGCGAGGATGGGTTGCGAGGGATGTGTGTGTCATGAACCAATAGAAACACTTCATTTAAAAGGTCCCAAGTGAATGAAGTGTTTCTATTGGCTCATGACACACACATCCTTCGCAACGCATCCTCGCACATCTCTGGTGGAAATGCAGCCTTATGCTTTATTTAATCAAAGTGATAAAAGGTCAATTTCAGAAATAGGGTACAACTATATTTTTTCTCCGATTTTAGAAATTTTTGCATGGATCTGCACAAAATCAATAGCAATGTCGATTATAATGGGGTAAAAAAAATGTCCCCAGTTTTTCATACAAAATAAGTGTCGTTTTGTTACCTTCAAACACCAATGTATGAAAAGTAACAAAACTGACCTCGGTAAACTTTTTTCTCTATGTAGAATCGATAGTGCTACTAATTCTGAGTAGGTCCATACAAAAAAATTTAAATCCTAGAAAAAATGTATTGTATCCTATTTCTGAAATTCCCACAAATTTAAGAGCGTTTATACCCGCTGAGCTGGCAACGTTGCATTTTTATTAGTTTTTCTCGATTATTCCATAAAATTGAATGAAAATTAAAAATGTGGTGTACACGAATTGTTCTAATATATAAGTTAATGTGTCTACTGCAATAATTATTCGTGATAGACTTTTATTTTCTTTAAAAACGAACAAATTTTTACCTAACGTTTTTTAAAAAGGAAATATAAGTCTTATCACGAATAATTATTGCAGTAGACACATTAACTTATATATTAGAACAATTCGTATGTACACCACATTTTTAATTTGCATTCAATTTTTATGGAATAATCGAGAACAACTAACAATGCATTTTTGTTAACGTTGCCAGCTCAGCAGGTACAAATGCTCTTAAATTCTGCGCATACGAAGACCTGAGAAAAGCTAGCTAATACATGAAACATTAACAATGAAGAATTAGTGCAAATGGAACATACAATTTCCAATCGGTACAATATGAAATTTAATAGCTGAACAATTCAAACCATAATTTTAATTGAGGACACATGTTGCCTGTCGGTACTCTATTTTAATTAGCTTGTCATTAAACTGTAAACACATCAAACCTACGCATGTCATCTTACGCTCAGTTCTCGAGCTGTCAAGCACCATACATAATTATCGTTAAAAGTCTCACCATTAATAATTTATTTGTAACGATACAACTTAACCTTTCCTGTCGTTTAGCGAACGTCTAGTACCAAATAGCCTCTAAACTCAATCAACGAACTAATTGGCATGGTATTTTAAGGCAACGTTTAGTATGCTTAGATTTTTTCACTTAATAGATCTATTACTTTAATTTTAAATAGGTGGTTATGTGGCAGTTTATTTGATTGATTAAAGAGTTTTACTCAGTCTTTGTTCAACTTTTCAAAACAAAATACTCTGTTATTAAAGGTTTAGGACGTTGAGATTTCTAATGTAAAAAAGAACATAATAACCAAATAGAGAACCTCCTCCTTTTTTTGAAGTCGGCTAAAAACAGATACGCGCGAGATACAAAATGCCTCATCGACGTTAGTTAAGAAGTAGTGATGTGATTTATGTGCCTCTACCATGAGTTACACTAGTTTACAGTGACCGTACTCGCTAGCGACGGCGTAAATGATTTGTATGCAGAATTGTACTTCCGTAAGTGACCGCTAGAGGCGCTGTACACAATTCTCCATACAAATCATTTACGCCGTCGCTAGCGAGTACGGTCACTGTAAACTAGTGTAACTCATGGTAGAGGCAATGGAGTATAAGTACTATAATTTACATACCACTCTTGTGTTTATTACGAGTATGTACATTCCAATTACAAATGTCTAAATAAAATAAAATAGATAAAAAAATCAAAATTTATTTTGATTTATGTGATTCCGACACAGCTCTCTTCTCATTATAGTTTTCACGCTGATAACTGGGCAGACTGGCTAAATTGCTGACAAATAAATTTCTCTTTCTATTTGTTTTTGATACATTTAAAATAACCACCTGTTGTTGAATCGATGACCTCACATGTAATACTTATACAGTCTATAGCGACTTATCATTAGAGCTCTTAAAACAACTGTGAAGGTCCATTACTTCAAAAGTTATATGAAAGTGAATGACTCATGTAGTGAATATTTTCAATGGTATGACGGGACAGTTAAGCTCAAATGTCATTGGGTCTTAGGATTGAGATCATGGGTCCCAGCCTTACAGCAAATAGTGACAGGAGATGGACACCTACACTTTTTCTTCTGCCAAAGAAAATAACTGAACAGGCAATAACCACATTGACAATAGCATGCTGTGGGTCATTTAAAGAGTAGGCAGCTGCTAGGTAGAAGCACCACCTCGAACAGTAGGATAGGCATCACCGCTTACAGTGGAATTGACCCACTGTACGCTATTGGTCATGGTAAATGTTTATTTGTTTTACTTTCGAATACTATTTTCGAGCGACGGGATTTCCAAACCGACACCCTGTGCTCCACAAAAAGTGGCGGAAAAAATGTAGTGCAAAGATAACAACAAGACAATTCCCCTAATGCTTTTTGGTCCAAGCATAATAAAAGTAGATGTTTGCAACCAATGCTATTAACATACTTACGTGACGCCTACTGATATGACATTTGGAAACAATAGATGGCCAATGATGTGTTATTAACAAATTAACAAGAGGTACGCGCGAAGATGCTTGTATGTGTTATATTTTTCATGTCAATTTCTATTCAAACTCTATCACTATTATATTCAACAATTTGAATTTAAATTTCTAATGGCCAGTACCTAAACAGAGTCACATATTTCAAGTATTCTTTTTGATAGTTCGTACAGGTACCCATTTTCAAGACCTTTTCCATTATCAACGTAATTCGAGAGGTACTCGATATCTTAAAAAAGTTGATCTATAATACTCACAGTATACACACAATTCCGACAATACGTTTGATAAATTCTTCCAATTACAGCAACCGGGGCAAATAATGGTCAAATTAATCTCACCGTAAAGGTGACTTATAACAAATTATAATCTTGTTTACATGATTACGCTTTCAACTTTTTTTATCCGTAGCTATCGTTAAGCCGTCGATTAAATAATTGAAATATGGCGGCTACACGTACTGCCCGGATTATATACCCGGTATAGCAATAAATTTAAAATTACATGAGATATGGCTTCAGGGCCTATGCACACGGTGTATTATTTAAGCGCAGACGAGACGCGTTTCGTGAACGTGTATTTAGAGCGTCGTAAATGTTCTCTATCTTTTGCCCGAATTTTATATGCCATAATGTATCGTTTTTCATAATTTTCAATTGTCATAAAGTTACTTATATCTGAAATGGTATTTTCTGAACAATTGTTATTAAACTAACCTAGCCTTCTATATTCTAAAAGATGACATTGAAAAACACACACACACAACGCACGCACACAGCACGCTTCTATATATTTTTATGGCAAACGTTAGCATGGCAAGTGAAATTATGGGAAACGAAGTGACTGAATTAAATTATCAAAAAGCTAGTAGGTAGGTACAAAAGTGATCACGTTAACTGCGCGTCTTGTATATGCGTAAAAATACGGCGTGTGCGCAGGCTTTTAGGATCACGATGTCTTGCGCCCGTAGCATGCCCGTACATTATGACCCGCTCACCTTTCTTCTGAAATTACTTTGTATTATAGTGTTTTATCGATTTTGTATGTCAAGGGATCATTAATGTTAAGTTTTGGTTTCAATTTTAGACTTTAAACTATTACTGCTTTACATTAACGCCTGTTAAGTTGTTTAACTTAATTCGTTTTTCTTTTTCTGTCAATTCGACATTTTCATTTGCTAGACCTATCCTAGACAAAACTATAATAATTAGATTAATTCTGCACTCTGTGTAGGTATTTTATGTAGCTAGAGAGCACCTAGAGACAAAGGTGCCAGGTGCAACGAAAAGTTTTTTTTTGTATTACTAGTTGCTAAACTCAACCTAACCTATTGTATAGAAACAAAAACCGGTCAAGTGTAAGTAGAACTCCATACATGGAGGGAGGGTTCCGTACCTCCGTACAGTGATTTAAAACAGTCCAGTAATTCTTTACTGCGATTCTTCGCTTAAAAATGTAAGCACTAAAATCACAAACTTATAGGTAGGTTATCAAAAAATATTCAAACAGCATAGACGGGGTCGCTGGCGCGTATGCCCGCGGCCATGGATATCGTTGCCTAGCAACGTTCAGCTGTCGCCCAAAAACCAGCGCCGCAGTTAAAATCGCTGACAAAGACACGTTTCTTGTATGACGACCCCGTATATTTTTTAACTTTATTTTATTTTTAGTATTTGTTTTGTACATCATATTATTACCATTCATGAGATAGAACCCCGTGACACACGGACGGACGGACGAACAGACAGAAAGCGGAGTCTCAGTAATAGGGTCCCGTTGACACCCTTTGGATACGAAAACTTAAAAACTAGTTATGCCCGGTTAGATTTTTTTTGCGATTTACCTTAGCTGACTTGTCTCAAAAGTTTGGTAGGTAAATACGCGGTGAAACAAAATTAAAAGTAGAAATAGCGAAGCAAAAAGAGCTCTGACCTCGGGTCTAGGGACCTTCACCGAAATGTTACTGCAGTTCGCCGACCCCGGCATTGTTCCATGCGAATTATTCCCATTATATATCAACCACGATCGCCTTCATGATTTCCGCGTCATGACAATCGTAATTTAATAAATAAATTAAGCTTTATGATACATGGGAACTCGCCATGTCCGGATGTTGGAGAAAAAGTAAAAAAACCGGTAATTTAAAACTATTTTATTATGAACTCCGCTTCAAGCGGTTTCAGAAGATAGCATTGTAACGATATTACTGTTCGCCTTTTAGTTGAAATCTGAATAAGTTTTTGTTAAAAAAAAATTTTTAATGCAATCTTTTTAGCTGACTGTACTTTTTGTTGACTGTACTTGCATGGTCATCCAACCTACACAAGTATACCAAATTGCAAGCGATTTCGACCACTGAAAGCACCCATACATAC
Source organism: Archips xylosteana (assembly GCA_947563465.1). Taxonomy (NCBI): domain Eukaryota; kingdom Metazoa; phylum Arthropoda; class Insecta; order Lepidoptera; family Tortricidae; genus Archips; species Archips xylosteana. Next base: position 14,896,468 of record OX387349.1, read on the forward strand.
ATAGATAGATATATACCAGGGGGGGCACACTTACATATATCATCACTTTTCATGCGACTACAGCGATCTCTGGTGTTTGCCGAAGAACTAAATTAGCGGCCATCTTGGTTGACTTGTCAAACTTGTCAGTTGTCATTCATCGGCCATGGCCATGGCGTACCAAATTGTACGGTCAAGGACTTTAATTGATAGGCCACTTGCCAATGTTCGTATTTTAGCCGTATAATGCAAATCGGGTTTAGCCGCTTATACTTCGTATATGCTGATTTGAATTAGACGGCTAAAATACGAATAGTGGCAATTAGCCTATCAATTAAAATCCTTGACTATACATTGCTATAGGTACGCGTATCTATAGCTGTACATCACTACCAACATATACATATAGATAGGTATACATCTATAGAAACGTCACATTAGTTCTTGAGCAGCCGTAGGGCGGCAGCACCTTCCATACATGCATATTTGACCATAGAGTTGCCACTCTTGTTCATATAATATTACAATACTCTTTGATATATACGTAGTACATTGTAAGTTAAATAAAAGCTTGGTAAAATGAAACGCTTAGAAGATTTCTTGTATTCTAGATACCTACCTATGAATTAAGTTTTACAAAGTTAGGTATTATAGATTAATTAGTGTAGACTTTCGTAGTGTACCACAATTAAAACTTAATTTTTAATGCAGATATAAATAAATGACTGAGTAGACTTATTCAAATTTTTCCTCACGTACTGCTACCTATATAGTTGAAAATGTCAGCAATAATATTAATACTTAAGCTTCTAAAATGACGATGTAAACCAAAATAGTTCCGACGCGAGTTCATTGGCACCAAACAGCATCACGAATTCAGGGTGTGGGCTTCCAATATACTTGCATACTACATAGATATATGATAAGTAGGTATGTTTCGTAAAAGAGAAACATAAAGCCTGCCATGATCATGAGGCACGTTTTGTATGTAAATTTAACTTAATTGATATTTCATCACATGATTAAAATAGTCTTCATAGTTTCCTTTTCTTCCAATAAACTGAAAGAGAATGTCTAGAAATCATATGTGATGCGATCTACTCTTTCTTTTAAAATAGAAATTAGAACTTTACAGTCTCCTTGATAAACTTTCAAACACAAATGAAATCAATGAATGAAAACAAAAGTTGATACGCAAAGACTAAACGGTCAAAACCACACCCATGCCATCAATACGACGCGACGTATAACGTACCAACGGTCGTAACGTATATTAATACAAACTTCAACTACCTGTGAACACCCTCAACCTTCAAACCTTTGTGAATCACGGGGGTGGTTCACAATGGGACCATAACACGCCGGTCGTGGGAACGGATTCAATGAATGGGTGAAGAAGCCACCTGTAGAGGCGGTGTCTGTAATTATGTAATAAAACTTTCATGTGTTCAGCAGGTAACATTCAATCGGGAGATCACGTTTGTTTTGGAAGGACACCGAAGACAGTTAGATTATCTTTATCATTTTAATTCGTTTCACGAGTATCATTATCCTTAATTCTATCATATCCACCTCAATTTTGAGGGTCATTCACATTTCTTTGTTGGCATCTATCCTGTGGACATAGCCAAAGTTAAGGGTCTATGGCCAATATTTTTGACGTGACTACGTCTAATAAATCGATGAACGCCGGCTGCATATACGACGACCAGATGGCCTAGTGGTTAGAGAACCTGACTACGAAGCTTGAGGTCCCGGGTTCGATTCCCGTGTGGGGGCAGATATTTGTATGAAAAATACGAATGTTTGTTCTCGGGTCTTGGGTGTTTAATATGTATTTAAGTATGTATCTATCTATATAAGTATGTTTATCCGTTGCCTAGTACCCATAACACAAGCTTTGCTGAGCTTACTTTGGGACTGGGTCAATTGGTGTGAATTGTCCCGTGATATTTATTTATTTATTATACACGAAAAAACATGACTCATTATAACGTACATGTAACGTTACGTAACGTTACATTCTACAGAGCAGCGAAGCATGCCAGTTGCAAAAGACCGGCGAGGGCCAGTAGCAAGGGAGCGGCGAATGCCAGGATGTACAATGCGGGGTGCGTTGGGGTTTGAACGTTTTGTTATGACGTTGTCACGTTAAACTATCGTCCGTAAACCGACTTAATTTAGTCAAGTCTACATCGGCATGTGGGACGCCTGGCTAACTATCGGGCCCCCTCTAGTTGCAGTAGTTCGGTAGATTTTTCCGGGACCGAACTGCTGCAACACTTTTTGTCTCAGTAGTTCGGTTAAGACGTCAAACCGAACTTTTGGGAAGACTTTAGTTGCAGTAGTTCTGTTGACTGTCCGGGATCGAACTACTGCCACAATTTTAGTCTTATTAGCTCGTTTATGACGTCAAACCGAACTACTGAGAATTGAAACGACTCAAAAGGACGTTTAAGGATTAGATTGTACAACAAGAGCATAAAACGAGCCATTTTACCCGAGACGTTTGGTTGGTCAATTTAATTTAATGCTAGAGTTTTAGGTACACTCTTCTTTTCACTTCGATTGCAAGGAAATAAAAATATATATATAAAATTAACTAGCTCTTATTTTTCATGGATTGTGTATATAGCTATATTTTTAATCGCGCTTTTGAGTCGTTTCAATTTTCAGTAGTTCGGTTTGACGTCACAACCGAGCTAATGAGACTAAAAGTGTGGCAGTAGTTTGGTCCCGGACAATCAACCGAACTACTGCAACTAAAGGTTTCCCAGCAGTTCGGTTTGACGTCTTAACCGAACTACTGAGACAAAAAGTGTTGCAGCAGTTCGGTCCCGGACAACCAACCGAACTACCGCAACTAGAGGTCGGGCCCATTTAAATAAATCTTAAGTTTGCTACTCGGAGTCGCTAATTTTATGTTTGAAAGAGAGACAACTTTTGTCCCTTACGCTGCGTATGAAGCTAAGTTAGGATAATTTTTATCTGCTTGTTGAAGACGTTTTTATAAGTTAACTGCTAATTCTATTTAATCAAATGTTTCACTGAACAAAGATCTTTTTAATCGTGATTAAAATTAACAACACTGCAGCAAACAAGCATGTAGATGGCAAACTTTAAAGTATAGCCTCATCTAATGACTTAAAAATTGTCCTTGCAATCGATATTTAAAAAAAAATGCTACATAAGTTAATAAGTTTGTATTCGCCATGTTTTTGCGTACAATGCAAGCAATGTGTTTACATAACATTACTGTACTTTGCGTGGATCTGTTCGTTCTTGGTAACGGGAACTTTAGTATTAGTCGTTGCTTTGTTTTAATGTCTAGATCAAGTTACGACGAGCAGGTATTTTATTTATTTTCGAACATTGATGAGGTATATTAACGGTCTGTGGAAAATATTTCGCTAATATTTGTAGTAAAACACATACTCTTGTCTTTTGTATGGGAATTATCATCCGTTTATTTACAAGTATATTTTGATGTAGCTAGTATAATTCCTTGAACTATCAGTGATGATGTGAAGTTCCCAATCCGCACTGGATCCGCATGAGAATTACGGCCTAAGCGTTCTCATTCTAAGAGGAGGCCTGTACCGTGCAGTGATGGGACGTATCTGTATGCGTCCCATTGGCTACTGACTGGCTGGGATGATGATGATGATGATAATACCTAATAGCATAAAAGAAATTGCGGAACGGTACATGAAGGACTTCTATAAATTTAAATCTTTATATTGTACCGTTTTTTACCCAAATAAACATTAAACATAATTGAAGATCACAACACTATCAAATTGAGAGCGTATGTAAATTTGTAGTAGGCAACCCAACATTTGACGTTTTATTTCAAAAGTATAAAAAATAAATAAAATAAATATTAGGGGACAATCTACAACTATCAGTATCTATCAGTATCAACTATCTATTTCAAAAGTATGAAACGTAAAGTAGGGTAACATGAACCAGAATACTGATTCAGTTAAGGCGACAACAAACCGGCAGGCTAATTATTATTATTATTATTTTTCCTTAATGGCGGCCTGTACCTCTACCACGCGTTACACTAGTTTACAGTGACCGTACTCGCTAGCGACGGCGTAAATGATTTGTATGGAGAATTGTACTTCCGTAAGTGACCGCTAGAGGCACTGTACACAATTCTCTATACAAATCATTTACGCCGTCGCTAGCGAGTACGGTCACTGTAAACTAGTGTAACTCATGGTAGAGGTACTGAAGGCTTGGGCCAATGTCAGTTACGGGCAGGCTAAGGGCCGGCGCTCACTGACGGCATGGCACGGCATGGCATTTTATGACTATCAAGTTATTTTGAATCTTATTTAAATGAGTTTAGAATTCATGTTACTTTATTGGTTATGCGTTGCGTCATCCCTCGGCACGTCGCGGCTTCGTGGTATCGAAATAAAGTAACATGAATTCTAAACTCATTGAAATAAGATTCAAAATAACTTGATAGTAATAAAATGCCATGCCGTGCCATGCCGTCAGTGAGCGTCGGCCCTTATTGTCTAACTCCCTTGCAATCGCCATCGCGTTCATTTTGACAGTTCTTGTATGGGCTGACAATTGGTATTGGAAACAGCCAGCTGTCACAGCCATACAATAACTGTCATTTCAATCCAATGCCGAGTGTCAAAAAAGTTACACAATTACCCTGCCAGAACGCGGGGCGCCGACGGAGCGTACAATCAGCCAAAAAGATGGTCTACCGGGTATGTATTACAATACCGAAGTACGAAAGACCGAATGTATTAAAACATCGAATGGGTCAAAAGACCGACACGATTTTTTTCTGAATCCGTAAACTTCTCAGAATTTATTAAAACGGCATCATACAGAACCCATTAGGTTAGGTTAGGTTTGTCTTAAAAAGTTAACGGTTTCAGAAAAAAATCGTGTCGGTCTTTTGACCCATTCGATGTTTTAATACATTCGGTCTTTCGTACTTCGGTATTGTAATACATACCCGGTCTGCCCCCCTACGGTCGAAGTTCATTTGCACGTCATGATACAACGAGGTCGATTTTCCCTTGCAATAACATGATGACAGTGACTTAGGGATATTTAGATGTCACAGAAACTTTTGTCAAAACTGGTAGACCACTTTCTTGGTCGACCGTACCCAGCGCGGTCAATAGCACTGAATCAAATACCTATACCACACGGCGGACACGACGTACAAAATACGCGTTCTTGAATCTACATAAGCACGACGACGTCTGTACACGCGTACGCCTACATACATCGCGCGCGCACTCTTCTGGATTCGGGCGGTGTCCGGCAATCTGCGCCTTGAGGGGTGGGGTAACTCGAATCGGTGCGGGGCGGAGCGTGTCCATTCTGTACGTTAGTACTATTATATATTCTGTGCTTATACCTACGGTGTGCCGCGCTGCCGGTGTGTCACCGTATATTTGATTCAGTGTTATAGAGCGCGCTGGGCACGCTCCGTCGGCGTCCTGCGCTCTCGGTTTGTTGTCGCCTTTATTGTTGTTACGCAATATTGTCTCCAGAATATAACGGATACGTATATCTTTTCCAAGTCAAATATTGACCTTAAATTGTAAGTGACCGATAAAACTGCCATCTGGTCTGCGGGAAAACTTAAACGACCATCGCCACCACCACCACCATACCATAATAATAAACATCTGATTTTGAATGATTCACTTTATCAAGTTATTTATTTTCACAAATTAAAAATACATATATATAAGTATATCATGGGACTTTCGATACCTGATCCCAAAGTTGGCAAAGCTCGTGTAATGAGTACATAATATACTATAATTTTCGATGAAACTATTAATTAAACGAACTTTTTTAATCGTGTAATCTACAGATTGTTTTAGATTAGGTTAGGTTTATTTTATGAAAATCCTGTAAAGTTAAGTATTTCCAAGAAAATTGGATTATATCAAATGACTATTATGTATTTCGTCCATTATTATTTTTAAACTTTATATATTTTGATACGTATGTAATTCATCAGGGTGGAAGAGAACTGTACGGGTTCCTACAGCAACTTACTATTTAATTGTATCGCAAAGTAATAGTGCGTCTGCTGCGTTCTGACGTGGCGAATAAAATAACTGGATTACTGGTACAGTCAGCTGCAGAGAAAAGGTACCTACCCCTCTGTAACGGGGGCAACCATACCAACCAACATATCTGGGTAGTCGCCCCATCGGATCTCATTCTAAATCCCTAACATCGTTTGTCCTAATGTAATGTTTGTCCTAATGATCGTTTGTCCTAACACTTTTTTTCTCGGAAACCGTGAATTTTTCAGGAACTTTTTTGTGATTATCCTCTAGAACTCTATAGGTTAGGTTAGGTTTGTTTTATAAAAATCCAGAACAATTAATAGATTTTAAATAAAAAGAGTTAGGACAAACGATCATTAGGACAAACATTACATTAGGACAAATAATCATTAGGGATTTAGATATAGAGTCGCCCCATCAGCAATTCCTCTGCAGTGGCGTAGCGTGGACTAATATAGACGTGGTGAAGTCGCATCAGCGAGGCCCCTTTTCTTCAGTACACAAGATCTACTCAGTGGCGGTGCAGGACCTAAATTTTGTGTGGGCAAGATATATTTTGTGAGGCCCTACGCTGGCGCACCACACATTAAAGCTCCAAACGCACAAACAGCGGAGGCGTGGTGGTGCGATGGTGGTGACGGTTGTAATATTCTAACTTGTACGAACGAGTTCGCGGTACGGTACCGCACAACCGTTCATACAAGTTAGAATATTACAACCGTCCCCGCCACCGCACCTCATCACCACCGCTTTCTGTCAGGGCGAGGGCCCGCTTCACCCACGCCTAGCTACGCCACTGTTTTTCTGATGGCATATGACTGTAGGTTCTAAGCACAGCCACTGGCAATAACTTACCACCAGGTTTCCTCACCACTAGTTACCTCCTCTGTTTAAAAAAAGAAAACTATTGACACCATTCACCAAAGTATTTTCATTCAAAGCCTTGACATATTTACACGTGTTTGTGCGATAGCCCAAAACCCGAATAGTACACGTGTTTATATTGCTTTCACGTGCAACTTAGAATAAAATTGCAGAGCGTTGTTTTCTATTCCAATTGAGATCAATAGATATTTTTATCAAGGATGGTACTGTAAAATTTATTGAAAGATACGATATTTTGATTCGCTATTGGAAAAAATTGTGTCAATTCGCGTCTAAAAACTATACAAATAACACTTATTTACAGTAACTTTAGGATGCAGTGTATTTAGACAGTAAATATTGTAGACCTTGACTATTGCGAGAAAGAATAGACACGAAGTAATATGCACTTGCAATTGAGTAAAAAAAAATGGCTGGTGGTGCGCTTTTGTCAGCAGCCACCGCGGCGTGTGCTCCAAGAGGAAGGGCTACGAATTAGTCCGAAACAATCGAGATAAGCTCGAACATGGACGTGAGTAACCTGTATTGTTTTCACAAAAAAAATTGTAGTCCATTGATATACGCATAATACACCTCCGCATAGTAACGCTTGAAGTGATCAATTATTACATTACCTGCGTCTCTAATTTGCATTCATTCTATGTTATAGCTAATTTTCCTATCCCTTAAATAGCAGGGGCCATAAGGAATCAGAACTTATCTAGGGATTTAAAATGCAATCGAATTATGCGCTTCACTCTGCTTTTATAAGATTCTGAAATCCGATAAGGATCCGATAAATTATGTTTTAATATGAATTGTTCAGTTAAAATGTTGTTCATATCATAACTAATAACACACTCGGGACTGAATCACAACTTAAAAGTAGGTATGGTTAAAATTACCTCGAAGTTTTGACCACATTGCAGCGGTCGCAGGACATTAAAATCGTGCAAATTTCAAACGTTAGAAAATGTTATTCATTTTTGGATCTAGGCTAAGCAAGGGTACTCTAAAATTTCAAAATACCTAAGTGGATTAGCTGTACTCCAGAAATCACTATGTAAATTTCGTTATTTCAACTACCTATACAAGTTGATTTTTTAAATCATCCAAATTTTCATATTCATATGTGATTCGGTATCGATAAAAAATGTATGTATGTAAACTCTTTATTGTACAAAAAAAATAAGAATAAGAACAAAACACTATTGACAACCCTTGAAATACATGTTCAAAGGAACTTATCCCTTTAAGGGATCTCTACCAGTCAACCTTTGAGTGTATGAAAGGAGCATTTAGCAAGGGATCGACAATAAGTAAGTTAAAAGTCAGAAATACTTAGTGAAAGCTACAATACAATTTTTAAAACAAATCATGTATTAGGGTATAAGTTGGCAGCCGACCGCACGCAGCAACAGCAGACGACGTGTCGCTAGCTACGCCAACTTATACCTTATTTTTATGAAATTCCCTCCGTAGCTAGCGTAGCTAGCGACACGTCGTCTGCTGTTGCTGCGTGCGGTCGGCTGCCAACTTATGCCTTAAGTATATTTTAAATATTTGTATGTATTTGGTTCTCCTTAGTAATTCGAACAAATGATTTGATGAATTTTATAGATAAGATAAGAACACGATGAACAAGATGAACAAGAAATGATAAATGGTTTAAATATAGCGAGGAAAAAAAAAGAGTCCCCAATTTTCCTAACAATTTTTTTTGTCCGTTTCGTAACGAGCCATACCAAATGAAAATAAACAGACACAAAACTGACTCAAAAATAAAGACACTTTTTTCTTTATTAAAATAAATTGTTCATGATTCTGTGTACGAAAACATAAAAATTTTCCCTTTTAAAAAAAGTTTTCTGCTCCATTTCAAATGAAAATGCCTAGCGAAAAAATAAAGCAGCCTGTATCTATGTAAGATACACTTAATCAAAGATTTAACTGAACAATTTGAACATGTTGATTTCATGGCGATTACGCAATACGCATGTCCATCACACGATGAATTTCAACTTATTATAATTACATGCTCGTGAAGATAATAATATGGTAATACCGCACACATTAAATAATTATAATAACGTGGATACGGTACACAGTACACTATCTCTAAATCTAGAACTATGGTAATATGATGAAGGACAAGTGATGTGCGTAAGTATTTATCTCATGACTATACATTATGATTCCATCATCATCATCCCTGCCTATATATATGCATACGTCCCACTGCAGGGCACAGGCCTCCTCTCAGAATGAGAGGGTTTGGGACATAGTTCCCACGCGGGCCCACTGCGGATTGGGAACTTCACACACACCATTGAATTTCTTCGCAGGTGTATGCCTCACTGTGTGTTTCCTCACGATGTTTTCCTTCACCGTAAAGCACAAGGTAAATTTCAAATGTAATTTCGCACGCAAATTCCGAAAAACTCAGAGGTGCGAGCCGGGATTTGAACCCACGGCCCTCTGCTTGAGAGGCCATAGGTCAAACTGCTTGGCCACCACGGCTTTTCCATAGGTCAAACCAATCAATAGGTCCAACAAAAGTCAATGCAAAATACATTTTACTTAAAAAATAGAAATATCTTAGATTGCTTGGCCCCGTCGATTTTTTGTTGAAACGTTGCCAGCTGTCTAAAAATACAGTGGATGTTTTGATAGAAAAACATATTTTTTTTCAATGAACTAAAACAATTACTTTGCTCACCCGCGACCTTCGCGAAGGTCGCGGGTGAGCAAAGTAATTGTTTTAGTTCATTAATATGGACCTCCGCAAAGTAACGCCTGATTCAATAAAATATTTTTTTTCAGCAAAGGAAAACCTAATAATATAGGCAGCGAAAATGTGACGGTAAAAACAGAAAGTTTTCTGGACTTATACTAACCTCATTTTCTACAAATACAAATAGCCGTATTCGTTGTGTTTTTGTAGTTACTTGTTTGTTTATATTTTATCGCAATTGAAGTGAAAAGTATTACAACTTAAAACACCTCCTGAATTCCTGAGCCGCCCGCGCGCCCTCGCTAAGCCACCTTGGGTTTATTATGGCTCTCTTTAGTCTCCTGATATCAAGCAAGCTACTTCAGTATTTAATTCTATCACTGTGTTGGCCTAATTTTGTATTGCTAAGAATCTTTGAGAAAAAAATTATACGGGTTCCTCTTTTGCCATTTTGACTACGTAACCCTAAAAGCGCTCTTTTTTTATCGAAGTTCTAGAAAAAGTATTTTTAGTGTACAAAAAGGGTTAATTTATTTTTATGCAATATTCAAGAATTGCATCATGGAGTCACTTTTATTATGGAAACACTTTTACATCTCATCTTCAATTCCAAGCAGCCAGAACCATTCCAAATCTCATTTCAAATCAGATACAAGTTTCGGGTCGTTTGCCAGAATATTTTATACTTAAAACAAAAATCTTAGTACTTCCCATCAATATTTTATCTCCAATTTTTTTTTCATTCCAACTTTGTACTAAAAAACTAAAGAAACAGAATTCAGAATCACAAACACATTGATTTATACTAGACGAATTGATCAAAGCTTCTACTATATCTATAAAATAGAAGCATCAAGTCTACCAGGATCTCTAATTCAATTTAAACCTTAAGTTACAGCAGCAGAGTCTAAAATTCTTCAAATTCTTCGTGTATTTAGGTCGTTTTGCGTCATGTAAACGAGTATTGCGCGTAGAATATTGCGCAGAGGCCGCTGAGGGTCGATGGCTTCGTGGAGACACGTGATCAGTACCGTTAAGCCCGCATACAGGCCTCCAATACACGGAAAGGAAAATCTGTGTAACAGTAGCGTTGGGAAAAAAAAGGAAAAATAATCGCTTGGAAAACGTTAGTTGGTGAATCAGATGGCGTGGAGGGCGCTGTGACAAGGTGTGACATTTTATTTAATACCTACTAGTTTTTGCTTGCAACTTCGTCCGCGCAGAAGTCAAATTTGTGGTAAAACGTCTTCGTCTCTTTCAATGAATAAAGCAAAAATCCAACAAAACATGTATAAATCCCATTTTTTCCTTAACCAGAGTTAAGTTAGTGTTTTACTGTTATAATTAGCTACTTCAAGGCGAAATTCGGAGAGTCGGAGTTGGAGAGTTACGGAACTGTTTCCGTGACCTTATATGATCACACTGAATGAAACATATTAATCTCGTTTATTCCGTCCTTCTACCTTGCCTATATCATAAAGGCAACTTCTATGCGAAATTCCAGTTTTATAGAGCTAAGCGTTTAGGCTGAGCGTTGATAACTCAGTCAGTGAGTCAGTCAGACAATCAGACGGGGTTTTTCTTTTTATATGTAAGTATAGACTGTGTTAATTAAAGTCAAAATATCTTTATTCAATTGAGGCTATAAACAAGCACTTATGAATGTTGAAGAATCAAGCTGGTTCGGAAAACACTGTGACAGAATCCGACAAAAAACTCGACAAGGTCTATGTTTTGCATATCTATATTTTTTAGTTACATACATACTATCTCAGGTAAGTAACACAACTATTTTTTTAACAAAGTATGTACGCTATTTGAAATTAGGGATCACCGATGCGGTTTGGAAATTTCCAAACATGATATACAACCAAAAAATTTATAGTACGCCTTACATTTATCTTTACTGTCTTCTTGACAGTGACAATTACCTAACAGAGTAGTAGAGGTAGATAGAGTAGAAGTATTGCCATAAAACTATTAAAAAGAGGAATAGAAATCTCATGCAAGCTAAAAGCATGACCATCCATGTGACTAAAAGCCATATATTTATTTTCCAGCTGTATGTAACGTCGTTAACTGCTCAGAAAATGGATTATTGAAGAGGTGGTAGTTCAAAAAGTATCTGATATTATTGGTGAGTACCGTAATCACCTAAAACCTATAAAAATATGAAAAAGGGTGTGCTCATTGACGATGAGAGAGAGAAAAAGTGAGGACGTCGATTGAAAAAGGCAATACAGACGAAAATATATCTATTCCTAAACTTTAAACACATATTGGACTTGAAGTAATTTTGGGTAGTTTTAAAACTTTATATAACTTTGGTACACAATCGCAACTCTTGCTAACCATACGCAAAACAAATTATCATACTAAATTACGATTCTACTGCATGGTAAATAAAGTTCAAAATTATAAGTCATAATATATTTACTTTGGAACGTACCTGTATGCTGTGTACGCATACACGCGCGTTACGTATGCTTATGAAATAATGTGTAATAATGTGCGTGTGTGTGCTGTATTTGTTCCTAGTGTGACCGAGATATGGCTTGTGGGGGTTTGTGCTAAGTAAAATTAAGAAACATGCGCATGAGCTTAAAAGAACGAGGACAGTATGAATAAATTCATAAAATAAGTGAGAACAAATGGAAAGAACTAGATATTCAGTTTTAGAGCATTCTTCAAGCGGTTCTAGAGCTCCATCTAAAAATATCTAGAGTAAAATCAAATAAGGCAACCTCATTAACAAATTTATGATTTAAGTACGGTTTAAGCTTAGCTTGTAACGACCGCTTAGCCTAGTTGGTAGTGACCCTGCCTACGAAGCAAGAGGTCCTGGGTTCAAATCCCGGTAAGGGCATTTATTTGTGTGATGAGCACGAATATTTGTTCCTGAGTTATGGATGTTTTCTATGTATTTAAGTATTTATTTATCTATATAAGTATGTTTATCGTCGTCTAGTACCCATAGTACAAGCTTTGCTTAGTTTGGGACTAGATCGATTTGTGTAAGATTGTCCCCTAATATTTATTTATTTTATTTATTTTAGCTTTCGTGATTTTCACTCATAATTTTTATACTAAACGGGACTTATCACCCCCTTACCCTTACACCCCCCCCCCCCCCTTCACCCTTATTGAGTTAATTCATGACCACGGCTGCTGCAATGTGACCGAAACGTCGAGGTAAATATTGTTTGCGTGATAAGTCCCGTTTAGTACATATAATAAATTTATGATTTAAGTTTATATGTTACTTACTTTTTCCCGCAACTTTGTCCGTGTAGAATTCAAATTTGTGGTAAAGATTCTTCACCTCTTTCATCTAATACAGAAAAAAATCGGTAAAACAACATCCATAAATACATTCGTGAATAACTTAAATCCCGTTTTTACCTTGTTCTGTGGGAATTCCCAAAATTCTTGAAATCAGTTTTTTATTATTTGATTCGGTTATACGTCGTAGATTGGAGGTAAGTTATTGAGATTTCGTTTGGTGATACAAATCAGTGGCAACGGACGTGTTGCAATGCTCCTCCTTCATCTTGAAGACATGTCGTGGTAAGACGTGTCGAGTCGTGGTCGTGGTGGTGGTGGTGACCCGGTAGCTTAGCGGTTAGAGCACCCATATGTAGTAATATCATAAATAACAAATTATAACTGTGATTATTAATTTTGTGGAATTCCGACATTTCTTAGTGTTACCAGGCAAAAAATATTTCCTAAAAATTTAAACGAGATATAACAAAAACTAGGAAATACTTAGCACAAATTGCGATGATGATGATGATTCGCAATGATACCAGAGACAATTTATTTTTTACTCATAAAAGGGTTAAATAATTTATTACGTCTAAACAGTTAGATCAAAAATTATTTTAAGTACGTATTAATAAATGATATATTACAGGGTCTATAACGACTCCCATAAAATTTCAAGTCATAATGTATCATTAGTCATAATCAACGTTAGATATACAGTGATTTATTTCTGAAACAATATATTTTTCGGAATTGTTATAAAACAAAACTAACCTAACCTACTGCATTCTATAAGATGGCATTTAAAAAAGTCCTGAAAAAATACCGTTTCAGAAATAAATCACTGTATGACTAACGTTGATTATGACTAATGATACATTATGACTTAAAATTTTATGGGAGAAAAGGGGCACCGTATATTACATTATGTCAAATTTTAATGTGTATAGTAAGGAATTGGTGCTCTGTATTTCCTAGTTTTTGTTTTATCTCCTTTAAATTTTCGGGAAATATTTTTGCCTGGTAACACTAAGAAATGTCAGAATTCCACGAAATTAAAAATCGTAGTTTTATGTTGTTGTAAATTGTTGTTCTAAATTTAGCTTAGGTCTTCACCCGACGCTGACCGCAGGGCCTCTGCTCTTGTCGTTTGCTGCGGTCGAGTGCTTTCTGACTCCGCGCCTTGCCGTTGCTCACACGCACGTATTCGTTACTTAATACTTACTTATTATTTTAGTAATATAACTCTTTTGTCTGCTGCGATATTTTTTATGGGAATTTTTTCTAGTGTCAATGTAAAAAGTATTATTTCCATGTCTATAACAATATCTATTGGTTATTTTATAAGTTAACACCCGTTGATGTCTTTTCTTTCGTACACATATTAATTAGGCATGGATCATTTGTATCTTAATTTGAATTGGGATGGTATTTCAGTTGTGCAATTAGAAGGTATTTAATCATTAAACAATAAATAAAAAGACACATTCTTATATAATTTTATTCTCTATCGATAGACGTTAACTTCAATTATTTTTGTGAATTCTCAGGCGAGTCAGATTTTGATAATTAAAATTTGATACTCCTGCGTGACTCTAATAATAAAGGTATGATAATGTACACAGTTCTGCTAGTAAATAACCCAACTTATCTTAATCTGACGCGCTCGAGTATTTTAAAGAATCTATTTTCTAAGTATTCTGACGGGGTGCACCAGGTAACCCCCCCCCCCCCCCTCACATGAAGTGCTCATATTTGCTGGAGGTACTCTAGAGGGGGAAGCCGTGGTGGCCTAGCAGTGTGACCTATGGCCTCTCAAGCAGAGGGTAGTGGGTTCAAATCCCGGCTCCACCTCTGAGTTTTTCCAAGGATGATATAGACTGGATTGGCAGTCGCCATAGTACGGATTGGCCTCGGTTTTTGTAGTTCGATTATTAAATTTAGATGGCTTTTTTTTTGTGAACTGACTGTTGCTGTTAGCCTCGACGGCTTTTACAGCTTACCGGAGAGAGGGCGAGCCGCCAGACGGGCAGCTCAGCAAAGGGTGGTTTTCTTAGCATGCCAAAGGGTGCTCCTATTGAGCTGCCCTCGGACTTTGGACGCTAAGTAGAGATTTGCAAGCAATCGGATTTTTTATGCTACATCGTTTCGGAAAAATTACGTTAGTCCCGACTGAGAAGAAACGACAAGAAACTCAGTCGGGTTGTGGTCTGATTGGGGAAAACCTACCCGGTATATGCCGGTATCGATTAAAATAGTGGGGCCGCCCACGTGTTGTGTATTGTGGGGTACGTCGTCGTCGCCTCCTCCGGAGGGGGCGGTGCGGTGAGTTGAGAGAGCTAGTGTTACCCTGTGGTGTTATTGGGCATTGACTATCGAATTCGGCACGGGCTTGGTTTATTACGGTAATATCGTCATCGGGGTCTGTGAGAACATGGCGCGGACGTCTAAAACGGCGGGAAATGTCCTTTTTCGGACGATACTCCACCACCTCCCTAAGGAGGCGATTGGGGTGGAGGTGCGGAATCGAAGTACCTACGAGAGATCTGTTTCATAAACTGAGCGACGAATGGAAGTCCGGCATCCCAGTGTAGGTCGACGTTGCGCTCATACCATTGAGCCCCGATGGCGTTGCGCAGGAAACGATTCTGGAGTACCTGTAAGGAACTATACAAAAAAGGCGTTCAGTGCCCTGCGCGTCCAATATAACAACGGCTTTAGGATGCCACGTTTCTGCAGTGCGTCAGGTATGTTCGCTGAGGCCGGTACCGATAGCTTCGGTGCAATAATTCGCAATAGAACTGCCTCCTTGATGCGACGCATACGGGACAGCTCCAACAGTCTCCTGCGCCTGGTGTTGGAGTACCCTGCCTGCGCAATGTCGAGACATTGGAATGTTGTACACATGGGCTTGCGGGGAAGTGTGTACAACATATTCTAATGTAATAAACATATTTATTATTATTTCATGACTGTGTATTTATTGTGTCAATTACTAACATAGGATGTAAGAATTATGTATCTAACAAAATATGGACATTGTCTGAATTAAACTATTATTATTATTAATAAAGTTAAATTTTCGAGGCGGCGTGCGCGAACACGACGCTCGCGTAACTGAATACCGGTCTAACACAAGTCTTGTAGATTGTCAGTTTATTTCTAAACGACAGTTTACTCGACTTATTTAGATGGCGCTGAAATATAGCCAGAGGCTTTGAAGGCAAAACAATAAGACTACAGATGTTTCACATTACTACAAATGTATTATTTTTCAAAAATATTGCATAATAATACATTTGCAGTGATATGAAACATCTGTAGTCTTATTGTTTTGCCTTCAAAGCCTCTGGCTATATTTCAGCGCCATCTAGATTTAATAATCGACCTACAAAAACCGCGGCCGATCCGTACTGTGGCGACTGCCAATCCAGTGTATATCATCCTTGGTTTTTCGCAATTTATGTGCGAAATGGTGTGTGTAAAGTTCCCAATCCGCACTGGGCCCACGTGGGAACTACGGCCCATGCCGCCTCATTCAAAGAGGAGGCCTATGCCCTGCAGTGGAACGTACCTATATAGGCTGGGATGATGGTGATGATGATGATGTCTCTAGAGGGTACGAGGTATCCTCCAAATATTAATCTGCCGCGCTCGAGTGACTCCCCAAATCCCCTCTTGGCCTTCCCTACAAAAGCGTCATCATCATCATCATCATCATTTCAGCCAAAAGACGTCCACTGCTGAACTGCCTCCCCCAAGGCTCGCCAAACTGATCGATCCCGCAACCTTAACCAGGTCGTCGCTCCATCTTGTTGGACCCCTACCCACACTGCGTCTTCCAGTCCGCGGACGCCACTCGAGAAACTTTTTGCCCCATCGGCCATCAGTGACTAAAAGTGTGTTCGCATAGAAACAAACGCTTTATACTGTCACTCGGCCCTGCCTATCATAGTCTGAATTAATCCATCTATTTACATGTTCCCAATATGCACTGTTTACGTCCGCTAAGGTCATCGCACACCGGAGTGATTCCGTCGATATGGAGCGCCGTGCGCATGCGTAAGAGAACAGACTCGTGCGCCACTTTAGATGATTTGGAACGGAAAATATGGAAAGGTGTTCCACGAACTCATTTTAGGGGAATTACTGTGTTGAGGAACTGCGTGGGTTGAACAGTTTTTGGGCGATCGAGATTGCTATCTATAAAATGAGAAAAGTTTTTAATATGAGATAATACCTATCTAAGCATGCTAAATTCTTTCACTCACGCGACCCCACATGGAATGATAGCGAAGCTTGGATAAAGGGATGGGAAGCCCAGCAGGACAGTGTAGACGACACCATCTTTGAGCTTAACACTCGGGAGAGGCCCAAAAGGTTCAGTGAAAACCGACAGACATGGTGCAAACTGAATCGCCTGAGGACTGAAGTCGGAAACTGCGCATACTTCTGGCACAAGTGGGGATGGTGTGGGTCGGCGGCTTGCGAGTGTGGAGATCCGAAGCAAGACATACACCACATGGTATTCGAGTGCCTCATCACCAGATACAACGGACCGGCTGAGGACTTTAAACATCTGACAAAGGATGCGAGTGATTATCTGCATGGTTGTAAATTTTAATAATAATTTAATAGTTTTAAGTTTAATGAATAAATAAATAAATATTAGGGGACAATCTTACACAAATCGATCTAGTCCCAAACTAAGCAAAGCTTGTACTATGGGTACTAGACGACGATAAACATACTTATATACATAAATACATACTTAAATACATAGAAAACATCCATAACTCAGGAACAAAGTTTAAATTTAATATGTATTTTGCTAACCAGTGTGTAATCGCCAACCGATAAATAAAAATAAAAAAATACCTATCTAGCTATTGGGTACTAATAACCAGAGATCGGAATTTTTACGGCAAAATATAGCATTGTCCCAATCAAGCTAGTGTTAGAACCATTATTTTTTCAATATCGGTAGTTGTGCACTAGAAGAAAAAACGGTCCACTAAATAAAAAAACATATTTAATACAGAATTTTAGGTCAGGTGATAAACGAAACAGGCTACTCCCAGAGAATGTTGAGAAATTAATGATTATCTACTCCTATCACTATCACAAACCAAATAAAATGTCATGTGCTACTGTGTGTACTGACGCGTACTTCGAAGAAAAAATTGCATCTGTCTCTATATAATTTTAAATACAAACCTGACCTAAAATTCTGTATTAAATATGTTAATTTATTTAGTGGGCCGTTTTCTCTTCTATTGTACAAATCGATATCGATAAAAAAAATTGGTTCTAACACTAGCTTCATTGCAACAGTCTTATATTTTGCCGTGAAAATTCCGATCTCTGCTAATTACATTGCGTGCCTTGTAATAGGAACTTCAAAACAAAGTTTGGCTTTGCCAGCCATATTCGGGCACACTTAACAAACGAGCTTAGAGGTTCGCCTTTGTCGGACACGACATGGAAGACATCATCATCATCATCACCATCATCATCATCATTACTAATTACTCTTTGAGAGAGAGGAAGATAGAGATTTATGTACACATTATTCGACACACAAAACGATATATTAGAAAAAAATGTAATATGAAAAAGGAATTTACTACGTAACATTTTCAAAATTATTCCGAATAGCGTATTTTGCCCCAAAAAACTCTCATAAAAATAGCATATTTCATCGAAATCAATATCAAAATACTCGTACACAGAATTATAGCTCGTATAATTAGGCTAAGACAAGATAATTTGCTTAAGTTAAGTTTGGTAAGTTTATCCAATATTAATCTACATTACTTATTGTCCAATATATTTATCATATAATAAAATTACATTTATGGAATGTACTTACCTTAATCTTAAACTGCTGGACATTTTAAGTCGATAATAACCAATTTATTTTCTTAATCAAAACATAAACCGCTTGAGATAAAACTAATAACAGAATAAAGCTGAAATAAATATGTTATAAGATTATTGAAAAATTAAATCTTTGAAAACTTTAGGTTTTAAAAAAAATCGTTGAGCAACGTTCTGCTAACAAAAAAATATATAAGCTCGCTGTTATAAAAACAAATTTATTTGTAATAATATTTTTATAAATGTCACGGAAGCAATGAAACGTTTTTCATATATTTAAAGTAATGTGTGCTACATTCGTCCTATACGCCGTAAACAATGAATTATTCAATATTTCGTACTTGTTGTTTTGAAATCCATGGGCGAGCATTTTTTTAATATTTAATAGCACCCTAAAATGTTTACATTGAGTAGCATAAGGAAAATAAGATCAACTTACTTGAAATAAATACATTCTGTTCTAAATAAGACATAATGCAAGTCTAAGTAGTTTATTTTAACATAAGAAATGGTTTATTTAAATACTAAGTTGTTTTGTTGTGATACCAAAACTTTCCAAACATGTTACGCAATAATTTTTTTTATTGAAATATGCGTGTGACAGAATTATTCATTTGGTAAAACGTTACATTCCCTCAACATGCCTTTAAACGAAATAAAATATCGATACTTAAGGGGAACAAAATTATTCCATGCTAGTTCGCCCTGGGAACCGGTTTTTGAAATCTTGAAATCACTTCACTCGATAATAACTTTCGAAAGTAAAAAATTAAATAAAATTAGAGCTCAAATAAAATTTTCGATTAGGTGCAGTCAAGTGTAAAAATATGTACTTAATGAAAGTTTCAAAAATAAGTACCACAGACTCTTATTCCGACGCAATAAGGCCGTAGTAACATATTTTTGAGTGGTTCGAATAGATACTTATTTTGGCACTTGACCCTACCTGCCGCAATTCAAGCTATGATTTTCTATTACTGCACTCGTTGAACTTTAAATATTTTCAACAGTTTCGAGTGCTCTTTTCATAGGTGAGATTTTTAAAATCGGCCCCTTGTTCTCACTAGAACAATCGTAGGGAACTGCTGGGATAATCAGTAATCACCCATTAATTGCATTGTTTTTCTCACGTTGATTCATAAGCCGGCTAAAATAAGTGAGCCACTCTCCGCGCCCTCATTTTTTGCCATAAACAACTTTGGAGGGCATTACCCTTTCTCTCGAGAATGTAAAACACCTAGCCCGGCTCCGGGGCGGCCAAAAGTACAAGCTAAACATTCACTTTGATTTAAAATCTCTCGTTTGAGTTCATCTGCAATTCGGCGGGGCCTTAGGAATTTTTGTTCCCCTTTTATCAGAAATACCTACTCGTAGAAGATTATATGAAAAAAGGTATTTCCAATATAACTTAACTTGCTGCAAATGTAGAGATGCGTTTTTTTTTAACAAAAACATGTCTATGCCTATTGAGCTTTATTCTTTTCGCTTTATAACTCCCTAATTCTAAAGCTTTTATTTAGAGTTTTAAGTATGTTTTTTTTTTATGATAGAGAGGTCAGATAAACGGACTACTGGGTCATCTGATGTTAAATGATCACCACTGTCTATAGACACCCGCAGCACTTTACGCGATGCCAGTGCGTTGTCGGCCCTAAAAGGGAGAGGAAAAAGGAAAGGTAATAGAGGAGGGGGGAGGTATTGGGCCCCCGGCGCTCTCACTGACCGTACGAAACAGCAGGAGTATTGCTGCTTCACGCCGGTGTTCTGTGAGAGGGTGGTACTGCCCCGGACGAGCCGGCCCATTCCTGATGCAGCGGCTAGCTACAACATAGCTCTACCACTACAAATCCATTTATTTATTGTATCCATTTATTCAACATTTAACAAACCATTTGAAATATTTCTATAATTAAAATGCATACTAAAGACCAGACTAGGCTTCATAATATTATAGTTATGATAGTAAACATGGGTCATACACAGCGTATGAAACAAAAGTTGTCTCTCCTGTGAATACACAATTAGCGACTTCGAGTCAGCAAACTTAAGATTTATTTAAATACGCTGAAAGGCGTCCCACACATTAATGTAGACTGGACTAAAAAATTTAGGCTATAGACCCTTAACTTTTGCCATGACCAGTGAGAGATGCGAACAAAAAGATGTGTATAACCCACATATGTCACGAATAGGCTACCATAATAACATAAAAAGGGTATAAACATTATTGTATTTAAGTTAACAAGTAGATGTTAAAAAATTCCATAAAAATTAGAGTCTTTCTTCCTAACTTACGCACACATTTTTGCTTATCAAAAATCCTCATCGAAGACAATGTCAGAAGTCACCGTGCGCGCAGACTTTTATAAATGCAGCCCATTATTTTGATTGCCGGGCGCGGGGCCGCCAAAAAATTACGCAACCTCTTTTCCCAAAAGCCAAATAAAAAGCCGAAGTGTGTCGAATCCGCCCACGGAAACGAACGAATCAAAAGCCGCATTCTACTTCGGGTCCGAGGACCTTAGCCTAGACATTGGTAACGCTGTAAGGTTGTCGTCGGTCAACGGCCCTCCCCCCTCACCTCCGCGACCTCTTTTCGCGCAACCAACAACTTTATAACGCCAACGCTCACGAACGCCGGCCGGCTTACCAGCTGCCATCGCGCAATGGTTGGCTTATCTAATACGAGGAGAATGTACGGCTTTGGTATTCAAATGCCCATTGTGGCTTGCTCACGTATTTAGACATTCCGTTTGGAGAATTTAATGGATACCCTCCTCCTCCTGGATGACAAAAACAATACTAATTATAGTTGCTTAAAATCAAAATATTTTTGAAATACGTAGAAAAAAGTCTATAACCCAAAAAGTTAAATAGACGTTAAACATAAGCCGGAAAAACCAGAAAAAAAATTAGAAAATGAAGTCTGACATACTATTAATAATAAGCCCTTAGCGCTTAGATTATCACCCCAATATCATCCTATATGTTATTTAAGGATATTCTGTTAGTGGAAAAATTCAGAAAACTGGCTAAATAATTCCTGTGATTACTCTACACTAAAACACAGAAACAAAAAAATAAAAGTATAGACTAATCGAGATCTTAACGAGCATATTTTGCCTTCTATCATTTGTTTTTGTTCTTCCTGTCTCGGCGTAGTTGCCCTGATCCCGCACGATATTGGTATCGAACATCGCATATTGCACAACTCGTCTTAATTGCAGGCAACAATTAACTCGCCGGCCGATTCGCTCCAGTTGTTACCGATTAAGAGTTTTTACAAAGCACGGCCCAACTCATATTTACAGTTACTTCACGGATTGTTGCAGGCCATGGGGAGTTAAAAGTAAATTAAATTGTAAAATTGATTATAGCTAGGCGGAAATTATCACTAACTTTATGAGCTATGTTGGTAACTTCGTTTAATTGCGTCGTTTTATGGAGGCTCGTTACGTGCCGCAGTTGAGTTAAGACTAAGTATAAAGACAGCCAAAGTGCTAACCATACCTAGTTTCAAACTGAAGATGATTTTCACGACAGGTAAGCCAGTAGCCAGGGGACGATGCGCGATGGGGGAATTGCGGACGCGGGGTAAATACAGACAAACCAATATCTACCCAATCCTTTGCTCCCGCGCCTTCCTGATGCTATCACTTGATACATTCTGCCATTTTTAGTGACGCGCAAATATTCATAACGGATGTAGCATTGTTAAAAACATGACTAAATATTTAACCACATTTGTAACACAAAACAGTAAAGGCCCATTTTTAAGGCCCATTTACTTTATACAACTTTCTTGCACTTTCCATACAATAAAATTGAGGCAATAAAACATTGCTCAGTCTAAACCTAACGTGATATTCTTGAATATTGAACGCAACTTAAATACAATACTGGCACAGGTGTAAACGGAGACGAAGAGAAACGGAGAAAATTATAGATGAAAATTCACGAAAAAAATTTGGTTCCAATTACCTTGAAAACCGTGCGCAGCCGTCCGCCTATTATAAGAGCAAAAACGATACGCACATCTTCTACAAGGTGTCTATAAGAGTAAAAACTTTATAATAGAAATACTGTTGCTTATGCTATTGCCATTTTTCATATATATCGTTTTTGTTGTTGATTGATTTCGTATAATAATTAATGTTGAATTTGTAAGTGTAGATATAACCAGTGTTTAATAATTAATAAAGTCAGACTGATTATTGCTAATAGAAAAGAAGTTGTACATTATTTTCTTTCAGCGTCCGCGATTCCCCCATCCTCCCCTATAACCTTTGAAAATTTTGCCAATCGCAGTCTAAATTAATGTCATCCGGGACTTAATTACGACTAGGTATCTGTATTGATGGGTAGAATCTAAACACAAACTCAAACTCATTTATTGTTATTATAGGTACATATACATGTTAGACATACTTGGCTAAATGGGATTATAATTATTATTATTATTATTAGAAATCACCTTTAAAATTTAGGAACTCATTTACATCATAATATATTTCATTTTTTAAATGTTTTAACAGAGATGTTTTAAATTGAGCTGTTTTACACTATCGGGCAACTTGTTAAATACCCTTGCGGCCATTACAGAAATGCTATTCTTGTAGTAGGCTGATTTAACACTGTTAATTGGGAGGACATCAAACTTGATACTCATACCCATGTCCACGGCCACTGCAATGTGATAAAAGTGTCGAGGTAATTGTAGCATTAAGTAGGTAAGTCCGTCTTAAAAGTACCTACTTTAAACATAACTAGTAGCTTATTTTAATGAAGTCTGTTTGATGTTAACGGGACCTACATTAGGTATAATACAAATCTAACCGGATTATACGGTATGGAAATAATTATTTTATTAAAATTTGTAATTTTTTTATCATTCCAAAAATTTCACGTAAATTGCATTAGACTCTACTATTTATGCATAATACCATTACTCACCGATGAACACCCACTAAAAGCATATGCTGATTCCAAAAAGCCAGCGTTTTTATTGCTCATGTAAACTGATTCATTCGCACGCGTATCTATTTACCGTTAGGATTTTTGGCATCCATTGTGCAATAATTTCAGATTCAAAGTACAGTTTTAAGAAGGATTATGCTAAAGTATACGAGAGGTTATACAACTTGTAAACAAGATTATGCTAAACTGCTGTGGTGGTATTTTTTTACTGAAGCGGACAAACAGCATACCTAACGCTGTCATGCTTTTTTATCATCATATGATAACCTAAATTTTAACGAAACATTAGCAATGTACTGAAAATCGCGAGAATGGCTTCTTGGGGTCCCAAACTCAACCATCATTAACGAGATCATAATAGAACGTGAATAAAATATAAAAGTTGTTTTTTTGTCACATTTCAAATTTTGATATCTGATTTGGTATCGATAAAAAAACAAGTTAAAGTATTTTTCATTCAATTATTACAATTTTGTATTAAAATTATCATTAGTAATTCAACCAGATGATTTAATAAATTCATAGAACACTTATAATAAATTTAAAAAGAAAAAGAAAAGTGATAGTGAAAATAAACGGATCACTCACGTCTCAAAACGAGTTTAACTCGACATGTTTCGGGCTAATCCGTAGCCCTTCCTCTCGGAGTCGCACGTCACGGCGGCTGCCAAACGTGCACTGCGTGCTAACGCCCTGGTCGCGCGGCTACTCGACGCAACTGACAGCGATACACAACTACCCCCGTTTTCATCATCACTTTTATTGTCATTGTCAAATGTAGGGTAGCACACAACACTAACCACATCACAGTAGTAGTAGTAGTCAGTTGCGTCGAGTAGCCGCGCGACCAGGGGGGCGTTAGCACGCAGTACACGTTTGGCAGCCGCCGTGACGTGCGACTCCGAGAGGAAGGGCTACGGATTAGCCCGAAACATGTCGAGTTAAACTCGTTTTGAGACGTGAGTGATCCGTTTATTTTCACTATGAGTGAGTCTCACGGTAGTTTCATGTTTTAAAAGAAAAGTGGTTTATAATCTTCTATTGATGATACAGTACAGCCGGGGTAGTGGTCTGACCTATAGCCTCTCAAGTAGCAAGCAGAGGATCGTCCGGAATTCAGGACTCGCATCTCTGAGTTTCTCAGAATTCATGTGACAATTTAAAATTTCACGAAGTTGCCTGCGAAGCAATTTAATGGTATGTCTGAAGTTCCTAATCCGCACTAAGCCACGTGGGAACTACAGCCCAAACTGTTCTGAGAGGAAGCATTTGCCCAGCAGTGGGATGTATACATAAACAGATAATAATATGTTGATCGACGATACCTAATGACATATCG
The DNA here is from genome assembly GCA_947563465.1 of Archips xylosteana. Taxonomy (NCBI): domain Eukaryota; kingdom Metazoa; phylum Arthropoda; class Insecta; order Lepidoptera; family Tortricidae; genus Archips; species Archips xylosteana. The sequence goes on from OX387349.1 coordinate 14,921,582, forward strand.
AAATATATAGAAGGTTGCTCAGAAATCATTATGTAGGTACCTTAACCAAAACTCATAGGTTGCTGATTGATTTTAAGTTAAGTACCTCCACCGGAGCCGGCGAATGAAGTATCAAAGAACACGATTTAAATGCGTGTCACGCACTTACCTAGTTAGGTCGTTTGCCATATTATCTGTTACTTCCGTCCGTGTGGGCGCCCGCATCGATATATAAACGAATATAATGTTTTACTTTTAATGTAAGTACTCAGTAAAGATTTTAAGTTACGGCACTAGTGTCAAATGAACGATTTGTTACTAGCAAATTGCCAGAGATGTTGCTGTTGCCCGCCCGGAGGGTTAGGCAAGATACCCAACGACTACGCGCGAAGCGCGAGCAGTAGCGTGGCGAAGAGTATTTATTTTCTGTTCGTTGCGCCGCTGACACGCTCGCCATATAATAAATACTTAGCAGGACTTGTAATGAACAGCGAAACATTTCCCGGGCCGTAGTTTGCTCTAAGTCATGGGTATAGTTTGTCTGATTTCCGCGGCGCTTAACCCTAGTAGTTGGAATACAAACAGAATCAGCGAGCAAGAGTGATAGCGATTCGAAAGGACCTTGCAGAAAGTCCCACCAGCAAATCGTATACGGAAGTGTATCTGCATGGTGGCATAAAATTTTTAGTCATAATGTAATGTTTGTCATAATTTTTTTTAGTCATAAAAAAAATCGTCGAAACCGTAATGTTTTCACAAATTTTTAAATCGTCATCGTGTAGGACTCTACAGGTTAGGTGGGGTTTGTTTTATTACAATTCTGTATAAATAATGGATTCAAAATAATAGAAGAAATAAATAAGAGTTACGAATAACAATACATTATAACTACACATCGGTAACTCGTGGCATTTAGGTAGCATTTGACGTTTCTGACAGACTAGTGAAGTGACTATGTTTATCTGTACGACTCGAGCAAAGAAACCAATTATAAGAAATCTTTTCAACCATTTAATATTTGACTTTCGTGATAGACAATAAATATTTGTTCAAAAGTTTTAGAAGTTATCCTACGTCTCCTATTTGAGTGTGTTGGTTAAAAAAAAAGTTTTTGTTAAAAAAATCATTTTTATTGCATTCTTTTTTGTTAACTGTACTTGCATTGTCATCCAACCTACATAAGTATACCAATTTCAAGCCAATCCGACCACTGGAAGTGGGTCAAAATCGACTTCCAAAATTTGACCCGTACATACCTACATACATACATACATTACAAGTTAAATAAAAGCTTGTAAAAAGCATTCTTGCGTAAGTTTGTTGGTGTTCTCTTTGATTTCAACTTCTTTATTTTGTAATAAGCTATTAAAAATTACTATTGTAAGATATCCTGGTTTTTAAGATAATGCTATTTTTAGATTTTGATAAACAAGTTTACCTTTTGGATGTTGTCTCGGTAATAAATGTGACCTTTCAATTTTAAAGAATTATTTTATCTTATCTGAAAAGACACTTGTAAAACATGTCTCATCACTTGTGCTACCTAATTGCCACGAGTTACCGATGTCTAATTATAACAAGCATTACATAATGTCCTTCAACATTTACTTATGCAAACCGATATGAACCCATCTTATACATACATATGGGTTACATAGGTATCCCATTGTTAGTTGGTTGTCTATTGCTGGCATTATAAATTTGTGAATTCACAAATATTATAAACGTGAAAGTTTGTATGGATGAATGGATGTGTGGATGTTTGTTACTCTTTCACTCTAAAATGGTTTGACAAATTCCAATGAAATTTGGCACACTGATAGTTTCTAACCTGGATTAACATCGAGGATACTTTTGTCCTGAAAAATTCCACCGGAATAGCGATAAACGAATTTTTCACAGACGGAGTGGTTAAATAAAGTTTAAGTTGATTGAGTTGACTCATGTGGCAGCGCGCACATTGCTCGTAGAACTGATAGTCGATGGGACGAAAAGGTTATGGGTCGAATAATGTTCACGAACTGCAAGACGCAGTGTAGATAGGCCTGCAGGACTGGGACCAGTATGTTTGGTGATCCTTAAGGGAGGCCTATATTTAGCAGTGGACGTCTTTCGGGTGAAATTATGATGATTATGATGATAATAATGATAAATACCTAGTTTATTCGCCACCGAATATATTTAGGTACTGTACACAGAAATTTATACAGACACTAAATTAAACAGCTAAAAAAAAATTCTGTCGGTATCGATTCTGTTCATTGTCGGTATTAGCAAATGTTTGCTTCCAGCAACTCTGTATTACAATAAAATCTGAGTTCGAGGTTACAACAACTGTCTGTTGCACCGATTTCCAAAAAAGATTTAGCTTATAACTACCACTCAAAAACATCCTGTACGCGATAATGATCATCCTGTGACTTTTGACCTAACGGGCTCACCCACACTTCTGAAAATAAAAATAAATAAAACACATTTTCTCGATGCTCATTGTCCTGCTGAAAATACTTATTCACTTGTGTTATTTTATACCTACAGTCGGCAAGCATCGATATATCATTCTAGTGTTATTCATTATTCCATTCTTTATACGTCCCACTACAGGGCACAGGCTTCCCAATTCCATTTTCCCACAGGTATACTTACCATTGAATTTCTAATTAATAAGCAATTCTGTTTTTTTTCCAGAATCTTGAGATCCTTTCATCAAAATCAATTTTGTGACATCAGGACCAGATAGCCTAATGGTTTGGTTAGAGAACCTGTCTACGAAGCATAAGGCCCTGGGTTCGCTGCCCGGTCAAGGTAGATATTTGTATGAAAAATATTCGTTTACAAAATTATGTTTATACGTTGTCGAGAACCCATAGTATAAGCTTTGCTTAGTTTGGGACTAAGACAATAATTAGTGTCAACGTTCCATTATTTATTTATTAACATTTTTTTCTTACAATTTATATACACTCACAAAACGGGCACTTAAAAATAATACGTAAAATTAGGGACACTGAGCACATGATTAATTAGCACATTCATGTCCATCCAATAACACTTAACGAACATCATATATACGTTAGTAGCGTCGAATTTAAAAACATTAGAGGATCATTCAGCTTTTTGGCTGGCTACAGACCCGACGACAATGATAAACTCACAAAGGTCATCCACAGATGTAATTATAACAGGATAGTATAAAAACAATAGTCATTAAAGGTGAATAATTTATATTACGTAGGGAAATGCCCCGTTCAGGTGACCGGACGGCTGGCTAGCGCTTCCGCCGCCTTTGTGTGGACGTGGTCTGATCTATATCAAGAGAACTACAATGTTTTAAAAAAAATAGCCAAGTGCGAGTCGGACTCGCGCACGAAAAAACCCAAAGAAGGAAGACAAAAAAGGAAAAAGGAAGGAAAAATGAGGAAGGAAGGAGCTCGGGGGAAAGGGAGGGGGTTTTGGAACGAATTCTATAAATAAAACACGTTTGTTGTATTATTTATTTTTAAAGTGAATATATAATTAAATATTCTGTGAATATTTCAAGCGTCTACCTGTTGCCGTTATCAGTTTTGAGCAAAAACGAGCAAAAAAATCACGTTTTTTGTATCAGAGACCCCTTAAATATTTATTTTATTTTGTTTTTTAGTATTTGTTGTTATAGCGGCAACCAAAATACATCATCTGTGAAAATTTCAACTGTCTAGCTATGTTTGTGAGATACAGCCTGGTAACAACCAGACGAACGGACAGCTAAGTCTCAGTAATAGGGTCCCGTTTTTACCCTTTGGGTACGGAACCCTTAAAAATAGCCTATTGCGTGTCTGTTCACGCCAGTTCCGTGCTAATATGCGACAGCATTCAATATTAAGATATAGTCTATCTTTACTGTCTTTATGTTTTCTGTTATATCATTCAACTTCTCTTTCTTCTTAGTCGTGCACTCTTGACAGAGTGGTCGTGGTCTGGTCATGCTTCGGTCGATCGACTCCTGCGCCACCGCTGCTCTCGCGACGCGTCGCCAAGTAGCTCGATGTCTGGCAGAGTGGGAGCAATCGTTTACGTTAGACTGCGTCACAGTTTTAATGAGGTCTGTCCACCGTGTTGGGGAGCGCCAGCGAGATCTTTTGCCCTCGACTTTCCCCTGCACCACAAGCCGTTCCATGGAGTCCTCATTACGGGTGACATGTCCAAAGAACTTGAGGATTCGTATTTGCACAGTTGACGATAGTCTCTCTTGAATGTTAAGTTCATTAAGGATCGAAACGTTGGTGCGGTGCGCTGTCCACGGAATTCTGAGCAGGCGTCTCCAACACCACATTTCCAGAGCGTCAATTATGCAACGGTCCTATTTCCTCAACGTCCACGTCTCAACTCCGTATAGAAAGATTGGAAAGACTAGGCATCTCATTATCCGAACTTTTGTGTTCCTGGTAATTCTGCGGTCCTTCCAAATCTTTGTGAGTTTCTCCACAGAGGATCTAGTCACGGCGCAACGTCTTCGAATTTCATCTTCACGTACTCCAGCATTGGTGACAGTAGATCCCAGATATATGTAGCTCTTGACTACGTCGCATCCCGCTATGTTTTGGACGTCCGGTTGGTTGTTGTTGGCTCGATCTACAATCATCATTTTGGTCTTATCGCGATTAATTGCAAGTCCAAAATCCAACGCTATGGTCTCCAGTCGTCGAAGAAGTGTTTCGATTTCGTCTCTGAATGACACTAGGAGGGTAGTGTCATCCGCATATCTTAAATTTGATATTTTCCGACCTCCTACAGATATTCCCTTATCCCACTCTTCGAGAACTCACCGCATGATGTACTCTGTGTATATATTAAATAGTAGGGGCGATAATATACAGCCCTGTCTAACGCCGGCTTGTGTCTTGAACCATTCGGAGTCAACACCGTCAGCTCGGACAGCGGCGGTAATATGTTCGTACAGACGCCTAATAAGGTGTACAAGGTGTTGTTGTACACCCATTTCCGTCAGGACCAACCACAGTTTCGACCACAAGACGGTATCGAAGGCTTTTCTAAAGTCAACAAAACACACATAAAGGGGATGTTAAATTCTCTGACCTTTTCAACTAAATTAAACATTTTGACGACTGTAAAATAATATAGCTTTGGCAAGTTAACACTGCAAAAGCCTTTTCACTAATGACTATTCAAAGTGACTCGTTAATCTTGATTGATTATACTATAATACCAATGATGTCAATTTTATTTCACCTTGTCTTTAACTTTATCAGTAGTTTTAAGTAAGTCAATCAAAGCTAAAGTATGCCAAAATAAAAAGAACAAGGCAAAAAGCCATTATCTTCCAAATAATCAAAACGCCTCCATCCCACCTTAAAATTTTCCTGCAAACTTAAGTCTAATTTCCTACAAACACAGTTACGTCATTCATTACCACTAGCAGGTGATGCTAATTTTAGAATGCGAAGGTTAATTTCCAGGGATATACATTGTAACTGGTAGCATAATCTTGTGCACATGTCCTACCCTTATAGTCCACGGCCATATTGCATTATGTAGAGCACCTTTATAAAGATGTGGAATATCGAGTTCGGCTTGTCTACACGCAGATGTTTTCCCCTCTTCTATGTCACTACACTCTTGGCAGAGAACTCGTGGTCGTCGCTTAAGAATTGGTAGCACAAAATAGTGTGGTCTTTGATTCCACACCACGGTGCTAGAGTCCGAATTCGTACTACCGAATTCACACTACTGAAAAAAAAATAGTAACGAAGTAAAGTCACTGAAAATCCCTTCGATCATATAATACGTAGATGTACGACCGCCGCTCGAAAAATGGAGCCATCAAAACAAGGCATAAATCATCAATTGCCTTCTTTCCCTCTCATACCAAAATAACGAAACGTGCATTTTTTAGTATCGTGATCGTAAGTACCTTCTTACTTGAATTTGAGGTTAATTTTACAATACATTTTCTTTTAAACATTTTGATTTATTTTTCAACACCGTTATCATGCGTTGTCAATGTTGTCATTCCATTTTCGGTAAAAAAAAGTTAACAAAACTGAAGCAGATGATTTACAACGTTATGTTCTACTATGTATGGTATATATTAAAATGTACTACATTTACTTTATTACTCTTAATCTTTCAGTGTTCATAAGTCAGTATTGGCGGGATGGAGATGATTTTTTTGAGTTTGTTTTTCTATAGGACCTTGCTTTTACGTATTATAATATGATCGAAGGAAAATCCTATAAAAAAATACAAAAATGAATAGTGATTGAAGTTTCGTGATCTCAACATTCCGTCATTTCACCTAAGTACCGGACGTAATAGCGCGTTGATCTCGCATATAACGTCATCATAATAAATTGGCAGAGCATTTCCCGTGGCCATTCAGTTCATGCTGGGGTCAACGACACCGTTGCCAATGGCCTAGAGTTGAGAAAGAACCGCGAGGTGAGTTGATGGGTCTATTATTTATGAATTACTTTCTTTGTACCTATACATGAGTCTAAAAAAATATTGTATGTTTTTAAGGATTTATGCTGTATCTTAAGTAAAAATTTTATTAAAACCCTTAAATTACCTTCACTTGCTCACTTCCTTAGTATGTAAACGAATTTCCGAAATTTACTTTACCCACGTATCTTCCAAAGGTCCCATAGTCTTGAAATTTTATATATTTGCTAGCTGTTATCCACGGCTCTGTCTGCGTAGAATAGGGTACGGGTATAAAAAATAGCCTACGACCTATTCTCAGACCTACCGAATATAGAGAAAAAAGTTTCTTAAAAATCGGTCAAGCCGTTTCGGAGGAGTTCGATAACTAACACCGTGACACGAGATTTTTATATATTAGAAGATTAGAAGATAGAGCTCCGGTAACAAAGCTATAATCAAGTACTAAGAATTCATAAATAAGAGTTTTTTCAAAAAATATTTTTTAGGTTATACTTAGTTTATAACTTATTATCCAGCGTTTTCCCCTTGCCAGATCTCCCTGGCATTCAGCAGCCCACGTGCTTCAAGAAAAGAGCGAAGACGAAACAAAAAGTATAGAACCCAAGTCTCTCTGTTGTCAACATAGAGACAAAATTCTCGAAGTAAAAAGAACGATAAACAAAATCATATACCTACTAGAGAAAAAATGGGGTAATGTCCTGGAAATTTTAATATTATTTTGCACAATCAATACTTTCTTAAAATAGTACTACAAGTCATGACAAGTACGGTAGATACTCTCTAGTAGGTACAAATTGATTCAAGTATATTGAACTCGATTAGTCTACCAGTGGAGTAATGCTCACAGTTCAAGGTATCCGGTCATCCACCCGCACATAATAGGGTGTCAAATAAGAAGGTAATTGACTGGTCAACTTATTTCAAAACGATTGCATTATACATAAAAATACAATGAAACCAACAATGCTGATTGTATGCAATATGCAGTAAGTACTTTATAAGATTTACATGAATTAATGTGAATAAATAAACTTTACGACGCAGATACCAAATGCGTATAAATAAATAGAAGGGATAGAAACTCAAAACGGGTAGACAAAGTAAATAAATAGATGAAACTACTATGAAGGATTTGCCGCACTGGATGCGTTCTGCGGTCTGCGGTCAGGTCCAATTGAACGCAGCCCGCATTATGTATGAACAACATTGTCGGTCTCTATACATATATTATTATTTTGTCTCAGAGGTCAATGGAGAGGGCTGTGCTCGGCGTTTCTCAGCGGGATCGCATAAGAAATTATGAAATCCGCGCAAGAACTACAGTCACCGACATAGCTCGAAGAATCGCCAATTCGCCAGACTCAAGTGGCAGTGAGCAGAGCACATCGCTCGTAGAACTGATGGCCGATGGGGCAAAAAGGTTCTCGAGTGGCGTCCACGGACCGGAAGATGCAGTGTAGGTAGGCCTCCAACAAGATGGAGCGATAACCTGGTTAAGTTTGCGGATCGCGTTGGATGTGCGGATGGCACGAGATCGACTCCAAATACATCGTAGTTTTCTCTTTAAGTTGTTATAAGACGCTGACAGAAAATACTTATTTGTTGAGTGACACTTATTGCTTTTCAACGTAAAGCGATCATTCCTACTTTATAAATATAAATACATTGAGCGAGCAAGGTGCTTATACATTATGATCACTAAGCTGACAGACAATATTCTGGCATCAGTCATCTATAGTATACCTACTTTGACGTGTAAAACAGGTTCATCTGTCAGTGTACTACTAACCGCACTCGTGGAGTTCAAAGCGATAAGTGCGCAGTGACGTCAGAAGCGATTGTCAGTGGAGCACTAACACTGACGGCCTAAATAACAAGTGAACGCGAGTATGCTGTGAAGAGTGAGTGTAAATACACTTTTTTTAGCAACCTAAGCCACATACTTACCCTTAAAAAACTTAGACAAAATGAAATAAAAAAAATAAACCTAATTTAAGTAGGTATTGTCAATCCGAAAAAGGCGAACTGTTTGAAGCTTTTCAAATTATGTATATGTATGTAATACATATAATTATGTTTATTGTACATATAACACATGAAATTAACAGATACCTAAGAGAAAAAATGTACAAAGGTGAACTTATCTTAAAGGTATTTCTTTCAGTACCAATTCCAGTTCTTCTTCTTGGTTTAAATTAACTCTCTAGTCTCTGATTGTTTATTTCTCATTACTTGTTCTTTCTTGCTTTTGTGGCGTCTGTTGACAATTATCGTAATATTCACTAATTCTGAATATTTCTTCTTATCCTTTATGAGGTGAATCAAACACCCCAACTAGTCTCTAGTACTTGCGTATGAACATCAACCAACCTTTTTTCTTCAGCCATCACATCACGCTTTCCCGCAATCCTATGTCTTATTTTTATTTCAATTTATAAACAGCGTGTACATACAGAGTTATTGTGAAGACCGGGGGCTAAATTCTGCAACGGCCCAACACGGTTTGCGAGCGGTAATTCGATCATTTGCGAGAGGATAGGGATGAGCTGCTATTCAGGAACGCCAAAAATCACTGGTTTTGCGAGAGGTTTGGGCTGAGCTTGGGATGAGCCTCGAAAATAGAAAATAAGGGAAAATAAGGTTAAGACGGACGTACGTCGATTTTGGTAACTCACAGGACATGGCGGTTGAAACGCTTCACGGCCCCACCCAAATATGAATATTTTACATAATAGCGATGGTTGTATAGTATTGATTCCGATCAAGTTTCCAGAATGACACTGTTTAAGTGAAAACAACAACAGTGTCATTCTGGAAACTTGATCGGAATCAATACGGATCAGTTTTTAAAGAGTGTCGTTTGACTGTTTTCTGAAAATGTTTAGGTATGAATGCGGTTAATGTCAAAATGTTTGAGCGTGATCGGCGGCTGTCATTCTTGTACGTCGACAAATTAGCGTGGTGAATGCGCCGGCGCTGAAACCGTGTCACCTGCGGCGCAACATTACGATACGTTTACATCGCGTCCGAGTATAGGAAAGCAAAATTATACCTAAAAAATATATTATGTGTCGCAGGGAAATGACCAAATCAAAATCACGCTGGATGTTAAAATGGGGACTCCATTTTATCATTTGCCTAGAAAAACAGTCATTTGATCAAATTCCTGAATCTGTTTAGTTAAATGACGAAAAAAGGCAACTCGTTTTTTTCATTTCACCAGATTTGTTTAGTGAATTGATAAAATCCCTGAAACACGCCAGTGAGTTGACGAAACTCACTCGCAAAGTCAACTCGTTTTATCATTTCATTATACTTCGTTTTTTAGCATTAGAAAGAAGGTAAGCGATCTTGACGTGTCTTTTTATTGAAAAACACTTTTGAAAAATAAGTTACAGCTAATATGTACCAATTTGAAAGGAAATTATGGTCATTTACACTCTTTTGCTTCATAAGTCTACACTAATATTATAAAGAGAAAAGATTTATATTTTTGTATGTAACTAAAATATATGTATATTTTTGTATGTAACTTAAAAACTACTGAACTGATTTCAAAAATTTTTTTGCAGTTAGAAAGCTACATTATTACTGAGTGACCTAGGTTACTTTTACCCGCGGGCAAAGCTGCGGACGGAAGGCTAGTACTTAATATTTCCATTTTTTTTTTAAAGCGTTGTTCAATAAAAAGACTCGTCAAGATTGTTTACCTTATTTCTAATGCTAAAAAAACGAAGTATAGGCACGTTCAGAGATTAGATCAAATCACCCAGTAGAGACTTAATCAAACTAAACGGTCTAACTATAGTACATGAGTCATTCATGTTATACCAACCAGCACATCTTTACAAAACCGTATGCAGTGTAAGTGTCGAGTCTGTGACATTAGTTCGTGTAAAGAGGTCGCGGCTCGCATGAATATGCATACCCTCTTTGTCACAGCCAACTATCTTGAACTCTTAATATGTACATTTGGTACTACACAATTGGAAAAATGTACGGGTAACTAGACACATGTCACAGTTTTTTTGGAATCGAATTTACAGGATTCCTTGAAAAGAACTACGAAACCCTTATAGGAACACTCGGGTGACTGTCTTATTACAGTCAATTCTACTGGGCCGATTGAACTGAACATTGGTACTCATATCCTTTTCTGTATCCCAAGCATCGGATATGGGGGTCACTTTTGGAGGCAAATGAGAAATGAAAAGTATCACCTTCAAACTATTCCATGTGGTACATTTACAAGAGCTGTAAATAAATAACAACCGCCCGTTCTTAGCTTCCTTACCTTTGAAACTACCTACTGCTCCTAAAAATTAATAAAAAAACAGTATTTGTTCTTTATGCATAGACTAAGTACAGAATAACCATAGAGAGAATATATCTCACTTTTTACACGCTATATTTACTTTAAGACTGAAATTAGAATACGCTCGCATCATATACATATTCATCTGAAATACTTTGTATATACCTGTGTTTTTTTTAATCGAGGTAGTTTTTTTTTTTGAGATATGGCTTAGTTACTAGGCATTTAAGCCAAAATCGAGGTAATTTTACCACACTATTCATAGTTTTCATCTACAACAAGCCACCCACACTATATCGACGGCACAAGTCCTGGCGATGGGAGCCCCTATTCTCCCATAATCTTTTTTATCCGAATTTTGAAAGTCAGAAATCGATGTCCATAATATTCTTGCTCATAAATATCGATGGCCATAATTTTTTTAAAGCATATTTCTTAATAGTTCTAACTGCTATGATCCATAATCCTATTGATCATAACTTTAAAAAGTCATAATATTGATATCAATAAAATTTAACGAAATATCGTTGATTATTCAGAAACATTGTAAGGCATATATCCTAAAGTAATAATTGTTTTCAGTCATAATTTTGCATTACCTAAAATGCACTAAGCATATACATCGAAATCTGTAACATCTAAAGGAATATCGATACTTATTCAGAAACATTGTAAGGCATATCGCTGGCAGCGAGCGAGCGAAGCGAGCGAGCAAGACCTTTCAGGGCAGAAGCGACTCGGACAGGTTAGGTTCAGAAGGCTAAGGCACTGTTAATTAAGGGTTAGCCTTCGATATTAGGTATTTTTTTATGACAGCACAGAAAAGGATTAAATTACCTTTTATATTATGAAATGTCATACAACCATGACACTGAATGTTATTACAAAGTAATATTATGCTTAAAAATAATTATGACCTGCGAAAAAAGACCATGCAATAATTATTATGAGTGACATTATTACCTTTAACATTATGAACAGTGATGCATTCATGACACTGAATGATATGACTTTACTTATTGTTCCTTACAATAATTATCACTTAAGAAAATAGTAACTCCAATTTATGTTGTTTAATATTATGACTTCCGATAATATGACGAAGAAAAATTATGACAGAAAACGTTATGGGCTTGAAAATTCGGAACAAAAATTTTATGGGAGTCATTATAGACCCCCTGGTGATACTGTGCCTGAGTATCGATACTATCGCTACATCGATTGTTTCGATATCGATAGTTATCAAATCAAAAGTGAGCTATAGTAGTTCAATAATAATATAGACATACAAAATACAAAATTCTTTATTTTAAAAAAATTTAACAACAAAAATTTAACAAAATTTAACATAACTTCAAAACTATCAGTATTGTTGCCATCACCGAGCTATCGACAGACTATTGATAGACAATCGATAGTCGACTATCGATAGGCAACACTAATCCGAGAGAGTTAAAAACAGAATTACCTACTTTTTTCACCCTGCAATAAAAGTACAGCGAAAATACACTAGCAAGCCTCATATTTACAATTTTATGAGGGTAAATAAAGTTTAATATCAGAAAATGTGATACAGGTTCCCCCGTTATGGATATTATAACTATATTGTGACCTCAATGTAGCATTAATATCTAGCAATATCGTTAAGAGCAATCCGGTCATAAAGCGTAATAAGGAGGCACACTTTATTTTAATTAGAAAAGTAATAGAGGGCATTTTATAACACCGAACACATTTTACAAATTACCATTGAAGTACATTATCATATCAGCATCTCCGTTCTCTGTATTTTATAGGACTTAGAATGAGAGGGGTTAGGCTATAGTTCTAGGGTGAATTGGGAACTTCACACAGTAACTATTGTTTCACAGGTTTCTTCCAGATATCGAAAAAGTAGGGTACGGATAACTCACGTCAAAGATCGAGTTTAGCTCAACAAAGTGATGTTGTTAGTGTGTTGTGTGTTACCCTTCTACATTTGACAATGACAATAAAAATGACGATGAAAACGGGGGTAGATGTGTGTCGCTGTCAGTTTCGTCGAGCAGCCGCGTGAACAGGGCGGTGGGGATTCGATTTGTAGCATTCGAACATGGCGGATGTAGACAGTATCTAATTTTGTATTTCTGTTTCTTTGGCTAGTTGAAGTATAATTTTGATAGTGTTTTATGCGGCGATTAACCTTACTTAACAGTGATCACAAAATTCTATATTGCTCTCGTGTCTGACATTTTTTAATGTGCAAGTTGTCTCCACGTGGTTTCTGGAATTTTACTATGAAGTTGCAGAAACTACAATCACCGTACAACGTCGCTCCCAAACAGAGCTTACTTTGACACTGGTGAAATTGTCCTTAAATAGGACAGAAGCCATATTTTAAATAAATAATAATAAAAGGCGGTGTCCAACTGGACAGACGCCATTTAAAAAAAAAAAAAAACAGGGCGGTGGCGCGCAGTGCGCGTTTGTCAGCCGCCGCGACGTGTGGCTCCAAGAAGAAGGGCTACGGATTAGCCCGAAACTCGAATCGAAGCTAAGTGAGTGTTCCGTACTTTATTGCTATGAGTGAGTCTCACGGTAGTTTTATGTTCAAAGTTTCTTCTAGATGATTTTCCTTCGCCGAAAAGCTCTGAAGTCCAGTTTTGAGTTGCTTTAAATTGCGAAGCCGTAAAGTGATCGAGTTTGAAAAGGTCTACGAAACGCCGCAATGTAAAGCAACTTGCACGATTTATCTTACAGATCTAAACTTCTCATTCAACAAGAGACTAATAAGATTTTGTTAAAAACTTAATTTGCATTAAGTTAATTTTTTTGCTGTCGGTACTTTTTGTTGACTGTAATCCAAACTACCATATTAGTAATATACCAACCTTACCAAATTTAAAGTAAATCCGATCACTAAATTTAACTGGCAAAATTTGAAAAAAAAAACTTATATAGGGTGGGTCATTATTTGAGCGTTTGTTTCGAATCAATTTCGTGGATACATATTTGTAGGAATTGCAAAGTTTCTACCTGTCCGATAGAAACACAGGATCTCTGATAAATAACAAAATAGACCGTCAAAATCTACACTTTGTTCGTGAAAAATGTGGTTACGAAAATGAGACAATAAAGACAGCCTTACACTACGAAATTCGATATTCGAACTTCGCGTTCCGTTCACGCTAATAGTATTAAAAAGAGAAGAGTCAAAGGGATAGCACGATACGGATTTCGAATTTCGTAGTAGCCCCTCAGATACTTACAAACATTGCAAGGTAAATTAAAGTTTGTAATGATTATACAAAAGAAATATCACTAATTAAAATTAATTTAGACGATAATAATATTGTCCTCTACTCGAACTAAAGTACTTTAATCAATTGTTTTAAAAATGCAAAGAGCATGCGTCATTTGTTTTGCAAATTCATTTGTTTTGCTAATTACGCTAAATAATTGTAAGTTACCTAGCGACCTAATTTAGCTTTCCTGGTGGTTCATAGCCAAAATATACTTAACATGCCCAATTCATTTGTGAAGTTCAAAATTTTATTTTGTTTACAAACAAAAATGTCTATTAAAGTGGTTCAATTGAGGTTTTCCTAATATTTAAAACTACATATAGCACACAATACCTTAGTGGTCACGTTTTTACGAATAGGCTTTGGGTTTTGATGGAATCGGTTATTCATTAGAGGTTTCTGTACTTCTACCGGACAACTGGAAACTGTATCAAAATCTTCTGCCATCTCTTGAAAAACTTGTCCACGAAAGTGATTTGAAACAAACGCTCGAATAACAAACCCAACCACCTACTGAAATACTTTTACTTGCATGCTAATTAATTAAGTAAAATTAACTCAACTAGGACCATAATCAACTATAGTGTGAAAAACACCTTAAGTCGACCAAGAAATTCCTTTCCCACCCTAAGGTTCAATGTCAGTTGTACAGCCTAAAACATCAAAGGCTAATTTCACTTACAAGTCAACGTGACAATCACCCTTATTGTTTTTACTTTGACGTAGGAACTGTCATAAAAAATGGTAAAGCACTTACTTGGTCGACTATACCTACTATAATGTTTGTGTCAGTAACCTATAGACAATACCAACGAGTTTTAAAAAAATAGTGTCTACTTTACCAATGTATAAATTAGCCTATTTAGTACAAAATTAAAACCTTTATGTTTAAATGTTAAGAAAAAATTCAAGCTCTTTTTTGAAAAAATCAAAATTAGAATAACGACTTTCTAAAGGTGGTTTCGTAATTTGCTACATCATAATACATTTTAATTTACAACCCTTCTACATCTAATCAAATAATGTCACGTAAGGAGCCGACTTGGCGAATGCGGGCAGGTGAAAGATTTTTAATTTGAGGTTCTCGATCATTAGCAATCTGCGATCAAATACTGGCAGGCAACGTAGCCTGTTTTTGAAATCAGAACACCTGCGTGTAACTACATTTAAAGACGTGATACAGAGTCACTACTTGTAGATTTAAAGAAAGTCAATGCATTGCCGCCAAAGTAGAAATTTAATTCCATAAAGTTTTTCTCCACTTTTGAGTGGTACTTTTGTAGAAGATATAGTTTTAATAACTTTAATATCAATACTGGTTAAAAAAAACCCAACTTCTTAAAAAAATCTTAATTAAACCCTAAACGTGGCCACTACGTTTAAAATTACTTTACTTGCGTTACATGTCCGTCTCTGGGTCACCCACATACATATGAGTACCAAATTTCAACTAAAATTCAATAGGAAGTTTTGAAATTGTGTAAGTAGTACCGGAAACCTGTGTTTTCTGTGTAATTCCCGTTCCCAAGGGAATTACGGAAAAATATATCACTTAACTTCGGAACTAAATGACCTACAGACTTGAAATTTTGGATTTTAATGTGATTATAGCTCACTGGATGACGAAATTTCTGCGTTCTGGTCTTATCCAGAGGTTCTCAAATAGGGGCCTGAAATAAATAAAAAAAAAACAAATAAATATTAGGGGACAATCTTACACAAATCGACCTAGTCCCAAACTAAGCAAAGCTTGTACTATGGGTACTAGACGACGATAAACATACTTATATAAATAAATAAATACTTAAATACATAGAAAACATCCATAACTCAGGAACAAATATTCGTGCTCATCACACAAATAAATGCCCTTACCGGGTTTTGAACCCAGGACCTCTTGCTTCGTAGGCAGGGTCACTACCAACTAGGCTAAAGCGGTCGTTAAAAAATGCAGCGAAATGGTTCCAGTAAAGGAGGGTACGGTGAGAGTCGAAGTGGGCTTGTCTATTTGACTATTTTTTGCAATTTCGAGATAAATTCTTTTTAAATCGTTTCCTGTAGTTAATTAAATTTAATATAATGTAATTAATTTATCTATCACATAACACCTTATATATATATCTTCATTTGACTTTAAGAACTATGATGTAGACGGTCCATGTCGTACTTTATATGGTGAGAAATTGAATTATTTAGAATTTTTCACAATTTATGCGTGGATTATACCTACTAAGTACGGAGTTTGATTTGGACCCAGCAACTGACACCAATACTTTGACAGTGCCTTTGTTTTGGCACGATGACATTGGCACTAGTGACAGTTTACCACTTCACTACAGGCAAAAAATGAATGAATGCCGGTGCTCAACATACACATATTATAGGCAAATTTATGAAATAAGAAGCTTGTGCTCACTGGATTAAACTCTGAAGTCATCAACCAAAATAGTTCCAATAATTAATTTTGAAAAAATATACACTTATCATTATCACGCCTGTATCCCAAAGAGAGGAGAGAGAGAGCAAAACAAAGTACACGAAACTATAGATACTTCATTTAATTTAGAATTGAAAACTACAACATCATTATATTGCGGCTCGTCCACTATTTCTTACCTAGCAAATAGTACAGTACAATAGTCCGGGAGCCGCTAAATAAAATTGTTTTAATGTCACTTTATTTGCGTGTCGTAAATTGTTACTCTAGTACAAATTGTAAAGAGATTACATTTCACGAGCCGCAATATAATGTTGTTGTGGTTTATAATTCTAAATTAAATGGATTTTACATTTTCGTTTCGGGGCTATTTTTAGCAACGGCAGCGACATTTTAATTAAAATACCTATTTCTCAAAAGTCTCTCAGCCATCGTATCCTCTTAATGTTAAATAGAAGTGGTACAATGGCTACAATATCCTTTCACCTATTTCATTAGTCGCTTCTTATGATATCCACTGAAATGTAGAGGTGTAATTCTAAACCCGACATCAAAAAAAATAGTGAACTAAATGAAAAAATATTTAAATTACTTTCATATACCATAAATATACCATATTTTTTCAGACCATCCAGAACTCATGTAGATAATCGCACAATACTTAGCGATTCTGGAGTCGTGATCAGTATCATCTCTAAATAACTCAGTTAATTAAAATTATTTATAATGTCACTTACCTACTTAAAATTTGCTAAGTAACTGTACCTGTGAAGGCTCTTATCGCAGGTATATTTTTACCTAAAATGAGGCTCCAGCCACTTGTTAATGTTATTATAAATAATGCAATGGTTACTGAATACAAAATTTATTTATTATTTTATGAGTAGAATTTCTTAGCAGTGTGCTAATTAGTGAATTAGTATTGTTTTGTTATTTCGCCACGTGGGATGTGAGTTAGAAATATTTTTATTTAACCCCTTATAAGGTAGAGGCGATTTAGCGACCACATGCATTGAGTTGGAATTTCAACCTTATTGATTTTACTATACGTCACAATTTCCATTGTAATTATTGAAAATACGACTAGCTTTGAAAATATCCTTTGTCAGGTATGCATTCGATAGCTGCTTTTGATTCTGTGGTAGTTGTGGGGCCTCATAAAGGGTTGAATACGGTTGTAAACGAAATCTTCAAAATCATTCTGTATAATTCTTACTTCGTTATTTTTCATCTGAGCGATCACTCTAGGTACCTAAAATCGTACATTTTCATGTTATAACATCAATTTCCTGTTACTATTATTCATACGTCTTAAGCAAATATGCAATTTAGATAACAACTACTCAAAATTCTGAATACAGGCATTATTTCATCCACCCACTGAGATTGCCGGCCAAAATCATTGGAGCAGAAATTTATTTTAACCTGCTCTCACTTAAGCACCTAAAACTAATTTTGTTTTAGTACCTAACTTATCTTGTTTAAGAACTTTTCTTAAACTAAGTAAGAGTTCATCCATTAGACTTGACTTTACAATGTACATACATATTTCAACTTTAGTTCCACGCGAGCTAACGCTATGCTATATTTTGAAGTCAGGAAGAATATAATGAAGCTTAAGCTTCTAAAAATAAGATTTTTTTTAATACAAACGTCGAACGAGGAATCTCAGCGAGTACAGAAACGAGTTCCGAAGTGATAGGAAATTTCGTAACATTTCGCCTCCGCGGTGTGTCTCGGTCAGGGCCAAGCGCGAGTCAACGGGAGAGAGGGGGTAAGGTGAGGGGGGTGTGCGCCGGCGCACACCGGAACGCTAGATCGTGCTGCACCGCCAAGCGCGACCGCCAAAGTCGCGTCTTGCGTTGCAACACTGCCTTGCTCAGCTAGTTTATTTGTATGCTGTAAAAGCTGTTTAACCACTTATAACTTTTATTTGAAACTGTTATAGAACTTTCTTCGTTATATTACGAGAATGATACAGTAAATTCTTATCAATCGTACTATTAAGTATAGTGCTATATGCGTATATGCGTTTTTGTTTACAACACTAAAATACAATGATTTCATACAACATTTAATAATAGCGCATTCAAAAAATTAAGAAGATAGTGGCGTTACTGTTAAAGAGCGATCTCTTCCCGACAGCCTTTAGAAACAATTGTTTAGGAGACGATATATGAACCTATCATGCGCTACATGTAATAATAAATAAGTAGGATCGGGTGTGCATAAATGCTGTATACAATTATAATTGTGTTGTAGACAAACCCATGTTATTCTTGTAAGGTCTGAATTGTGTTACTATTTACAATATGTAATTATACCTAACTGATAAATAAATAAATGTGAAGAAGCCTTTTCAAGCGTGCTTCAAAAAATGTTAAGTACTTAGTACTAGTATGCTCCGGCTAATAGAATAATAAACACAGGATGTGCAGACTTTAGCACCTATCTAATTTTACTGTTATGCAGGGATATAAAACTGTATTAGCAGCAAAAGTAGTCCTGCGTGCGCGCGTAATCGCTTGTAACGTTAGCATAACGTTGCACTGATGTAAGCGTCGTCACCGCGACGCGGCGGTTCCACGGCAGCATGGCCAATGTTAACATTTCTTTATGACGTATGCTTAGCACCTTCATAGCCAACTAGCTGTTGCCCGCGACTCCGTCAGCGAAGAATTCGTTTGTCACTATCCGCGAGAATGCCATTTTCCGGGACATAAACTAGGTTACTAAATTTGTGCCAAACTTCATCGGAATCTGTGCACTGATCAATTAAGCGATTTTTTTTATAAATTATGTTAACGAAATTAACGTTAATAAGTTATCTAAAGAAACCTGTTCAACGTTATGTTTAATCAAAAATTTAATTTATTTTCTTATATTTTCCCGATCTTGGAACTACTTAAAAAAATACTAATTGAAAGTATATCCTACAGAATATGTATAGGGATGCTTACCTTTTTCTGTTCAAGGCTAGGTATATGTATAGTTGCCAGGTTTAAATAAGTGGATCTAGGTATAGTAGTAATTTTGAATAGAATTAAAAAAACTAAAAACACGCTTTAAAAAAATATAAATAATTAATAAAAAAAAAATTAATAAATTTCAATTCACTATTCTTATAGTGCAGTAAAAAATCTTAATAAGCAATTATTATATTGTTATATCCAGATCAAAATTTGTAAACAATTCTAAATATTGATAAAATAAATAATAATAGTTTAAAATATTTTATTGTAAAAAAAGCGTAGGGTGCATGGTGTCAATTGTCAAGGATTATCATTTTGATAACATCTTAAAAAGCACCCCACGCTTTTTTTACAATAAAATATTTTAATCTATTATTATTTATTTTATCAATATTTAGAATTGTTTACAAATTTTGATCTGGATATAACAATATAATAATTGCTTATTAAGATTTGTACTGCACTATAAGAAAAGTGAATTGAAATTTATTAAAAAAAAAATATTTTTTGTTTTTATTTTTTTAAAGCGTGTTTTTAGTTTTTTTAAACTATTATTTATTTTCTATTTTTTAGTTGCATTTTTTTCACAGTGAGAGTTTACATGTGCTAAAAAGAGACAAAACGGTTTTTTGCTCGTCTTAAATAGAATCAGTCTATCTTATACTTGGTCTTTGGTGCGCGCGCACTGCTCTACACTACTAAACGTAAACCTCTTTCTTTCTTACTTTACCCCCCCTCACCTACAACCCCCAACCCCCTAAACCCAACCCCCCAACATCCCGCAACCCATTTCCCCAACCCCCCCCAAATACCTAACCCCAACCCCCACAACCTTACCCCCAACCCCCTAAACCCCCCTTACCCCCTCCTCATTTTCCAAACCACCAACCACCTAAACCCAACCCCCCTAACCATGGACCCCCACCCCATTTCCTCAAACTTCCCCCAAACCCCTAACTCCAACCCCCTTACCCCCCAACCCCAACCCCTTAAAACCCCAACCCCCAACCCCTCCACCTACCCCCCGTCCAGCTCCATCATCAAACCCTTGTTACCATCTAGGCCTCTTACCCCCTCCCCATTTCCCACAATCCCCGAAAATCCCTAACCCCCGAACCCCCCAACACCCCCACCCTATTTCCCCCAACCCCCCACCCCCTAACCCCAACCGCCACACCCTTACCCCCAACCCTCTAAACCCCCAACCCCCTTACCCCCACCCCATTCCCCCGCCCACCCCGCCACCTACCCCCCCTTCCAGCTCCATCATCAGACCCTTGTTACCATCTAGGACCAAAGTACTCGTCAAAACGAATCAAACGAGCCCAAACTCGATGGGGGTGTTTCGTTTTATTGTGGAGTGCCTTTTGCCATCTTCCAGCTCCATCATCAGACCCTGGTTACCATATGGGATCAAAGTGCTCGTCAAGACGAATCAAACGAGCCCAAACTCGATGGGGTTGTGTCTTTTTATTGTGGAGTGCCTTTGGCCATCTTCCAGCTCCATCATCAGACCCTGGTTACCATCTGAGATCAAAGTGCTCGTCAAGACGAATCAAACGAGCCCAAACTCGACGGGATTGTGTTGTTTTATTACATAGTTCCTATGGCCACCATCCAGCTCCATCATCAGATCAGCTCCATGTTACCATAATATTGCATTGTCATCCAATTTACACATACGTGCAAAATTTCAGCTCAATCGGAAACCGGTAAGTGCGTCAAAATCGCGCCCTAAGGAGTCGGTTACAAACATACATACATACATACAAACAAACAAACAAACAAACAAACATACAGGTGAAGCTAATATAAAGCGTGTAAAAAGAAGGGAAGACAGGAAAAAAAGAGAATAAGAAGGCTTTATACTTTCAGTTAGTGTCAAATTTATCGGTTACATTACAAGATCGATGAAAATATGGAATAAAAAGTAATTATTGAATTTTTATTCTTGACAGCTTGACGTTACTTTTGTTAGCATTATATTATTTCATAAAACATGAATTTCATTCAGTTACTTCATCGGAGCAAGTCAACAAGTGGAAATTTGTCTTTCTTTACCCACGGCTTGTTTCGCGTGAACCATTACGTCTGACAATTGAATTATAATTCCAAGATATTACTAAATTCCCATATATTTTCGAAAACTATATAATGGTCTCCATATACGTTGTATTGATAAAAGCTGTACAAAATTTCATCTCTCTAGATTTAACGATTGAGATTTTACATATTATGTACATCTCGAACAGTCTATTTCCGACAACAAGTTATTTCCGAGATCCAACTACGTATGTACCTATTCCATCCAAATCTAAAGCGTGATAGAGTAACAAACACACACTCATGCTCACAAACTTTTGAATTACAACATTAGTCGGATTAGATGCCTCAAACATGCTGAATGATCCTCATGATTTCGTACGGGATCTAGGGGCCTTATCAATAAACTAACCTCAGATCCAACTGTTAATTAAACAAAAATGTATTTTATGTCAAACGTGTAAAGTAAGCCATGGTGCACGAAGAAGCAAAAGCTCGAGCCAAAAACATAAATCAACTTATCGCCCATTAGCTTAAGCTCCCAACATTCCCATCAAAACACATCCACGGTCCATCAATTAGATTATCAGACCGGACTCATTGGCGTTATAAAATTTTAATTAATTATAAACACCAGAATATCAGTCAGGTGAGGCAAGAAAAGTAATTTCCATAAGTCAAACGGCGAACGGAGGTCGTCGCTCTTGCGCAGACCAGTGGGACCGGATCTCGGAGGAAACTTTTTATGTGACCAGCGACCGAGCGGTTACATATTTACCCAAGAACATGACCGGCATCACTGCTGACCATACCTACGTATGTTTGTGTCGCAATATTAGTATACTTAAGTATTCCGTCTGGCTGAGAAACCTGAATTACAATAAGGACGGCCGTCAAATGCAGCTTGGTATGCAAATTCGCACTTGCGTTTTTGGATGGGCGCATGCACGCAGCAATTTTTCTGCAATTAAGCTTTCAAACATTTAAACTGTAATGGTCCTTCAAACAGGTTCGGGGTTTTGACATCGAAAGATACTTTTTTCGAACCATGGTCAACTCACAGAACTTAAAAGCGACATGTTTTTTAAGGAAGATTGCTATGTATTTCCCGTTGCGTTCTTCATCTGATTACAAGGCTCTATGTAAATGCATTTGGCTATAAATAGCTGTTGAGGATAGAAAATTATCTTGTAGCGCCCTTGTACCGGAAGGGAAGAAAAAGCGTGGGTCGGACCTCACAAGGTGGCCAGTTTATATTATGAGAGCAATATTATTTTGAAACCTTTTAAGTAAAGGTAACGCCACCAGAGTTGAGGCCATGCACACAACCACATCTCATGTAATGACAGCGGGATTTTGACGTTGTGTTGTCGTTAACGTTAACACAACGTCAAAATCCCGCTGTCATTACCAGAGATGTGGTTGTGTGCGTGGCCTCAACTCAGTACCTCTACCATGAGTTACACTAGTTTACAGTGACCGTACTCGCTAGCGACGGCGTAAATGATTTGTATGGAGAATTGTGTACAGCGCCTCTAGCGGTCACTTACGGAAGTACAATTCTCCATACAAATCATTTACGCCGTCGCTAGCGAGTACGGCACTGTAAACTAGTGTAACTCATGGTAGAGGTACTGGTGGCGTTACCTCTACTAAAAAACCGGCCAAGTGCGAGTCGAACTCGCGCACGAAGGGTTCCGTACAATTATCTATAAAAATCACGTTTGTTGTATGAGAGCCCCCTTGAATTTTTTTTTTATTTTGATTTAATGATTTATTTTTAAATTCAAGATATAATTAAATATTCTGTGAATATTTCAAGCGTCTACCTGTTGCCGTTATCAATATCGAGCAAAAACGAGCAAACAAATCACGTTTGTTGTATGGGAGCCCCCTTAAATATTTATTTTATTCCATTTTTTAGTATTTGTTCTTATAGCGGCAACCGAAATACATCATCTGTGAAAATTTCAACTCTCTATCTATCACGGTTCCCGAGATACAGCCTGGTGACAGACGGACGGACGGACGGACAGCGGAGCCTCAGTAATAGGGTCCCGTTATTTATTGCCCTTTGGGTACGGAACCCTAAAAAAGAAGCTTTACCTGATAAAGATGAAGCACTGTTCTGTTGTAAATGTACACAATGATATACAAAAACTATTTATTTTTCTTGAGAATCCATGTTCGCATAAATAGTGATTAGCAGTGGAAATCCGGTACTTATACTACGACAGACGACGTGATGTCGTATATTTCTCACTAAAACAGAGATTCTGCAGTCATAAATCATAAATCATAAACTTTATTGCTCACACGTAGTGTAAAGGTCTTACATAAGCACAGTTAGACGTGAACCCTGCAAGGGCATTGCAACTATTTGACAATCTTAAATCTAAAATCATTGTCATTTCTATTAAAATTAAACAAGATGTCACACCGTGGAATTCAATTAACGAACAAAACAGGAAATTAAAATTAAATACAAAATTAATTCAATGTCAACAAAAAAAATATTATTATTATTAAAACAGTATTAATAAATTCAGCCTAAATTTTTACAGTAAAATCAACATCAATTCAATTAATAGTCCAATTCAATTCAACATTTATTCATGAAAAATACAGTGAATGTGTAAATTAAAATGAGTGTTTTGTTTCTAACTCGTGAAGCATGCATATCGTCAGTTCTTCCTCGAGTTTTTGGCCAATTATCGTCTCAGAACAAAGTTGTTATAATCGCAATGTTTACTTGCCGAGTACCGCTTCGGCAATTTGACTATTTATTATGTACACTCGTTGTTGGAAATGTTTAAACTACGAATGCCGAAAAGGTTGTTACGGGTTTAGTTGCGTGCTGTAACTTAGTTAACTTGATACTTGAAGTTCATATTGGCATCAATGTAAAAAAAAGTTGATATTTGTAATATAGTTGAAGAATTAAACAACATAATGTTACATCATGTTTATATCTTTAAATTAATGGGAAAGGACATAACATCACAACAATGACGAAGTATTGTAATATTAATAAATATTTTGTTGTTAATTTAGTGCAAATAAAACAGTAGGTTATTTTCAATAACTTGCGTATAATTAATTGAACGGTAATGTAAATTTAAGCCAGCGCATTATATTGCTTACGTGTAAAGCTGCGTACGGACTGCGCGCACTGTATGCGTACCCGGGTACGCGTACCCGGGTATGCGTGTCCTGGAACGCCATGTCCGTACGCCATGTACGCGTACACTGTACACGTACACATACTGTACACGTACACTGTACGCGTACATGGCGTACGGACATGGCGTTCCAGGGGGGCTACTCCGAAATTCAAACATCGAAGTTCGTATCGCATCGTCTTGCTCGCTCTTGTATTAAATACTATTAGCGTGAGAGGAATGGCACGATACGAAGTTTGAATTTTGCACTTCGTAGTATAAGGCCAGGACACGCATACCCGGGTACGCGTACAGTGCGCGCAGACGGTACGCAGCTTTACGTAACACCGGAATAATTTTTTTACCTACACATAATTACACACCTAAATTTAATAAATTAGATATTTCTTGTTCACCTAATGACTGTACCTAAACCTAATGACGATTTTAAAGACAAACATGAATTAATTTGCAGTGTATGAACTTGAAACCGCTTACAATTTATTTTTATACAATAAGCAACTACAACTATTATAATTTACTATAATATTTTGATCTGATAATCATCGAATTACCAGACTCCCTTTCGATTTAATTTCACTCGCTAAACTCAGTAAATCCCGCTACATGACCCGTACGCATTAGGGCAGTGTGTGTTGATGCTCGCTTGGCTATAGCTAGCTATGGCCGCACGAACGTCTGCAGTATGCGCTAGCAGTAGCTCAAATCGTATACGGCATTCCTGGGCCTTGCAGAGCGAGGCGGCAGACCGTGGCATCGTGCCATCCCGCTCCACTCGCAATCCTTTCCTTTCTACCTGTTGCGCTGTTACAAAAACCCGGTCCTTAGGGCCGCTACCTTACGTGCAGTGAATAGGAATTGCGGGAGACTACGGCTCGGCCCATATAAAGATAGGGCAAGGGCTATTATGTAGGCACATACATGGCGACGAGGCGATGCTCACCAGTATTTACCGTGGGGATGTGGCCGGCAAAAAACGAACGTATTTGTTCGATTGCATAATAGCCGCTCGTTTGGGGAACGGTATGAAGTATAAGAGAGCATGATTGGATCCGTGCGTAGCCTCGTACCTACACTGATTGAACGCGCCATAAGCACTTCTTGAAATGTGTGAGAAGTGTTCAATTTATAAATAAACGTTACGAATGAATACTTAGTTTTATTTATTTTCTTTCGTGGTAAGCTAGTACAGTATACTATAGTATCGCTTTGGAAGAGACAATTCAAAGGTTGTGGGTTGTATCTACCCAAATACATTCTTAAGTATTTTGGCAATTAATTTTAAAATGAATTTTAATATCTTCTCCGTACTCGCAACTCGCAAATTGTGTTTATTATACAGTTGTCATCATGACCATCGGAGCACATACGTGCTCAGTGCTCAAAAATACCTATACATGACGGTCAGTGTATTGTAAACACTGAAGCGCGTGTTCAAATCTTTTGAGCACCTGGACAACTAGAGGACGTACCTATACGATGGCGACTGTATTTTTGTATTTG
Organism: Archips xylosteana; assembly: GCA_947563465.1. Taxonomy (NCBI): domain Eukaryota; kingdom Metazoa; phylum Arthropoda; class Insecta; order Lepidoptera; family Tortricidae; genus Archips; species Archips xylosteana. Next base: position 14,947,744 of record OX387349.1, read on the forward strand.
TTGCTTTGTTTGTTGTTTGTAACTTTTTAAGTACTTATGTGATAGGTTCTTAAAAATTAATCAACGTACTTACATCAATATTGTATGGTGTTTATTTACCTCTGAAAACTAGTTCCAGCTTTTCAACCGACTTCAAAAAAAGAGGAGGTTCTCAATTCGTCTGTATGTTGTTTTTTAATAACATCGATTATAACCGCTCAAAAACGCTTTAAAAACGCATTTTGTGAAAACGATCCATGGCATAAAAAAACAATTGAAACCCAGAACATCGTGTCGTGCTTTTAACTATCAGCTCGTGGCTCAATCTCGTTACATTCCATCTGTATTGAAGCGATCGGATCGCAAAGCTCGACGTGACGTGGCTGACATTCGCCGCGCGGGCCGTGATCTTGGCAATGGTGGCTGCGCCCGCGCCGGCAACATCGCGGTCGCTGTACCCTGAGCCTAGGGTTGCCAACTTACCATACTACAAAATAGTCAATAGGGAGAATTACACGTCGCATTTAAAGTAAAAATATGTAAAAATATGTCTCATTCTGCTTGGTCCACACTCTCTAATATTATAAAAGTCACCTCTGAGTTTTTCTAAAATTTACCAAGAGTTGCACTTGCGCAGTAATTCAATGGTGCGTGAAGTTCCTAATCCGCACTGGGCCCACGTGTGAACTATGGCAAAAGCCCCAATAAATAAACAAGTTAATCTTGGGACGATTGCCACCAATTCACTTAGTATGGTTACTAGTGCTATAGATACTGGATGCGGAAAACACATGACCACACTATATGAAGGAAATTGGAAGAGACCTTACAAAAGCAGGTAGATAAAGAGAGAGAAAGAAAAAATCGTGCGTGCAGCTCCTCCGCGCGGAAGAAGTGAACTTATACATCAATATGAACCTTAATGCAATAACTTAAAGAACTAAATTTACTTATGCATCTATGTGTTTAAATTACTCACTAGATGGCGCTTTTATCAAGTCTAATACAAATTTGCACAGACAGTATGAGTTCTGCATCGCACTGTCGAAGTTTTTAACATCCGTTAGTATATATGCGAGATTACTTGCTTCGGCAGTACATATACTAATGCTTTCATACCCCCTCCATGGTAGCATTAAACGTTTAACGCGACCTTGTTGGATGTCGCATTAGAAGTTTCACTTCACAAATAGGTAAAATAATCCATCCTTTTCATTTTAAACATTAAACTGATTAAATATTCCTGATAATCTAGAAAAAAAATGCCATTCCAACACAAAAAAAAATCATAAATTTGAAGTCTATCATTCCTAAATAACCTGTGAAAGCCCCTAAAACAACAATAGGCCGACTAAATTTATACACACAATCAAGACAGTAAAGTAAATAGCCCAGTGCCCGACGGTGCCCAGTAGCCGACACTATCAATCTTAAATTGAAGCAATAAAGGCGACAAGCAGGGTGTCGATTATTGGAATTAAAGTGTTCGTCACTGGGGTATTTACCTTATGTCATATCCGTACATCACAAGATAAGCTACAGCCCAGCAGCTCTCATTCTGAGAGGAGGCTTGTGCCCGCAGTGGGATTCATATAGGCTATATAGGATGATGATGAACATTAAATAGTATTGTTTGAAAAAAATAAGCTATTAACATTAGTAGGCAGCCCTACGTCCCCCCTTCTTGCCTCACACCGCTCCGCACCACAGCCTTTTGACAACCGGTATATACGTGGTTGCAGCCGCTTGAGAATTTTCTGATGTTTAATTCACGTAATAGCGTATTCTTGCGAGCTTATAATTGAAATCTTAATACGGAACGCATGCAATGTTATGTTCTCAGTTGTGCTGGGAAGTGTCTAAAACTAAAACTGAGAAATACCTATTAAAGTTTGAGAATTTGAGATTGGATATCCTGCAGGTTTGATAGGTCATAGAGCTTTCTGTTACAGGACATTCAAGGGTAGGATAATAAAAAAAAGTGAAAAGGAAAGCGGCCAATCGCGAATCGGTCTTGGACATGAAGAGATACTTACCGAAAAAAAGGTTATTTTATTTTTAGAACTTCTCGTTATAGCAACCAAATTGATACGTATAGGTATTTTGCCCAAATTTAAAGTGTGTTTATTACGATTCGAAGAATACAGCCAGACAGACATTAGCGGTTTAGTAATAAAGTCCATTTTGGCAACGTTTGGGTACAGAACTATAAATATGTTATAGCTTTAAAACGTACCTAAGATGTTTGGATGTTTAGTTATTTGGATGATTAAATGATTGTTAGTCAATCACGAAAAATGGTTAAACGGATTGAGATGAGACTTGGCCGCAGGTGGACAATTGGGTCGTTTTAAAAAAAAATGTATATAATGTAGTTAAGATCATGGTGTGAATTCTTGTAATTTTGACATCAACACAAATTTAAAGTGTAATTTTTATCATGAAATAGGTAAATAAATCCAATCTAAGTGCTTAATTAAAACAAAATTACAATCGCTTTCCTTTGTGTAACTAAAGTTAGTCATAAAAACTTTACGGGTTACTTTCGTTACACAGAGGAATCAGGAATCAATTAAATTTTGTTTTAATTAAATCCCGTAATTATGTACTTTTTTTTAAAACTACTCAAATATCTGGATTGAAACATGGGATTCTTAATATCCCGGTAATGAGTTCTAGTGAGATAGTATTTTTACTTTAAACTAGAATACAGGGAGCTGTCCAAGAACGAAGTATCTTGGCTTTCTAGATAACATGATAACTTCGTCTGCAATCCATAGATGGCGTTATCCGAGCTAACGTTGCGCTTTAAAATTATTACCGTACCCTTTTTTCATGGATTTCTAACACGGACGAAGCCACAGGATAAAGCTAGTCACTTTAGCACATAATATAAAACAAAGTCGCTTCCTGCGGTCTGTCTGTCCCTATGTATGCTTAGATCTTTAAGACTACGCAACGGATTTTGTTTTGATGCCGTTTTTTTTAATAGATAGAGTGATTCAAGAGGAAGGTTTATATGTATAATACATGCATTGCACCCGTAAATGCCATGTTATTGACCATTTATTTTCAGTTCGTTTTGGTATCTTTTAAAACAGGACTTTTATGTTTATTTTCCAAGACTGATAAAGACGTACGAGTAGAAGCATTGTAACTTAGTCAACCAACCAAAGTGTAATCACAATAGTACATTGTTCAAGAGGTAGGTGCTCAACAATGTTTCGTTTGTGAACTTTGTGAACGTCACCGTAGGTACTAGCCTCATTGCTTCCCTGCGGGTGATAGTGCGATAAGGCAGGCGACGACAAACCTAATCTAATTAACATTTAACGAACTTTGCTTTACGACTGGATATTTAGAGCAAATAATCAAGGAAGTTACTTGATAGGGAAACTTTGTCACTGGCTGGTTTGACTCTACGGTTAACAGCAAAAGTGGATGAACAGTTGTGGCACAGAATATATAATAGTACTAACGTACAGAATGGACACGCTCCGCCCCGCACCGATTCGAGTTACCCCACCCCTTAAGGCGCAGATTGCCGGACACCGCCCGAATCCAGAAGAGTGCGCGCGCGATGTATGTAGGCGTACGCGTGTACAGACGTCGTCGTGCTTATGTAGATTCAAGAACGCGTATTTTGTACGTCGTGTCCGCCGTGTGGTTGTGGTGCTTAAAAGGATACGATGCCTGAGAGACTTTTATTTTGAAAAAATAGGTAAATATTTTAATTAAATGTACAATGTATAATATATACTTCATTTAATTTAGAATTGAAAACCACAACATCATTATATTGCGGCTCGTCAACTATTTAGATTGCTCTTGTTAACTAACACTCTAACACAAGGTACTAATATAGTTCTTAAGTCATTTTTGTTACTAACACTCTATGGACCTAAAAGTTGTCTGAGAAAAAAGATATTTTTTTTTTATAATTTATTTATTTCTTACCTAGCAAATAGTACAGTACTGTACAATAGTCTGGGAGCCGCAAAATATAATTGTTTTAATGACACTTTATTTGCGTGTCGTCAATTGTTACTCAATACAAATTGTTTGTCGTTATTGTTAGAAATTGTAAAAAGATTACAGTTCACGAGCCGCAATATAATGTTGTTGTGGTTTGTAATTCTAAATTAAATGGAGTATAATATCATAGAGAAATTAACTTCATTTGACGTCATGTTAAATGTCCCCTTTTAGTTAACAGAAATAAAAAAACACGGTGGCCTGCGGAGGAAATACGGCCCAAGTTGTCTCATTCTGCCCAGCAGTGGAATGTAATCATATCTCATGTGTAAGGAAGTACTTCCTTACACGTGAGATATGATGCAGCGAATATTGACACTAAACTATGAATAAAAATAAACAAGCCCCTTAACATTGTACATTTGTAAGCAACTGATAACAAACCCGTATATTTAACTTCTTTATAAAATGAGTACTTTCCTATCGATTTGCGAAACGTCATTTCCATATTTATCAACGCTCGCAGCAGAGAAGTAAACGTTAAAAACTCACTTTCATGTCACTGGGACTATAATAAATTACAGAATAACGTTACCTATAGCTTTATAAAGTGGAATAAATGTAACGCTAGTTGGTAATATAGAAGGCTCGTGCGAGCAATTGAATAATATGACTGTCCAGTCGAGGGGTAATCATCGGACCGGTTCAAGCATTAATATTGCGATTTCAGTCCGCTACAAACAAATGGATTAAAAACGCAGTGCAGTACGATTTACAAATAATAAAAGCTGTAAATCATTTTGGCACCTCAACTCAGAAAACCAATCTTGGATATAATGGAATTACTAGCTGCAACCCGTGATTTCGTTCGCAAACAATTTCTTTCTCGCTATCTCGCGGGAACTATGCAAATTCTCGTGATTAAAAGTATCGATGTTTATCTAGGTTACGAACTATACTATGTATAAAGTTTCAACCATAAATTCGTTCAGCTATTTTAACTTAAAAGAGTAACAAACATCCATACATCCAATTCCACAATCGCGTTTATAAAATTAGTCAGATTTCAAGTTACTTCTAGGTTATAAATACCTATACTTCGTCTAGATTAGAGGTTTTCTTTGTGTTGACTTTCTTTAAGGATCAGTTTACCAGAAAACTGATTAAATTTCTTATTCACACTTTCGTTGACAATATGTTTATTAATCCAAAATATCTCCTTTATTTGTATTCGTAGTGTGTCGCGCAGATCTGTTAGTTTGCGGTAGACTTATGAAAATCGCAAATCGCAATATACTCGTATAGTTGCACGTTCGATGCAATCATCGGGAATGCACATGAGTGTACCGTTGCCGCTCGATCTGTATCAACTCTTGATGCATTGGAGCGGGCAGTCGCCTTAATTAAACGAGGTTATCACGCCTGGACATTTAAATTTAAGCTGCGGATATTTAATACGGAGGAAAACAGCGACAGCGGCCTTTTTAAGTTGTCGGCGGGTACGCTTTGCAATTGCGTATGATTTTTAAATACTATTTATTTTGTAGGTACTGAAAATACTTTCACATTTTTAACTGACGAGGATTTAATGATCGCAAAACGAAAAATATGTAGTTCCTCAATCAGATCGGAAACAAAAATCATGATCATGCTTTTTCACGGTTATTTAGATCAGTTTACACACATAATTTCACCTTTTGTATGCTTAGGCGCTGTCCAGTGCAAAATTTAAAAGGTTACAGCTATTTGTATTATTTTCTCTAAAATTGGTATTAAACTCTGAGGAACTCTTTGACCTCATTCCAGCTGCGGGGTTCCATTACAGATCCTCCCGTCGTAAGCGTTCATTTCATCGACATCATATTGATCGACGGTGCGTTTTAAGCGGTCTTTTTTGCCACGAACTTGCAAAATCTGGAACGAGCTTCCCGCTGGGGTCTTCCCATCGAGTTACGACCTGGGTGCCTTTAAGAGGCGAGTGTACAATTTTCTGCAGGGCCGACAACGCACTGGTATCGCGTAAAGCGCTGCGAGTGTCATGGACAGTGGTGTTCATTTAACATCAGGTGACCCACAAGTTCGTTTGTCTGGCTTCACTAACATAAAAAAAATAAATGAAAACAAGGTTTTCTTAACTTCGCGCGTACGAAAGGTTGGTTTTATGGCAAAAACATTATAACATAATCAATGTGCATAATCATATCATGGACACAAAGTGTACAATTTAAAAATTAAAATATTCGACTCGTTAGCTTTATCTGTAAAGTAGGTACTACGTGCCGAAGCAGTCTCAGACAGGATAAACAATTGGAGATGTGAATCCTGGCCCCAGGGCAGTGTCGGCTCTATTATTTGAAGATAATATTGTTGTCAGCGATAATTTTAACTTGTTCCCTCTCCTCGTACAAAACTGCATTGTTACTTTCGTACGGTCAAAGTTTAGGTATAGTCGGTGTAAGAAAAGGTTCGTCACTTTTCGACTCTATGTCAACGAGTTAAGAACTTCAAAAATATGGAAAGTCATATTTGAATATGATCACCTTTTATTCATGATCTTATCAGACCAGGAATGAAACTCCGTTTAATAATATGTGGTTCATGGTACTGGGAATTAATATTATGATGTCGAAAGTCCTAAGGAACTAGTACATCATCCATATAAAACTAAACTTTTTTACAAGCTTTTGTTCAATTTGCGGTACTGATTAGATGTATTGTACTCATTTGCGTGGGTCAAATCTTATGAGTCATATTTCACCAACTTCTAGTGATCGGATTGACTTGAAATTTAGTAGGTACAAATATGTAATTTGTATATCAGTGCAAGTACGGTGCATAAAATAAATAATAAAATAAATATCACGGGACAGTTCACACCAATTGACCTAGTCCCAAAGTAAGCTTAGCAAAGCTTGTGTTATGGGCACTAGGCAACGGATAAACATACATACTTATATAGATAGGTACATACTTAAATACATATTAAACACCCAAGACCCGAGAATAAACATTCGTATTTTTTATACAAATATCTGCCCCGACACGGGAATCGAACCCGGGACCTCAAGCTTTCGTAGTCAGGTTTTCTAACCACTAGGCCATCTGGTCTGCAAAAAATCGGAATAAAAAGTACAATCGGCAAATAGCTTGTATTAAAAACTTTTTTACAAAATAATATTTCAATCATAACTAAGGGTCGACCTCTTATCTGGGATGCAACTTGTGTGGATACCCTAGTGCCGTCTCATTTAGCTTCATCATCACTCAAGGCGGGCGGGGCAGCAGCACAGGCTGAATCAGCAAAACGCCGCAAATACGCAGGGCTTTCAAGAGACTACGTATTTGCAGCTTTTGCTGTAGAAAACTTAGGTCCGTGGAGCCCGGACGCTCACAAACTTTTTGGCCAAATAAAACATAAATTGTTCGAAATTACCCGTGACCATAAGGCTGGTGCATTTCTCGCCCAACGTATTGGTATCACAATCCAGCGCGGAAATGCTGCCAGTCTCAAGGCAGGTCTAGACAGGGTCAGTAACTGACTTCGAATTCGAGACAAGTCAGCGCTGACCCGAGAAATACCCAATGTAAATTGATTTGAAGTCAGTACAGTGGTGGGGGTCAGCGCTGACTTTCAATTTACATTGGGTATTTCTCGGGTCAGCGCTGACTTGTCTCGAATTCGAAGTCAGTTACTGACCCTTATGGGCACTCTTCCGCAGGGACAGGACTTAGGCGAATTGTATATATAGATAGAGGTTATTTTTAGGTTAGTTTTGTTTATGTAACTGTCCAAAGGGTAAAAATAAGTAAAAAGTTAAAACCTGGGACCGATAAAACCTAAAGCAAAAGACTCCAAGTTTGTACCATCGCCCCAAGCGCCAGATAACCACCTTAAAGGCCCAGTTTGCGTGCAGTGGCTAGACATCTGTCCATAACAATCCATAGCAGTAAACATCAACGGCTGCAAGCAAATTTGTTTTGAAAATGGGTATCTGACGTCTGGGGCGATGGTACCTACTCTCCTTGTATTCTTGTCTAACGATACAAAGTAAGTCCACTGTCTTTTTCTACGTGCGTCGTATACCTGGTTTACACTCGCGTACGAGTGGCGAGACGAACTGCGGGACGAGCCACGAGACGAGAGTGTGAACAGGCGCGCCTCGCGCCTCGTCTCGTGATTTGCCTTGATTTTGAGGCTCGCGTCCGGAGCGAGACGACGAGGCGAGGCGCGAGGCGAGGTGACGAGGTGAGAGTGTAAATCAGGTATTAGTGTTGTATTGCGAGAACTTTTGAAATAATTATTATTCTAAGAATTCATTCAATATGTTTTACTTGACTAAAGCGGTAATACAAATTAGTTTCACGTCAACTTTAAATGTCAAAGACCTTCAACAACATCATTGTTTGAATTGGATTTCACGAAAGTATCAAAAAGGTACTGCTACATTTTTCGCGGAAAGCCGTGAAATTAGATCGGCCAGCGTAGCAGACGTCGAATCGCTTTGTTTCTATAAATTGTTATTTGATATTGGTTCCGGATGACAGAGTCGGTTTTACGTTAATTTTAGTCCAATTCCCTATACTAATACGGAAACGGTTTCGACATACCTAGAGAGTCTGATCCACGTCTTCCAATACCTTGCTACCCCAAACTGGATAAAAACGAGTCTATCTACATGGAGAAAGAAAGATTAATTTTGAAAAAGACATTAACTGTGAAAATAATAGTGATATTTTCAACGGATCACTCACGTCTTAAAACGAGTAAATTTCTTTCCTGAGACACACGTCACGGCGGCAGCCAAACGCGCACCCACCGTGCACCCAGCCGCAGCCGGCAGCCGCCGAGACGTGTGACTCCGGGAAGAAGGGCTACGGATTAGCCCGAAACAAGTCGTGTCGGCCATATAACCCGAAGAACCGATAACCGTTGGGGTAGACGAGTTCTTGAGTGGAGACCACGGATCGGCAAACGTAGCATGGGACGTCCTCAGACTCGGTGGAGCGATGATCTTCACAAAGCGGGTGGCAAGAGCTGGATGAGAGTGGCCGAGGATCTGCTCAGTGGCGTGCCATGGGAAAGGCCTATGTCCAGCAGTGGACGAACATAGGCTGATGATGATGTCGAGTTAAACTCATTTTAAGACGTGAGTGATCCGTGACTGAGTCTCACGGCAGTTTCATGTTTAATGTGAAAAATAATGTTGAAGTATTCAATCAATCACACAAGCATAGCAAACTAGCGGATATCTAAGTTCCTTTTCAAAGTTAATCTAAAGGCTTGTAGCATCATAAAATTGGCTGCTAATGATCATTTTATAATACTCCAAGCTGGTTCCAACGTTGGTACAAAATACAGGTCTGTGGTTAAACTTGATTGAGGTTAACGTTGCCGAGAACTTGAGGCGAGCCGGCGGCGTGGAACCGCGCTGCGCTAGAGTTGCGCAATCGACGCAGCGGATATAAGAGGCAAATAAGGAAATGCAATACGGTATTTTATCTTCGCTCTGAAGGGGAGGATTTTTTGTGAGGTGTAATTAGCGATGTGCTATGGGTAATGCTACTCCACTCGCCCCAACTATCAACAATATCGTCGAGAATAAATGGTAAATTACCCCGTTTAATAAAAAGGATCATGAATGTGCCCACTTTATTTTTGTTAAAGGATGTTATGAATGGTTAATTACTTCGGACTTATAGGTAATACCAATACACGTGTTTCAGATGTTTTATTTTATTGCAAGCAAATTTGTTATTTTTCAAAAGCAATTAACGGCGTTACGATAAATGCTCTTAATACTGCCCAGCATTCATTTAAATGCCGGTCATTTATAAAAATAATTAGATATTGCGTGCAAAGAAAAATAAATTAGACGCGGTTGGGAGTTCAATAAACTCCACATTTCTAGCTTCATGGTCAGTTGATGGCTTTAGTTGCATGATGATCACGATGTTCAGACACGTGCAGCCGAAGATTTTAGGTCGGATAGCATCGAACAGTCACGGTCATTTTGACGTATTGCTACATTACACAAAATGAGTAGTAGGTATTTAAAGTTTTGAAGACAGAGAACATTGCACATTTATCACGGAAAAAGGTTCCGAAACGACCAGATGAGCATCGGAGTTTTGATGGTGTTCATTCATTATTTCTCGTTGTCAGGTGCATTTATTATACATCGACGTAGTTTTTCGTTGATTGTCTGAATATTTATTAGTACTTCGTCTATTAAAAAAGTTAACCTCTACGACTGAAATACGCTGTGTACTGTCAACAAATTTGATTCCTAGGTATCCATTGTATAGTGCTTTACCATTTTTTATGACAGTTCCTACATCTATCTATCTATCTATCTAATACCTTTAAACGAGCAATTCTTGTATATATATAATCAGGATCTCGGAAACGGTTCCAACGATTTTGATGAAGTTTGGTATATGGGGGTTCTTGGGGATGAAAAATTGATCTAGCTTGGTCTTATCTCTGGGAAAACGCTTGGTACCGAGTTTCAGCCCATGCGGAGCTCGGACGCCCAGTTACTTAGAATAAAAACTATGGCTGATTGTCACATTGACTTGCGAGTGAAAATAGCCTTTGATGTTTTACGCCTTACAACTGACATTGAACCTTAGGGTGTTAAAGGAATTTCTTGGTCGACTAAGTATACCATAAGGTAAATAATTTAATCTGTGAAGTTTGTTTAATGAAAAACGTAAATTTCACATGACAAGGTTCTATTATGGCCGAAGAATCAAAAGTTGACTATACCTACTTACAATCCCAAGAGTTAATAATTTTAAATCCGACCGATTTAATTGGAGTGTTCGGTTAGTTTTATCCAAGTGAACTGGGTAAGGACCTTAAAAAACAACTAAACGCTCAGGCAAAAACGCGTTTCCGTTTTTTACCAAACTTAAAAAAGTAAACAGAACCAATTCGGTAGCATATTACGGTTTTGCTTTATTTGCGTTACCAAAACAACCTCTTGCCACTTTATGGAGTCGTTAGTTGCATTTTTACATAAAAATGATTTATGATCGCGCGAGAGATTTATTTCGCCATGCGTTAGAACGTTGATTTAAGTTCAAAATATATCAATGGTAGAGTTAATTACGAAAACCGGTGAAGTTGATTTTGCTTCGTTGTAAAAGGTCACGTATAAGGTATAAGTATAAGGTAATAAAATCTCATGGTTGAAAAGTGCTGGAATGACATCCCCCCTCCCATCCTAAGTGTGACTAGCAGGTACACCTTTGGGCGAAAGCTTAAAGGCTATTTGTTGTCATTGCAAAAACCTTAAATTCCTCTCCTTTCCAGCACTATTTCACAAAACTTCTTTGATTTTTATTGTCTCAGTTATTTCATTTTTCATTTTTCGTTTTAGTCCGCGCAGGGTTGTATACTTGGCAAGTGAGATATACTAATTATGTTCAAAAAATTTTGTTATTATTATTTGCTTTTACAATTTACAAATTATTTATTTGCGCATGTAGTCTTATGTATGTAGCTATTAGTGTGCAGTTTATTTATTTATCTATCTAAACAGCGATCCGGGTGTCACCAACGGTACTGGCTGAAAATCAGCGCTGGGGTGTTTTAAACGCCTCAGCATTATGCTGAGCCAGTGTCCGATTTGCAACCGCAATGACACATTCTATCTTCAGCTTTAGTGTTGCCTTATGTTTTGTAAAATATTGATGATGTGTCTTGTGATGTTGTAAATAAATGTATTTTCTTTCTTTCTTTCTTTCTTTTAATGCGGATTTTTGCTGTCAGAGCCTTCGTCATCGCAGAATTGTGGCATCCCTGTTGGTATTCTACAGGCTACATTTCGGTGAATGTGCTTCGGAACTGCACGACCTTATTCCACCCGCTCCTTTCTTCCACAGGTCGACCAGAAGTAGGCGGAGTCTCCACCCTTACGTTGTCAGTATTCCCAAAATCCGCACAAAGCGTTTTCGCTCTTCCTTCATCAACCGCACAGCTAAGGAGTGGAATACCCTGCCTGCGACTGTGTTCCCTGAACACTACAATTTGGCCGCTTTCAAGTCTAGGGTGAATGAGCATTTACTTCGCTTTCCATCAGGCGTGATTGTGGAAAAACGCAAGCCTAAAAAAATGTCGTGTATGTTATACCCTTCTAATGTTGACCATTATGTTATATTTTATAAGAACTAATCATTGTTACTATCAATGACTACATAATCTTAGGGCAAAAATGTTACTAACATCGGTTATTAATTGTACGGAATTATAGGAAGTAGGTACCTTTCTTAGAAATTGGTCAGTGCGCCTGAAAAAAAACTTACGAGCAAACTTCGTAGCATTCAATGGAATTCGTCGGAATACGTTAAAACCCAAGTCAAAGTTAACGGAGTGTGAAAACCCTTACAGATTAGTATGGTTTTAATTCCCAAATCCTACATTTTGTATTTAACCGCAAAAAAAGCTCAAAACCGTTTGAGTTTTCGACTGTTTACAAGAAAAAAAACTTCGCAACAAAACCAACAAACAGCGTATAGACACCGACATTGTATTCGACAAATAATTTCACAGCTCGTTTATTCAAAATCTTTGGAGGTTTTCGTATTAATAATGTATTAAACCTGCATTCTTAAATTCCTTCAAAACGATAGCGATACTTTTTTTGCAGTGAATATTGGGTTTCCGGAAAGTTATAAATGCTACCGGAAGAACACTTTAAGTTTAAGTTAAAGAGGATGTTCATAACAGCTGCCTCAGCTACCTACTTGTTATCATGAAAATGATTCAAATAAAAAAAAGTGTTAGGCATCTAATCTCTTGCTTAGTTCCCCGGTTAAAGTATCTAGTGAAGCGGCTTTATTATGTCATTCCAGTGAAAAGATTCTTGGCTATTGACATGGATATTGGTGGAAATGCCGCAGGCATGGCGTCAGCACGGCCATATGATGTATCTGCTCTTCATAACAAAGACGCCGCCTCTTCCACTGCAATGACCTAAACAAAAAGATTATAATTTCGACGTCAAAACTTAACGCTGACAATGCCCGTTGTAAAATTTATAGATGCTTTACAACGGCAATACTGTTTCCTTTTCCAAAATACTTTTCACTTATTACAACCCCGTGTCTGGGGTTCCATTGTTTTGTAGAGTCACTGTTGATTGAAAGGAAGCCGACGACGAGCCCTGTGCGGTCCTTACCTGAAATGCAACGAGGCTTTACGAAATAATAACTAATGAATATTCACGAGATTATCCTCTGACAAGTCATTTATTTTTAAAATTCCTTTTTTAATGCTTCAAATACCTTATTTAGCTGCAGGCCGTTTACAATCTCATCACAATGCTTAAATTTACAATTCTCAGTTACTCATTTTAAATCTTACATTGAGTAACGCTACGAGGATTTGGGTTCGGGTGATTCATCGGTGGCTCCAATGACACAGATTTTAATATCTCTGATTTTCCATATTGCTAATCTTTAAAGACACATTCTAAGAACTGCATTCCCACCTAACTGACCTTAACCAAAAACTTTACTTTTGCCTGTAATATTTGCTCATATCATTCATGGTGAATCTAAAACACTCATAAAAGCTCGGTCAGTGCTGAATGCTGAAGATGAATAAAATTAAATGGTGAACAAAAAATTTAAATAAGGCATTGTTACTGTCGACAGGATAACGTCTTAACACAAAACAGCACTTTTACTGTTGTGTAAGTGGCGAGCGGTGCCGGGCCGGCTTACGGCGCGGAGCACGGCGAGCACGGCGTTGCGGCCGTCCGGCGCGGGCGCAGGGGCGGCGCCGGCGCGGGGCGCGGGCGGGGCGGACCTGTTCGGGCAACGGTGTCGCGGGCACCGCACGCACGGGCGCTCGCTCAGTCCTCTAGCAACGGCCAACGGTACCGAACGTGCGCCGCCGGCGCCAGCTGCGACGCAAAAAATAAACAAACGCCTGGATCCTACCCGTGCAGTGCGATACGATGCTAGCAAGTGTTGATCCGATCTGGACGGGGTGAACTTACAAACTTAGTGATATAGACGTATTTAAGGATTGAGTGCAGTGATTAACAAAGCGCCAAGATGCCGAAGATATTCCTCCTCAAGAAGCGGATGCATGACCAGCAACTGGGGTTGCAGGAAGGTCAGGAGCTGCTCGCGAGCAAGGCGGACACGCTCTGCCCGGGCTCCCCACTGGACGACGGCCCCATCGCTCTCCTCTCCAAAAAGGACAACGACTGCGCTGGTAAGTCTCCGCAGCTCGAGCCCCGCCGCCCACAATGCGTCCATTCATCGCTCCGGACTGTCTGCTTGTAATCCTCTGCCTGTTCAATAATTCATTTCTTATTACATCTTGATTCCATTTCCTGGCTTCACGGCTGTTACTTTATCATATTTGACACTGACCTCATCTTTCTGCCTATTGTATTCAAATTATATTACTGTCTCCATTGAAATGCTTTCTTAGGATTTCATACTAACCAACGTGACTCGCAATGGAATCTTAGCTATCGAAAAACGGACTGTCTGTGTCTGCGGCATTTTCAAAACTACCTGAGAGGACCGAATTAGCGCGATCCTAATCTACGGTTTTGTCGTCTCACGTGGGACAGTGTGGTATTTAACTGTTTGTGGGTTTTTAAGGATTCTTGGAAAGGTTGATTTGGTTAAATAATTGTTTCTCAGTAAATTTATAAATAATGACTTTTATGATGTAACAACATTCAGAGATCTTTTAACGTAGATTTACTCTCAGCATCTAATGAGAGATTCAAACCTGTTAGGTTACTTACTGTCCTTAATCTTTCCTCTGTTGCGGTGTTTTTATTCCGTTTTAATATACGGTTTCAATATACAAATTGACGTATGATCAACAGTCGCGCCTCTGCGTCAGTAACGGTCCAGGTAGCGTGATTCACTCTTAACTGTCGTGTTATTTCGCATTTCAACGGCATGTTTATTCTCGATGACATGTTAAAATTCGAATCCATCGTTTGCACTTAATTTAGCACTCAGGTGATCTATTCGTTTGATGCTATTTTCAATGTCATTGAAATTACCTTCAGAATTGGTATAACAATCAAACTAATGTTTCATCTCAATAGAGCCTTCAACATCAGCAGTGATTTTCCAATAACGATGTTGAAGGACCATTTCTGTTATTAATTATTATTATGTCATAGATTACCACATTATACTTCTCACCAATAATAGTATCACCGCTAGCTCTGATTTAATATGGTCAGCTGTTAAAAATCAGTGTGATTAAGTTCTTTCTAATCTTCTGAATAGAAGGTACATTACTAAATACTACAAAGATAAAGCTTAGACGATAAGCGGGTAAAAGCTTTTAGTGTAAGCAATCCTTCAAATCGTTTTAGACCATGCTTTTTAACTTTAGCCATTTCACTTTAAATTTCTCATTACGCTGTAACTGTAACATTTAAGGAGGATCATCATTATTTTGTCGTAAAAACGAACCAAATCGAATCCAAAACGAATTTGAGACACAAATATTTAGTAATCGTTTAACTTTAATAAAGTCCAGTGCAAAAATAACTTAACCAGGTGTAAGTTAGATATAAATAAATAAATAAAATAAATAAATATTAGGGGACAATCTTACACAAATCGACCTAGTCCCAAACTAAGCAAAGCTTGTACTATGGGTACTAGACGACGATAAACATACTTATATAGATAAATAAATACTTAAATACATAGAAAACATCCATAACTCAGGAACAAATATTCGTGCTCATCACACAAATAAATGCCCTTACCGGGATTTGAACCCAGGACCTCTTGCTTCGTAGGCAGGGTCACTACAAACTAAGCTAAAGCGGTCGTTAACCGATATGAATCTTAAAACTTGGGATCATTAAATATGAAGATGTGGGAGAAGTGCCAACTCTAATGCCGAAAAAATCACAACCCTAACATATTCATTGACAATCATCAAACTGGTACGAGACAGGAATTGACCGGATGATGTCGGAGGTGTCAATGATTGCAGGACAATGGCGGTGCTTCCGGTGCACTCGCTTTGTATTTGGGTTAGTCACTATCCCTGCCATTTTAATCTAATTAACTTCATACACGTACGACAGTTTGTATTTATTGGTTGGTTGCCTGATAGGGCATTTTATTCATGTGTTGATAATTAGGATTAATAAAAAAACTAAAGAAGGCTCATCATCATTTCAGCCGAAAGACGTCCACTGCTGAACATAGGCGTCCCCCAAGGCTCGCCAAACAGATCAGCCCTGCGCCATCCGCATCCAATGCGTTCCGTCCGTTCAAATCTACAGCCATTTCTTTAAAAATGTGATCAGATATAGTATAAATCTTCCCAGGTGAATTTTTCGCTTCGAGCCCTTATCTTTCAAAACAAACGGTATCGTCATAGTATTAAGGTTCAAATTGGCTCGAAGCGAAAAATTCACCTGGGAAGATTTAAACTATAAACGAGGCGCCTGAAACGGTCGAACAAACGCCCAAAAGCTATAGGTAACGCCACGAGAGTTGAGGCGAATGATTACACACACAGCTACATAAAATACTGATTGCAAAAAAAGTAGTGAATGAATGAAATGAGTGAGTAAATGAAAATGTGAGTTATATGAGCTTATGATGAAATACCTACGCAATACTATGCATATTATGATTTTTCTTTTTTCATATAACCTTTTTTTTTTAAATAAAACAATTTCAAACTGATAAGAAACATTCGCAACAAAAAAATCGGTATTTTATAAATAGCGACAAGTATGCTTATCTGATTTAAATAAAATAGATCAAAATATTTTATTTTCTGTTTTGTTCGAAGTAGACGTATTTTCCTAAATAATTCTTAACGAAAAGGTTGAATAAATTTTTAGTCAATCTTGTAATTCACTGTTGAACTTGCTTTCGGTACGAATAAATGTCAAAATCCCGCTGTCATTACATGACGTGTTGTTGTGTGCGTGACCTACAGTTTCGTGGCGTTACCTATACTTCACACACACACACAGTTTGATTCGATTTCAATTAATAGTGTAAATTATAAATTTAAACAATTACGAGTATTCGTAAAGTAAGAAAAACTGCATCTGCGTGACATTATACGTAGACAATTCTAGTTTTAAAGGGCACAAAAAGGGACGAAATGAATTTATCGCGCAATTACAGGTGAAGAGGCACCTGTAGCTTAAAGAGCGGTGTGAAGGTCACGATGCAAGTGCAAAGGCCAGGGGCGCGAACGGAGGGTCGCATTTACTGTCTTTAAACTGAATAGAGCTAAGAAAATTGGGGTTGGGGTTGACTTATTGGGAGGTAATTTGTAGATTGTTACTGTTTCCCAGTTTATTTCAAAGTTTTTATATTATTATGTTTATTCAATTTTTAGTATCATAGAACAAAATATGGTTAAGATTAAGTTAAGGTGAGGTCAAGATGGTTAAGAATTAAAATAAATTATTATAACAAACAATCATAAAAATTAAAATCAAAACTAAAAACCAAAGTACCAAAAAAGTTCGGAAAAGTTCGTATTTATCGAGAATTAGCTTCAGTACCAATCTTATTCTATACTTTGACATTTGACACTAAACAATAAAGTTCCATATTAATGGATATGAAAACGTCACTCATTTAATACAATTATTGATTGACAGTTCGGGTGCTATAGTATTCCGATTGAGATCCGAGTTTTCCCGATGGAAAATCATTTTGCACTACATCTGTAATTGACAACATTTCATATTTCTAAGACTATAATTTGATTCGTTCTCTGTATACTGTTTGGAAAGAGAAAGACGCTGATAGTTTTAAATTTTCACTAGGATTATTAATTAATTTATTACAATTTTTTAAAGATGTGCTTATTCTAAAAGAGCGTAACGATAGAATAGATTTTGATGTTAAGGTTGTTATCAAATTTAAAATTATGACGGCTCTTTTTTCTAGTATTAAGGTAAAGGAAACAAATCTATTCTTTGGCAATATTTGTAAGTACATATATGTTTTTTAAATTATTTGTATTTTTTTAAATATGGAGAAATAAATTATAATAAATATTTTTCCGTGTTCAGGAGGCGAAACTCTTTCGATTCCAGTAGTAATTTTCTGGAGTTAAAAAATGAAAGGTTGTAATTGTATTTCTTTGAAAGGGTTAAAGCTATTAGTATAAGTTAATATGGTAGTACCTCTTCTTATTTTCTGCTAAGATTTAATATTGCAATCTTGCTGCTTCAATATGGATATGTAAATTTAATTTTAAGTTGAAATCGAATGCACCGTACGGTACTGTCATCTGACACAGCACAGCACATCTGTACTAATTTCTCAAACAAAATTATAAAATTGATATAACTGTTTTGTTTACGACATAATCAAATAACCTTGACTTTAATATTCATTAATATCTATCGTTTAGCCGATTAAACGTCGGTGCTAGTACAAAAGACTTCAACGGGTTTCGATACGAATCGCACCCATTCCTTAGCTGTTACGCAATTAATAACCCTTTGAATTCCATAAACATTCCATGAAAAGCTCAAGCTTTGGAAACTCAAAGTTTATTTTATTTTTTAATAATTATTAAATTATAAATACAATTATACAACTCTTCATCAATCCGGTTTTTTTACAATTATCTCAGATTCCATTCTTATACTGGTTATAATCGCAGCATTTCTCGATACTTAAAACAGTAGTCGTTTAATAAGATAATAAGTTAAAATAAATAATTAAATTATTAGAAATTAATTAAGTTGTATCGATTATCGGCTCCAGTACAAGAAATAATATAATTTTGATCCTGTTTTTAAAAATGTCGTTACCATGCACTTAACTTGAGGGTCTTAAAAGACCTTCTGTCTCTTAAAAACTCATTTTAATTGAATTTTAAACTTGAATCAATAAAGTCCAAAGTTAATAAACCTGTTGATTGACAACAACTCATATTGGGAAGTCTAGTCTGGATGCATTTGCGTTTTGAGGCCAAGGGCCTCAGAACTCGTACTAGAGTTTGTCATAACATAACACTTCAGTTTTATTTACGTAGCCTTAAAGTACGTACAACGTTTATCTCAATAGGTACAGTAAAGAATTAGGTATAGAAGTTTATATTGAAAACTTTGTTTAAGACACAAGTTACCAGTTAAGTGACCGGTTGTGGTGTAGGGGTAAAAGCACGCAGCACGGTATGCTGAGGACCCGGGTTTCATTTCCCGGAGCTGGTCATATTCTGTGCATCCATGTTTCAGTTCGTATTTAGTATTTAGTATGAAATAGAAGTAAATGAACAAAATTTAATAATAAAGTATTTTAAATATTTACATGTGCACTTGTTTTTATTAAATGTGGTATTTTGAAGCAGTAATGGTGCTATAATGATGGCACTAATGGCGTACATTGGCATTGAAACAATATTTACAATTTTATTTAAGAATTAAATAAGTATAGTTTACAAGTCTGATACCCAATATGTTTCAAAGCTGCTTCCTGGCTAAAAATATGAAACAAATAAAAATGTACATATATTTAATCGAATACATAAACATCTCGAGTCACGGTGTTTGTTATCGAACTCTTCCGAAACGGCTTAATCGATTTTTATAATTTTTAATCTCTATATTTGGTAGGTCTGAGAATATAGGTCCCAGGCTATTTTTATACCCCTATTCTTCGCGGACGGAGGCACGGGCAACATCTAGTATAACAACATCCATAATTAACAGGATATAAACTAATGTAACTGCAACTTACTCTACTTCATTAGGTATTTGAAAACAAATATTTCCACGCCATACAACTGAAATAAACGACGCTATAACAACTGGCAACATTGCTTATCGAAGCCATGTTGCTTGCCATTTACGAACAGTAAAAATCTGCATCTCCAAAAAAACAATTCCACCATGTGGCCGTCTGTGCTATTGTATCCTGCGCCCATTGTATTGCTACCTTTTTTATTTTTTACTTTTCCACGATTGCAGATTGACCAAAAACGAACGCGCGTAGATCGGGTCCGAAGTAAAAAACTAAATTTAATTTAGGATACAAACACTTTCCGATTCAAAAATAGCATGAAATTAACCGTCGTTTCTGCGAGACGTTTAGCCAACTGGTTTTTAAGAAGGCAAAGTTGCTTCTTTTTCATGTTTTCGTGTAATAATGGTCGGCAATTTTAAGTGATTTGCTCTCAATTAATTTTAATTACTTTGTTAAAACGGTGGGAAAGAGCCACAGGTCCGGAGTACACGACGACAGCGGTATTCCAAATATAAAGGATGTGTTTTTTGCAAGCTGTAGATCTTCGCGTGTACTTGGCATGTTTGTGATACCTGTGCAAATTCTATTACAACATAATCCCGCCGTACGTTTTAGCATTTAACTTGGAACTATGGAAAAAAACTCGATTGATGAATTTACTTAACTTTTACAACAGGATATTTGCTTTGAAGTGTCAACATCCGATCTTGGTTCACTCGTATTGCGTGCCATTGCCGTTTCGTTTTTTTTTTTTGCAACATAAGTTCTGTGTTCTAGGAACCCGTAGCGCATGCGCCGAGATGCGGGACGCACCCGCCCTTAATTACCTACCCGACGAAGAAACATCTGCTTATTACTGATACCGACCTGTCCTATGCAAATGGCGAATACAATTACAGCAGAATGATATGAAACTAAAAGAGCCATTAACAGCCGAATCACGTTTGCTACACTAAAGTAGTTTTATACGGAAGCGCTAGTCTTAAAAAAGCGTTGCTTGATAGCGAGCATGACTTAAAATAATAGTCTGAAGACGTCACGACTCATAAATAATACTTAGCCATTATTCCGTAATCTGCGCGCCATCTTTGGCCGAGTTGCTATAGCTCATCGATTAGACAGCCTCAAAAGGTACAATGCTACAATGCCTGTTGCTTAAGTGTTCTAAAGTCACACAAAGAATCCATCAACCGCAATAATCACAAAAGTATTTTCTTAACACAGTTGTCATTACTGACGTCACTAAGGGGCGTCATTGGCCAGGGGAGAAGGAGACTGTAGCCACTCGTTTAAATTGCGGAAACAATAAAACACAACGTTCGCGTGATTGATATTATAAAATCATCATCAATGCCGAAGTTAACTAGTTTTTCAATTTAACTTGATCTACTGACACTAACGGGGAACTTCTTGGTCTTAACATTTAACTTTACTGGTACAATAAATATAGAATCAAATCATAAAAGCTGAAGAGCCTGTCAATGACTAAGCTTTCCGAGGAATTTACTTTACGTCTAGATTTAAAAATCGTAGCGTATCGATAATTTTTCGTTTAAATACATACATACACATATAAACATCTTACTTAATCATTGGGCTAAGCGTCATCTTAACGGCAATTTTTACGCAAATTAGTTGTTCGTCAATAATAATAAGACAAGGCACGTGTATGCTATAAACCGAGTCAATTCGGAAAACTATTCAATACGTGCAAATTGTATTACAGCGTTTAAAGTGAGACCAATCAGCTGCAGGACGTTCTTAACAACTATCGCATTAAGCCGTCATGTTATCTAGCTAAGTTTCGGGATACGTCTTCTCTGGTAATGGTATCTCCGATTATTGATATTTGACTTGGACCCCGGAGCCTTTGTTATCGAATCCCATTAAGGACCACCAAACAATGAAGTCTTATCTCCTCAAACGAACACTACTTAAACCAGCTTTCTTTTTGAAATTGTATTCCGGGAAAACATCGTGGTGAAGCATTGTTGTATTTAAATATACAATAAATGGCGATAAGATGTAAAATAAAATGAAATAAAATAGAACCGCGCATGCTTACACGTCTCGCGCTTAAGGTCATCTCCGCCATTGTTGTCGTGCAGTAATAAAAGATAATCATTTCGTGTATTTTGGAGCAATCTTGGTACCAACCTTAAAAGATACCGCCCACGGGTACGCCTGAGGACGTCTGTAGTACGGCCAATTACGCTTGGACCTCGGAAAATCTCTTGACAATCTTTAGCAGCATCCGGGTCGACTGACACTCTTAGAAATATAACTAGTTGACTACGGAACCCTAAAAACCACGAACTCCTAAACGACGTGACGTTATTGGAAGTAAGAACCAGGATTAGATAGGCTTTTGAAGATAATCATTGTTATTGTTACTTCACATTCTAAAGCTTTCAAAGCTCTAATTATACGGTATATTACCCAAAAGCTCTCATCTCAGCCCTTTATCGCTCCTCATACCAAAATTTTAAATAACGGTAACGGTCTTAACGGATAAAGCCGTAATAAAATTCAAGTTTCCTTCATGGTGCGGCCGAGTGATCAAAAACAGGCCGTCGCGGAAGGCCTCCTAAAAGGCGGCGGGTTTTTTTCTATTGGCTATCTGAATTACTCGGCGGCATTAGCCTTGAGTGTTCGCTAAACATATTTGGGTCATTAACCCTGGCCAAATCTGGTTGTGATTCACGTCGTGAACAAAATAATAATAAAGGTGTCGAACAGTTTTTGTGACCGTTCTTTTAAAGAGACGTAGGTATTAGAATTAGAACCGGCGTTTTTTACCACGCAGAAGCTCTTGTAATTGCGCTTTGTAGGCGTCGCGGGCGTGGGCCGCGCGGACTCGACTCATGGCTGGCTAACGCATGCGTGAACGGTCTTTAAGCAATTTTGTTGCAAATTGAAAAGCCTTTTGTTCTTTCAATGTCAGACATTCGTGTTACCGCATAAATTATGCTTAAGGAAACAGACATAATTTTCCGCTGAGGCAAATATCTAACTGTAAAAGTGCCTCAACTAGTGTTATATTACTTATATTATACCGCATAATATATCGCACAGGCAATTTCACATAACATAATCATAGCGGTCTACCCGCCACGTGTGTGCCATCTACATCTGGTTAAAACAGTCTCCACATGTGTCCGAAACCACGATTAACAATTCATTACAAAAAATGTCCTTCGGATCGACCTTTTGAGTTTGGAGCGAGCCTCGCCGGACGCGCTCCCGGCTCGTACCGTGTGCTATCGGTACTTAACTTACGCCTATGGAAAAAAGGCTTCAACGGAATTTTATGTACCGGCCGTCCGAAGCGGGTCTTCATAGCTGTTTTATGTTTTATTTAATGCGTTAAATGCTAACAGCGTCCGATAACCTCGACCGCAAGGACATGCTAGTCCGCCCGCCGCTGCTCGAGCGCTCCTCAACGGGTCGGCGGGCTCGCCAGTTCAAACGAGTATACAGCCCGGGGCAAGTTTTATAGTCGGCTCTCTGATCATACCTATCTACAAACAAAATAAAAAATAACAATATCGTTTTTGAATCAGGACGTGAAGTCTCTTTATAACACAGTAAGACCTAAACTATTTTGGTAACCGTTTTTACAGTCGACCGTTGCGTTCCCCATAGAAACGTGACAACGCCGAAGGTTTTGGTCAAGAGCGTCGGCTTTGTGCGCCGCATTTTAATTGTAACATTGCAGCCTTTCTGTGCGGACAGACAGATCATAATTAATCACTTTGACGTAACGATTAGAATAACATTTTGTTGGTGATTAATGTCTAGATAATTACAAGGAACGCGAACAACTTAACGCCAATATAATGGTGTAACCCGTTGAATGCTTTAAGGCTAAGTTTGTTTCAGTTGGCGGCCGAAAGGGGGCCGCCGCGTACGTTAATGATGAAACTATTGTATAAATAATTACCATTTAATTGAGTAAGATAATAAAGTCTTCGATTATGCAGTCGTATTCAACTCTAATTAACGTCAAACAATCTAAAAGTTGTTATGCATGAGCCAGTTATTGTGCGTTTTTGCAAGATACAGTAAAGTTATGAATAAGTGCTAATTTTTAGTGGATCTATGGTTCGCGATTCGTCGAACGGCCCGAGATGCACTAATTATTGCCAAAATTGTTGCGGAGAAGGCTGTCTTTAATGGCCAAATAATGAGCAGTCCGCCAAGGTTGCTCTGTTCCTCGACAGGAAACAGCTCTGAATAGATATGGTCATGGTAATTACGAGGCCTTGACTTACCGTTTTGGAATAAAAACCGCACACCTTTTAAATAGATTAAAGGCATTTAAGAACAACTCGTACCTACGCATAACGCTACGCCATACAGAGAACTATTAACAAAGAAGTTAGGAATTGTGCTAATAACGACCTAAGATGGCGTGTCTTTAGCGCAGTATGCAGGATGACGGCACTTAATCTTTGTGTACTGTATTATGATTATCACTAATGTAAGATTAAATGTTTGTACGTACTATATGCGCTGTCATACCGTTAATCCTATTGCGATGAATTAATAATATGTGATATTTGGTGGTTTGTTCTGCGTACGTTCGCGATGGTTGCTAGCTAAAAAAATAGCAAAGATACGACTTAAAAGTATTGACTTTTAAGTCGTATCTTTGCTTTTTTTTTAGGTCCTTGTTTGTTTGTCCTCTATGCGCTGTTAAATTATTTATTTGATTGTGGTGAAATGATGACGGGACACTTATATAGAGTCGAGATCACAGAAGCAGAGGCCGTATTGTCTAATGCACTTGGAATCACAATCACTTAAGCGTACAGCGTACGGGCCTTATACTTCGAAATTTGACTTTCGAACTTCGGCATCGTGCCGTTCCGTTCACGCTAATCTATCTAATACCTCTATATATTAGACAGATATATAAAATTATAAAATATCTAATATATAAAAATCTTTGTTTGTTTGTTACCGAACTCCTCCGAAACGGCTTGGCCGATTTTTATGAAACTTTCTTCCCCCCCCCCCCCATTCTTCGTGGGCAACAGCTAGTAATATATAAAATTCTCGTGTCGCGGTGTTTGTTACCAAACTCCTCCGAAATGGCTCGACCGATTCTCATGAAATTTTGTGTGCATATCGGGTAGGTCTGAGAATCGGTCAACATCTATCTTTCATACCCCTATTATTCTTCACAGACGGAGTCGCGGGCAACAGCTATACTTATATATATAATCAGAATCTCAGAAACGGCTCCAACGATTTCGACGAAATTTGGTATGTGGGGGTTTCGGGGATGAAAAATTGATCTAGCTTGGTCTTATCTCTGGGAAAACGCTTGGTACCGAGTTTCAGCCCGAGCGGAGCTCGGTCGCCCAGGTACTAGTATTAAACAGAAGAGTGAAAGGGATGACACGACACGAATTTCGAAAATAGAATTTCGTAGCAGCCCCTGAGGTTAGGGACCTAAAAAAGAACGAAATTGAGACTGACTACAGAACCGTCGTCATCAGGGCTAGTGTCCCCACGAAACCCGTCGATTATAATTTATTTAAATGGCATTGCAACACATGCCGGGTACAACTAGTTACCAATAAAGATCTGTGAATCAAAATAAACTTAACGAACGTGTGGTTTTTCGCAACGGTATAAAACGTAAGCGCTATAGCATTAGGATTAAAATCGTTGCCTTAACGAAACTAATAATAAATCGGTATGACGTAGGAGTTAGCGCGCGCAATGTCGCCACGCTTGTGACGCAAGCGCAGTTGTAACGGTGACAACCAACTGTAATCGCCTTTAGGGTTGCCAGATTATTTTAAAATTCGCTTAAATACTACTTTATTTCCTGGCTGGAAAAATAAATTGGTTTCTATTTTTAAAAACTTAAAAGGCAGCACTAGGCAACAATCAGTCTCTACTGCGATGCCGTAGCCGCCGGCGCCGCACGAGGCGAACGAATTTGATGCATACAAATGTATGATAACATACGCTGAATACGTAATGCGAAAGGATGATGTAAATAAAAATGAATTATTTGCAACTAACCTTGGAATAACGGAACAAAACACGTAAACTATCGCATCACAACAAGTCCTTTCGATTGGTTAGGTATAAAGAAGCATCGTACAGTTTTAAATCAATTTGCTGTTTGAGTAATCAGAAACGCCCTTGGAATGCAATGTCATTTATTTTTCTGTTCCTTGACATTAATCGCCGATTTCTATGAAAGTTTTTTTTTTTTTTTTATGTTAGATAGGCCAGACAAACGAACTAGTGGGTCACCTGATGTTAAATGAACACCACTGTCCATAGACACCCGCAGCGCTTTACACGATGCCAGTGCGTTGTCGGCCCTAAAGGAGAGGGAATAGGGGAAGGGGGAGAGGGAAGGGGTGAGGTATTGGGCCCCCGGCACTCTCACTGACCGTACGAAACGCAAGCAGGATTACTGCTGCTTCACGCCGGTGTTCTGTGAGAGGGTGGTACTGCCCCGGACGAGCCGGCCCATTCGTGATGCAGCGGCTAGCTACAACATGGCTCTACCACTACTTAAGAATTTTTTTACCACTAGTTAAGAATTTTTCGCACAAAACACTGAAGCTAATAGGGTATTTGACACCATTAACAAATAATCCTAAGTAATACATAGCTCTAATAATAATCAATTTAATTTTAACCCGGGAAACAAGTTTATCTAATACCTTTAAACGAGCAATTCTTGTATATATGTATATATATATATATATATATATATATAATCAGGATCTCGGAAACGGCTCCAACGATTTCGATGAAATTTGGTATGTGGGGGTTTTCGGGGATGAAAAACTGATCTAGCTATGTTTCATTTTCAGAAAATCGCTTTTACTCGTGTTTTCCGGCTATTTTTGTTTGCATTAGAATATAAAGCTAAATTTCGCCTACTTCGAGCAGATCATAATGGCACATTAGAAATCGGGTGGTCGCGGATCCAGCCGACCTCGGTTCGATACCACGTTTTTTTTCAAGAGTTTTAGTTTTTTTTTTAAGTTTATTTTTTATGAGAAAACGTCAAGTTTCTTCTTTTGTGAGAAAAAGTTACTTTTTTGTGAGAAAAAGTTATTTTTTGCGAGATAAAGTTACTTTTTTGTTAGAAAAAGTATTATAGGGAACGTGCAGTAACTATAGGCGGCAGCACTAATGCGACAGAAGAGACACTATGCGGACAGTAAAACAAACTTATCAAGGTAAAACATTCAAATTGATGGCACCCTTATGGCACCAGTTGGCAGCACCGTCTATGTGCACGTTCCCTATTGGGAGCACAGAACAGGAAAAGCCGGTTGTCTGTAAAGTCGGTTTACGGACGATAGTTTAACGTGACTCACCCCTCCACCCCCTCCGGTGTTTTTGTCAAATATCTTGAAAACGGTGCATCCTACGGCAAAATCAATGAAATTTTCATCCCCCCTTTAATACCCCCGCGCTCCCTCCCCTGCATCCCATCCCCCCCTCTCAACCCCCCCCCCCCTGATTATATATACCGGAGGGGGGGGGTTGAGAGGGCTCAACGCCCCCCCTCCGGTGTATATAATCAGGATCTCGGAAACGGTTCCAACGATTTCGATGAAATTTGGTATTTGGGGGTTTTCGGGGATGAAAAATTGATCTAGCTTGGTCTTATCTCTGGGAAAACGCTTGGTACCGAGTTTCTGCCCGAGCAGAGCTCGGTCGCCCAGGTACTTTATAAATTAACTGTAATATCCGCACTAGGCCCGGGTGGGAACTACGGCCCAAGCCCTCTCATTCTGAGAGGAGGCCTGTGCCCTGCAGTGGGACGTATGTAGGTTGGGATGATAACCTGTAATATTAATTTTTAAGTTGCTCGGAAATAAATAAATAGTTAGCCAGCGACGTCACGGGGGTATCGCAGTTTAACAACTCATAAAAAACTAAATTGATGGTGTCAAATACCCTATTGCCCTATTAAATGCAGCATTCAAGCATTATATGAAGAGATCAAATTAAAAATATACTTAACTAAAATACACGTTAAAATACAATAGCAAAACTTTGTCAACTATCAAATATACAAAACCAAGGTTCAACTGTATCGATAGTCTATTTTTTTCTGTAAAAAATAGAATTGAACCTTTACTCTTTTATATTTTTACCGTCAAGGTAACATAACGTAGATGGCATATTACAAAGAACAATATACAAACTAACCATTTAGCTATTACCGAAAATTATGAGTTAAATATAATGATCGCCACACCGCAAATATTTATCACATCACGTTTTCTGCTAACTATTGAGTATTGTGGCCAATAATGGCGGGTAATTTTCAGATTTTTTTTTGCCTCCGGTACAAAGATTCAGAAAGAAAATTGACATGTGTTACATTTGGTGTTTCACGCTGTCAGTAAACTTGTCAAAGTATTCATGGAACTCTTTCAAAAAATATTTGTTTTTTTTTTCTAAAAAAAAATAATTTGAATTGTAATGTAATCTACTTGCAATAAACACGCATCAAACAAACATAAAACACCAAAAGACTGACTCGCGACCATATCTCGATACTGTTCAAGTTGAACTTCAACGGCTATTTTCTTCTAAGTTTAGAACTGTGGAACATTAAGACATTTTAATGATGATTACTTATTTAAATGTAGTTTAAAGAATCGTCATCTTAATTTATTGTTTTTTTTTTACCTATACTCCATTTAATTTAGTTTAATTTAGAATTATAAACCACAACAACATTATTATTGCGGCTCGTGAACTGTAATCTCTTTACAATTTGTACTAGAGTAACAATTGACGACACGCAAATAAAGTGACATTAAAACAATTTTATTTTGCGGCTCCCAGACTATTGTACTGTACCATTTGCTAGGTAAGAAATAGCTAACGAGCCGCAATATAATGATGTTGTGGTTTTCAATTCTAAATTTAATGAAGTATACCTATGTACAAGCTACGGCCGGAACACAACGCGCAAAAAGAACAACTTGGCCCTAATAAATTTGGCTTTGTCAACTCGTGAATTCCAAACATATTTCCGACATAATTAAATCAGACGGAATTGGCTTTACATTTATCTAACTCAGCCTATAATGTCCCCATTCGAATCCTCAATCCTAAAAGGCTGATGTTCATAAATAAATACCGCATTCCTGGCCTTTTAAAGTGCATTTTATTTCAAACCAGTCCTCTTCCGACGGGAGGTTTTTACCGCCAACTTATATTTGCATGCAGTTAGATACATAGTAAAGTGTTTATGCATATGGTTTTACAAGCACAAATGTTTGTTTAAAACGAAGATTCATGTGAGAGTCACATGTGAGGGTGTGACATCTCGCTAGACCCTCTCAGGATTCGTAAATTTTGTATAGTTTTTTTATAGTTCATTTTCTAATTTCAGCCTTTTTTCGTACTACATATTTGTAGGTTTTCTTCCGGAGATAGGGACATTAAAAACCAGGTGTCTTCGTAAGCTAGGAACTTAAATATAGTGAAAGGTCAGTAGCTTTTTCAAACAAAACCAACATGTTCTGTTTTGTTGATCCACGACCGTCATCTTTCCGAGAACGGATCGTCCAGTCGTTCGCAATCGAACGCAAGTTTTATTTAAAAACCCAAACAAAATATTTACGCGCACAGTTATGAGTCGCAAGGCTTTAGACTTGCTAGAAACCTTGCCCAACAAAGCGTTCCTTTAGTAAGGAAGAATTACCGCGCAACAAAAATGGTACAGTATGGGTCCCTCCAACTCGGTCACGCCTCGCTGCATAGACGCATACAATTACGGGCTACGCACAAAAAAGAGTCCCAACAATGCAGGCTTCGTCCTTGATTCAACAAAAGCCGAGAAAGGGCAAGGGAACTCGTTTGAGCCAACCTTGAGACTTTCACTGGCTCAACCATATTTCGCTACACAAATCCTTTTTTTTTTTATACATTTCCTTTAGCTATTAACAATCGCTACACTTTGTCTTCATTGGCAGTAATCGCAATTAATATCTTAAAATGTTTACACATTCCAATAAAATACAATGATTTAGACCTACCCGACTGCCACCAGAAAATAGGGTTATTTGATTAGGTACATATCTACTACTATGCATATGTGGAGCACCTGTTGTGACCAGGTATTATGAGACTTATTATAATTAGTTTGTCACACGTACTGAATATAAAACGAATAGGTATGGCAGGAAGTGACATTAACTGAATGGCCAACGCTGGCGTCAATTTTTAACAGATTTAGGTCGAGATTGGATTTGTCACTGGCGCGCCAATTACAATATTGTGACACACACATACAAACAACTACAGTGCGGTGGGTGTGTATGCGGAGGCGAATGTTACCGTTATGGAGGCACATACCAGTGACGTCAACGAGGCTTCATGCTTGCGACGCCACATGTATACTCACTCACTAATATTCATGTATAAAACTAACCATCAATCATTGCTTTCGATTCTAAAACCAACTGGCTTAACGTGTAATTTTTGTTGAATGTATCGTGTTGACATCATTACAATAAATCTTTTTTGTTAATTGCAGATCGCGATGTATTTGGAGAAAGAAGCACATTCGAGCGCGGTAAAAAAGAACCCCGAAAATTTGTATCTTCTATTCTGGGCGGTGACATCCCTTATGGAAGCCATAGAAGTCACGTTCTCACACAAGCAGAAAGAAAACAGTATTCTCCAGTTGTCGTTGAAGAAAAGAAAAAAGATGACAAACCTTTAATCAAAGAAGAAAAGGATCCATTGGAAAGTCAATACGTAGTTCTACCTTCCAGAAGCTCACCAACTCCAGAAGCTTCACCATCTCCCAGTGTTGACAACAATATAACGTGTCAAAAGGTATCAGTCATACAAAGAACGCCATCTCAATCACAGTTCCGCGATGGCAAAAAAGATTTGGCAGACGTTAGTATTCCCACAACACTCCCTACAACAGAACCAGAACAAGATCAGCCAATCGATTATGCCATCGCAAAAAAACGAGGTGAAACAGAAGATGAAGAGACTGAAAAGAAAATTAGAGAACAAAGACGAACTAGTAGTTCTAAAATAGCCAATGGAATCTTGGCGAGGCCAACATTAATCCTAAGAAATTGCCCAGCCAATAAGGTTCCAGGAATTATCAGTGCTGCTGCTGGCCACGGCCGATCGACTGGCGGTGGGGGATCTAATGGCGGTTCTCAAAACAGCGGTGGGTCAGCTAATTTTGGATCAGGTGGTGGCAGTACAGCGCCCTCTTCCGGAGGCGGTGGTGCCATTGGAGGTGGTTCCGGAAGCGGTGGCAATGGCCGTGATGGACGATCTAACTACGGACCTAACAGCCCACCTACTGGCAGCCTCCCACCATTTTACGAAACGCTCGGTCCATCTACGAAAAGCGGACAAAACTCGTATAATGCTAATGGAACCTTCTCAAACGAATTCAGCATGATAAATGGCTTTAACATGGACTGCGAAAGTAATGAAAACACAACAAATTTTCCTGAACAAAGTAAACAGTATTCATTAATGCAAAATGCAAATTACGGACTAGCTTTAAAAGACGAAGAAATCGACTATGAAAACAAAATGGAGAATTTGGGTGCAATTGGAAATTATGGTAGTAATTTTGATGATTCCATGGTTGTTGATATGGGAGTTGATTTCACTAACACGTTAACATTCCCCGGCTCAAATGAAGGAATTTTAGGACACTTATCTGACTCTACGGAAGATTTTGAAAACTTGTTAAATACTCATGTAGAATCAATCACAGACTCGGACTTGAGAGAATCTTCATCGATTTCTCCGGATTCCGTACACAATCCTGTAGACATACAATCGTTAGCTGAACAAGTTACGATAAGTAGACAGTATTATTCGGCCTTCGCCAGTCAGGAACCAGGTTCATCATATAACTTCGCTAAGGATCGTCCAGATTTACTGATGCAGCTAAACCCTGCACTCCTTCAGCACAGTGAAGGGGGACAGATGCAGCAACTGCAGATTCACGTTCAACTACAGCAGAGGCAGCAGATCATGTCTCCAGGCTTCCCGTTCTCTAGTCACCCGCTGGAACTGGACTCTCCCACGGGCGTGTCGCTGCCGTCTCCCGGCGGCAACAACTCACTGGACAGCAGCAGCCACGTTGAAAGCTCCGCCCTCAGTCCTGCCGCTGCTGTAAGTGTCAAGAAAGGCTCTGGCGCCGATAGCAAAGTTCAAATCTTGCAACACAGGGTAAGCATTACTTGATTTTAAGGCGAAGCTTTAAATCGTTTCTCTCCTTCAATGTCGTTCTAATAATAAAAACAAAACGACGACATCGAAGTTTGATGATGAAAATCATTGTTGTATAACGCTGAGCCTGAATCAACTTATGCTAACTTTAGTATTGCCTTTTTGTTGTTTTTTTTTTTAATTTATTGGACAGCTAGAGTTGATTTAGCTCAGCCTTGTATTTAATGAGATAAAAGTTCCTCTTAACTTCTATAATGCCTACCAAGTATTGTTTATTTGCAAATTTACTTAGCTGTCCTACGTATAGGAACGAAGCAGTTAACGTTTTTTATTTTCGTTTATTCCAGTTAGGACTGCCAGCAGAGCTTCCTCTAGAGTTCATCAACGGTGGTCACGGCGTGAAGAATCCACTGGCCACGGAAGCCAACGCTAGACAGCGGGAAGAAGAGAAAAATAAACAAGTATTAGTCAGCGAAGATGACCCGACAAAATTCGTATGCAGAGTATGCTCAAAGAACTTCAGCTTACAGAGGCTCTTGAACCGACATATGAAGTGCCACTCCGACGTCAAGAGATACCTTTGCACGTTCTGCGGAAAAGGTTTCAATGACACATTCGACCTGAAGCGTCACACGAGGACGCACACCGGAGTCAGACCGTACAAATGTAATCTCTGCGAGAAATCGTTTACCCAAAGATGTTCATTAGAATCTCACTGCTTGAAAGTTCACGGAGTGCAGCACACATATGCGTACAAGGAGCGACGAACAAAGGTGTGTATTCTCAATTTTTTTTTTATATTACCTATTTTTAATTTTTGCTGTCAATGTACTGCTGGCTGGCTGATCGACTGATAGACATTGCACTAAACCAATTAAGCTAGAGAATTGAAATTTAATCTTAGAGTTTCATTAAGAAGGAATATCTCGGAATTTCCGCGAGATAGAAGTAAGGTAAACGTCCCTGTGCTCGACACTGACCCAATACATGGCACCTTCAATCTTATGTCATAGTAAAAGAGGTGCTAGATTGGTGTCATCTCCTGGGCGTTGAGGTGTCGAGCATTGATACGTTTACCTTAGCTTATTAAGTTGCCCCACGAGGACGAAGCTCGGACATAAGCTACATAGTCCATTATTAAAATATATCGTTTGTGTATTCCAGATGTACGTGTGCGAGGAATGCGGCCACACCACTTCGGAGCCTGAGGAGCATTACATGCATCTCAAGAAGCAACACCCCTACTCGCCGGCCCTGCTCAAGTTCTACGACAAAAGGCACTTTAAGTTCACGAATGCTACTTTCGCCAACCAACTCTTAGGACAGCTTCCAATGCCAGTCCACAATTAAAAACACGTGCTAAATCACGTTTATCATAAATTATAACATCTTTTTACTACGCCTGCAGCAAAGGGTATTTAAAATCAACGTGTTCCAGTATAACTATACCATTCGAGTTATATTTATGACTGAAAACTATAAAACTATTTGTCCTGATGTAATGAATTTAATCCGTCCCTCTTTAGCTAAATTGAACTTATTTCTTTGTTTACAATTGACATCCCAGTTTTTGTATAGCTCAATTGACTTTTTTGTGTGTGAAAGGACAACATACATGCAGACGGGTCGCCTGGTGGGAAGCAGTCTCCGTCGCATATAGGGACCCACTGCACTCCAGGAGACCGCCGATGCGTTGCCGAGCGTGTTGTTCTTACCTCTCTATAATCTTATAATTTGAAAATTTACCCCTAAGAGTAACTACAATACTACTTAATCAAAGTCGTCTTCCAAACATTCCGCATGTTTATTCTTGCGTTTACTGTATTCTTACTTTCCGGGATACGAAATTCTAATTCTGTTCCCATAAAAATACCTTAATTTTTTAACAGTCAGAGTGAACGCCACTAGCCCAGGCATGACTGCAATTAAAAAATTTAAGTATCGGGTATTATGTGCAATCTTTGGTGATGGTACGGGATTAGGTTAAGTTTACGTGTAATGTAGTATAAATCGTAGTTTAACTCTAGACGTTACGAATTTTTATATGAAAAATTGTTTAGAAGTTTCATTTCAATTCAGCCATGGCGAGTTTAAGGGAGGATATTGTGTATGATGGTGCTAGACATGTGACGCTGGCTTGAAATGAAGCGGGTATGAATCGGATGACATCTCTTGTCCGATTCATAGATAAAATCGGTGCCGTAAGGCTTTCGATGAAAATAATTCCACAATAGGGAATCTCTTTCCTTGTTTTAGTGATACTAGCTTCTAATTGTCTTTGAAAACATTAACACAAATTATGTCACAAGTTTTATGAGTACGTACCTATGAAGTGTTATGTTTGTTCTTTGTACTTATTATAGTTGTCGAAATTTATGATTCGATGGTGACTCTCCGGGAGCACACTTCGTCGTACCAAGTATAATTGCATTTCTAGAAAATATTTATATTATTTAAATTAAAATATTGATCGGTTAGTGCTGTGAGTGTGTGTGAGCCAGAATTTATCTATTGTGATTGTGTAACTGAGTTATTTAATGTGTCGATTGTTATATTGATAAGTTTAGGTCGTTATA
Source organism: Archips xylosteana (assembly GCA_947563465.1). Lineage (NCBI taxonomy): Eukaryota > Metazoa > Arthropoda > Insecta > Lepidoptera > Tortricidae > Archips > Archips xylosteana. The sequence continues at coordinate 14,982,249 of OX387349.1, forward strand.
TCGAGGACTCGAAGAAGCGCTTCCGACTTATAGAATACGATGCTCAATTGATACATAATTGCGCTTTTACAGCGAAACTTTTGGGACCACTTTGTAAATATGTCTAAATTTATAAATATTAGTTACAAAATTTAAATAATAATGACGTACTTAATTTCGTAGTACCTACTTAGCGTTTATGAGATTTTAAAATATGAAATTTATAGTATTTTGAACGATTTTGTAGGTTTTGATAGATCTGAAGTTTAAAATTGGCTTATCAATAGTAAAATGATGAATGCATGATTGTGATAGCGCAATGCCTCTGTTATACTTGTCTGTTGCATTTACTAGCATTTTTAATCCATCGTCAATTTGTGGTTTCTTTTTTAAGGAACTTACTCTTTGTTACTCTATATTGATAAGCAATATATAAAGATTAAAATATCTACTTTTTGTTTCCTTTCGTTCCTTTCAATATATTGCCTAAATCTGTTTGTGTTAAGCCAATTTACACTGATACCTCAATAAAAAAAATTAACAACAGATCTTTAAACATGAAACTACCGTGAGACTCACTCATAGTTAAAATAAACGGATCACTCACGTCTTAAAATGAGTTTAACTCGACATGCTTCAGGCTAATCCGTACACGTAAAACGTGTCGTTTTAAACTCGTTTTAAAACGCGAGTGATCCCTTTATTATTACTATAACAGCAAATCGTCGTAACTTGGCCGTGACATTAAAAAATATGTATTTCTGATGTCCTCTATATTAGTAAACCTTGAGTTCTAGGTTATTTAGTAGGTATCTACATGAACGACATTGTTCAAAGTAAGTAAACATAAAGTTATGGCAACAACTTTAAGAACTTAATGCGACATTTACACGCTTGCGTAGACATGGCAAACGTCTACAAGCTCCAAGCCTATGCAAACGCTTGAATCCCATTTAGACGCTTGAAAGTGCGTTATTAATCCGTTATAGCTTCCTTTGATCCGAGTTCAAAAACTGTCGCTGGCCCGGATCGGCGACAAGGTTTTGCAAGCTCAAAGTAAGTTAAAGGCATATTCATAGGCACAAGCCCAAGCTTGTGAAAGGTTGTCGAAACTAGGCAAGCGTGTAAATCTATTATCTATTATACAATAGACAAAATGAACTGCCATAGGAAATACTTAGCAATCATAATACTAAATAATAGCTAATTAATATCCTGTCGAATATAAAAAGGAGCCGTCGTTATATGAAAACACTCCCTATCACATACATTCGGTTATTTAAAATTATACAAGTCCGTCCAAGCTTAACACTTATTAACTTATGTTCATTGGGTTTTTATTAAAAATTAGACGAAGTCACGCTTTTGATGAGGTACACTTTGACATCGACCAAGTGTGGTAACATTTGACAACCTTAATTTTAAAATTCTGAAAGCTTGAACAGTATCTACTCAATCAAAATTGCTCTACTATCTGCTGAAATATTAATATGTACGAGTATCCCTTTACAGAGTGTACAAATAAATACATGACTGGCAATTCTACCACAAAGCTATGCGAAACCATTTTAAAGTTATCTAAATCCAGCTTGTGCAAACAGTGCATCGAACTATTTAAGGTGGAACGGCACGCTCTAGGCGCGAAATTCAAAACTTTTACAGGTTTTAATTTATTGTGGGTAAACGGTGTAACTATTTAACTTCATATGGTACTTGCGGTTGTAAAACAGTGTTCTTTATATTATTGTGTAAAGCTTTTTATGAATAAAACTGTTAGCTTGATATAAAAGTTGTCAAACATAGAAATTCGGACTTTCAACGTTTTGACAACTTTTATTTCAAGCTAATAGTTTTATTCTTAAAAAACATTACACAATAATATAAAGAACACTGTTTTACAAGCGCAAATACCATATGAAGTTAAACAGTTACACCGTTTACCCACAATAAATTAAAAACTGAAAAAAGTTTGAATTTCGCGCCTAGAGCGTGCGCTTCCACCTTAATGGGGTAACGTCAACTACCGCTTACCCTCTTTTTAAATTTTTAAAAACTTTTTTACAAAAAAATTAAACCGCCGAAAAAACTGAAAAGCGAAAAATAATACCTTTTTTGTTTGACCTTAATCTAGGTACCTACCAATTTGAAGTCGGTGCCTCAGCACGAGCCAGGAGGAGTGATAGAAGCCCATCAGGTAGACGACTATAGGTCCACTCCTCCTGGCTAGTGCTTTCGGGGTATACGCTTTCCAATAAAAAAAGAATCATCAAAATCGGACTACTCTGTAAAAAGTTATGCGCGGTCATATACAAAAAAAAAATATATACACGTCGACTTGAGAACTCCTCCTTTTGTTTTCGTCGGTTGAAAATTGAATCGAAATAATCCAGGCGCATCCGTCAGACACGTTAGTGGTGCCATCTATGACGCGTCTCTGTAACGACCGACACAATTCATAACTCCTACTCTACAAGTACACATAATATTTTGATTCGTTGTTGGATAAAGTGCTTGCCATTAGCTTAGAATATTTTTATGTACGAAATTACATTTGTAATTTACCATAAGCTTTACGGTGAAGGAAAACATTGTGAGGAAACCTGCATACACCTGAGAAAAAATTCAATGGTGTGTGTGAAGTTTTCAATCCGCACTGGGCCCGCGTGGGAACTACGTCCCAAGTCTTCTCATTCTAAGAGGAGGCATGTGCCCTGCAGTGGGACTTGTATAGGCTGGAGTGAGATAATATATATCTAATAAATACTCGTATGTAGTATATTATTGCCTAGACTTGCCCTGCAGGCTTATTGTCTAACGCTTCTGGCGCTTGCCTTCGCAATCACTATTTCTTTCTGTCAAACGGTATAAGATGATGACAGAAAGAGATGGTGAAAGCGAAGGCAAGCGTCAGAATCGTTAGACAATACGGCCTCGGGAGGTAGGCAATTGCTGGCTAAGCATTGGTTTAAACGGAGTAGCTTGCGAGTCCATTTAACAATACGAAGTCAGCAATTACTGTTCCCGTTGAGGCGAATATAGTGCTTTCCGAAAAATAAAAATATAATAAATTAAAATGAAATTGATAGAAAGTATTTAGGGGACAATCAAGCTTGTACTATAGGTACTAAACGACGATAAACATACTTATATAGATAAATAAATAGTTAAATACATAGAAAACATCCATGACTCAGGAACAAAATATTTGTGCTCATCACACTAATAAATGCCCTTACCGGGATTCGAACCCAGGACCTCTTGCTACGTAGGCAGGGTCACTACACTATCGACTAGGCTAAAGCGGTATTTTGTATCTAGCGCCTTCATTTTAAGTGTTTTTTACATTATTATTTTTTATTTTTTAGTTGTTTTTTTTTGAAAGCGTGTTTTTTAGTTTTTTTTAACTATTCTTTATTTTCTATTTTTTAGTTGCACTTTTTTCACAGTGAGTTTCCATGTGCCAAAAAGAGACAAAACGGTTTTTTGCTCGTCTTAAATAGAATCGGTCCATCTTATACTTGGTCTTTGGTGCGCGCGCACTGCTCTACACTACTAAACGTAAACCTCTTTCTTTCTAACTTTACCCCCTAAATTCAACCCCCAAACATCTCCCACCCCATTTCCCCAAACTCCCCCCCCCAAACCCCTAACCCCAACCCCCTAAAACCCCCTTACCCCCCTCCCCATTTTCCCAACTCCCCAACCATCTAAACCCGACCCCCCTAACCCCGGACCCCGCCCCATTTCCCCAAACTTCCCCCCAAATCCCTAACCCCAACCCCCCACCCCAAACACCCAACCCCCTATAACCCCAACCCCTACCCCCTTACCCCATCCCCATTTTCCACAACCCCCCAACCTCTCTAACCCCCGAACCCCCAACACCCCCAAACCCCTCAACCCCCTAACCCCAACCCCCACACCCTTATCCCCAACCCCCTAAACCCCCGACCCCCAACCCCCTTACCCCTCCTCCCCATTTCCCACCAAACCCCACCACCCCATTTCCCCCAACGCCCCCCCTAAACCACCACCAACCCCCCTTCCAGCTCTATCATCAGACCCTTGTTACCATCTAGGCCGTTACCCCCCTCCCCATTTCCTACAGCCCCCCCAACCTCCCTAACCCCCAAGACCCCCACCCTATTTCCCCCAAACCCCCCAACCCCCTAACCCCAACACCCCACACCCTTACCCCCAACCCACTAAACCCCGACTCCTTACCCCCCACCCCATTTCCCCCAACACCCCCACCCCGCCACCTACCCCCCTTCCAGCTCCATCATCAGACCCTGTTACCATCTAGGTCCAAAGTACTCGTCAAAATGAATCAAACGAGCCCAAACTCGATGGGGTTGTGTCGTTTTATTGTGGAGTGCCTTTGGCCATCTTCCAGCTCCATCATCAGACCCTGGTTACCATCTGGGATCAAAGTACTCGTCAAGACGAATCAAAAGAGCCCAAACTCGACGGGGTTGTGTCGTTTTATTACAGAGTTCCTATGGCCACCATCCAGCTCCATCATCAGATCAGCTCCATGTTACAATAATATTGCATTGTCATCCAATTTACACATAAGTGCAAAATTTCAGCTCAATCGGAAACCGAGAAGTGGGTCAAAATCGCGCCCTAAGGAGTTATAGTTATCTATCTATCTATCTATCTAATCTATCTAATCTATCTATCTAATCTAATACCTTTAAACGAGCAATTCTTGTATATATATAATCAGGATCTCGGAAACGGCTCCAACGATTTCGATGAAATTTGGTATGTGGGGGTTTTCGGGGATGAAAAACTGATCTAGCTATGTTTCATTTTCAGAAAATCGCTTTTACTCGTGTTTTCCGGCTATTTTTGTTTGCATTAGAATATAAAGCTAAATTTCGCCGACATCAACATAACATAATGGCGCATTAGAAATCGGGTGGTCGCGGATCCAGCCGACCTCGGTTCGATTCCACGTTTTTTTTCAAGATTTTTGTTTTTTTTTTAAGTTTATTTTTCATGAGAAAACGTCAAGTTTCTTCTTTTGTGAGAAAAAGTTACTTTTTTGTGAGAAAAAGTTATTTTTTTGTTAGAAAAAGTTACTTTTTTTGTTAGAAAAAGTATTATAGGGAACGTGCAGTAACTATAGGCGGCAGCACTAATGCGACAGAAGAGACACTATGCGGACAGTAAAACAAACTTATCAAGGTAAAACATTCAAATTGATGGCACCCTTATGGCACCAGTTGGCAGCACCGTCTATGTGCACGTACCCTATTGGGAGCACAGAACAGGAAAAGCCGGTTGTCTGTAAAGTCGGTTTACGGACGATAGTTTAACGTGACTCACCCCCCCCCCCCACCCCCTCCGGTGTTTTTGTCAAATATCTTGAAAACGGTGCATCCTGCGGCAAAATCAATGAAATTTTCATCCCCCCTTCAATACCCCCGCGCTCCCTCCCCCGCATCCCCTCCCCCCTCTCCCCTCTCACCCCCCCCCCCCCCCATCCCTCCGGTGTTTTGATCTCGGAAACGGCTCCAACGATTTCGATGAAATTTGGTATTTGGGGGTTTTCGGGGATGAAAAATTGATCTAGCTTGGTCTTATCTCTGGGAAAACGCTTGGTACCGAGTTTCTGCCCGAGCAGAGCTCGGTCGCCCAGGTACTAGTTTATTGCAAGTCACATTACAGACAAGGATCTTAAAAATAAATTGGTATACATGTGACGCCCTGCAAGGGCACAGCAACAAAAAAGTTGATAGTTTTCATTTTGGAGTCACTATTATCAAATTATTATTCTTAGTCAAAATTTATACAATATTCATACATACATTTTAATATTTGTTAGTATACTTAATTATTATAGTAATGTCATTAGTTATTTACTTAATTAATTTAAAACTAAGAGACATCGAAGTGCTTCGGCAGATTTATTTATTATGATTATCATTTTCAAATTTATCATCAAAAAATTCCTTTAAATTGTAATATCCTTTTTTCAGTAGTAATTTTTTCAACTCTACAATGTAAGTAGTTAGCTTCTGTTGGTTTTTAATATAATTCGGGATATGATTGTATATTTTGATAAGCATGGATGGAGCGCACGACGAAACCAATTTCAATTTGGTAGAAGGTACCTTTAGTTTATTTTGGTTCCTATTGTTTCTTCTAATAGTTTTAATCGGGGAATATAGATCTGGGTGTTTTCTAACAAATTTGCATGACTCTAAGATATATATGGATGTGAGGGTTAGTATTTGTTGACTAATAAAATGTGGTTTACAGGATTCAAACTTGTTTATGTTCATTAATATTCTAACACATTTCTTTTGTAGAATGAAAGCTTTGTCAGCATAGCTAGAATTTCCCCAAAGAATTACACCGTAGGAAAAACGTGAGTATGCGTATGCGTAGTATGCCGTTAAGGATGTTTTAAAGTCCGTTACGCGTTTAAGATTTTGGAGAGCATAGACGAAAGAGGACATTTTGGCCAATAGTTTTTGGATATGCTGTTTCCAGTTGAGATGTGTATCAAGCTGTATTCCCAGCAGACTAGCAGAGTCTACTGCCTCTAATTTTGTTTGTCTGTAATTGTATGATATTTGTAACGCAGTTCTTTGATGGGGTCTAAATTAGATAGTTTTGTTTTATTTAAGTTGAGTTGTAGATTGTGTGAGTCCAGCCAATTAGTAATTTTGTTTAGAGTTGAGTTTAGTTTAAGCTTTAATTCCTCTGCGCTTGAGCAGGGGATTAGAATAGAAATATCGTCAGCGAATAATATACACTTTTCATCCAATATATTTGGCAAGGAGTCGGTTACAAACAACCAAACAAACATACAAACATATAAACAATCATACAAACAAACAAACATACAAATTAAGCTAATATAAAGCGTGTAAAAATAGTTAGCTGGACAACAATGGATTTTGAATGCAACTACTAAGAAACCCTATTTGTTGATCTTTGATAATAGGAACAAAACCATGAGAAGAATTTGTCGCCCAAACGTTCACACCCGAGATAGGTTCTTCAATTGCTTCCAGTAAATGGGAATAGTCGAAGAGAACGGCACTAAGTAGATCTTATCTATGTTAATCCTTCTAAAAACACAAAATATTTTCAACCAAAATCCAAAGACCGCGTCTGTCTACAGTAACTGATTTTAGAACCTGACGCCGTATTGTCTAATGCTTGGTTTACACGGAGCTTAGTAACTAATGCTATAGTATAAATCTTCCCAGGTGAATTTTTCGCTTCGAGCCATTACATTAAACTTGAACCTTAATACTATGACGATACAGTTTGTTTTGAAAGATAAGGGCTCGAAGCGAAAAATTCACCAGAGAAGATTTATACTATAGTCAGATGCGTGTATTTTATAATACTAAGCACTTGTACAATATGTTTACACACTTCTGACAAGTGAAAGTGACAAATAAACATTAGCTACTAAGCTCCGTGTAAACCTAGCTTAACGCGCGGACGCTGGCAATCGTATTCATCATCTCTTTTACTCTCAGCGTACCTACCTATACTGTTTGACAAAGTGAAGCGGTGAAAGCTTTTGTGATTCCGAGTGCGATAGACAAAATAGCCTCTGGAACCTTAATCATTCCGAGCTCAAGTTATTCATAGGTAATTGAAGTCTTTGTAAGAATGAGGCGATAGTGGCAATCTGATTCACAACCACAAGTCAATATTTGAAAAAACCGACGACCGAACCGGATAGCCCAGTAATTAGAGAACCTGACTATAAGTGGATTTTTCTCGGCCGGAGCAGGTATTTGTGTGAAAAATGTGAATATCTGTGCTCGAGTCTTGTATGTTTAATATGTATTTAAGTATGTATTTATCTATATAAGTAGGTAAAACCCTGCTTGATTCCTGGACAGCAGATTGGGAATCTAGGCATTTACCCGTGGACCTGTTCGAGCTTGATGTCAAGTGCCGTTTTGAGGAGCCCCGGCGTGTCTGGTGCCTGCTGAATAGGATCAGGACAGAGGTTGGTAAACTATGCGTCCCTGTGGCACAAATGGGAGTGGTGCGAGTCGCCACGGTGTCAGTGTGGCTGCCCGGAGCAAACAGTCCGACATATGGTCTTTGAGTGCCCAATCACCAAATTTAGCGGGCTAGCGGCAGACATTAAGACCCTCTCGACAGCTGCACTGTCATACCTTAAATCTAGTTTATTAAATATTTAGTTTAAGTAGAGAACCAGAAGCCATACGATAAATAAATAATAGTAGGTATGTTTACCCGTTGTCTAGTACCCATAGTAAAAGCTTTGCTTAGTTGGGGACTATATCAATTGGTGTGAATTGTCCCGTGATATTTATTTATTACTAGCTGATGCCCGCGGCTTCGCCCCCGTTGTATTTTTTAAATTTCTTTCGTAAGAACCTTCTCCTGACAATAACAAATGCAACAAAAAAAGAATTATCCAATTTGGTGCTGTCGATCGGAAGTTATGTGCGTACAAACATTTCTGTGATTCATTTTTTATTTATGTAGATTATGGCCACAAATATCTTCCCCGATCAGGATTCAAACCCGAGACATCAAACTTCGTAGTCAGGTTCTCTAACCACAAGGCTATCCGATAATTTTTATTCCTAACATCACGGATATTTCATATACCTAACATTCACTGAAGGCCATAAATTTATTTTCTGTTTTTTCATTTGACTCTTTGAACAGAAAACCTGACTCGCTATTCAATTTAAAACACTTATTTGTTTTTATTCAATGGAGCTTTGCACAACTGTTAGATTGTTAATAATCGAAAGACAATTACGATTCGCTAACACCAGCAGGCTTATTGTCTAACGCTTTTGACGCTTGCCTTCGCAATCACTATTTCTTTCTGCCAAACGGTATAAGATGATGACAGAAAGAGATGGCGAAAGCGAAGGCAAGCGTCAGAAGTGTTAGACAATACGGCCTCAGGTCTTGTATGTTTTGCCCAATTATTAACTTAAATAATCAATTCTTTCACGTTTGATTTAGTGCCACGTGTTTTTTTCAATGTTTGCCTCGATTCCAGAACACTTGCAAGCAGCTTCAATGGTGTGAAGTACCTACTTGTTTCTTGATTTTTACGGCAAGTAAAAACTATAGAATCACTAAAAACATAGAAACAAATATTGTGATTTCAATTCAAAAATTGGCTTCATTAAAAAACTAATTCACTGAATTATTAAGTACCTACATAGCATGTTGATTATGACCCCTAGGGTTTAATTATTATGTCGTTTCCAACATTACATTTTTTATAAAGATGAAAAGCCAATCAAAGCTATTGGGTCACTTTATAATACACTTACCTAACACTGTTGTACTTATTTGATAACGAAATAATCTCCTTAGGGCACAATCAAAGCACTTTCGTGAATAATTCTCTAAATTATGGCTGTTCTACCCTTTTACTTAAGTATATAATAATATGATACCCGACCAATGACCATTGCTACTGTCAGAGTGTAAATAAAAACATGGATTTAAATACTAAAACTTATCTTCTAAACGAGTACGTCAAAAAATATAAATTATTTTACATGCCACTTCTTAAATTTGGTTCTTTTAACAGATTTGACATCAATGGCGGCCAAATAGTCAGTAAATCCAAATTTTCACAAATCTGTTCAATCATAACAATAATAATTGTGGATATTTCCACATACTTTTTGATACTAGAAACATCTATCAATAACAAATATCTAATATTACCTGAATACATATCGTTGATAGAATTAACGATTTTAAACAACGTAGTACTGCTAAACATCAACTTTATGAACCGTCATTCTGGAGCCAAACTTGTGAAAAACTTTATTGAGATCGACACATTTTTGGGAATTGAGCAAACAAAATTTATGAGACAAATTTCGTATAAGGACGTCATGATCTGGTGTAGCTTTATAGCAGCTTTTGAAGTATCATTGGGATTCTTACTGATCTCAACATTTAAATTGCCAATATCCATTTACATAATAGGAATTATCTACTTCTTCCTACAAATATGTATGTGTTATGACCATGTATTTCACGTAGTCTCCTATAAATTTCTGTGTATGAGAGTACATTTCTTAAACATAGCACTAGTGAAAACGACTAAATTGTACAAGGAATATCTAACAGATCAACTTCTTGTGTACCTATCCTTTATTTTGGAAAAAAGAATACGATGATTTCGTGAATTCATGTTCGGGCATGGATTCAAAATATTTCACAGATGCCTTCAAAATGATATTTGACCAGCGACAACGGATAACGAAGTGCTATAGGTTCATGGTGCGTATCTAATGTCAACTAATCATGTAGAAAAACTTTAGAAATGTCAGAATTTTTGGGACTCTTTCGTAACCTTTTCGTAACAGACAAGTTTCTAGGCTAAACTCTTGTACACTTATAATTCAAAAGTTTGGCACTTAGTTATGCACCCTTGTGGAGTTGATTTTGAGAATTAAGAGGACAATCACTGGCCTTACAGGGTTCTTTAGCCAATAGCAAGGCGAGTTTACCTTATTTTCGCGATAAAACTAATTGTAATTACATTTCAGATATTTTGCTGTATTGCATCACTAATCCTAGGGACTTTTTTGGCTGTTCAAGCTATCATCATATATATTAAAAATTCGGTAAGAATTTCGAATTTCTGGATACTTTTATATGTTTTAAGCTCTACCCACCGCGTGTTCTATTTCGTAGAACCAACTTTTAGACTTAACTACTTCTAGAGAAATTATTATTCGTAGAGCGCTACATTTTACAATCTCTAGTAGATTGTACAACAAGAGCATAAAACGAACCATTTTACCCGAGACGTTCATATAGCCACCCGAACTGGCACGGCGATGGTGGATAGACACGTCGAGGGGAAAATGGGTTAATGATCGAGTTTTACACTCTGCTTTTCACTTTGATCGCAAGGAAACATCAACATTGGAAAAAATATTAATTTACAAGCTTTTATTTTTCATGTATTGCAATTTTTAAACTCAAAGTCAAATTCTTTATTCAATTTAGGCATCAATTGATGCTCCTATGAACGTCGAAGAATCTACCACCGGTACGGAAAAACCCTGTTGAAACGAATCCGGCAAGAATCTCAACCAAGTATCTGGCTCAGTAACAGCCTATTCACTCTAGCCTTGAACACACCTAGGTTGTATTTATCTTTCCCAAACAGATCTACATTTTTATTAAATTACATACATCTAAAGTATTTAACACAACAAAAATTTTTAACACAGTACATACGCTATTTGAGACTACGGATCGCCAATGCGGATCGGAATTATTTCCTATCATCCCTGTCCATGATATAGTATACGAAGATTTTACTTTATGCACTAGACTAGAGCATAAAAAGCAAATTTATACAACTCACATCTAGCATAAATACGACCTTTACGAGGAGAGAAGTGATTTTTTTATACTTGCCAGCACTTACCGCACACATGGCGGAAGATTTAACTTGCGTAATTTCGGGACGCCCCTTATAAATAAAAAAAGCTTGATTGAAAACTGAATTACTTATATATCTGTCGTATGTGTTTTTATTTTTATTTTAGCCTTTTAATCGCTAGGAGTAATATAGGTAACGCCACCAGAGTTGAGGCCACGCACACAACCACATCTCATGTAATGACAGCGGGATTTTGTCGTTGTGTTGACGTTTAACGACAACACAACGACAAAATCCCGCTGCCATTACATGAGATGTGGTTGTATGCATGGCCTCAACTCTGGTGGCGTTACCTACATAAGCATACTCGACCAAGTAAGTGCTTTACCAGTTTTTTGACTGTTCCTACATTAAGATAAAAACAATAATGATGCCTTTGATTTTTTAAACCATGCATTAAACACATTAGACGACCAGATGGCCTAGTGGTTAGAGAACCTGAATATGAAGCTTGAGGTCCCGGGTTCCATTCCAGTGTCGGGGCAGATATTTGTATGAAAAATACGAATGTTTGTTCTCGGGTCTTGGGTGTTTAATATGTATTTAAGTATGTATCTATCTATATAAGTATGTTTATCCGTTGCCTAGTACCCATAACAAAAGCTTGCCTAGCTTACTTTGGGACTAGGTCAATTGGTGTGAATTGTCCCGTGATATATATTTTTTTTTTTTATTAAACATGTGGGTTGTAAAGGAATTACTTTGTCGACTATAAAACCCAGAACTTTTAAAGTTAATGAAACTAAAACCTGTTATTTCATTACATAAGGATGTTCCCATGATACGAACGTTTGCTCTAACGGGGTGGTTCTTCGTGAGCTGGACAATATTCATCGGGATAACGCAGCAAACGGACAAGTTTCACGTACAAATACAACGCACCAAGCTTATCTGCACTTACATACAATTGAAACCTAATTATAACGGTAAGAGTTTAAAACAACAGATTCCACAATTGGGGTTGTCTATTCTTTGTAATGTAAATCGAAAACCATTTTGAGATAAATGCTTTTTATATCGTTTTCTGCAGTTTTTAGGGTTCCGTAGTCAACTAGGAACCCTTATAGTTTCGCCATGTCTGTCCGTCTGTCTGTCTGTCTGTCCGCGGCTAAGCTCAGAGACTGTTAGTACTAAAAAGCTGTAATTTGGCATGAATATACATATCAATTACACCAACAAAGTGGTAAAATAAAAAAATTATAAATAGATATAGACGTATAGTGGGGGTGATTTTTTTTTCTCGACTAATCCTATAGTGCGGAGTATCGTTGGATAGGTCTTTTAAAACCATTAGGGGGTTGCTAACATGATTTTTCTATTCAGTGATCTGTTTGCGAAATATTCAACTTTAAAGTGAAAATTTTCATTAAAATCGACCGTCCCCCTCCCCTCTAAAATCTAAACTGTTGGGTGGAAAAATTTGAAAAAATTCAGAATGGTAGTAAATATATTAAATTTACAGGGATAATTATAGCGGCTAAGATTGCTTGGGAATTATTTGTAGTTTAAGAGTAAATAGTAGCCTAAGGTATAAAACATACCTAAACTTGGAAGATTCCGTACACATACGAAATCCTTAGAAAAATATTCTTGATTTTTTCGTAATGGCCGGTTTTTTAATATAATGTAATGCATTTATTACATATCAAATGAGAAATGGCACGGGACCGCTCTGTTTGGCGAGTCTTGGGGGAGGCCTATGTTCAGCAGTGGACGTCTTTCGGCTGAAATGATGATGATGATGAAATAAGAAATGACCTTCATTTGACATTGAAATATGTGTCGTGTGAAATATAAGTTGTACAATACAATACAATACAATACAAAACAATGACTCTTTATTGTACACCACAAAGAAAACAATACAGAAAAAACCGGCCAAGAGCGTGTCGGACACGCCCAAGATAGGGTTCCGTAGCAGGTACGAAAAAATCTTTACATACTTTATTAATGTGGTTGGTTTGGTCCCAACGTCGGCGGTACAGCGCCATCTATCGGCGAATTGGGTAACTAATCTGCAGTCTACTAGAAACTAGTATGTAGGTATGTTGATTATTTTCAGATGTATTTTATTTTTTTTATTTGAAAGAAGATACTGTTAACGTGATCTTATAGGTACCTGCTTAAAAAAAAATGCTTGCAATGGCGGTTAAATTACAATCTTAGTTTTAAAATATTTTTTTACTAAAACTTAAAAACTGCTCAACTAATTAAGTTGAAAATAATTATCCTAGAAAGTTTTTGTTAAGTTTAACTTAAGTGATTTTTTTCATATTTTTTAGACGTGCGGTTCAAAAGTTAGTGGGGGGAGGACACATTATTTTGAACTTTCGGAGTAAATATCTCCGAAAATATTCACTTTATCAAAAAATGGTTTTAGCAAACCCCTATTTATTTTCAAACACCTATCCAATGATACCCCACACTATAGAGTTAGTCTAGAAAAAAAAATCACCTCCACAATACGTCTATGGGAGGTACCCTAAAAAAAATACAGACAGACAGACGGACAGACATGGCGAAACTATAAGGGTTCCTAGTTAACCCTAAAAACAAGTACATGGAAAAAATATACAAGGTAAGCAATAGGCGGCCTTATCGCTTCGAAGCGATCTCTTCCAGTACTTTAACTACTTGTGTGTTGTGTTGTTGTACTATATTCTGTGTGCCATAGAATTATTTAGAATGCAAGCTGCTTCCAACCGTAATGATTGGGTATCAATGATAGGCCTATGCCCACCGGTGAACGTCATACGGCTGAAATGGTGATGATGATGGAGCATTTAATTTAATTTTTGAAGTGAACTAAATGAAAAATATTGAAATTAGTTTCATATAATTGATTTTTCTAGAAAAAAAATAAATATAAAACGATAGGTAATTTTTTTAAACATTCCTAATTGATGTTGCTGGGGGCTACTACGAAATTCGAAGTTCATATAGTGCCGTCCCTTTCACTCTTATGTTGACACGATACGAAGTTCGAAACACTGATTGGTCTGGAGTTTATCATTTATCATCGGGGCCCGTACTTTTCATGCCGATGACATCAATTTGACGTCAGGCTGCATATAGCATGATCCCAAATAGTTTTATTGTAATTATTAATCATTAGTCTTCAATCATTTTAATCATGTACAAATGACTTCAAAAGTAATCTATTCGCACGTGGAAATTAATACCTACTTGATATATGAAACGTAAATGAAACTATTTGTTTTGTTTTTATACATACCTACATTTTATAATTTATTGTCACCACATTTCAATAATTACGTAGAAAATAGAATTCCTCTCTAACTTGAAGCAAGCCATCCTTTTTGAATTAATTCCTACGCAGAGAAAATCTAAGTCATCTTCGCAACGTAATGCAATATTCATAAAAATACTTTTGTTTTGGAATCGTATTTTTGTTTGTTTTGTCGCACATTTGGTTAATTTTTAATGATTGATGATTAATGATTGATTATCTCAACTACTCAAATTGCAATCATCCTGTACGCGGCGTGACGACATCGGCATCAAATGTACGGGCCCTGTTTATCATAATTGGCGCCTCGATATTCTACAATAACTAAGTACCTACACCCGTTCATTCATAATAACTTTTTTTTTTTCAGATGAAATCTTTGAGCTATCAAGGAAAATACTAGACATTCTAAGCGTCAGCGATAGCAAATATTCCATCTACGATCTCTTTTATTTTAACGGGAGATTATTGATCTCAATTGTGACCTCTGTCTTCATCTATATCACAATGCAACTGCAGATCGCTTTTCCGAAACGAAATGACCCAAACAAATGAGATGCAACAATTTTATTAAAGAACTAATAAACTGTACCTACCTATGTAAATATTTACAAAAATTAATAAATGGGCTTTTCATGGAACAGAAGTCTTATAATTTAATTTACTTATACAGGGTGGAACAGAACGTTAGACTTTTCCGAAAATGGGGTGTTATTTAGGCCTAGTACTATCTTTTTTCCAAGTAAACTATGTTAATATTTATAACCATTTTCGAGTTACAGCTTGTTAAACTTTATTGCAAAAAAACGCTTGGTATAACCCTAGATTAAACTAGGTCACAGAGAAAAGGTGATTGACCTTAATAAGATGAATTACATAACTATAAATTAAAAAATTTAAAAACCCCAACGCAATTATGTCACTCGTATGTCCCATTATGTGTCTAGATCCCTTCCGCAGCTAACAAAAGAGCTGATAACTTCGAAACGGCTGAACCGATTTTGATGAAACCTATCTAAGAACCATCGCCAAGAAACCTGCTTTTTATTAAAAAAAACCGCATCCAAATCGGTTTACCCGTTTAAGAGCTATGATGCCACAAACAGACACACACATAGCGGTCAAGCTTACAAGGCTGCGTATCCACCGGAGCTGTGCTAGGATGCGTTGCAAGGGATGTGTTTGTCATGAACCAATAGAAACACTTCATTTACCTATCCTTGCTCAGCTCAGCTCGGGTGGAAACAGCTCAGCGGAGAGAGGTTTTGTACATACAAAACAAAAGAAGGGAAAGATGTGTGCGAGGAATGTGTGCGAGGAAAGTGTTGCGAGGGATGTGTTGCTAGGCGGCGTTGCTCCGCTCCCGCGTCACCGCACCCCGCCCGCTTATTTGAAAAGAGTCCGCTACACCTCCTCGCTTCGCATCCTCGCGCCGCTCAGCTACCTCGCACATCTTTGGTGGGAACATTCACACCGTTACACATCCTCGTTACACAGCCTCGCACCGCTTAGCTACCTCGCACAACTCTTTGTGTCGGGGGTTAAGAAATTAATGTCATCGTACAACACTTCTTGAGCTTTACGCCAGTTCTGAAATAAATATCCTCCACCGTATGCAGCAGAGCATAGGACCATATTACAAACATTACGAGCTTTTGACCATGTTGCTCACGGTCGTTCTATTGTGCCACGAACTTCGCAGGATGACCTACACGGAGGAACCGTTATCCAGCATACTGCTAGACCATAAGAGTGCTGCGGTACTATAGGGGAATCGAGCTTGTTTGTGCCGAAGAAAATCTCTTTGCTTATCGTTACACGGGACATAATATCGCTGGTTGATTAATGTATGGGCGGCAATCCATGCGGTGATACACTTATAGGGCCTGTGGTCCTACCGACTTTAAACAGAGAGGGATACTTGGCCCTCTTGAAGAAATGAATAACGAACAAAAAAAAATAACGTTTGTTGTATGGTAGCCTCCTTAAATATTTATTTTATTCTGTTTTTGAAAGTGAAAATTTCAACTGTCTGGCTGTCACGGTTCATGAGATACGGGTACGGAACCCTAAAAACGAGAGACTTGTTGTAATGTTAGGACACTGTTAGGAGGAGATTTTCTGTGTCATTCACCCTGCAACCATTTCTTAACTTTAACTTCGTATTTGTTTACAATACAATGACTCTTTATTGTACACCACAAAGAAAACAATACAGAAAAACAAGTACATGGAAAAAATATACAAGGTAAGCAATATAGGCGGCCTTACCGCTTGTTTAATTTGTAGATAGGGATTAATTTGGTAAGTAGTGAGATTAATAAACATCGAATTTTCGGCCTACGAGCCATAAACTGCAGTAATATTTTATGAAATCTAAATTTGGCTCAATTTTCTGATTTTCTAGTAGATAATCTAAATAAGTATTCCCTAGTGTATTCAGATCACTTTTACTAATTGTTTTTACCTCTATAAGTAAGTCACATTCACTAAACCGTAGTATCATTACGTTATAAAAGCTCTGATAGTAACATGGCTCCAGATATCAAATCACATCTTGTAAGCGAGTACGTGCGAAAACTAAATTCAATTTATATGCCGATTTCAAAATTGAGCGCCTTTAATCGATTCGATATCAAGGATGGCCAAATCGTCAGTAAATCGAAATACTCTCTGTTCTATTCAATTATAGCAGTACTAATGGTTAACATTTCTGCATTCTTCATTCTACTAGAAACTACTGTCAACCACAACTCTGCCTTGCTGCCTGAATACATGTCAGTAATACAATTCACGATCTTGAGCACTGTCACCGTATTCAACGTTAATTTTCCAAATCGCCATTCTGGAGCAGAATTGATTAGAAATTTGATCGAGATTGACGCTTTCTTAGGAATAGAGGAAACAAGATTTATGAGACATATTACTTACAAAGATGCCGTGATCTTGTGTAGCTTTTTAGGATGTTTTGAGGTGTCGTTGATAACAGTAATAATACTAACATTCCTCCAGGTGCCCATATTTACCTACATCTGTGTTGTAATTTACTTTTGTCTATTGTTTTGTATGGCTTATGATCTAATATTTCACGTAGTCTTATATAAATTTATTTGTATGAGAGTCCATTATTTGAACGTGGCATTAGTAAAAACTGCGAAATTGAACACGAAATATTTAACAGAGCAAATGCTAGCATATCCTTTACTTTGGAAAAAGGAATACGACGATTTTGTAAATTTTCCACCGAACGCGGATTCAAAATACTGCACCGATGCTCTCAAAATGATATTTGATATAAAACAACGGATAACGAAATGTTATACATTTGTGGTGCGTATCTAATTTGTAGTAGCGAAAATTCTTGCAAATGTCAATGTGCAAATGTCAAGTTTTACCAAGAAACCTGCAAAACCAAAAGTACCATCAGATGTGGCTAACTCTGCCTAAGGTAATTATTGTGGTAAACTAGCTGTTGCCCGCGACTCCGTCTGCGAAGAATAGGAGTATAAAAAATAACCTATGACCTATTCTCAGACCTACCAAACATAGACAAAAAGTTTTATAAAAATCGGTCTAACCGTTTCAGAGGAGTTCGATAACAAACACCGCGACACGAGATTTTTATATATTAGAGAAGATATCGTGTTAGATAGAATTTAATCTACTGCATTCTGACTTAAAGCAGACGTAGGTAGAGTTAACCTGGAATGGTACACGTGCCACATCTGATGGTAAATAAAATAAAATTAACATTTCAGATATTTACCAGCACGGTCTGTTTAGTCATAAGTACCTTTTTGGCTGTACAAGCTGTCATAATTTTCATTAAGGATCCGGTAAGATTTACGTGATTAGATTAAGTAAAGTGTTCATTACGTGCTTTCGGTTCTACAAGAATGCCAAATATACCAGATTTATTTTTAGGATGTTCCAGTTACACGAACTATGTCTTTAATAGGATGGTTTATCGTGGGATGGATGATATTCGCCGCGGTAACGGAACAAATTGACAAGTTTTACGTCCAAATACAGCGCACCAAACTTATATGCACTTACATCCAACTAAAGCCGGATAAACCTGGTAAGAATCTGATATAAGATCTGAAAATGCTTAGTTAAAAGTTTACTTAAATAATAAATAAATAAATAATATTAGGGGACAATCTCACACAAATCGACCTAGTCCCAAACTAAGCAAAGCTTGTACTATGGGTACTAGACGATGATAGACATACTTATATAGATAAATAAATACTTAAATACACAGAAAACATCCATAACTCAGGAACAAATATTGGTGCTCATCACACAAATAAATGCCCTTACCGGGATTTGAACCCAGGACCTCTTTGCTTCGTAGGCAGGGTCACTACCAACTAGGCTAAAGCGGTCGTTAAGTGCTTCTTTTTGAACTTATCTCAGATCAGTGGCGGATTAGCCACGTAGCAAGAGTCGCAAATGCTACGGGCCCGCACATAAGGGGGCCCCGCGCACCAACGCTTTCTGGCCATAAAAAATATTTAGATTCAAGTGTGAAATTATTTTTCAAATCTATGTAGCCGCAATTCTGACTACAAAGAAAATAGTTTCATCAAAGTGTCCAACTATAAATTTAAACTTGACAACCTAAATTAAGACAAGGGCCCCGTGCTAGAATTTGCAACAGCCCCCGCGCTGGCTTAATCCGGCACTGTCTGAGATTGAGAGCCAAGTATAGCGATAAAACATCATAAAATAACATAATGTACCTACTCGTATCCATCTGCCCGAAAAATCTTAAAAAACCGGCCAAGTGCGAGTCGCGCACGAAAAATCACGTTTGTTGTATGGGAGCCCCCCTTCAATATTTTTTTTTTCAATGTAATGATTTATTTTTAAAGTCAATATATCGATACCGGAAATCTCAAATGGCGTAAAGGACAAAAATGCGAAAATGAGTCATAAATGCCATTCGATAGAAAAAAAAAAGCTGTATACGATGGCATTTAAGACTCATTTTCGCATTTTTGTCCTTTACGCCATTTGAGATTTCCGGTATCGATATAATTAAATATTCTGTGAATATTTCAAGTGTCTACCTGTTTCCGTTATCAATATCGAGCAAAAACGAGCAAAAAAATCATGTTTGTTGTATGGGAGCCCCCTTAAATATTTATTTAATTCCATTTTTTAGTATTTGTTGTTATAGCGGCAACCGAAATACATCATCTGTGAAAATTTCAACTCTCTAGCTATCACGGTTCCCGAGATACAGCCTGGTGACACTCGGACAGACGGACAGACAGACGGACGGACGGACGGACAGCGGAGCCTCAGCAATAGGGTTTCCGTTTTTACCCTTTGGGTTCGGAACCCTACAAATGATAACGCTCGTAAAAGTATTTTTTATTCATTCCTAGGCGTGAGCAAAGCGGGCACTCACCCACGGCCCCGCGGTCTGAGAGGCCTTATGCCTCTTTTTGAACGAATGAATGAATGATAAATTAATTGGCTGATTTATTTGCTCAATTAAAAATCTGTCATTTACTGTGTGGTGCGCCATCATCATAGAGCCTCGCAGAACATAATATCTAACCCACACAAAATTTAAGTCTTGCACCGCCACTGCGTTAACACCATTATTTAATGTTTAATGTATATTCGTATGATAATTATACATGCACGTATATAGGTACCAAGACTACCAAGTAAATAGGTATGTAACAAAGGTATTGGTAAAGTTATGGCACCATTAATTACATGCTAAGCACCATTATGTATTAGTATAAGTACTCTTCAGTGCCTAAAATTTGACGGGTTGGCTCCTTTAAGCGTCTTGTCTCTTCACATAACAGCTTACCAATTCATGATTATTTTCAGACGAAATCTACGAGCTATCTAAAAATATTCTAGACACATTAAGTATCAGCGACCACAGATATCCCATCTACAACATGTTTTATTTTGACGGAAGACTCATGATCTCTATTGCGACCTCGGTCTTCATTTACATCACTATGCAACTACAGATCGCTTTTCCCAAAGGGTTTAATCAAAAAGAAAATGCTACACATACAATTCTGACGTATTAATAAAGTATAGAAACATTTGCAATGCGTTTTACTATTTTTAGGGTTCCGTACCTCAAAAGGACAAAACGGAACCCTTATAGCATCACTTTGTTGTCCGTCCGTACGTCTGTCCGTCTGTCAAGACCCTTTGTCTAAGGAACGCGTGGAGGTATCAAGCTGAAATTTATATCAAATACTCAGGTCTACTTTCCCTTGGAGCTGTGAAAAAATCAAACTTCTAAGCCAACGCAATCAAAAGATACAGCCGTTTATGCCGCAAATTCCCGCATATTTTCGAAACTCGCAAGGGAATCAAAACCTACAGGGTACTTCCCGTGAACTCAGAATCTTGAAATTTAGTACGAAGCAAGGTTTTATAGCACATATAAAGGAAAAATTGCGAAATACATAATTTTTTTTTGTCTGTCTGTCTGTCTATAACAGTAACCAATCTATTTATGCCGCAAATTTTCGACACTCGCAAGGGAATCAAAACCTACAGGGTACCTACTTCCCGTGAACTCAGAATTTTGAAATTTGGTGCGAAGCAAGGTCTTATAGCACAAATAAAGGTAAAATTGCGAAAAGATAATTTTTTTTTTGTCTGTCTGTCTATATTACTATATCAGTAACCAATCTATTTATGCCGCAAATTTTCGACACTCGCAAGGGATTCAAAACCTACAGGGTACTTCCCGTGAACTCAGAATCTTGAAATTTGGTACGAAGCAAGGTCTTAGCACAGATAAAGGAAAAATTGCGAAAAGCATATTTTTGTCCGTCGGTCTATATCAGTAACCAATCTACAATGATCCCACACTGCGCACATTTTGCTTAGGAGCAGGGGTCTGCTAAGACTGGATGCTCATAGATACACATATAAATTCGTACGGAACCCTCAGTGCGCGAGTCCGACTCGCACTTGGCCGGATTTTTTTCCTATTCGAATCACTACCAGACATACTACAGCGGATGGATGGTAGCTAAGTTGTGAAATTCAGTAGTGTATCTGAACAGTATTGACTCGCACCGTGCTTAGCAAGTAAGTATTTTTCTTAACATGAATACCTAAATCACAAAATAAAATCTTCCCAGGGAATTAAGCGAAGTGATAGCAAAAACCGCATTAAAATCGACTAGGAATGTTGACGAAGTGGGATTGTGGACGAAATGGGAATATGGACGAAATGGGAATGTTGTCTAAGTGGGAATGTGGACGAAGTGGGAAGAGGACGAAATGAGAATATGGATGAAATGGGAATGTTGACGAAGTGGGATCGTGGACGAAGTAGGAATGTGAACGAAATGGGAATGTGGACGAAGTGAACGTAAACGATTATAAAGATCAAGTTAAAAACACTAAAGAAAAAACATGTTAGGTAAGTTTCTTGTATGACGACCCCCATTAATTTTTATCTTTATTTTATTTTTAGTATTTCTTGTTATAGCGGCCTCAGTACCTTATACCTAAAACATAATCGGCTAAAATTTCAAGTGTCTAGCTATTACGGTTCAAGAGATAGAGCCCCGTGACAGACAGGCGGACAGACTGAAGGCTAAACAGCGCAGTCTCAGTAATAATAATAATCATTTATTTCAAGTAAGGTGCACTCATAGAACGTTAGTAAGTAAGGCTTACTTCTAACTCTTAATAATGTTAGTTGTAATACTTAATTAATGCCTGATGCCACACGGCGGACACGACGCACAAAATACGCGTTCTTGAATCTACATAAGCACGACGACGTCTGTACACGCGTACGCCTACATACATCGCGCGCGCACCATACTGGTGAACAGCGGCGACAAGCAATGGCGCCTTGGGGGAGGGGTAACTCGAATCGGTGCGGGACGGAGCGTGGCCATTCTGTACGTTAGTACTATTATATATTCTGTGCTAATTGCCTAAGATTACTTAACTATACTATACTCTAGCCGAGTACGGCGCATGTGGCCGATTGCAGCGGAGCAAGTAATGGCAGTCCAGCCTGTCCCCTATCATCTTCATGATGGCTTCATGATGATAATGAGGTCCCGTTGGCATGGAACCCTACAAATCAACTTTCACTCTCAACAATATGACAACAGTGACTAATAACTTCACTCAGTTAGAAAAGTCAACCTTAGCGATATTTAGATCTCACAGAAACTTTTGTCAAAACTGGTAGACCACTTTCTTGGCCGACCATACAGATCCATAAAGACTGCGCGAATTAACCAAGCGGTTTACGAGAAAAATCCACCAATAAGATTATTTAATCTTTCTAGCATCGGCAGTCCAGGCACAGCTCAGTACCTCTACCATGAGTTACACTAGTTTACAGTGACCGTACTCGCTAGCGACGGCGTAAATGATTTGTATGGAGAATTGTGTACAGCGCCTCTAGCGGTCACTTACGGAAGTAAGCGCTGCTGCGCTACTGTTCGCTAGCGATTACGGTCACTGTAAACTAGTGTAACTCATGGTAGAGGTACTGATAAATGTAAGTATGTATGTATGTATGTGAATATTTGTCTAGATCACTTTTATGAAAAATCTCATCGAAACGACCCTTCAAATATATTTAACGCATTCGCAGCCGGCTGTCAAACTGGAGATTTCTTCAGACGCCACAAACACACAATGTGCGTTCAAATGACTGCCAAACTATGAATGACAGCGGGGTCTATATTGGAATCCATAATATTTTTTGTCCTAATTTCGCCTTGTCCTGCAGTTCGTTTTTGTAGAGGTCGCAGTTCTAACCTAGCCTACTTTTCTGGTACCGGTTCGTTACTGTTGGGTCGCAGTTCTAACTTAGCCTAAACTACTTTTCTGGCTCCCAAGCCACTGTTTTGTTATGTCATTTAAAATTATGGATTTTAATATTATGACTCGTAAGTTTTATGTCTTACTATATTAGTACAAAACATATTAGGGATTTAGTGTTAGGACATGTGATATATGGCTTATTATCATAAGGACATAAGATCATTATGGCAAAATTATGATATGTCAAAAGTGTTTATGGCAAAAGTGGTATGGCTTTTGAGTTTAGGACAAATGATATTATGGATTACGAAGGAGACCCATGACAGCGGCACTAAGCGAAAGTAACGAAAACGCATATATGCGTTCCTGACAGTGTAGGCGTTAGTACATGCGCATGTTTTTACACGTGCAAAGCAGCTTTCATTATAAATGTTTTTAACCCCCGACACAAAAAGAGGGGTGTTATAAGTTTGACCGCTATGTGTGTGTGTCTCTGTCTGTCTGTGGCATCATAACTCTTAAACGAGTGTACCGATTTGGATGCGGTTTTTTTAAATTTTCAATTTATAGTTATTCTACTTTCGTGTCTAACCCGTGGCTATACGAACAATGGCAAAGATAGAAGATTTTTTTTTGAGTAGCCAAATAGCTCGTTTTAAACAAGATGATATATCTACTTAAACAACCAATACCAGGTGCAACATGTTCATTTTAGTTAGCCAAAACCGTGATTCAGTCTGAAATTTAGAACTTTGGATAATATTGACACAAGCTATGCATAATTAATTCACATCCCAATGGAATCATTATGAAATCGTTAATGCTAACCAATTTTGTGATCATCTGATAACCTAATAATCTCCCTTGGGCTGATCAAAGCACTGACTCTGATTGGTATTACATCGTTATAAATACATGGTCACGTCCACTAGTAGTAGCATTAGATATTCTAAGTGCATGTTAAAACATGATTCCGAATACTAAATCATACCTTATAAAAGAGTACTTAAAGAAACTAAAATGGTTTTACATGCCACTTCTAAAATTTGGCGCCTGCAATCGATTTGACATCAAAGATGGACAAATCGTCAGAATATCAAAAACATCATCAATCTATTCAATTATTATAATGCTCGTGCTGGACATTTTTGTATACGTCCTACTACTAGAAGCCGTTGTCATACAAAATCTTCTACTATGGCCCGAATACATAGCAATCATATCATTTATGATTTTACATAACGCAGTGCTGCTGAACATCAATTTTGCTAACCGTCATTCCGGAGCTAAACTTTTTAGAAATTTCGTTGAGATCGATAATTTTTTGGGAATCGAAGAAACCAAATTTATAAGAAATATTTCGTACAAAGACTATTTTATTTGGTGTGCCTTTATAGGATTTTATCAAGTTTTTTTGGGAGTCGTACTGCTGTTAACTTTTCATTTCCCGGCAGGCGTCTTCATCATTGCCGCCGTTATGTTCTGCCTCTTATTTTGTATGGCTTACGACTACATATTTCAATTAGTCTGTTATAAATTTTTGTGTATGAGAGTCCATTACCTGAATATTGCATTGGTGAAAACTGCTAACTTGTACAAGGAATATTTAATAGACCAACTGCTGATGTATCCTTTTCTTTGGAAAAAGCGATACAATGACTTCGTGAAACCACGATCGATTGCGGATTCCAAATATTTCACTGAGAGTCTCAATATGATATTGGATCAGTTGCAACTAATAACGAATTGCTATAGATTTTTGGTATGTTTCTTTTATCATCAGCAATCCCCAATCCCGAGAGAATAAAAACCCTAGATCTACGATTATTATATACATTAACCTGGACGACCGAGCTTCTCTCGGTCTAAAATTCGAAAACACGCGTTTACCCAGAAGTAAAACCAAGCAAAATCTATTTTTCGCCCCCGAAAACCCCCACATAGCAATTTTCATACAAATCGTTAGAGCCATTTCCGGGATCCTTGAATAAATAAATATACAAAAATTGCTCGTTCAAATTTTGTAGGTACGTGCAATTGAGATGATGAGTTGACACCAATGTACCAATCAACTAACGTGCCAACTTATTATGGTCTGCCAAAATACGATTCACCCTTAGATTTTGTTTGACAAAATGCTACTCTACTACTTATGACGTCAGTTCATGCTAGCTCAATCGACTAATTATTTATTTGTTTTAAAGCAACTAAAAACCTAATTTTGCAGTTGATTGAAAATTAGTCTGGTTTTAGGGCTAAAATAACGTGTTTTTTTTACTAAAATCGCATCTTGGAAATATATAACTTTCAGTCTTTCTGTCAGCATCCCTGTTGGTTATTGTTGTGCTTAATAAAAATCAACATTACAGGTGTTTAGCTGCACAGCAGCACTAGTTTTTCACACTTTTATGGCTGTGCAAGTTGTCATCATTTTTATAAAAGATCCGGTAATACATTAGTATTTATGCTTTAGTATTTAAATTTTTATTTCATTTTGATCTTTGACTATTTTATAAAGTAATTTTTGTAGAAAATTTCCAAAATGAAAAATGATGATTTTAAAAAGTATTTTCTTTTTGTACGAAATTTCCACAAGTATTTCTGCTCTGGGCGCTGAAAATTTACCATTTTATAAAGTATTTTCTTTTGTCGGAAATTTCCGCAACAAGAGTTTCTGCTTTGTGCATTGAAAATTGACTGTTTTATGAAATTTTTTTTTGTAGGAAGTTACCCTAACAAGAACTTCTGCTTTGGGCGCATGGTTCTGCGTCGGCTGGACTATATTCACCGGAATAACGAACCAAACAGACAAGTTTCATGGACAAATACAGCGCACTAAACTTATATGCACTTACGTACAACTGAAACCAAATAACACAGGTAAGTGTATTAAGAAGCAATTGAGCATTGAAGAACACTTAATTATAAAAAGTTTTCGATGTTACGTTGAAATAAATAACATACATACATTCATACAATCGAATCACACCTCCTTCCCAGCAAAGAGGTTGGCAGAGACTATTTATTTCCACCTGCTACGATCGAGACATACATCTTTCGCTTCCACAACACTCATTAGTCTTCATACGTACTCGCCGGTTACGGGTACTCCTGACCAGACCTTTCTTCAAGACATCCCCAATCAGATCATGAAATAAATAACAATTCTCGTTTATTTTTCAGACGAAATCTACAAGCTATCAGAGGACATCCTTGAAATATTGAGCGTCCGCGACCACAGATATAACATCTACAACATGTTCTATTTCGACAGGAGTCTTATGATCTCACTTGCGACCTCGGTCTTCATCTATATTACCATTCAATTGCAGATCGCTTTTCCTAACCGAATTGACCAAATTAAAGAAAATGCTACAATTTCTTTGTTCAGTAATAAATAAAGTTTATGACTGACATTGATTTTCAATCAACGACAGCTTTTTCAAATCAGTGTTGTGATAAGTGTTCACCTTTGAATGACACCTACCCACCTATTTAATTCGATTTTCAAATATCACCATTTTACATCTGAGTCATGTCCGTAATGTGTGACAATGACGTATACTGGAACGTAAAATAATTACAAATAATAAGCCATTGGAAAAACTGGCGCGAGTGGCGCGTGAAAACACAAAGTATGCACAACTGATACAACTAAGAATATTTGTTTTGAACAGACAGTGCTCAAATACACGCAATTTCGCCAAATTCAGAAGAAAAACTGTGGTATATGTTAGGGGATTGTAGATGTTCAGGCACAGGCATTAATTGTTGAGTCTCTGTGACTTTTACTGCATATACATCGTACAATATATTTTATTTATATTAGGAGTACTTACTTGTATTATTAAGGCATTGAGGCTTTTATAAACCTTAAACAAAAATGGGTCCTTGAAACATTTGAAACGTGTTCTAAAATAGTATTATCATAACAAAATGCCAATTTCAAGTGTGTCCAGAATATTCTAATTTCAGTCCAAATTCTAAGCCTATCAGGTATTTGCATGGAACTAATCTTACCTATATCCCTTCCCATGAGGTTGCGACGTAATTTAAGTAGAATGGGGCAACACATTTCAATGAACGACGTAAACACGACAACCGTAAAAATACAATTTGTTACAGTGGAATCTAAAACACAACTAGTACTTGAGACAGATTCGGCCGTTCGTCCTTTAAAACATATTATAGAATGTAAATGAATACTTTATATTATAGACATTAATAAGATTGCTGACGATTTTTTAGGTACAAGCTTTTATTGAATTGCCCTATAGGTAGTTTGGGTCAAATTTTGGATGTCGATTTCAACCCAATTCCTGTGGTTGGATCAACTTAGAATTTGGATCAAACAATATGTAGTTTGTATGACAACGGTTACTTAGTAAGCAAAAAAAAACGTAAATTTTAGAACATGAACTTTTATGGTATTTAAAACAGTTGACAAGCTTTACATAAATTTGTGCGTCTCAGAACGAGAAATCATTAATGTTCTGGGATGGCTTTAGTTATTCCTCCAAAGTTCTTTTATTTGTCAAAATAACTTAACAAATTTGCCTGCATTTTCACTTTGTTGCTAACCCTTTACTCTCTATTGTTACCATTACTACATTAGGTATCATTGGAAACCGAATTAGTAGTGACATAATGTATTCAGAATATTTCTTCCAGTATTTAGGTAAACTGAAATGAAACACCAGCATAAAATTTTCTCTGAAAATGTGCCTTTAAGATGACGTCACGTTTGTAGCGTACAGGTAAAAACAAGCCATTTTAGTTGTAGTACCTAAGTTGTAGCGTATTCGTATAAATAAGTTTAAGTTCCATATTCTAAAGATAACTTAAATTGCATATCAGTGTCTTTTTTACCTGTATTACATTTTGAATATCAATCTAATGTACAGAAGCATTAGTCACTGATAATTTTCAAATGCTTTTATTTTCATACTAAATACAAACTGAAACATGGATGCACAGAAAAAATCCCAGAAAAAAGACCAGTGGTGGTGTAGGGGAATGGCACGCGGCACAGAATGCTGAAGACCTGGGTTCGATTCCCAGCGCTGGTCTTTTTAGGGTTCCGTACCCAAAGGGTAAAAACGGGACCCTATTACTGAGGTTTCGCTGTCCGTCCGTCTGTCCGTCCATCTGTCACCAGGCTGTATCTCGGGAACCGTGATAGCTAGAGAGTTGAAATTTTCACAGATGATGTATTTCGGATGCCGCTATAACAACAAATACTGAAAAACGGAATAAAATAAATATTTAAGGGAGCTCCCATACAACAAACGTGATTTTTTTGCTCGTTTTTGCTCGATATTGATAACGGCAACAGGTAGAAGCTTGAAATATTCACAGAATATTTAATTATGTATTGACTTTAAAAATAAATCATTAAATTAAAATAAAAAAAATATTTAAGGGGGCTCCCATACAACAAATTTGATTTTTTTGCTCGTTTTTGCTCGATATTGATAACGGCAACAGGTAGACGCTTGAAATATTCACAGAATATCTAATTATATATCTATTTTAAAAATAGATCATTAAATGAAAATAAAAAAAATATTTATGGCGGGCTCCCATACGACAAACGTGATTTTTATAGATAATTGTACGGAACCCTTCGTGCGCGAGTCCGACTCGCACTTGGCCGGTTTTTTCTGGGGTGTTTTCTGTGCATCCATGTTTCCGTTTGTATTTAGTATGAAATATATGGATTTCAAGGGATGACCGTAAAAGTAATAAAAAATGAAGTTGAATGAAGTTGAAGTTGAAATACAAAAGATACATACTTCATATAAGACTTGCTTTAATATTGTTCAAACGGACATATCTAATCAATAGCTGAATTAGTTTAGATTAATTACATGATACCTACCTTGGTTAATCTTGATTCACTCTATCACTAATTATTTTGTCCGTTCCATTGATGGAACTTATTAGATCTTTGTGTCCCAATCCGGACTGGGCCCGCGTGGGAACTACGGTCCAAGCCCTCTCATTCGGAGAGGAGGCCTGTGCCCTGCACTGGGGCGTATATAGGCTAGGATTATAAGATCTTCGTCCCAATAGTGAGTGATTGGGCCCAAGTTGTAGTTAATGGAATTAATTGAACTTGTTTTTCCAGGTCACATTTACGAGTAGACTCATTACATTCAGCCCCGAACTTTAAATATAACAACTTTGAAAATAAATAACTTATAACTGAACTGATGACTGACTGAATGGAAATGATTATAAAACTAGCGAGTTTGCATTGCACTACTGGATAGTCGCCTTAAACACCAGCGAGTACCCCAAGTGTTTTTATGAGTCATCCTTCAGCGGCGACAGGCCTTTCAATAACCGTCACTCAAACGTCACCATGCTACCTGCTGTTTAATTATAACAATTCCAATTTACGTATGTCATATTTACATTGTTCTCATGAACAAGTTCCCCATATATAAGTCGTCAGGCATTAACAGAGTTTAGTGTTCGACGAAGATAGAGTACGTTCAGTTGCTTAGTACCATCCATCCAATTCAAAATTCAAAATGATGAAGAAAACTATCTGCTTTTTATTCGTCTTGGCTCTGATAGCACAAATTGTAAGTACAATTTCATCACTTAAAATATACTTATTGAGGTTTAATATAGTGTGTAATTGAAATTTTGACTTATTTTTTTTTTATTTCAGAGTGCCAGGCCAGATGATAAAGGTAAGTTTCGAATTAGCTTTGATTTAAAAAAATTACGCAATATTAGGTACCTACAAGTTTAGTTCCACGCTGCTACAATTTTCATAATTTGGTACCTAATTGAAAAAAAAATCTTGTGAATTTTTATGTTCTTTAATGTTTGAGTCACTCAAAATAAATTGCCCACAAAAGAAATAGAATCAGTTGTTATAAATTCAAACTCCTAATAGCTAATATACATGCTCATAATTTACATTACAGCTGACGCTAAAGACGCTGCAGACAAAGATAAAGACAAAGTTAAGGGTGCTGCAAAAAAAATTGAAGATGCTGCAGACAAAGACAAAGATGATGTGGAAAAAGCGGCCAAAGATGCAAAGGCAAAGTTGAAAGACGACAAAGATGATGCGGACGCCGATGATGACGATGATAAGATAGCAGAGAAAATCAAAGCCGAGAAAGCTCATGCCGCTGCAGGTATGCTCAATTAAATTTACATTAAAAAAAACGTATTTGGATATTATATCTAACGCGTTTATGGTTACCATTAAACAGAGTCGTGAATGACTGAGTTACAGACAATGCACAGCCTAAACCGCTAGATGTAGAGACCTGAAATTTAGCAGATACGCACTTTGAGCAACATAGAAGTGACAACAGATAAGATACTACTTTTTATTCTTTCACGAAGGTGAAACGGTGAATATTAGCCAGTCTACTTTCGGGAATGACAACCTATAAAATAAGACAAGCATAACAAGCAGATTAACTTAGTCTGCTTGCCAATGCCTTCGAGGGCAGCACGATAGTTTCAGATACTGCGATTATTGTAGTTTATTGCACAGGAAACATTTTTATCCCTTTGTTTGTCTTAGTCGACATTAGAACTATGTGTTATTAAGATATCTAGTACTGGTCACTGGTGCGACCTTATTTTAAAACACACATACATACACATACGGAACATACAACCACGCCTCCTTCATAGCAAAGGTATAGGCAGAGACTATTTGTTTCCACCTGCTACGATCCTGGCATACCTCTTTGGCTTCCACGACACATTAGTCTTTTCATACATGCTCACCGGTTTCGACCACTCTTTACGTGAACCTAAGGCATCTATTTTTTAAACGTGACGAACGACAAGTAATTATGACAACCCTACTAATATTATAATATTCCAATACATTACTGATTTGTGGAGTTACGTTATGTGTTAACCTGGACAT
The DNA here is from genome assembly GCA_947563465.1 of Archips xylosteana. Classification (NCBI taxonomy): domain Eukaryota; kingdom Metazoa; phylum Arthropoda; class Insecta; order Lepidoptera; family Tortricidae; genus Archips; species Archips xylosteana. Next base: position 15,013,650 of record OX387349.1, read on the forward strand.
GTCACGTTTATGAAATGGGGGCCAGACGGCGATAGGCAGATTGCTGATTATTGCAGTGACTTTTTTTGTTATAGAACATGCCAAAAAAAACAAGCACGGCAAACACCATAAGATGGGAGATATGGTTAGAGAGGCAACGGAGGCAGGCGAAGGATTGTTTAACATGGGATCAAACATGATGGCTAGTAAGTAAAATTTACATTCATCGTCTTCCCAGCCTATATACGACCCACTGCAAGGCACAAGGCTCTTATTGAGAGGCTAGGGCTATAATTCCCATGCGGGCCCAGTGCGGACAGGGAACTTCACACACACCATTGAGTTTCTTCACTGGTGTATGCAGGTTTCCTCACAATGTTTTCCGTCACCGTAAAGCTCATAGTAAATTTCAAATGTAATTTCACACGTAAATTCCGAAAAACTCCGAGGTGCGAACCCTTGCTCGAAGCAACGACCCTCTTAGCCTAGGATCCGCTTATACATCGACCTACACCGATCTGTTTAATGGATGAAAAGTATTTTATATTAAATTAAATATGTTAACAAATATATTGCAAGTGGGTTGACTAAAAAATTTCAGAATATGATTATTATTTTTTTAACATTTTACCGTTTCGGTTAATACACAAATGACGTACCAATCTAAAGTATAAAGCCTATAGAATATGCAAACGTTAGGTCGACTAACCAGACCAGTGCATATATCGATTTACCTGTGTTTACCTGTTAAAGTTCAAATGCTCCATTCCATTCCGGTCAAAAGTTATGACCGGAAAAAAGTAGTCAACCTAACGTTTGCATATCGTCACTACTTTAAAAAAATCTCGTATCTCAAATCAATATGTAAACCAAACTGAACTTTATTGCACACTCAGTAAAGTTCAATTAGCCAGATTATCGATTTTGAGATACGAGCTTTTTCAAAGTAGTGACGATATTCTATAGGCTTCATACTTTTCATTGGTAAGGTATTGCATTTGTCTATTAACCGAAACGTTGAACTGTAAAAAAAAATTATACTGGACTGAAATTTTTTAGTCAACCCACTTGCAATATATTTGTTAACATATTTAATTTAATATAAAATACTTTTCATCCATTAATCAGATCGGTGTAGGTCGATGTATAAGCGGATCCTAGGCTATCTGCTTGAGACGCCATAGGTCAAACCACTAGGCTACCCCGGCTATTTTACATCATCGCAACCAATTCAATGAATACAGAATTCTTATTGACTTTCGTACAGATATAAAAAGTTAAATTTTTTCGATCAGTTGCTATAAAAATACGCTTTTAGACGACCAGATGGCCTAGTGGTTAGAGAACCTGACTACGAAGCTTGAGGTCCCGGGTTCGATTCCCGTGTCGGGGCAGATATTTGTATGAAAAATACGAATGTTTGTTCTCGGGTCTTGGGTGTTTAATATGTATTTAAGTATGTATCTATCTATATAAGTATGTTTATCCGTTGCCTAGTACCCATAACACAAGCTTTACTTAGCTTACTTTGGGACTAGGTCAATTGGTGTGAATTGTCCCGTGATATTTATTTATTTATTTATTATTTAATGTAAAAATTAACCAAATATTATTTCTTTCAGGTATGCTCGACAAATTACCATTCTAAAAACGACAAAACGAGCGCTCATTACAGTTTAAAAAAAATAGCATCCCATAGCTACCTTAATAAGCAAATCATAGAAAAATACGGATTACCCGAAGAGCAAATTTGTAGAGCAGAGGTGTCGTAACAAGACATTGCTTCGAATGTTATCGCTTTAAATTTAACAATGATTTTTTTTACTGACCGATATAAAGACTATATTTTCAAAATTATTGTGACAAGGAACAAAGTATTAAGGTATTAAATTAGTGTTTCATTGAATCAACTTTTTTTTTCATTTTCCTTGGTTCATACTTACATTGCTGAGAATGAATTTTCCAATTTTCTTAATGAATTGGAATAGAGAGAGAGACGACCTCAGGAGATGGCAGCCAGTGGCGGATTAGCCACGTAGCAAGAGTAGCAAATGCTACGGGCCCATAAAGGAACCCCGCGCACCAACGTTTTCTGACCATAAAAAAGTATTTAGATTTACGGTGAAGCCAGACGAGCATAATTTTTGGGTCGTGAACGGCGTAGTTTCGGTCTCGTAATTTCTGCTCCATTCGGTTTTACAAAACTCCTGTTTCGTTCACACGGCGACGCAATCGAGTTTTACATAAATAGGACTTATGAAACAAAAATTACGCTCGTCTGGCTTCACCCTTAAGTGTGAAAATATTTATCAAATCAATGTAGCCGCAATTCTTACTTCAAAGAAAATAGATCAAATTGTCCAACTATAAATTTTAAGTTGATAACCTAAAACAATCCAATAGCCCCTGATAGAATTTGCAGGCCCCGCGCTGGCTTAATCCGGCACTGATTGATACCCATTCGATATTTTAATACATTCATATTCGGTCTTTCGTACTTCGATAATAATAATACATACCCTATAACATTACCCCGGCGCCACACATAGCACAAATGTATCAACATATATTTGACCACATATTTGATCTATGGTTGATTGTATGGTTGTTCTATTGAACAAATAAGCAGCATGAAAGTACGAGAAGTAGTAAATGCGAGAAATGGCGTGAATGAGAACTAGAGTAGAATAGGCCTCGACCCCATGTCGGGGATAGGTTGTAGAAATTAAAAAAAAAAAAAAATTAAAAAAAAAAAAAATAAGCAAATACCGGTGCTACACATGTGATCAAATAAATGTGTTCAAACATTTGTGCTATGTGTGGCGCCGGGGTTACAGTAAAAAAAACGAATTACGATTTTAAATATATAATAGCAAAAATATCATTTTAAGAACATTAAGCAAATAGTATAATTAATTACAGCCCATTTTGTACTAAAATATGAGCCTTATACATATGTCAAAATTAAAAGAAAAGTCTGGTTTTGTAAAAAAGTGGCTCGAAAATTCTAAATATTGTGCTGAAAGCGTGTTATCACAATTTTTATCGTCACGAAATTAATATTCATAAAAGATGAGTAATACAGGCAATTATTGACACAGTTTTGCTGTATTGTGAATATTACACAACAGGTGAGACAAACATCTTTCTGCTTCAACATTTATATGAACAACAGTTGCGCGTGGAACTTATTAAATATAAACGTTACATAATTGTAAATTATTAAAAGACTGGTATCATTTTAAAGACCTCTATGTATATGTAAAAAACTTGTGTTGAGTAGGACATACAACAGGCGGTACATTCGTCCCGTATATGACGTCAAAATGTAAGAGGGGCTCGACTAGGGTTGGCAACCGTCCCGCTATACGCGGAACGTCCAGTTTCTAGAGCCCTAGAGTATGCGTCCCGCAAAGGATCCACGCGGGACGCTGATTGTCCCGTTTTCAAACTAGGCTAAGCACCGAAATTAACGTTAATTTGAATATACCGCGATTAACGCCCGCCAACACAGTGCGCTTAGTCGCTCGCTCGGCACTATCCTGCCCCTCCTCTTTCCTGATCTATATTGAACTAGATTTTTAATGTTTGCGTCATAAAACTTATATGCTAATGTGCAATAAAAGTTATTCTTTCAATACGTTGACAACCAATATACCTAGCCAAGTTAGGCCAGGTGAAGAAGTCCCGCATTCTATAGACAAGTCCCGCAATTTGATCGCAAATGTACCTACCGCAAATATGTGCACTAAGGTTGGCAACCCTAGGCCCAACATTTTAAAGTGTACTACTTCAAATTTCATGTTGCAGCGGAAGTCGTGTTACTTACTCTCCGTACGACCAACAATAACATCAAATGCCGTACATTTACT